>CM033722.1:5064923-5720733 GCA_019671005.1 Hibiscus mutabilis
CAGGAGAACGTTATCAGGAAGGATAAGCTCAGGAGGGGTCTCACGAACAAAACCCCGAGCATTGAATCATACTCCTCATCACGACAAGCAAATTTCTTGCGCAACACCTTCTCAAATTCAATTTCATCAAAGCTCTTGGAATTTTCTGCTGCATGAACTTGTGCTAAATTGGAATAATTTAAGGCTGACTGGGAAATGAAGGCTATCTCTTCTTCCGTCAGCTTCCTTAGGAATTTGGCTGGGTTACCTCCCCAAACCTGTAAATTACAGAGGAGAAAATCTGTTACCAAGTGTAGAATACTGGATCAATTCATTCCCTTTGGTTTAATCTTAAATTTAACTCCATGATAAGCAGGAAGTTAATATTGGTCTTCAAAGCTTCTTGTCAAGTAATGGAAGGTTTCCTCTCCCTCCAAAACACCTAAAATGTATGTAACCATCATACTAACTGATATGAGAAGTGCAGGTTGAATCATGCTTCCATTTCAAAGCCGTACAAGCAACCACTACAACAGCAATCTCTACCATTTTGCCTATAAATCTGATCTATTGCTACATGTTGTCTACACATAGAGTACTAACTAATGTATCTAATTTCAAGAGACCAGGCGTGTCTATTTAAAAAAGAACACAATTACCTTTCATATTTATCTAGAATCTATTAAATTTGAAGCAAGATTAACACCCCGAATGTCAGTGAAGAAGCATCCACAAACCTCTCCACATGGGATCCTAGTGTTCTGCCTCACAAGAGCTCCGGCAGCAACCATGCCATGCTTCTCAACATAAACTCCATCTAATAGGGTAGTCCCCATACCAACGAATGCTTCATCCTCAAAGGTGCATCCATGTAAAACAGCACTATGACCTGCCCAATTTTTATCAGTAATTACATCCTCAACTAAAACTGCAGACAAGGACCGCTTTAAAGGACAGGTCACTCACCCACAGTAACATTATTACCAATAATAGTTGGAAAAACCTTCCCACTCAAGTTAGATTTTGCAACATGAACAAGGGAATTATCTTGGATATTTGTCCCAGATCCAATGCTGATGCTATTGACATCACCTGCGCACATAAAAAAGTCAGGTTCAGAAAAGAACAGTCAACATGGACTTAGGCTAGCATGCAACAATACAAAGATGAGAGAACTGAGGGAAGAGACAAACTAATTACTCAGAATGTTCAATACAATACAAAATTGGGAACATTTACATCAATCTCATTTTAAATAAGGGCAACAAAAGTGGATGGATCATGGTTCGGTCATGGACTTTTGAAGTCTCTTATCTCTTCAAAAGCTAAATAATTACTAGGTGGTTTGTATTTTTATTCGTCATAGAAACAATATGATCCAACATGTAGTGAATTATAGCTTATATTAAATAAGCTTAACTATTTTCGTCATTAATCATAAACAACATAGTTTCATTACAAGTTTCTAACATTCTTTCATCTAACAACATAACTGCTTTAACTTATAAAACATCATCAGTGTTCTCAAACATGGATCTTGTTAGTAAAATGTTTCATCTTACACCGTATCCCTTAAAAATAAATTATCATAAAATTCTAATCTCTAAAAACATTTGTTGCATGCATACAAAAAGGTACAAAGCATCACTAGCTTCATTCCTCAGAATGAGGCTAATTGAAATATAAAATAATCGAAACCCTAAACTTGGATAAAAAACAAAAGAGCAGCAAATCTACAATTGGAGTGCCAACCATTCATCAATTAATTAAAAATTAGACCGCTAACCTCTCAGAACGCACCCATACCAGATAGAAGAACTTCGTCCGACCTGAACATCGCCGATGATAGAAGCGCTAGGTGCCACAAACGCATCCATGTCAACAGCAGGAGCTTTGTCAAACACGTTCATCAGCGTCCGGTGCCTCGACACTGAAACAAACCAAATACAAACAATTCTTCAAGAATCAGCTATGCGTGGTCAAGATCTACGCAAATGCAATTTCGAATTTCGATTGGTGAAAGAAATGATTATGATATTACGAAATAGCATAATTGCATCTAAAAATGAAGCATATATTCGTAGCGAATTCGATCTAATAGTAAAATTGAATGAGAAGCTAGGGGTTTTACGGAACGTACGTTGTTCTTGGAAGTATTAGTTGCCTTGGAGACGGCAACCAAGGCGATCGAGGGCTTGGCCGGTTTCTCGGATCCAGAATCCAACGGTGTAGATTGCTTTCCCCAGTGTTCCCATCTTGTTCTTCTTATTCTCTACTTCAGATTGATGGAGAAAACTGTTTTTCCTTCAATTTTAGGAGACGATTTGAGGGGGTTCGCTTATAATTTTTTTTTCCCTGCTGAGAAAGTGATGCTTTGTAACTAGAGAAAAAATGGAGATACAACTGTCCCAGCGTTCAGCGACCATCTTCTCGTTCCATACGGTTACTTGTCCTACAGTTTCTCATTCTGAACCGATCACCTTCTGCCACGTGTTTCTTCTTTCTGCGAGATGCAATGTATAAAATGTTGTTGACCGAAAAAGTGAACGAGGGCAGAAAACGGTGGTCCGGTAATGGTTTTGATGGTAGTTCTGGGTTTTAAGTAGGGTATTATTTCCACTTAATTTAGTGTTGTTCTTTATTGGATTGAGAGTTGTCTCGTTCTCTCTGTTGCATGTGTGTTTTATATCATCCAGACATGTGTTATCACAGGGTGGTCGTGGCACCACGATTGGACTAGCTATGATTCGATGTCATAAGTTTGCATAGTCATTGATAGCGATCGCATGTGCTGACACGTGGTCGCTAAACGTTGTTCGCTCAGATATCTTCGTAGTTCGCGGATTACCCTTACTTGTTCGCCTGTGCGGGGGTTCGTAGGGGTATATCGTCGTTCGCGGGCCATAATCCCTTGACACGTGGCGGTGGGTGTTAGTAAGTATTAACAATTGCCCCCAGTTAAGGTAATGTTATAAAGCGACTTTAGCGAAACTAGTACTCAAGTAGTGGCTTTTCCTAAGTGACGGGTTTGTGGTTTACAAAATGTTATTTTTATCATTGTTTTTCTTGATAAAACGCATGAGAGAAGTTTCGGTTCATGATTATAAATAAACTTTGTTGTTGTTTTCTAGGTTTTATTTTGCTTATCTCACTGGCCGCGTTTGAGTTTGCGAGAAGAAAGAAAGAAAAAAACTTTTGAAAAGGAAAATATATTTGTTTTTACTCTGATAGCTAATTTGTCCATTGTGGTGAGAGATGAATATCCTTGTACTACTGAGCCGGATAAGATGTTGAAAACACTAGAGTGTTAGGGCATTCGTGATGTTAACAATTTTCGTTATCGATTTAGTTTGTCAAAGGGGTCATATCGTCTGAGTGCATGTTTCGATGAGGGGAAATCATGGTGTTTGATTTCTCTTTCTTCTTTTGAATAGGGTTTCATTTACATTGCATCCTTTTTTGTAGATTGGTTAAACTAGTTTGATGTAGGGCGGGTCGGTTAGGTGGGACTAGTTGGTGGACTTTGATGACGTATTTTTGAATTGTAAAGTTCATGAGGATGAACCGTCCATCGATATGTTCCGTTACTTTTATAATGTAATGGTCGGCCATGACAAAAATGTGAAGGATTTTGTAATCATTGGTCACCGTAAAGGGAAAATACCAGTAATGAGTAATTATGCAGTAAATCTTCACATGGATTGGTCGAAGTATATTAAAGTGGAGTGTAATTTTGGAAGTTTTTCGTTCCCCATTGTATGGCGTCAGCCGTCGAATGACATGGTTGCGTTGCGTAATGTGGAGGAAATATCGCCTGCTGAAATGAGACTTCTAAGAAGGCTGAAAAGTGATCCACCCTCGCGTATTGAAGAAATATACACTCTTAAAAATGTTTAGATGCATTGTCTGGAGGAAAAAACCTCAATGGTTGGGATGAATGGGATTTCAATATTTTCCCCAAAGGTTCTTTGGTAGATGTGCATATTCGAGCAGAAGCTTGGCCCTTCGGCGAGGAGAGAGATGAACAAGTGGCAAGGATTCTTCTGGGTAATGAAGATAAACCAGTGAATTTCTTTTCTAATTACATTGGCGTCCGTACTCGCCCTTATAAATATTTTGGAGAAGATGTTCCTCCATATAGGGTTAGCGGGAAATCTGCTATTGTTACCCTGATGGGTTGTGCTAGTGTTAGCCCATCCGGTTCTGGTCATGGTAGAAAAGGGAAAAATGGGTAGTCTCAAGTTTGCCCATCGTGTTTGATTCAAGATATGAAGATAACGTCATGCGTTTGGAACGTATGACAAAAAATGAATGAATACATGTATTAGTTTGCTATATCATTTTGAAAAGAAAAAACTTCATCTGTTTATATATATGTTTTTGTTTTATTTTTTATGATGTGCTCTGTAATATGCCTTTGTTGACATATGTTTCTATTTTTAGTTGTAGGGGTAGTAATTTCTCCTCCGCAGGCTATAGGTAATAAATTGAGGGATTTGTCTGTGGTGTCAGATATATCACATTCTACGTCTATTGATGAACAATTATGTTTGCAAGGCTTCATAGAAGTGGCTTCTTCATAGGCATTTAATAGCGAAAAAATAAGTTCGCGCGCTGTGTGTTAGCTTTGAGCATTGCGGTGTTGTCTTTGATAGACGTAATTTCTACTATCCCTTGTATGGAGAGTTCTCATGGTATCCAAAATGCCTCTGCAAAAATCTCAATAGATGTTGTAGAAGTGGCACGGGAGAGTGTAACGAAGCAAATAATGACTTATAGCTTTAGGAGGCATCTTGTGGCTGGCGAAGATAAAGTGTTGGGCAAAAGCCATCTTTTGATGATGGAGTTGTTGATAATTTTCCTAATTTCAACCTTGATGCTTCCCTTCTTTCCACTGAACTATACAACCTTTCTTGTTTGGTTACAGCTGATGTTATTGGGACCACTATTTCTGTTGGCCTGACTACTGCTTTGCCTACTTTTCGTGTATCTTCAAGTACTTTAATTGGAATGTTGTTGTGCTTGTTTTGATAATTTTGCTACTTAATTTGAAATAAGTTATTGTTTATTGGTATCTTTGCAGGGATAACTGTTATGAATTCTGTTATTGTTTTATAGAAAATATATCTTCTATAGTCGCGCCCATTTAGACTGTAACTTTTTCGGAGGATGCGGCAACTTCTTTGATGACATTCCCTGCTTATGTCTCTCTTGGTGAAGACTTTGAGTCTTTTTCTCCATGGAATGCATTCTATCATTGGAGGTGATTTCAGAAACAGAAAAATGGTTTCATCCTGAATCTGCTTTTATGAGGTTGTTTGAATTGTATTCAAATAGTTAGTGCCTCTAATCCTTGTACTACTATTAGGAAGATTGTCGAGGGGGTTGGGGTCTTATCTAGGAACTAGGTTGCGTTCAGTTTAACATAAAGAGGAATACAAAAGCTCTTCCTAAAGAAAATAAAAGGCTGTGTTCAAAAATAGAAGGGTACACTGCTCATTTAGAGGGGTTGTGAAGAAAAATGAGGCACATCTAGGCACGAGTAGGAGAGTTGAACAGAAAATATTCAGATGAACTCTCTAAAAAGAAGACTGAGTTCAATCGCACTCTTAAAATTAGAGAAAATACGCTTCAGTCTGTTGAACAAAGTTTCAAAGCTGAAAATCAAGACCTGAAGAAAGAACTAGAACATACAAAAATGTGAAAAATAAAAGTTTTGCGAACTTTACAATGAGACTAATTGAGTTAAAGGAATCTCATAAGAATGGGATTAATGCGTTGAAAGTTACTCACAACGTTGATGTGACTGAGAAAATGAAGGCAGCTACAGATGCGACCTTCGTCTTATGGTTGAAGGAATGGATAAATCTCGACATGCTGTCATTCTTAGCTTTTAGTTAGCAGGTGGTCCTTTCAATGATAGAGATATGGATTTTAATGCTCTTTGCGAACTGGTTACAGATTCTGACGTGAGAAATCCTTTTGGGCCTTCATGGGAAAACTTTGTTGCGAACTATAGGGACATTGTGACTCCTCCTACTTTTGAGGCAAATGCATTCTCTTCTCTGGATGATCGCAGTGGTGCTGCGGATGTAATATATGGTAGCAATATGTCGGGTGATTGTAGTAGGGGCATGTAACTGTCACCGCCATCTATTTTTACTCTTTTGTAAAGAAATTTTTCTTTTTTGGATTAAATGATTATTTTACTACTTTATTGATTGTTTGTTTCGGTTATAGTTTTTTTTTTGGGATTGATGCATTGTGAGTTTCTTAGTTTGAAAACGTATATTATTTGTTGGTACATTCGCATAATTTTGTAACTAAGTGTTCGCGCTGCAATCGTGTTTTCTAGAATGAAGTTGAGGTTTTTCTAGAATTGTGCGAGTTCTCGACTCCTAATAATGGTAGAAGTAAATATTGTAACACCCCGGTTTTGGGCTTAGCGGTTTTGAGGTTTATTAGGCGGTCTAGTGGGTAGGGTTAGAGATTTGAGTCGAATTCGAGACCATATATTTTCGGTAAGATAAAAATGGAAAAATAGTTAAAAATAATCTTTTAATATATATTGATTTTTGGTGTAATCAATTTTAGGAAAATGAATTTAGAAATATGACATTTTGGGTTAATGACCAAAATGCGATTTTTGGAAACTATTTTTTTAAGTGACTAAAATCAAAAGAGTCAAATCCTTAGAATCCTTAAGGAGATAATCTACCAAGTGTTTGCTGGTGGTTTCTCCCTTCAATTAAATCATTTTAAACATGTGTTTTAAAATAGTTTTAATAACGATTAAATATCTAAAGTTAGTTATTAGCTTTTAAAAGAAATTCACGTAACTTCTTCCTAAACCTTTTTCTCTCAACTCTTTTCTTCCAAACACTCAGAATATCATCAAAATCCAGAGGTAAGGAACTCTTTTCACTCAGATTATTGATTTTAATTTGTTCCTTTAACTTTGTTTTGCAAAATCTCATTGAATTCTTGCATTTTCTCTTAGCTTTAAACAAGCCAATTGAGGGAGAAATCACATAACAAGGGTAATGTCCATGATCTCCTCTATAAAATGGTTCTTTATTGATATTCCCAAGAATTTGATCCATAATTTATAAGTTGTAATGTGGTTTTAATGTTTTATCAATGTTTAATTGAGTTATTTTAGAAATATTGATGAAACATGGCGATTTTCGAAGTGGATTTGATTTCTAATAATTAAGATTGATTTAATATAGGTTTTGGGTATGTTTTGATGTTGATAAGTTGTTTTTATCAATAGAATCCCAAAGCTCTTGAATATCTAATTATTTAGGTTGCTAGTTTTAAGTTGTTGTGGAGATAACCGAGTTTAATCTTTGCAGGAGGTGAAATGATGTTAGGAAAGGGTTTTTGGATGTTATTAGATGTTGGTTGAGGGCTTGAATTGTTGTTTTATGGCTGGGTTAAGTTTCAGAAATGTTTGGGGATGATTTCGGTATGCTTCAGATGGTTTTTGAATGGGCAACTTGGGAGTTGCAGGAGATTGCTATTAGGCATTGGTTTGAATGCATTTTAATGCATTTGTCCTCTGGTTTTATGTGTTGAAAATAGGGGATATTCAAGGTGACGAAGCAGCGTTGTTTGGTGGCTTGTCGGGAACTTAATTCGCGTTGGTAAGGAAGACGAGGCGTATCGGTGAGTGAAGACTAGTTTTAAATGCTTGACAAAGGTTTGTAAAGGTTGTTGGGAGTTTAGGGTAAGCATGAGACACTTAACTAAGCTCGAAAGTAAGTTTTCCTTATTTTGTTCTTGAATATCGGCTTGGATATGAGCATGTTGTTTGCATGTTTTGGTGATAAACATAGTATGACTTATTTACTGGTAATGCATGATTTTGAGTACATATGCAAGGGTTTGAAAGTATATTAAATGCTATTGAACATTGGTTTTCATTTCGGTTGGGAATGGTGTTATTGCATTGGCAATGAGATTTGCATATGTGGTGTTTTATGAAATGCATTATAAAACAGTAAGTAAACGGTTTTGTAAATAATATATTGGCTATGTGACAAGATGAGAAAACAATCAGATATAGTTGGCATGCCATAGGATTAAAAGTGCACTATAAAATATAAACAAAATCGATCGTGGCCATAGGTCCTTGAGGTATGGCGATGTAACGAGGCCACTCAGACTGTTGGGAACCTCATTTAGGGATTTGTGGTTTAACTCGGTAACCCAAATTGATGGTGATCTTATGGATTAACTAGGCAAGGTCGGTATACTTGCGGTTTAGCTAGGCAAGGGTGATATTTAGCGGTTTAACTAGGCGAGGGTGTCAAATCTTGCGTTTAACTAGGCAAGGTTTGGGATATCATGCGGTCTAACTAGGCATGGTATGAGAGATCCATGTATCCGATATGTGTATAAGATAGAGGTAGTCTATTCGGGTCACTATAAATACCAATATATGAGAAAGTTCATGTGTTAAACCTTGTTTGTAATGTTTTGGGATTTAAGCATGGATTGCATATGATGTTAAATGTTGTTTATTATGTTTTGATTCAGATGGAATCATGGGAAAATGCTTAGGTTGTAAGCATGTTTTGGGATAAGCAATCATGTAGTTTTAAATGGTTTTAGTGCATCATTGTTTAAGAGCATCCTCACTAAGCATGTGTGCTTACGCTCTCTTTTTTCTAATAATGCAGAGCATTAAAGTTCGAGGCAGCAAAGCCAAGGTTTGCAAGGATCTAAGAGATTAATAACTTTTGAGTATGAACTCGGTTTACGTTTCCGATTAATAAGGCAATGTGTTCGCCATGGTTTTGGGAGTTGTAAATCTGTTTTATTGTGGATTTAAGTATAATTTTATGCTGGTTTTTTATGATGGTTGATGTTGCTCACCTTGATGTTATTACTTGCCTTAAGATGATGTTGAATGGATGATTAGGTATACATCTAGAGTTCCTTGTGGATTGCCATGTTGTGATGGTTTGACCATGTTTAATATGCTGTGTTGGTTGTGTTGGCATGTTGCTTGTGCTGAGAATGGTTCAAATGTGCATTTTGGTATGTTTTGGCAAAGTGGTCTAGGAAGCATGCCTCTAGAGTGATTCATCGGAGTATGAGGTTGTTTAGATTGCTTAACCTTGTTTAAATGATA
The DNA here is from genome assembly GCA_019671005.1 of Hibiscus mutabilis. Classification (NCBI taxonomy): domain Eukaryota; kingdom Viridiplantae; phylum Streptophyta; class Magnoliopsida; order Malvales; family Malvaceae; genus Hibiscus; species Hibiscus mutabilis. The sequence continues at coordinate 5,074,045 of CM033722.1, forward strand.
GTTTCTGAGTGTTCAATTGTTTATATGTATGAATACAAGTTTTTAGGGGCCAAATGCATCTAGAATTGTATGAAAAAACCGGTTAAAAATGACATTACAGGCTAGGCGTACCGATACGCAAGGGACCGTATCGGTACGGATAGGCATTATCGGGCACATGGGATCGGTACAATTATGTACGTACCGGTACGGTTAAGCAATTTAAGCTTGGCATATCGGTACGGGACAAGACGTATCGGTACGAGACCTTGATATTGGAAAATTGCTTTTTGGGAAAATCTCGTATACCGGAGTTATAAGGGCTCGTACCAGTACGGTGTTAATATCTAGCAGGCTGACATGGCATACCGATACAATACATAGTGTACCAGTACGGTTGGCAACTCTGTATCGGTACGACTATGACCTTACCGATACCGGTGACCGTTAAAACAGTTAGTGTCATGGAATTTAAGATCTATTTTCTTACGTTTTAGTCCTTGATTGTTGTAAAAGCAATTGAATGAGTTTGGATGATTGTATTAAGTTGATTTTTGACAAGTAAGCATGAAATATGTTTAATTAAGGGTTGGTAACATAAAATTGGGTAAAGTCCTTGTATTTTGCAAAAATTGCATTATAGTCCCTATGGGTGTCCGTGTTTAATCGGATATCATTTTGATGTCGGTTGGGTTGGGTTTTCACATGAATGCAGTATGAACACATATGTTAATAATTCTGCATTTAGACAAGATAAAAAGAAAAAAAAATGGGCGCGTTTTAGTCTTCGTCTTCCTGGTTTACTTCGGTAAACCTAATGTAGCTTGCTCAGTTCGGTCTTGCGTCTAGGTCGGGTCGAGAGGGTTACAAATATAGTTTGTGAATATTTACTGTAATACATGTGTATAATTGTCTTAGTTGTAACTTATATTATATGTATTTGTGTGGCTTTATGAGTAGATAGACGTTGACGGATTCTTTGTACTTGATCTGGTGTAATATCTATTAAGATGACGCTGTTAATTTATGATAAGTTCTGTACATAGATAATCTCTCCTGAGCTGACTCTCGCTGCTCGTCATCCCATGCGTACCACTGCGATTGACCACTATTTTGAGTATACTGTATCCCACGACGATGTTATTGGTTTCCTCTGCCAATCCCTGATGAAGAGGAGGTCTGCCACGTCTGGGACCGCGATCATCTTGCCTCTCGCTCACATGCTGCGAACCGTGTACTATAGCCCTCATGTTGTACTCTTTCTCATTTTTAGTATATGGCTGAACCTTCTCATATAATTCTGATAACGTCGTCGGTGGTCGATCTAGTAAACTATGCTTAAGATGTTGATGCGAAGTATCGTTGATGAAAACAGAAATAACAAACTCAATGGAAGCTTTCTTGGTTTGCATAGATGCGACGTAAAATCGTTGGATAAACTCTCGCAGAGATTCGCCTAGCCTCTAGATGACAGACATGAGATACGTTAGTGACCTTTTTAATACCTTGTTCGCTAAAAAATGACTCGTAAACATATCGGCTAGCCAATCAAAATTAGAAATTGAATTCGCCGGAAGCTATAGATACCAAGCTTGAGTAGAATCCTTGAGAGTCATTGAGAATGTCTGACATTTAACTTGATCGGAGGCACCAGATAAATCTATATGGTTCAAAAAGTGCAACAGGTGATCTCGAGGGTCGCCCTTTCCATTGCACATTAGCTTCAGGACCTTGAAATATGTAGATACATAATTTTTTAGAATGTCTATAGATAATGGTTCATTTTTGTATCTTCGGGGATTCTGAGAAAGATCATCTTGTCGAAAATTCTTCTCTAATTACTCCATTTTGCCCTTAGTGTTTGTTGTTTATCATCCTCTGCAGGGCTGTAGTCCATATCCTCTGAATCTTCATAATCCTTCTCGGCTCCTGAGGCTGTTGTCCTCGGGTTTCTTGTTGGGGGGAAATTTGCTCCTCCAAGTGCTCTTTTTGAACTGCTTTATCTTTGCCTTTTCTAGATAATAGTTTGATTAGTCTTTCGCTCTTCTCTTCTGCAATTTTATGTTGTCCAGTCTAGTTCTGCATGAACTTTTGCTACTGCTCATATTGTTGTTCTGAAAGTAACAAAGATTCTTTCATGCTCTTTATTTTTTCCTGTATTTCCAAAAATTGTTGGTTGCTGTCCTTTGATGGTGATGCCCCTCTCGTCTGCTATGCACCTTGTCTCGCTACAAACCATAAGGGACTGGTCCCAATATTGCTATAAAAAATTCTACAAAAACTACTGTAATTGTTGCATGGCCGCCACCGTCGACTGATCCGTCATGTTATCATCATCTACCGTTTTTTCGCTTTGGTTATCTTTATCCATCTTAAGAAATTTCAGGCTTACTGAAGAATCTAAAGGTTATGTGCTTGGTCCACGCTCACTGCACCAATTTTTGACTGATAAAGTGAACAAGGGCCGAAGACGGTGGTCTGATAGTGGTTATGATGGTAGTTATGGGTTTTAGGTTGGGTATGATCTCCACTTGATTTGGTGTTGGTCTTTGTTGGATTGAGAGTTGTCTCATTCTTTCTGTTGTATGCGTGTTTTATACCATCTAGACAAATGTCATCAGATGGTGGCCGTGGCACCACGATTGGACTAGTTATGATTCGATGTCATTGGTTTACATAGTCATTGATAGCGATCGCATGTGCTAACACGTGGTCACTATACATTGTTCGCTCGGATATCTTAGCAGTTCGCAGATTACCCTTACTTGTTCACATGTGCAAGGGTTCGTAGGGGCATATCGCCGTTCGCGGGCCATAATCCCTTGACACGTGGTGGTGGGTGTTCACATGTACTAACAAATGTGGTACATTTTTTTTGTTTTAGTAATTTGAAATAATTTAATAAATTTAATTTTACTCTCAACATCTAAAATCATATATACCAAGACTATTAAAAAAATCATATATATCAATTTACCTCATATCTTCTTCTTTGACATTTATCGTTTATTTTTCTGAAAAAGATAAACAATTATCTTCATCAATTTGGTCTAGTGTCTTAATCATGGTTTTCATTTGCGGAAAGAGGCGAAATAATTTGGTTTTGAGGGCCAAATTGGTGAACTTATTTGTTTATTTTTTTATGCAAAATAAGGATAAATGATGATGAAGAAGAAGATATAAAGTAAATTGACATGGTTTTAAACATTGGTGGTTAAATTAAATTTATTTAGTTATTTGAAATTAATATCAATTTGATAGAATGTATAAGTTTAGGGACTAAAACTATTATTATATCTAGTTACATCATCATCTTTGTTATGTCAATGGTCGAAAATAGCGGCAAGTGACCAAAATAGAATTAAAACGTGATATTAGTAACATTTTTATCAAAAAAATGGATGACCAAAAAAAACATACATAGTTAGATGATCAAATAAGTAGTTTAATCAATATTTATCAATTGGTATAGTTGGACGATGAAAATAGAAAAACATACCTAGTTAGATGATCAAATAAGTAAGTTAGTTGCCCAATAATTATTAATTGGTTTAGTTTGATGAGACATCACATTCCTGGAGTAAGTCTGAAGTTCAAATCTGACAATGTGAATGTAGCAAACTAGGTTTAAAAATTGTCTCATGATGGATAAATTATATTACGAGCCCTTCGCAGTACATGACTCATGGTCCCAATCAATAAAAAATTATTATTTAATCATTCTTTTCCGTGTCATTAATTCACTCAAATGTCAAGTTCTAATTAAAAAAAGATAAAAAAATAAGTAAAGATTCACTTGTTAAAAAATTGACATAAAAAATGTTAAAGTGAGTGATTTTTATTGATTGGAACCATGAATGATGTGGTGTGAATAACCCATAATATAATTTTGCCTCGAACCTCTACAATAATTAATTTAAATTAATTAATCAATAATTACAAAAAGTAAAAAAATACAAAAGTGAGAAAACATGCATAGTCCATCATCCAAATCGTAAATTAAGCTTTGGTGAAATTAAACTTTCATAATTCTTTTTAACTTTTTTTGAATAGATAATTCTCTTTAACTTAAACATTCATAATTTTAAAATACTTCATCAATAGTAAAATGAGTACGAATATAATTCTATTAGCTAAATAATTAGATATTTAACCATATTTGTTTAAAGTGTTAATATTTAGTACAATGTAAGTAGCTAAAAAATTACAAATAGAATTAAAATGATGGTATATAAAAATTTAATCAATTTTCTATTTTAATTCCAATTTATTTATTTGACACACCTACTTATTTAAAATATGATTATTATATAAAATTTTCTCGTGGGCCGTGTGGCGAGACGGTCGGTAGAACGTTGGGCAAAAGACTTTTGGTATCAAACTTCGCACGGCCCACAAGGCCCAAAACAACACAAATTTTCTTGATTGTCACGTAGCTCGTAATTTTATCCGTACAGGAATTTAAAAATCCTTTTCCGCAGTTATTTGAAAAATAATCGAAAAAACAGAGAATCCAAGAAGTCTTGCCGAAAAACCCTTTCCGATTTCAACTCGAAACCCTAACAACCGCAACTCTCAAAGACTCAAACTTTTTACCAGCAAATCACTAACTTTTGTTATGGAGGGATCGGAAAATGACGGAGGTGTTAAGCCGATTGCGAAGTGGAAGAGCGACTTCTCAAGGACATTCCAGTATTACCTCGACAGGTCAACGCCGCATACGATACAAAGGTGGCTAGGAACGTTGGCGGTGGCGATTATCTACGTTTTGCGGGTGTACTACGTTCAAGGGTTTTATGTAATTTCATACGGTTTAGGGATTTACGTATTGAATCTCTTGATTGGATTTTTATCTCCCAAAGTTGATCCCGAGCTTGAAGCTTTGGATGGTGCTTCGTTGCCAACCAAAGGTTCTGATGATTTCAAGCCCTTTATTCGTCGCTTACCTGAATTCAAGTTCTGGTAATTCCTTGTTTTACTGTTATCGTGCATGTTAAGTATTACATTTTTCCTCAATTAAGCCTATATGGGAAATTTTCCTATTTTTACATGTTAAATTAGCATTATGTTACGAAATTTGTACGCTGTTAATTGGAAACTTTAGTATATCAGATAGGTGAAATTAGCTGTTTTGTATAAAGATGTGAACAAATTCTAGAATACTTTAGTTTTCGTAATGTTCGAGCTAGTTTGCTTCATATAGTCTCTGGGATTTTGCTGCCGTTTTGCTTGTGGATTGATTTTATATGTGTTCCTTAAAAGTTTTTTCGACTTCTGTTCTACACTGTTTTTTTTTCTTTTCGAAGTATATTTACACTAAATTTTCATTTTTGGTCTCAGGTATGCCATCACGAAGGCTTTTGTAGTTGCATTTGTATTGACTTTCTTCTCCATGTTGGACGTACCTGTTTTCTGGCCAATATTGTTATGCTACTGGATGTTTCTCTTTTTCCTGACAATGAAACGCCAAATTCTGCACATGATCAAATACAAATATGTGCCCTTTGATATCGGAAAACAGGTATTAGCTGACCAACTTCAATAAGTTGCCTTACATTCGGTTTTTCAATTTCTTCCATTCTTCTTGGATCTTATAGTATAACATCTATTCGTATTGGCAGAGGTATACCAATAAGAAGTCTGCAAGTAGTAGTGGTACACCAAGAAACTGAAGGGTGATCGCAGAAGTGAAAATTATGTATAGCTAGCTTGTTTTTGTTGCTCGTAGTTATTCCAAAAGCAAAAATAGAACATGCTTGTATTAAAGTTTAGAAACTGTCTGGATAGATTGTTAGGTTTTAGTTCGGGGTTTTCATGTATGCAGTTGACCACTTATACCCATACTTACTGTTATGCGGTAAAACTAGGCAAAACATATATAGCCAACATGAAGGTTTTTAATTCGGTTTTCGTGTATTTAGTTGACCACTGTTTTCTGTACTGAAGATGCTATTTCCTCCCCTCCAAACTTGTCTCTCCTTATGCACAAAGTTTGGGTGTGGGACTTGGGTGAAATCTAAATGAGACTTGATTGTCAACTATTATTTACTATGTTATTCGCCTTTTTCATTTTATTTTAAATATTCGTGTTGGACATATGGAACCTTTCAATGATCATTCAAGTGCATATGCATATATCTACCATTCACACTCGAGTTTGTAACATAGTTGTGCAGTATGTTTCGCTTAAAACTCCCTTGAAGTAGATGCAAATTTAGAATTGCATTTAGTTCGGTGATACAAGTTATGCTTCTCTCTGATAATTGAGCTCGATTGTTCTTATCTTATCCAACGGATAACATATTTCTAGGACAGCTGAAATTTTCAATATTTACTAATTGCATCAAAATGATTTGAACAAGGGCATAGTTAGCCGTATGTTACACAGACTGACCATTGGTAGAACTCTTCCTATATATGCCTATAAACTTGGCCACGAACTCTGCCAGGAGAAAAGAAGAAAAGGAACATAAACAGACGATTCTTCTCAAAATTTAAGGCGATGAAGAAAGACAGCATCATAATTACCTTATAATTTCAACAAAGCGCTTGTTCCTGCTGGGAGTCTCTTCTCCTGGAACAAATAAACTCAAGTTAATTTTGCTCGTTTGCAAGACAATACGACAATTTAAAAGAATTCTTAGCAACTTTCCCCCTTTAAATGGTGTCAAATTCATCACCTGGAGAACCGGTTTAGGATGAACAAAATCCCCATTAAGTTTTTGAAGCTTTTCCCTTACAGAAGGTAATCTGACAATGATATGGGGTGTCACTGCTGTTTTTCTTTAAAAGTCAGGATAACATTTCGAAATATAAAAGCTAAAAAAAAAACCTCGCCTCTTATGCGATGGATCGGCCAGGATTTCGGCTGCGAGTTCCGTCATGATCTCTTCCCATCCAAGTGGAATAGGTTGGTCATCTGCAAAAGGATAGCTGCAACGGCAGAGCATCCCATTCACACGTAAGAACACATGGAGCCTTTATAATGTAAAATGGGTTACTTCTATCATTAATTGGGAATCTAGCATCTACTCGGGATTTGCTAAGTTCTTACTTGTGTGCTTTGCAGGCTTCAAGACCCATGATTGCTTTCCTCAGGTTTTGCTTTGATTTGGCAGCAATCTTAGCAGCAAAGTTCATAGATAACTCAAAGTCTTATTTCCTTGCAATCTGAATTAGTACCTCCATGATCTGTGAAACCAACAGTGTAGCGATGACACGATTAGATTTAAAGCACTTAGTAAGGTATGTTCTTATCTGATCAACCCTATACACAACATTCCATATGCCTGAACTTAGCTAAAAGGATTGAATTAGACTGCAGAACCTATAGGAATACTTACCTCATGAGTTACCGGGGGCATCTACTTTTATGACTCTGCAGCGACTCGTTACCGATTCTGAGATATTTATGCCACCTTCACAGCAAAGAATGAATTTGCATGAATCCGAATGACAGTCCATGATCCATTTGATCAAGTGACGAATATTCTCTGGTGCCTTGTCAACACCATAAAGAACTATAACTGAAATAAACAGAGAATCTTATTAGCTTTAAGTTGATTACTTTAAACTGTCAAAAGGAGGTTTGATTATACATATGTAAGAAAGCTAAGAAAAAAACACTAACCTTTGTAGTTTTTCTTGAAATTATCATTGCTGACTTCTGGGGTAGTTGTATAATTGGTGCTTATTTCCTTAACTAATCCCGTTAATGCATATTTAACATTTGTTTCCTTGCTCACATTAAGCTCAACATGATGAGCACTTGAAGCAATTGGAACAATAACTTGCATTGCCCTTTTCTCCTATCCACATATTTAAATCACAAGATGTCAAATTCCAAAATAACGGTGGTAGAATCATCTTTAGGCTTTACTTAGTATTCATCAACTTTGAGGCTTTATTTAGTATTTTCTACCTGAACCTGGAATTGTCTTAATTCATGAGATACCTGTAATAAAAAAGTGGGGAAAAGAAGAAGCTAGAGTTAGCTTAGGCATCTAATGAACTTTAGATTCTTCAAAACAAGCTGGTATTGTTTTGTGTCGAAAAAGCGTACCTTCCAGCTAGGGTCGCCGTATATTTCACGCAGGAAAGCCATTGTTAGTGCTCTTTTCCCAGAACCAGATGGTCCTTTGAACAATATATTTGGACAACTCTGATGAGATACCTAAAAGTTCATAGTAAAAAAATATTTTTTCTTATACCAAATCGCTTGCATTGTGAACTAAAACATTATTGGATCGAATTTAACGGATGAAAAGTTTAGGAACAAAAAGAACTTCTAGGTGGACTTACAAGTTGCTTCAGAATCTGAGCTTCTTGTTTGTGATAGGTGAATCCATTCAAGGAAGTCGGTTGGTATTGATAAGCCCAAAATTGCCTCAGCTTTTCGACAACAAATGCCTTCCCAATGAAGGAGGCCTCATCGAAGGCTTTTTCTCTTTCGGGTGATTTCTTTGATGTTCTGCAGGATCCTCTCCTCATTACACACCCAAACCAGGTTTCACTTTGGCTCTTTCGTATTTTGGCCACGAACTTCACCGAGTTCAAACTACTCCCAATACTATCACTTATCTTGCTACTTTCAACACTGAGCTTACCACTAGTCTGTCTGCTAGTAGCTGAACTTGGAGTCATAGTTGTCCTTGATAAACCAATGCTGGATGACAAGCCTCGATCTTTTGGATTGACATTTCGGTTAGCTATTGTTCTTTGATGGGGAGCGATATCTTTTTGAGTTAACAACGGAGGCTTGGGGATAAAAGGATATCCGAAACCATCATTATTTGGCAATCCTTTCTTCTGCTTTGCCAAGGCCGCAGCATCACGAGAAAAGAAGATATCACCCGGAGAAATGGAGTCTGTACATGGCAGCAGTATATGTAGGACTTTTAGAAATCTTTGCATTTGCAACCATTTCATTTATTTCACCCACTGATCGTTGTTTCACCGGGGGATCTTCTCTTTTCTTAGGTATTACGTTCCTTCCGATTGGCGACGGTGTTCTTTCCCCTCTTTGTCTCGGTGGTGCAGTTGCAGATCGATGACTATATTTCGAATTTTCACTCCCTCTTCCAGCCCCAACACGCTGCCCGATTGTTTTTATCTCGTCTCTTGTTGGACTTCCACGACTTTGCTTCCTGTTTAAGCCAGTAATCTCACCATTTCCCTTTTCGTCATTCAATGCATGCTCCACTCTCCCGGGTTTATAAGGAGAGACATGCCGCCGGTGCTCGGATTTTGGCAAGGGGCTTATGTTCCGACAGTCATCTCTCCTTGTCTTGTAAGGAGACTTGTTCGCATGTCTCCTTGGGAGGGGACTTTTTCTTGGTGGAGACCCTTAATCATATTCAACCTTTGAAGGTTGTCTTCGGCTGAGTTTCAAAGGGCTAATGTTTCTTGGCAAATTGGACTGACTTTTATCTGCCTCGCCAAGATCGGATGTCCCGTCATTTTGGTTAATATGATCGTCCCACGGACTTTCATGCCATTCTGCTTCGGTATCTGATGGCTCATAACCACTTCGCTTTTGCTTCGATGGAGCCGATGAATGAAGCTGAGAAGCTTTGCTGTTGCTTCTTGACAAATTCTCCATTTCTCTGAAACCGAAACCGAAACTCTTAGCCAACTGGTTCTTTTATTCCCTTCTCTTATAATGATTTTAGAACAACGTTTAATAATGTCCGAGAGATGATCTAAAGAACCATGTACTAATATGATTACTAAATTCAAGGAATCCGATGTTTACAAAGCATATGCATCGTTGAAGACTATGCACTCGAAATGGACTGACGAAAGGCTTTATTAACCAAATTCAACGCTTCCATTCTCTTTGTTTCCGGCAATTTCTAAGCTGCCATCGAGGATGGCTTTTGTCTCATACCTGCTTAGCCGGTGATGGACAAAGAAGCTTTCTAGTTAAGAGTTCGATTCCCGAATCTACTAAATGCCATCGTCAACTCTTAAAGTAGATTTCGAAGTTTAAATATATTTAGCAATATGTGGAATTGTCGATAACGTTTTGGAACTCAGAAAACAAGGTCGGAAACTTTTGGTTGCATTGACACTGTTGAATGGTTTTGTCTACACCTGGACTGATTCCGGACAATACCCCAAGTTCTTCTATTTGTAGTGTCTGGAATGTAAGAATCTGAGCTATTGGACAGGACGAAGGGGAAAAACAAAAAAAGTGCTTAATATGCGAGTTTTGCTATGAAGGATTGGGTGTGCATGTCATTAACTACCAATTAACCCCTACAATAATTTATGAAAACTTCTCTAAGTTCATTAGTTATTATAAGAACAATTAATAACCTCTTCAGTTATGGATACTAATTATAGAAAGTTTATAAATAGAGATTTGTATGAATACTATAATCAATTAAAGAAAAAATATTTTATCATATTATATTTTATATTTTAAAATTCTTTATCAACAAAAATAATATAATTCAAGAAGATTTTTTTTCTTAATTTATAATAATAATAATAATAATAATAATAATAAAAGATTTGCAGGGCTTGAGGGAAAAGTTTTATTGGATCACAAACAATATCTCAAGAGAAGTTACAATGTGGTGAAGAACGCTCGAGAATGTGGTTTTCGCTGGCACAAAAGTCGAGTAATTCACGAAGAAAACGAAAGGTTGTCATCGATTCCAAGGAAGTTTGCGGAGGCTTCATCAGGTGTTCCTTGACATGGCCGTGCTTATTGAGGCACGAGGGGAGAAAATGGATGATATTGAACAAAATGTGGCTAATGCAGGTAACTTCATCAATGGTGTAACCAATAGTTTACGCAAATCAAATGGAGAAGAAGAAAGCTTGGGTTTGTTGGATTTGTGCTGCTGGTCTAATTATCATTTCAATAGTGTTTTCATTGGACTCGTTTCGTAGATATGGTACTACGATAAGGGTATACCCGATTGGTTTTTGTTGCTCAGCCTTACTCCACGATTATGCGGGCGAGTCTAAGGAGCGACAGTTTAATTTAAAGCTAAAAATTGGCAAGTTTCGGAACTTGTCAAACAACCTAAAATATTTTACCTTTAATAACATTTTAGATTGATTTTTTTCAACACGTTTCGAAACTTATTTTTTGTTTTAAGTTTTTTTTTAGGTTAGTGGTTTTTTTTAACAAGTTTCGAAATTTGAAAAGAAAAAACAAACTTAAAATATTATCAAAAAGTATAATATTTTAAGTTATTTAGACAAATTTTAAAACTTGCCGTTTTTTAACCTTAAATTAGGATGTTGTACCTTAGAACTACCAGATTATGCACTGTCCAAACATAATCTTTTAGGAGAACCAACTGATCAATGCTACATTTTAGTTGTCCTACATGAATCAACTACTGAGAAGGCAAAATCAAAAGAGATCATTCAGCTGGTAAGGTCAGGCCATTGTCATTCCATAACCAACCCTCCCTGTCTCAGGATCTTAACCACCACCGTATCCAAAATTATATACCATTTTCATGTACTTCAACTTTGACCATACGAAATAATTATCCAATATCGAATTAATTTCTCATCTTTCAATCAAAGCGATAATAAAATCAGTGGATAACGACTGCTTTCCCAAAGATTGAAAGATGGGCAGAAACAGCCAAACAACTTTTAAGACAAAACTCAAATTAGTTCAATAAAATATGCTTAGTTTCCTTCCTTAATCAGTAGCCATAACTTTAAAGAGACAGATTCCAAACATGGGTTTTGTCGCCTTTTGCAAATCAAGCTTGTGTTTTGCCACAGCCTTTTGTCAAGATTCAGAAAAAAGAAAGACACGGTTCTTCAATGTTCCTATGTTCTAAATTTTATTTCTTTCTCTTTATTTTAAATGTATACATGATTTGAACTTATATTTCGGATATGTTTTCCTGAAGATAATTCGTAAAATTATTTTAAAAAAAATTGTTACATGCAAAGTGGCAGAGGGGAAGAGAGTTAGACTTGAGAGGGGATGCCTAATGTTATGGAGAAACCCTACCCAATTATACAAAAAATTATTAGATGGACATGGCTCATCACGTCATTCATGGTCCTATCCAATAATATTTTTTCATGTCACTTTTTTTCAAGTTGAATCTTCACCTCTTTCCTACATGTCAATGAGGTGGATCGATCTTATTGGCTAGGATTACAGATGACGTGGTGAGTCGGGCCTATCAAATAATCTCTCCAATTATACACACAAAAGGAGGAGATTTCAAGCTTCAGAAGTCTCTTTCATCCGGCTAATTCTTAATATTATAAAATATATAGCATTTGAGAGATTTTATTCTATGCTTGTTTATGGGTTAGATTATTTATTCAATTACCAAGGTTTGTTTAATACTAAGAATGGATTGGACGAGTGTAAGCACATTTGACTGGTTGGTCAAGCTGCTCATCTTTGTTCCTTCATTTCTTTTAGGTTATGGGTTCTAAACCCACTACGAGCATCCCTTCATTCGCCTAGAGTTTCCATTTCTCTCATCTCTAGGCTCTAGGTTGGATTAGGATTAAAATTAAAATTTGATTTGAATGAAAATATTAGATTCAAACAGTGGATTCAATTATGTCAAACGAAGGCTTATAGATCGGTTTTTTCTTCTCCATAACATCATTTACTCTCTTTTTTTTCATCTTTGTTTGGCCCGTTGTGATATCGATTTTGGTGTTTTTCGCCGACCGTCAATACTCCTGATTTTTCTTTACTTTTTATATCACATCTATGCTTTTTCTTTGTTTTTTTTAGTTTTTAATAACTCTCCTTTTATGACACGTTTTTCTTGGCTCTTTGACACCTTTTTGATCTTCTTTGTCGATCATTTGTTTGTTCTTTTGTTTATTTTTTCTCATGGTTAGGCCTGTAAACGAACCGAACGAACACGAACGAGTGTGTTCATGTTCGTTCATTTAATTTTAACCGAACAAATGAACGGATATGAACAACTAAACGACCATAATTTCTTGTTCGTGTTCGTTTGTTAAGGAATGTAACTTGTTCATGTTCGTTCGTTAAAATGATAAACGAACGTAAGCAAACATAAAAGGATATATGTGAATAAATTTAAACGAACGAAAATATGTGAATAAATTTATTAAAAAATATATATAATACTTTTGTTATGAAAAATAATAAATATAAATGGATATATGTGAATAAATTTAAACGAACATAAACGAACAAACATAAATGAATGGATCACCGAACGCTCACGAACGTAAATGAACGAAGGGGCCCTTTGTTCGTGTTCGTTCATTTAATTAAAAAACAGAAAATCTTGTTAATGTTCGTTCGTTTAATAAATAAACGAACATAAACGAACTTCCCGTCGAATGGTTCACGAACAGTTCGTTGAACATTTGGTTCCTTTACAGCCCTACTCATGGTTGGATTGATGTTGCCTCGACTGATCAAGATGTCGATTATTTATTATCTTGTTGGCCTTCCCTGCTTTGGACCCTCAAATTAGATTTGGATAAATGGTTTGTGTTTGTGGATAGTTTTCTCATGACACTCAGCTCTGATATACGGTTGTCAGTGATTTTTTAGTAGTTTGATCTCCTTTTGTGGTACATTTGTCGATGCAGTTAAATCTGTTTGTATCTATCTTTTGTTCGAGTCTTTTAGTTAGGTTTTTATCATTTTCTTTGTATGATCTCAAATGTTTAGTTTCTTGTGTCAATGATTATAGAAAAATGTCCAAATTATATGTTTAGTTTACGTTTATAACTGTAATCACTAATTTTATCCGGCGTATTAACCCGTTTTTATGAATAATAGGCATTGATTATTACCTTTTTATTCATTATTAATTAGCATTATATCTATTATTTATTAATGCAAAAAAAATAAAAAATATATATATTATTAACATACTATATTTATTATTACTCTAATGTATTATATGTCACTATGTATAAAAAGCCCGAAAAAAATAGTATTATTTTATTACTACTATCTATTTATAATTAAAAAAATCAAGATAGATAGATTAGTAGTATATTTGGTTATAAATATTATACCTATTAGCTTGTAATCATTATATGTTAGTATATGTCATTTTGTTATTCTATATTGCCATTTCGATCTATTACTATTACTATGCTATCGTCATATTATACTATTATTATTGTTATCACTTATTATTATTATTATTATTATTATTATTATTATTATTATTATTCTATATTGCCATTTCGATCTATTACTATTACTATGCTATCGTCATATTATACTATTATTATTACCTTATATTATTATTCTATTATTATTATTATATATTATACCATCATCATTATTATAATAACTATTATTAAACCAAACTAAAAACAAAAATATTAAGGAAGCCTAATTAAATATTAAATAAATAGCCCAAGTCTATTAGATTATAACAGTCCATTTTAACTCTTTGCAAGCTCAGAATAAATGAATAAATTACATAATAGCCCGTTTGGGGCCCAAAATCGGATAAGCCCTAAAAAGAAAAAAAAACTAAACTGATATCCCTCTTTTATCCTTGTGCAGCCAGACATTGGCTGTTAGATCATATTATGATCTAACGGTCCATATTGCATATCAGGATAACCCTAATTAGGGTTAGCCCCTCTCTTGGCGTCGCATCAACTTCAGCCGTCGGATCAAGGAGCAGATCGACGGCTCAGATTCAAAGGAAAAGCTTCCATATCTCCACGCCCTCCACGCGCGGCTCCTCGGCTCGCTTCTCGCGCTCGCTTGCGACCGTCCGGCTGACACCACGTGCACACCAAGCTCCCATGTGCGACCATTCTGGCCATCCTCCAATGCTCAGTCCCCACATGCAAACGGCCAAAAATAAAAATCAGACGCGCTCTAACCACTAACATACAACAGAGGACAGAGCCAATATTAACAGAGAGAGCAATATCAATAAAAAACAACGGAAGTCTCTTTTTTCTCATTCTTATTTTCTGTAATTATTCGGTTATAAAAGCCGAAGCACAAACACTTGTAAGAGGGATCGACCTCGAGTTTCAAAAAAGAATACAAATAGCTTCAGAGTTTTGAGGTATATCTCGTATTTTCAGAGCATGCAATAAAAAAAAGAGGGAAAGGGAAAAGCCGCGTCTAGTGAGAGTCTTACCCTGAGTCCTAGATCTGGTCGGTCGTCCAAGGGTTCCGCCGGTGACAAACTCGCAACCTTCAGGTTCAAAAGGCTGAGCTAGGAATGGAGGTCTTGGATTTTAGGGTTGCTATAGGTTCGAATTTCCTAGATCTAAGCGAGGGGAAGTTTGCTGTGAGGTTTTTGAGTTTATTCCTAGTCTCAGCGTGAAAGAGGCGAGCGTTTAGGGTGGTCACTGACGCCGAGTAGCGGCGGCAGGTAGCGGATGGTATGGCGGAGTGCTGCCGGCTTTCGAGAGGGGAGAGTTTTTGCCTAAAACGGATAGGATTTTTTTATCAAAATGGTCTCAAGCCTTTTTTACCCTAAAAAAATGTTTTATACTCAGCCTTTTTTAAAAATGGTTTGTTTACGTTATAAACCCTTCCGCCCCGGCTTTATTACGATCCAAGGGCTTCCGTCTTTTGTCATGACACCCGGGATCCCTAGGAGTTTTAAAATATTTTCAATCTCACCCTTCTCTAATTTTAATCAGCTTTTTTTTTAAATGGTTTTATTGCTGCCTAGGTCCCTCCGCATTCTTGAAATACCTGCTTAGGCCATTCCACATTTTTAAATACCCTTCCTGGTCCTTCCAATTTCCAAAATGTTCTCAATTTAGTCCTATTTTCGAATTAATATGTGTTTTAATGGTTTAGTCCTTATTTTGGACCTTAGAAGCTTTAGCTTTTGTTCAATCGAGTCTTGAATCCAGTGACGAAATCCCTGTTTATCATGCATATTTATTTTTTGCAGTCCCATTTTATGTATTTAGCTTTTTTCTTGCAGAATTTGTAATGCGGATATGAATGTTATGGTTTGATGTATATATCATATGGTATAGAATATAGGGTTTTTACGTAGTATAGGGCATATGTATATATATTATAATGTTTTTTTAGTATACAATAGTATGATATATAGAGTTTTTTTTATATGATATATAGTATACAGTTTTAATATGTATATAGGCATTTTTTATTTTATATGTATGTATATATAAAATGGTTACCGCCAAATTTTACCCATCTATTTATACTTATTTACGTGTATATAACTATGTGTATATAGTATTTTTCTCATATGGTACGGTGTTTTAATTTTCGATGTTTGGTTCCGTTATCATGTACGTTTATTTTATGCATTTATTTTATACCTTTATTTTCATTATGTTCATGCTTATTTTATGTCTTAATATTTGCTATTTTATAATGTTGCCCCTGACATATAATTTGCTAATGCGGCGCCTTTTTATTCGGAAGTAAATGCGGCCAGTATCAAAGTAGTGATTGTGGTCTTGCGGTTTACTTTCGAATAACGAAGCCCTTAAAATTTACTCGTACGTATAACCGGATCTTAACTTAATTATCACTTTAATTTGGAAAGTTTAATATCAATAAAGCGGTAATTATATTTTTCTTTTGATACCAATTTTTTAGGCGGTGTGGGAGTGCCAAAACCTTCCTCATCTGTAACTGACTCCTGAACCCATTTTTTTTATTGAATCTCTGGTTTTTTATGGTGTCCGACCTACCTCAGTGGCCGATGGCGACTCCAAGTTTTATTGTTTTTCAAAAATACGAATTTTTAAAGAACCCTCATTTTCCAAATATTTTCTCAAAAAACGAAAGGAAACTCATTACTCCTTTTTTTTAGTGATCTCATTCTACATTAAAAATTCGAATTAAAAAAAAAGGTCGCTACAATAACTGTAAACCCTCGTTATAGTTTTTGATGTCTCATTTTTTTATAAAACTAACTCCTTTTAAACAAATATTTTAAAATTTTTTCATTAATTAAATATAATATTATAAGAATAATCGTATAACTCAACTGATTAAACTATTGATTTTCATTTCAATTGATGGTTCAATCATAGTTAAATAAAGAATTATAAAAATATAAGATAAACTCATAATCAGTACTTAAACCACTTTTGATTCGTGGATTTTGTTTTTTAGTTTTGGTTCTCCATTTCTATCAATTCTTAAAAGGTTATTCTACTTTTTATTACTTGTTACGGATTAAACTAATCAAATCATTGATTTTTAATTCGGTTGATTGATACAATTATATTCTAATTATTAGAGACTTTTAAACTCAACAAGTGGTCTCAATAAAAAAACATCATATTTATTTTAAGAGACTTAAGTTCAATCATAATATCTGTAATATATGTACTTTGTCAAAGGGTTATACGAATGCTTCAACTAAAGAGAGTCTGATCCATAAATTATATCTAACTTACCGTGACTTGCCTCATAATTCATCCCGATGATTTGGATTGGAAGGGAAAAAAACCCAATTAAAGTTTTAAATACTTGGAGGAACGAATTCACCAAGTTGGAAGACCAACCGTGTGAATCAATTAAATCACTTCCTATATTTTTAATATGATAATTTGTTCTTTCTATTTTTATAATGAAATTATTATTTTTTAAATAATCTAAAGGTGATTACAATGTAGTATCTGTTCATATATATTATTAACCCTTTGACAATGTACATAATCTTGTAGACAGAATGATTTAAACATGTGTATCTTAAGATGAACATCATTCACTTTTTCACTAAAACACTTGTTAGATTCATAATAAAATTAATTAATTCTAGCTGTTAATACCATCAAGTATTATGATCAAGATGTTGAAATGAATAAAAATCAAACCTAATAGAGTGTCACTTTAATTAGATCTAATGTTATAAGAGTCAAACAATAAAGATATCACAAATCTATTCAGAAAAATGCGTGCCTATAATATCTCTCTTTTGAACTTTAAGTGCCTAAGGTGTTTTTTTTTGTAAAAACGTGTGCTTAAAGTTTTAACCGTTCCAATTTTAAGTGTCCGACCGTTTAAAAAAAACGTTACCCAATCAAAGCGTGACACATGACAGGAATATTGATTTTTTAATTATTTTTTAAAAAAAGCTTTAAACTTTATTTTTTAAGAAAAACCCCAAAATTCTCAAAAATATTCAAGTCAGTCCCTAAATCTTTAAAAAAATCCAAATCTTCGTCGCTGTCGGTCGCCATCGCCGACCCCACCCTTTCGGTTATCGAACCCAGTCGGGCATTTTCTCCAACACGTCGTCGCCAAAAATTGGCAAACGATGAGCCAATCGAATAACTATTTCACATTTTATGTTCAATGTTCGGCTGGCACACCGTTAACTGATTTCCAGCGGCGACACGTTGGGGAAAATGGTTGGCAGGGTCCGGCGACCAAAAGGATGGGGTCGACAACGACGGTGGCGGCGGTGAAGATTTGAGATTTTAGGATTTGAGGACTATTTTAGATATTTTTAGAATTTCAAGATTTTTTTTGAAAATTTTTAAATTATTAAAAACAAAAATTAATTAAAAGAATTATAAATTAAAATATGATACGTGTCAAATTTTTATTGGTTAACAAATTTCTTTAACGGTAGTTAATTACTATACACCTAAAATTATAATAGTTGAAAATTTAAATACTTATTTTTAAAAATAATTTAAATACCTAAATTGAAAAAAAAGTATACTTTACCGGCTTATTTTTCATTCAAGCCGAAAAAGAAAGGAGGAGATCACAAAAGAGTAAGGATGAAGCTCGGCGGGTATGAGGAATGGGCTAGGGCTAGGGCTAGGGCTAGGGCTAGGGCTAGGGCTAGGGCTAGGGCTAGGGCTAGGGCGGGCAGTTTTGGACCATTGCTGGTCTTTATCAATCTGACACGACTCCACCCACTAGTTGTTGGTCATGTCACCCTCACATGGATCGAGCCTAACATAATAGAGATATGGGCCCCGCCACCGTCCACCCAAGGCTGGCCATGGGTTCTTCTGCCCTGAATTTCACCGTGGATGGTGGTCAGGCCACTCCATGGGTCACCTCTCTCTGGGGACTGGATTTGGTTCTATAAACCAATCACACATTTTTCGATTGTTTTAACGTTTATCGGAATTTTTATGGTTTTTAATAGTTTATATATACAAAATGTCAATTTCAGCTTAATTGAGAAAAACGGTTTTTTTTTTATTTATTTAGGGAGATAGATTGATTGGTTTTGAGATTATATAGGATATAAGATGAAATTTATGGAAAAGGCAAAGTTGTTAGCAGTTGGGAATAATTTTATACTGAAATTATCTGAATTCGTCACTTGTTGTACATGAGCAAAGTCGTCGACAGTTGGAAAAAACTTTGTCCTGATATGATGAGACTTATCGTAGAGATGCTACAAGAGAATGTAGGGGTAAAAAGTGTGAACAAGAAAAAAAATACGATTTTTGTTAAAAATAAATAAATATGTGCAATACAAGTAGAAGATATGTGTTAGCACAATCACATGCTCAATTAAAGTAACAACAACTCGTGTATATGTGTCTTCGAGGGCGAACCTATAAATTAAAAGTTAACAGGACCGTGATTATTAGAGTTATAGAGAAAGTAAAAAAAAAAAAGGTTAAAATTTATCAATAGTAGGAATTGATTTGTTAACTTCAAGTAAAATAAGTTTTTTATTTATACATTTTACCACTAATACAAGAATTATTTTATGATATCAAAGTAAGTAAATTAAATTATAATTTAAAAATTTTACAGGGGCCAAATTAAAAAATTGATCGTAAGAGTAGAAAAATACACTATAATGGTGAGCAGCGGGGCTAGGCCTCTGCCAGCCCCACATGTGGCTTCGCCCATGTGTGTCTTATCTTTAATCACTCGATGAGTATATGTTTAAAATGATATATTTTTTAAACAATTTATACATAAGGGAGAGGGAGGTGAGTTTTGCTCTTACTGGATCTTGAACCTACAACCTAGAGGAAGGTGAGGGTGTCAATTGAAAACTTTAACCACATGCTCTAGCGATTACTAACACTTGAAAATAATTAATATATAATAAATGTGAGATATGTGTTGTATTACCAAATCTCACATTGAATAGATAATATTTCTTTAAGTGTATTATGTCACAAATATATATTGCATTATATGTTTTTCTATAATTATATCAAATGCGAATTTTTATAATTAACATAAAAAGCACCTTAATATAATTAGTTTTTTTACAACTAACATAAAGAAGTGTGTCAAATAAATATTGTAATACCAAATCTTTAGTTATTTACTTTTAGAAGTAATATTTTATTTTAAAAGAAAAAAGTTGTCCCATATTGATATATATTAACTCTTTTCAAGTGTTTAAATCTAGTGTTTTAAAATATTTCTATTGAATTATTTAAGATAAGATAAATGCATGTGCATTGTTGTTGCTGCTTAGCTTGTGCATATACTATGTTTTTTTTACACAATTCTTATATTTTTTCTTGTTCACGCTTTCAATCTCATTTTTACTTGTTCACGCTTTTAACACCCTACGATTAACCAAATATCGGGGAGAGAGATTTATATTTTTAAAATTCGAGCTCATATAAGATTAAATAATACGAATATCTTTGATCATCCGGTTAATTAGTGGATCTCTTGTATAATAATAATTTAAGTTTATGTTAGTGTGAATGAGTTATATTTTGATACACAAGCTGTGTAAAAAAATTTTAAACAACCCTTCATATTTAAGCTATAAAATTTAAAACCTAAATCCTCAGCCCTAACACCTAAAGCCTAAAATATAAATTCTAATCATAAATATTAAATTATATACTCTATAACATAAACACCTAAAACCTAAATCACAACTTAAATCTATAAACACTAAAATTAAAAGACTTATATGAACTAAAGTTTTACAGTACAAAAGCTTGTGTAACAAAGAATTTTTCGGTGTAAATTTATGTTAAATTAGATGTGTTTTACTTTTATTTTTGGAAAATAATATGATACACAAGCTTGTATTTAGTTTACACAAGCCTTTTAATTTTAGGGTTTAGAGATTTAGGTTGTGGTTTAGAGTTTAGGGGTTTATGGTGTAGGGTGTAGAATTTAAAGTTTATGGTAAAAATTTAAGGTTTAGGGTTTAGGTTTTAGGGTGTTAGGGATAAGATTTAAGTTATTGATTTTATAGCTTAAATATGAAGCGTTATGTAATTTTTCACACAACTTTTGTATCAAAAGGAAAAAAAGTTTGAAACACAAGCCGTGTAAACTAAAGGGTTACGAGTTTAGGTTGTGGGATTTAGAATTTATGGTTAGTGTTTAGTGTTTAGGGTTTAAGGTTTAGAGTTTAGTTTTTGGGTTAGGATTTAGGGTTTAGGATTTAAGTTTTATAGTGTAAATATGCAGACTTGTGTAAATGTGTATCAAAATATAACCCTTTATTTTTTTAGTTTACACAAACCTTTCAATTTTAGAGTTTAGAGATTTAAGTTGTGGTTTAGGGTTTAGGGACTTAGGTTGTATGGTGTAGAATTTAAGGTTTATGGTTATAATTTAGAGTTTAGGGTTTACACAAGCCTTTTTAGGTTGTATGGTGTAAAATTTAAGGTTTATGGTTATAATTTAGAGTTTAGGTTTTAGGATGTTAGGGCTAAAGATTTAGGTTTAGATTTTATAACTTAAATACGAAGGATTGTGTAAAATATTTTTTTACATAGCTTTTGTATTTGATACTTAATAAATTTCCATTGTTTTGAACTTAGACAATTAATTCTTTCTAATATTTGATCCTGATTTTTTTCTCTCATAACCTTGTTATTACATTATCATCATCTTTTCTTCCTTACATTTCTCCTTTTTCTCATCAATTTAATTTTTGTTTTTGTATATCTAATTTTTTGTATGGTTTAATTTAACAAGTTTTATCATTTTCTAAAGACAATGGTGGACGTTTTATGCTCTTATAGCATTTTTTTTTTACTTTCTTGTAGCACAGTTTTTTTTTTGGATTAAATTTGGCATCACTTCTCTAATTAATAATTATTTGATTATCTTGTTGATCTCTTATAGTGGTAGGTGCTCTTAATCAACAACAATAGTTTGTAATTGAGTTATGGTAAATTCAGTTTCGTCAATGTGTTGTCATTATTATATATATTTATTTTAATGCTAATGATGTTTAATATTCACAACAGTATGGTGTTTATCGTGTCTATGTTAATTTTCTCATAAAATAGATTCTTTTTATTGTTGAAATTTATCGACAATCGTTTTGTTCATCGAAAATTTAATCTTTTGTGATAATTTTCAATTTTCAAATTAGGATTTTAGGGAAGAAAATTTTAATGACAATTTTCAACAACAAAAATCATAATGAAAACGAATTAAAAGTAATGCAAATTTTAATGACTAAAATAAAGTCTTCTAAAAGCTAAGTGATTACAAATGTAGATTACCCTCAATTTAATTCAAAAATTCGGGTCAGTATTTGCTATTGAGATAAAAACGAAAACTTCGATCCGTTTTAAGCGAAAGAGCTTTTGTCTCGAAACCAGGAGAAAGAGAGTGCCTTGGCTGCGACTGATCAGAGGACCAAGTTAAATTTTTGTGGTGGCGGGGAAGATAGAACGCCGTCACTGACGGTGGTTGAGGCGGCAGCAACGATGTTAGCTATTTCGAAGCCCAGTTCCCGTTAATGAAAAGAAAAGTTGGCATTTTTTTCTTTGTTGAAATAACGTTTTCAATAATTTATTTCGTTACGATCTGATTTTCTTTTGCGTCTGTGACGTTGATTGAACTGTGAGTCAAGAGTGTGGGGATGTATCGGAGCTTGTTCAGTTTTGGACTGATTTGAACTGGTCGGCTTGGAGCGGGTATCCACGTTTATTTAATTCTCAAATTTTTAGCTTTTAAGGGGTTGATATGGATTCAAGTGAAAAGAAACTCATTTCTATACAGATTTTATATCATTTAATGGTTGTGAATAATGGGTTTCCTTTGTTTTTTCCTTGTTCTTTTATTTGTGTTGCGATTAAAGCTTCAATATTTCGCTTTATAAAGTTTGTTTTGATTAAATATTGCTTGTATTTGAGCTGAGATTTGGGGGGTATATTGTTTAATTAATGGATATGTTACGTTTTTGCAGTTGAATTTTGAGAGATTGGATTTGGAATGCTTATAAAAGATGTCACTAAAGAGTATTATGCGGGAACTGAAGGAAATGAAAGATGGGATTGGTAACATATCAAAGAGGGGAGGGGAAAGCAAGCTTTGGCGTAGCCGGACTCGATCCCATGTTGCTCCAGACCGAGCACCACCCGAGTCCAAATTTGTCGACCAAAGCCCGCGGGCAAATCTACCACCTGAATTGCTCTTAGACATCATCCAAAGGGTTGAAGAGAGCGAGGCAGCTTGGCCGGCTCGAGCTGCTCTGCCTCGAGCTGCTGTTGTGTTTTGCGCTGCAGTTTGTAGGTCCTGGAGGGAAATTACAAAGGTGATTGTGAAGACTCCTGAGCAATGTGGAAGGCTCACATTTCCTATTTCATTGAAGCAGGTTATAGTCTTCCCATATTGGCAAATATCTCATTTTTGATCCCTTGAGAATTTACTACCGGATATCTGATTTTCTTGCTAAAATTTAAATCGATGGTAGGCGAAAACTTTGATCTTGGTTGTATGCACCTTTGTCGAGAACATTATTCTTTTCAAATATGCATATCCACAATGTGGCTTTTCTATCATGAATTGAACACTGACTGATAGTTGAGTGCATAATTTTCATATGTTTTCCTTTCTAAATGCATGCATATAATCTATAAAGCTACGGCTAAATTTTCTAAACTTGCTGTGTGTGTATCCATAAGTAACAGGATTGGCTATTTTCTTATTCTTCCATTTATAAGTTCTTCTGTTTGTGC
Organism: Hibiscus mutabilis; assembly: GCA_019671005.1. NCBI lineage: Eukaryota > Viridiplantae > Streptophyta > Magnoliopsida > Malvales > Malvaceae > Hibiscus > Hibiscus mutabilis. The sequence goes on from CM033722.1 coordinate 5,097,892, forward strand.
TTATTAACAGGTCCTCGCGAACCTCCAATTTAATGCTATATTAGAAGGGACAGAGCAACTTCTACTTATCTTTTGTTCTATGGTTTGGTGCCTTGTAAGTATTCTCATTCTCCATTTATAGCTTCCTCGCTTTACTGAAAGCTAGTCACCTGTGTTGCTTATTTGTTTTATTTGATTTACAGCTGAGGGAGAGAGAGATAAATTGTTGTTGGCTGCAAGAAAGGTTAGAAGGGCGACATGCTCAGCCTTTATTATATCGTTGGCCGCAGATGATTTTTCTAGGGCTAGCAACACATATGTCGGTAAACTAAGGCGAGTTTTGCCATTATATTTCTTTGTTTTCTTTGATTATTCTTTCTCCTCCACAATGACGCTTTGCGATTTCTTTTCAGGTCTAATTTTTTGGTACCAAGTTCACTATATATGACAGTCAACCACCATGTGACTCAATAATCCCATCAACTTCTCGATCAAATCTTAGATTCCACTCCAAGCAGGTTTCTCCAAGATTACCTGCATGCAACTACAGCATAGGTACCATTACCTATGAGTTCAACGTTCTGCGAGTGCGAGGACCAAGGAGAATGCATTGTGTTTTGCATTCAATTCCCGTCTCTGCTATTCAGGAAGGAGGCACTGTCCCGACACCATCGGCATTCCCACATTCTTTCGATGAACAACTTTCTCCCCTAACCAGTTCAAGAGGAAATGAGCCGATGATAGACACCAGAACCCCAAGCCTCCCAGCCACACAGTATGCTCCCTGGGATCAAGGGAGCCATTAACCCTAAAAAATAAGGCTCCAAGATGGCATGAACAGTTACAGTGTTGGTGCCTTAACTTCAGGGGGCCTGTGACAGTGGCACCCGTTAAGAATTTCCAGCTTTCTGCAGCAGTTGATCCGTCGCATAATGTATCACTTGAACAGCAAGAGAAGGTAATCTTACAGTTTGGAAAAATCGGAAAAGACATCTTCACCATGGATTATCAATATCCTCTATCTGCTTTCCAAGCCTTTGCCATCTGCCTTAGCAGCTTTGAGACCAAACCAGCTTGTGAATGATCACTTCTGGTCGGAGATCCACATCATTGATTTTACCCTTACTTTATTTCTAGCCTTCACAATCAAGCCGAGCAGTTGTATCCCAAACTGGCCTGTGAATGACAGCATGTCGGTAGGAAATTCGTATCTTTCTGCTCTAGAATGCTTCCTCGTATATCAGTAACAAAGTATTTATGCTCTAATGGAGGCTTTTCTTGTATGCCCCTTCCTGGCTGATTCATAGTGGCTGATTGCATGGCTTTTCTGATCATGCAATCTGACTTGTATGTTTTTTTTCATCTTAGAATCAAAACTTAGCTAACAACAAATGGTCTATATCTAGTTGTATTGGTGGCATAAACTGTGTTGTACATTTTTTGGGTGCTTCCTTTCCTAATTATCATCCCAACCGTAGCGTCTGAATAAAAAATGGACAATACAATCAGCTTCACTACTGAAGCAATGACCAATAAACGAACTACCATAACATATACGAAGGCAAATGTATCATATTCCAAAGTATACTATGTGATTTTTTTTCCAATATCAAAAGGAAACTTTCATTCAAGAGATTTATAAGTCAATGAGAACATTCCATTCAAATAATAATAATAATAATAATAATAATAAGTCAATGAGAACCATGGTCTCGCGTACAAGATAAAGGTCCAAGAGGCTAATAAACCTTAAACTCAAACGGGGATAGACGGAAGACTCATGCTGATAACCTTGGCAAATTCACCATTAAAGCAAGCAATGTCACCTTAATGTTGAAAGAGTCTTGATCCAGCTCTTTGCTGCTGTGGAGATTCAGACATCGTTGCTAACTTGAAACGACAAATGCAAAGAAAGCTGATTAAAAGTTAAATCAAAATCCGGGAAGGGTAAAAGGACCTGTCAGGAACAACTGCCAGAAACGGCATCACCAACAAATACGAAAGCAACTATGGCAACTTCCGCAATGGGGAGACAAAAAAACCCGTCCATGCAGAGGAGGATGACCAAAGACTCGTTCAACAACCAATAGACAATGAGGAAACCGAATTCAATGTATTATTAAGCCGGAAAAGGGAGAGGAAGGGGGAGAGAAAAACAAGTTACAATGAGAAAAAGGGGCAGTAAGAGAGAGAGAAAAGAAGCACTCATGGCAATTCTCCGACCAACCCCCAAAGAGGACATTGGAAGGAAGGGCGTTGTAAGGAAACAGCAGGCTAGCTCTTACAAAAGGGAAAGAAAAGGGGAGAGGGTTTCCGAGAGAAAGAAAGTGATATATCACAAATGATTTGAATCTCTGGTCTTCATATTTTAAAGATGTCCTTGATGTCTCATTCTGAGTCAATATGATAGTTTCTATCATGGTTTTTGTAGATATGCAAAGTGGCGATAGACATTCCCAGCTAGGAATACATATCACACTTCCAATATTTCCAATGATAGTAAGATTTCAAGGTAACCTTGCCAGACCAAATAGTGGCAACTCATTTTCTTTTAAATTGAAAGTCTTGAATTGAACTTCAACCCCAAATACAAGATAAGACATGCAAACAAGAAAAGAAACTGGTATACAGAGTGACATATCAAAATATCTATTGCCTTTTCTCAAATAATATATGTAATAATGTCAGAAAAAATCATGACGTTTAAACCATTTGAACAGCACAAGCACAAGCACAAGCACAAGCACAAGGGAGTGAGAATACACAATATCGCCTCATTTTCTTCCTACCAATATTGAGAGATTTACACCTATGCGAAGCTCCTCATAGTTCTAATGAGCTCAGTGCTCTTCAACACGAGAAAATATTCCACATTTCACATGCCATGACCTTTTCTACCCCAAGCCAAGTCACATCTATTACCTGACAGTGAATGAAATGAATTCCCTTGAAGTAAACTGGAATGGTTGGTGGGGAATAGGGTTCCTGCAATAGAGCATTTAAACACCAATGAACTACGAATTAGAACAATGGGGGAAAAAATAACGTATAAGAAAATGTTTTGTTTTTGTATGGTACATACGATCGAGGTCCATAAACTTTGATCTGGCGAACATGAGAATCCCTCCCACTCAGGTGATTTGATAAAACCGCAATTTGTAGCATAAAGGTATTGACAAAAGTTTCACTGGAAGACATTTTCATTGATAAGTAAAGCCGAAACAAAACTCCCCTTAGGTGCTCCACTAGCAAACTGTTTATGTTAACTAATAGCAGAAAACAATACAGAACTAACTACAAAAATTGTCACCAAACCATAACAAATGAAACGATCATTTTACCACTCACCAAGGATCATTTCCGGATAACAAAAGATCAACCCAACCAGTAGGCTTGACAAGTTCCACAGTTTTAATCTCCTATAGAAAACGTTCATATACAAATTAAACAATCTGGTAAGAGTGCACAGTTCTAAATGAAAGAAGAATGAGGATCAAAGATTATACCTTCAAGTTATGAAAGCCATCACCGGTCGAATAGAGATCTTACTTGGTGTGTAGCTCTCATCAAGTTTGAAATCCACATAAAGCACAACTAGCTTCAAAAACCCAATGAAAGGAAGGAAAATTCACCAATTGTCACAAACCCATCATCAAAAGCTTATAAAAAAATATGATTCAAACAATATCAAAATTTTATCATACTTGCAATTTGAACTTCTTCTGGAACTGAATGTTAACTAAATGAGGCTGGGCGCCATCTGATCTAAAAACAGCTCAAAAAAATAAAGGAAAAGAAGTGAGAATTGAGAGTAAAATTGGGGGGGGGGTGTTCAAAATTGAGAAGAGATTCACGTGTTTAACTGCCAATAAGTTTCAATATTGTCGTCACGGAGAGAAGAGGCGCCATTGCCAGTTTTATAAGAGCTGAAAGTCCAAGCTGCTTGTTTGCCCATTTCTCTGAGGTCATCTTCAACAATTAGGTGTTGATTTCCTCCTGTAATCTTCACTTTTTCTGACTCCGAAGATTCTGTAGCCATATCTGGAATTGAAAACCCTACTTTGCAGTATTCCAAGAAAAGAAGTCCCGGCTAAGCCAAAACCCTCCCAAAATATAAACAGACATTTAAAAGTTGGAAAAACAGGTAATTATTGACTTCTGTACCTAACTCACAATTCCAAGAAAAAAGTTCTAGACCCCTTTCAAGTGGACTTTCGAGGCTATGATTAAAATCTTGGGTAAAACATTTCACTAATTTCTTCGTATACAAGGTATCAAAATTACAAACTCAAAAACATATTCTCAACAATAATTACTCTTAATATGGGAATGGAAAACAACCGGGAATAAGTAAATGATAACAATTTCATTTCGTGAAACGTCCACGGAGGCTGATGAAATGATAAAGAGACTTTCACACAGCACGTTTTAAAATCTGCTATAACAGATTATGTATTTGGAAAGACTTCACTCAGTTGTCATTTAATCAACTAAAAATCTTATTCAAACTTACTCAAAACTAAAAACTCTAATTGTTCCCTCTGTAAATTCACATTTTTTCTCTCCTTAAACTAGCACAAATGCTTCTTACTTATATAGACAAAATTATTATTAAAAATAATTGTTTACATTTAGTTTAATCCAATTTTCAGTCTACATTTTTATTCTTACTAAAAATTGATCATTCATACATACATTTTCCAACTTTACTTTGAAATCGATAAATATTACTGCACCAGTTTCATACATTTTCCAAGTCCAACATTTCTTCAAATTGAAACTTTTTTAGAATCTATGTGTAATGAAGTAAGAAATAGAGAAAGGAGATAAAAAGAAGAAATAGATTTCTGTAAGTATACTGAACCTAGGGAAGAAAAATAGCCGCAGCCAAATGTTTAACAATTTTCAATAATCTTTTCCCTGGAGCTTCTTGGCTTATTTATACTAATAATATTACCATATAAGTAATCTGAAAAACTAACTAATTCGTAACATTATCCCCGCCTTCAACAGAACCTTGTCCTCAAGGTTCCAAGATGAGTGTCCCCGGCAGATATGTACGAGGATTCCAGTTGACCATTGCGGAATAAGCAATAGAAGATCTGAAACCATGAGAGTGAAAAATTGTATGTAGTTCAATTTGCCAGTGCCATTGTTTAGCCATAGTTGCTCGGAAGATTCATAGTGTGAGCCGGTTCTTTTGCAGATAACAACACAAACAAAGAAAATCCATACCAAACAAGATGATTGCTTAAACAAACCATGGTTTCCCTCGATTTCACCACTTATGTCTTTCAAAATTTCATGTGTCACTGCTGCATCCTTTTCCATAGTTTTTCCTCTAACTGAAATATCATTATCATCAAGAAATGTTGCACCTGAATCTCCCACCATTGCTATGCTGAGAGGGTAAAAAATCACCATAAGCAAGTTTGCTGCCTGCTGAATCAGCCAATAGATTGTGAAGATAGCTTCTGAGAGAATTGGAAGGATTTCGTGGACTTTGATAACCAGATGCGTAAGAACTAGACCAAAGCAAGCTGGTGCTCATACTAGAACTTTCATAGTGTTGGAGATCGTACTTCATATCTGTATGAGATTCACGTAACACCTTGCCATCTGGAAATGCTTGTCGCAAAGCAGACTGTATATATGTATGGCCTTGAGGTGCAGTCGGGTAGCCACTTTGAGCATAAGGATGCGCATACAAATGCTCCTTAAGTATGGGTCCAGTTACGGGGTTGGCACTATGAAGGCACATATGATGAAGGTTGAGGCATGGATACAATTGGTTTCTTAACTGATAATGCAGAACCATTGTATCTAGATAAAATTGGCAGTGATGTGAGAAATGCAGCAGAGTCTCTTGCTTCTGTTGACTGAAGAGCAGCCGCCAATATATCGTTTGCCATAGAGTTGGAGTGTAATTGCAGAAAAATAGGAAGATTCCTAGCATTTGGATCAATCACAAAGGACAAAGAGGAAGATTGTTCTCTGTTCTTGAAACTTAAACCAGGTATAGATGCACATGAGACATAATCATTTCCAAGAGTTGTTGCATCAGAAATATATAGTTTCCCAAGCTCCGACTTTGAGAATTTTGGTGAATCATAGTTCCTAGCATCTGCAGTTGCTTTATGACTACCAAATTCGAATTCAAGCTGCTCTTTATCATGATATACCAGGTTTTTACAGTTCAAATGCATAGAAGTTGAAAAACCATTTGATGTCACCAAGGTCTCTTCCAAGTTATTTGCCAAGGAACTAGATGTTTGTGGCTGGTTCATAATGCTGTCATGAACTCTAATACTCTTCTTCACAAATTCTAACTCAACTCTAAGCAATCCAAAGTAAAAATCTGGAAGAGAAATAAATTTACTCACCAGCAGATTGTCACCATTAGAAATTTTTGCAATTGAGATTCCCCCTGGGTCAAAGTTCATAACAATCCAACTGTCATGATACCTATTTCCTTGATCACCTGTACCCAACTCCACAACCATAACAATGATTTGGAAACTCGTCACCAAACCTAATTGAACTTGTGGTGGTCCAAGCATTCTTCTCATCGAGTAAGCATTCTCTGCAGAAACTGGAACCTTAGCCCCCTTAACAAGATCAATACTCATCATTTCCTTAATTGGGACAGTACCCATTAGATGTAGATATGAGTCCCAAATTTCCCTAAGAGTAAGATTCAAGTTTGAAGTACCTACCATATTACTCTGAATCGGGTTAGCATTATCCCCAAATATCATATTTGAATCCTTGAGATTAGAAGTTTGTCCCATCAACCGACTCACTAGAAGTTGATCATCATAGCCTGCAGATGCTATGATCAGTGCTTTGCCCTTCTCCACACCTTCATTACCTTGCTTGTTTGCATTATTCATTACACCTATAAAAGGAAAAACCTCAGTCTGGTCATAGTTATAGAGACTCACTTTCTTAGATTTATCTGTAGGTGTAGCATTTTCAGCCTGATTTGCAGTGTCAACACCTCTGTCCCTTGCAAGTTCTTCATTCGTTGTTGGCAATTTGTCAAACACTTGGTTGACCATTATGCTTGGATCATCTTGCTTAGTCAAAATTTCTCTGGTGTCACTAATATCACCCCCATCAAATATTCCAAGCTGGACCGACAACAATTTTAGTTGTCTGAGCACTTCTTGGAGCATCCCGTTGTTTTGCTTCATCATTCTTGTATTCGCTTCATATGTTTCGATGATGGTTGCCATGGGTTTTGACTCTCAACGAGAGCACCAATGTAATGAAGTTACTATGATATCAAGTAGAAAAAATAGAGAAAGGAGATAAGAAGAAGAAATAGATTTCAGTAAGGATACTGAACCTAGGGAAGAAAAATAGTCGCAGCCAAATGTTTAACAATTTTCAATGATCTTTCCGTAGAGCCTCTTGGCTTATTTATACTAATAATATTGCCACATAATTAATCTGAAAAACTAACTAATTCATAACACTATGAGAATTAAATAGTGAGAAGATTTTGGTCAGATAATTACCAGATTTGTGAAAAAATCCTACAAAGACGTGCACTTTAATTTAAACCTATCGAACTCGTGAAATGTGTGCTTGGTCAGTATGATATTTGTAACATCCAAACTTTTCTAATGCCGCAATTCCATTGGCAACGACGTCAAATTCTATAAAATTTTGAGATTCAAGTTTTAAAATTTAACTTGGAGAACTTGATTCTCAAAACTAGCTTTTCACTACCTATAAGCTAAATTAGAGATTAAAGGTGGATTATTAAAGAATAATGAGTTAGGTTTTTTTTAAGGATTGAAAGGTGAAAATTCTTGGAACCCAAGCCATGGTATTGGTTAATTATGATAAACTTTTGATATTTAATGTGAAATTTGAAATTATTAAAGAGGATTTTGAAATGAGGGATCTAAAAGAAAATAAAGATGGTGGATAAATGGTGTATAATGTATTCGAAAAACATACGCCGGTGTTAGAAATTGAACTTTAGGGTGTGGATGAGAGCTTGTGCTATGCATGGAATTTGGGAGTAAACAGAATTATAGGGCTTACCAACTTCGATGGCGAAGGAAGAGAGGCGGTGCGAACTACGGCGAGGAGAGAACCGTCGATTCCAACGTCGCTTCCTTACAAACGACGGACGGCGATGAGCCAAAGGTCACTGGATTTTGGTCGCGAGGGCGTGGCGGCCACAATGATGGGGTGCTGAGCGACACGAACGGCGTTCGAGGGCTGCCGTTGGTTCGACGGAAAAACCTTAGGGAGAGTTTTGAAAGGGTGGCCGAGAGAGGGGGGAATGGGAGCGGAAAGTGTTTAGGTGGTTTAAATATCTCAATAATTGGGTAAATTGCAAGATTGGGGGCTCAAATCATTTAAATCTTTACGCTAGGGCACCAAACCTTTACCCTCTTTACAAAATAGTCTTCAAAGTCTTAAGCCACTGGATTTTGTTACCAGATGAAACCCTCCATTGAAACACTGAAATAGGACATAACTCCATAGGATTGTTATATCAATAAACCAATGAAAACATGATAAACAAAAATGCTACTGATCTTCGATTCTTTTACTGTTTTAGCAAAAACAAATGTTAGAGAAGTTTTAATTTGATAAACATGATTATCATAATGATAACTAATAGATCAAAGAATTTGGATTTAAAAAGTTTAGAAATTATTGGTCTAATTATAATTTTAGTCCCTCTATTAGACCCAAACAATGTTTTTTGAATTAAAATTATTAGTCCATTAGTTTTATACTTTTATTAGTAGACCCAAACCGATATCATTATTAGTTACTGCCATTAGAGTAATGTCATGCTTTTTTTAATCTGATTACACAAGTCACGTGTGAAAAGACGATTCAACCGTGTTCAAACAACAATAATTTTAAATGTTTACATAATGCTTAAGGCTACTTAATAAAAAAATTCACACCATCATTAATATTAATAAGCAAGAAGGTAATTAGAACACTAGGATCTGTGTTGGTCCAAGGAAAAGAAGAAGATACAAGGGAAAATTCAACACTAGCCAAAAACTGCACATTCTGAAGAATTATACAATCAGAGAATGATATAAGATATATCATACAAATAATAATAATCAAACCTAAGAAACTAGATAATGAAAAATAGTGTAGGAGCCAGGAAAAATCATTCACTAACTAATTACATTTAGTTATATTCTGATGATATCGTTCAGAGACTCTGATAAGCAAATTCATCCCAGGGAAGGGGAAAGAATCTTACCAGGGAAAATATTTGTTAACCCGGATGCAAGAGAGCAGAAAATCCAAGGTTCATTTCTTCTTTTTCTGTGCACTGGATCTTGAGAACATTGACAATTTCACTCCGAACAATGACTTACGAGATTTCTTGTCTTTGGGATAGTTGCTTGCATCTTCGGATGTGACATAATCAGACTGAACGCGGTCTTGTTCTTCATCATCATGGTTGGTATCTCTAAGCAGCCGCAGCAATTCCATAGCACTTGCCTTTCCTTTATCACTCCCATTAACAGAAACATCGAAAAGGGCAGGGAATATATCACATTCATCCATCACTAACTGACAATATTCAACACGTTGCGAGCACAATGCGAGGAGAATAGCCAGTGCATGTTCTTGGTCCTCGTGACTGCCAGTCTCGATTAACATAGCAATAGAAGTAATGCATCCCAGATTTTCAGTAATAGAAAGCCGGGCCTCTTGGTTATTGCACAAATTTCTCAACACTACTATGCAGTGCCTCGCAAGAGAGGCATCTTCTAGGTACGGAACAAACTTTGGGATGCATTCCAAAGATGCTAAATTGGAACAAATGTCATGGCTTGAGGACAGATTGTGCAAAATTTTAATGCCCCGTTCCTGGAATTCTGTGATCTTTGAGTCAAGAATATCTAAAATGGAAATAAGAGCCCCAGATGCAGCAATCTTAGATTTGCAACTGCTTTGGGCAGACAATACTTCTATAATGTCAAGAACCTCTTTAGTCACTTCCGAGTTGAGAGACAATGACAGCAGGCTATATGCATCTTCATTTAAGTACCGTATGCCATTCCTGCAAGAAGCTCAAAAAGAAATGAAAATCACAAATAAGCCCGTCTATATAAGGTAAAGTATAATGAAGACGATCAAACATTGCTTTAAATGATCAAAACAACAACAGACATCACAAGCTTCGTGAGAGCATGTGACTCATCCAGAATCTTTAGTCTCACCAGGCAAAGTACTGACAAGGGAATTAGGGAATACCAAATACAAGAAGCCCATTGAACTTCAACACAGTTTAGAAGATAGGAAACAATAAAAAACAATCCAAACTAGTATCTGCCATCATAAAACATGGTACAGATGCCGCAAATGTATGGACTCATTACCTGTTTTGGCTCAAAAACATCAACAACAACTTAAATCCAGCTCTTTGTGCTCTAATATCACGCATATCATGAGCACAACTCAAAAATTTAATCAAAGGTTCAATGAAATTCTTGGATGACATGGACATACAAGCTAAATCGTCACATTTCAAGTGATTTGTCATATCTTCAACAATCTCATACTGTGATTCCCAATCAAGCTCAGGAAGGCTGCATAGAGACTCCACATCCATTTTGCTTGTATTGCTAGGATTTTGATATTGGCAATGATCGTCACTAGTCTGCTCTCGTATCAATCTTAAGCCATCTACAACCTTGTTTCGTGATCCATCAGAATTATAACTGGTATCTAATGATCCAATTGAGATATTGCTGATGTCCACTGGAAAGCGCATATCATTTATAGAACTGCCGAAACTAGCTATGGAAGTGGAAGAATTTTCCAATGAGTGAAGCATATCTGATTGCAAGCTTGGGTCCTGAATGGTGATCCCGTACTTCATACACCATTTTGATATCAGATCCTTCATGACAGCATTTGGTGTCAATGACAGATGAGCCAGTTTCATTTCAGTTTTGGGGCATGTATCATTACCATCATCAAACCACTTCTGGATCCAAACCCTTTCATATGTTTGTCCGGATGCAATGACAACAGGATCGTACATCAATCTTGAAGATATGGGGCATTTAAATTCCTCAGGAAGTGAAGCTCCACTTAAATTATCAGCTTGAGCATCATACTGCTTATACTCCTTACCAGATTTCACATCAACAGAGTGAGTAGATACAAAATTATTACCAGTGTTGTTAACTGTAAATGCTCCTTCATTATGATCAACTGTGTTGTCTGTTTGCTCGCTGATAATCAAATGACCGTACTTCCTCAACAGATACAGAAGATATTTTAAGATTTTCTTCTTTTGTAGGTCAGTATCGCCTACTTTTTCCAGCAACTTCTTAATAGATCTTTTCTCAATCAAGATGGCTGTTGAAGATGTAATATGAAGTTGAGATGCTGCAGTTTGAAGAGCTCTCGTTTCAGCATATTCCAGTGAATCTGGTGTTGCTGCTCCCTGATGAAGCAAATCTCTAACAACCTTCCCAGCTTCCGCGTCAAATTTATCAGGGGAAAAATTTGCAGCTCGCACATCATCAACTATTTGAGAGATCTGCGGTGACATTTCATTATCAGCTTGATCAAAGAACTGGACCTATGAAAAAAAGCTATCTAAAACTAACAATATAATTGATTTGAGAATAAGTTGATTCCAATGGTATCAAAGAATGCAGCATTCATGGTTGCTTTCAAAAACTTGTAAACTTCAAGCATGGAAACAGGGTAAAAATTAAATCAATAAGCGGACAAAAAGCGGGCTTTCTGGAAAATGTCCAAGTTTACAAATTATCCAAATTTGATATTTTGGTGCTGTTCAACGATCCTCAACCACTATACCAGGAACATATCAACCCATATATCAGGGAATAAGCATGCATATGCAAGGAGTTCAGTAAGTTCATTGCTAAAATTGCTCAAGATAAAAAGACAAGCTATTTTAAAACATATAGGATTCGATCAACCATTTACCGGCCATCTGCTCAGGACAATGGGAAACAAAAATAAAAGAAATTATAGAGAAGAATAAATAGAATAATAATAAGATATGCAATTTGACAAACCTCAACAGCCAGCTTAACTGGAACCATACTCTGAATCTGGCATAAATCTTGTTCCAACAAGTTCTTTGCTTTTTGACATCTTGAAACTATGGCATCTGATGTTATTGCCTGAAAACAATAGCAGAGAACTATCAACCAAATGAACTAGATCAATTGAATTGAGTGATAAAATAAAGAGAAAGCATAATTTTCTACGTAAACCCACAAACACCAACAAAATATTCCATGAAGGATCTGTCTGCATAAAAGAGGCCAATAATGCAAAATTTGAACTCTTTGGAAGACTACATATCATCAGATATAAAAAATAGCCACGCAACAGACAGATACTCGTAGTTTTAAAATAGCAATAAAACTTTCCTTCATGATAAGTGAGGCAATAATCACAAAAATATGACTAAATACAAAAACGCACCAAATACAGTTTACTTGATTCGCTGCAGTACTGAAGAAGTAACTTTGCTTTCTCAATTGCATTATTCAGTGAACATAGCGTCTTTAATCCCGATGAGCATCTAGGTCGAGCATCTTCAATCTCTGGAAAGATCCTTAGAATTCTATCAACAAACTTCCTAAGCTCCATGCACATCATGTGGTGCACCTACAATCAAAGCATAACCATGTTAGATGAAGAACAAAAACCTTGAAACAGACATGGTATGATGATATGATCCTTTTTATACAAGTAAAAACATAAGAAAATTTGAGTGTATCAGGCAAATGTGCGTAATTACACTCCGTAACAATCAAACTACAAAGTTGTAGTTTAAACTGTAAAGATCATTGTAAAAATATATTTTGTACAAATACATAGGCTGCAGATCAAAGATAATTACTTAAATTCAAATTCCATGTTAGAACAAAAAAAAAGAGAAGTACACTCGGTAATTGTACCTTAAAGGCACTAGGATAGGAATAAGACGGAGTCTCCACAACTTCGACAATTTCAGTCCCCATTCAAAAGATATATCCTAACTAATAAACAAAAACACAAGTCAAAAGGTTAAACAGATCAAGAACTGCAAAGTGCAAACCACCTCGTGTTCACAAGCTCTCGGACTTACCACGCATCTATCAAGCTATAAAAGATGAAACCCTTTTTCTATATTTGATTCTTCATGCGACATTTTTAGGTGTAGCTTTATGATTTGCATTAACTCTGCATATTTAGCTCATAACTCGTACACTTTGTGCTAAACTTCAGTCAACGAAGAAAGATATACAAAACAAATGAATAGGCATCTAGGCCTTGGCCCCCACTAATTAGCACGCTTAATCATGATAACTATATGAAAAAAGACTTCGACTATTTTCTTTCATTAAGATGTAATGGCTGCTAATTTTAAACCTAACCGTGAAAAATAAAAAAGTTAAAGGAATTTGAAAACATATTAGAGGGAAAGGGAAGAGAAACTCACCTAAAGATGCAGCAACCAGAGCAATGATGTGAAGCTTTTTTTATGATGCGTATTTTAAACTTATAGAACAACACCAGAGGTAGAAGAACTTGAACCAACCAGTAGAGACAAAGAGCAAAATAACGAAAACCAATTTTAACAGTAAGCTAAACCCTCCAGTTTAATTCAGAAGTAAAATCCTCGCAGCTCGACCATAGATGAGCAACGTGAAAAGAAAACAATAATTCAAAAAAAGCTTTAAAGATAAGCAAGCAGATTGCATAATCTTCTTGCTCAAAAAACAGTCTTTAATTTTTGCTTACTGAAAAATCCTAACACTCAAAACTCCATCTTGATAGCATTAATAATTAAAAAAAACTCCAAAAAATGAAAGAAAGAAAAAAAGCCTTCAATAACCCACCAGAAAAGAAAATGATTGCCAATTAGGAACTTTTAGCTTTTAGAGCCCTTCAAGATAAGGCAACCAATAAAACCAAAAACCCAATAAGAAAACAAAAATCTTAAAATCTGGAGATCAAAAGTAGCTTATAAACAAAAGGGTGATTTTTTTTTTCTGGACAATGAAAGCCTTTGAGAAAAGAAGACGATGAAATTAGATAAATGCTTAACGGTTTAATAAGCTCTTAAATTTTTACAAAAAAATTAATTAAGTTCTTAATTTTTTTTTACACACAATTAGGCCCTCAAATTTAATAAAAAAATCAATTAAGTCCTTAATTTTTTTTTGCACCCAGCTAAGCCTTCAAACTCAAGAAAAAAATCAATTTGGCTATTTGACCAACGTTGACCGTTAAATTTAATGAATTTTTTTTAAATCTTCTCGGCATGTGTCACAACAGGATAATGTCTCTTGACATTTATAAGAATTTTTAAACTTTAATTTTTAAATATATATAAAATCCGAAAAAAAATCTAAAAATTTTAAATATATAAAAATCTGAAAAAAAATCTAAAAATTATATATATTAATTTATTTTTTATAATACTATAATAATATTTAATATTTTTAATTTTTAAAAATATTTTAAACTTTTAAAAAATTATTATTTATTATTTTTAAATAAATTTCAGAATTAAAAATATTTATATATTTTTAAAATAAATTTTCAAAATTTTTAGATTTTTTTTCAGATTTTTATATATTTTTTAAAAATTCCTAAAAATGACAAGTGGCATTATCCTGTTACGACACATGCCAAAAAGATTTAAAAAATATTAAATTTAACGGTCAAAGTGCAAATTTTTTTCCTTGAGTTTGAAGGCTTAATTGGGTGCAAAAAAAGTTTAAAGACTTAATTAATTTTTTGTAAAAATTTAAGGGCTTATTTAACAGACAACGTTGGTCAAATAAACAAATTAATTTTTTTTTAAATTTAAGAGTTTGATTGAGTGCAAACAAAATTAAGAGTTTAATTAATTTTTTTATAAAAGTTTAAGAGTTTATTAAACTCTTAGCCCTATAAAAGAAGAAAATTTCTCAATTTTGATTTTTAGGCAATCATAAAACAAAGAGAGACAAAATCAAAATAATGACTCGTCAACGGGTTATCACAATCCTTCTACAATCTCCACTGACAAATACCCAGAATCACATTCTCCCAAGTCGTATTTAAGGTTCGCCACTGACTTTGTAAAGAGTAAAGTTTTCAAACGCTTCCCAACAGTCACACGAGTTGTCCCACACGCTTGTGGTGTATACGATTGTTTACAACCGTTGATCTTTATCTGTGGGTCCTACTTGATTGAATCCAACGGGGGAGTGAGGGTTTAGGGGTAGCTCGTGAAGCCTGACCAAAGAGACGCTGACGTTTCTACTCTAGGACCGGCCATGCTGCGAGGTAATTTCGTACATTTGTTCGTATATTTATATATTTTGGTATGTTATAGTAATATTTAAAGGGTAAAGGTTAGGTAATTAATTTTATATAAGTTTATGTATTTATATTATAAATCAAAATTAAATCTTAACCTTAAAAAATTAAATCTCAAACCTTAAATCCTAAATTTTAAACACTAACCTTAAATTCTAAACCTTGCAACTCAAACCCCTAAACTCTAAACCCTAAACTAAACCCCTAAAACTAAAAATTGTGTATTGAATTTTTTCTCATATTTAAAATATTTATATTACATAAAATTTTAAACAAATCATGTTATAAAATATTTTGATAAAAAGTATTCCCTCTGCCCTAAGAAAAATGTCCATTATTGACTTTTTTGAGTAAAAAAATTTTAAACTTTGACTCGTAATTATTCAAAATTTAATATTGATAAAAATAAAAAAATATATATTTTAAAAACCTCTAATCAAGTAGATTTTAATTATATATTTTATAAAATTTAATTATTTAAAATATTTAATATAATTATAGTCAAAGTTTAAAAATTTTGATTTTGAAAAGTCAATAAAAGACAATATTTGTTAGACGGAGAGTATAATTTTTTAGATTTTATTTAAGTTTAAAGTATTGGTTCTTTTTCAATTTTTTGAATAAATAAACCAAGTAGCCTATTCTTTGTATTTCTTGTTTTGTTATTTTAAAAGTTATGTCCCGTTGGTGGAATAAATAAAATAGTTGTTGACTTTGACCGTAAAGTATTAGTTATACTTCTCCACCCATTATTTGTTTACATAAGAGAATTTATACACATTCCTAATTTATTAATAAAATAATCCCCTTTTAATTGGTATTATATTTATTAGTTTATACTTTAAAATGATAATCTCATTCTTTCTTTGATTATTTCTGTTGTGTTATATAGGAGAAATTATATTATACATTCGTCCCGTCATATTATTTATGGTCCAACTAATAAAAGCCGTACATTTTAAGTGAATCTTCACATGGTATTTTTTTTTTTAAAAATTACTTACCATAAATATAAAAGAAGATTCACTTGATAAAAATGGCCTAAAAAATTTATTGAAATTGATGATTTTTATTGGTTGGGATCATGAATGACGTGACGTGATAGACCTATGATTTAATTTCTCTATATATATGGATATAATTCAATTACGCAATGTAAGTTTTCAGTGTAATCACTCATTTTTATATGGTCTGTAAATACATATTAGTATAATTATTAGTATATTAGCGCTGCAGGTATACCTGTATTATATTATTATACTATATGTTTATTATGTGCATGAGTGTTATTAATATATGTAAAGTGTGTGTAATGTGTGCATGTATATTATAAACTATGTATGTATACGTAATACGGTGTATGTGTGTCACACATGTATTTACATTTAGTACGAGCGTATTGTTTTCACGAATAATGTGTGTAGATGTTATGTTAATTATGTGTATGATTATATATGCATGTATGCTAGTGTGTTATATTAATTAATGTTGGCATGTGTGTTGTACGTATGTGTGTGCATAGGTACGTACGTATGTATTATCGTATGTGTATTATTATTGTTGTTGTTGTTATTACTAATATTAATGTTATTATTATTAGACTAATATAAGATGAAATCCAAAAAAAACATATTAAACCCCAAAATGAATAATTACCAGTCTAAGTCAATTACATATTACAGGGCCTGAAAATATTAATATTATTACAAGGCATGATCAGGCCCAAACCGACCAGCCCACATCCTAAGAAACCCTAACCCACATCAGATAATGGAGCCCTGATGCCATCCTTTTATCTTGCGCAGTTACACGAGGGCCGTTGGATCAGATCTGGATCCAACGGCCACGATTGAAGCATAAAGACCCCCCATCTACCGCGTGAAGTCCACGCGCGGGCTGTTGGATTCTCCACTCACGCGTGTGAGACACGTGCAAGGCCGACCATCTTCTTCAGGCCACGTGGCGCGATCCCGAACCACTACATCATTTTTGATGCCTCATCTCAGCCTTCTGATCAGTAAGCGGTCCTAACCGTTGGATCAGATCTAATCCAACGGATAGGAACGGCTCTGGCAGTAATAATCATTTCGTCTCATAGACGCCATTATGCACAGCCGAATGGTCATCTCCACCACGCCGCTCCCTATGCCGGCCGTACCAACCACCAAGCATGGCCGGGCATGCCAAAGACACAAAAAATGGGAAAAAGCGTCAGAACAAGATCATATCCAAAAATATATCTTATGTACAATCTTTTACCAAACAAGAGAGAGCGGGGAGGATATATGTAAACCAAAAAGTGTAAGATCAGTGAGGTTTTTTGGGGTTACAAAAATAAAAAAAGCACAAAGTTTCAGTGGTAATCTCTCTTTCTTTTTCTTACTTCCTTGCATGCATGTACAATAAAATATAAGAAGTAATAACAAAAGGGATAGGGGTATAGATTTGTTACCCTCGTCGTCAACGGGTCTCCCCTCACCAGTGACAAGCCGCCTCAGTTTCCAAAACTGAACATGGTGAACTGAAAGGAGAGGGAGGTCCTTTTTGGTTTCATTTCGGTTAACTGAAAACGTTTTTTTCACTTCGTATTTGCTCAGATCTAGGCAAAAGGGGGAGTCTTAGTGTTAATCTAAGTTTAGATTTGGGTTCGGTTTGAAACGAGGTTTGTTTTGGGTGTTTCTTTAGGTTCGTCGGCCCCGGCTAGCGACGGGCGGTGGCAGAGAAGACGGCGGATGGTCGCCGGTTTCTAGGTTTATCGAAGGATTAGGGTGGTTATATTAAGAGAAAAAGGAAGATGGGTTATTATAAAAACTAGTTTTGAAGAAAAATGAGGGAAAATTTGAGTTTGGGCCATAAAAGGGGATTTTATAGGCATTTTTATTTTGTGAAATGGTGAAATTCTGTAATAAATCCCTTCGCGTTTTCGATATTTTCATTCCTGTCTTGTCGCAGGGGATATTTACAACCCTGGTCCTCCTTATATTTTAAAATCTTGCAATCCAACCCCTGGATTAAACTGAATCAGTTTTTAAATAGTGAAATTACCTCACCAGTCCCACCGCGTTTTTGAAATTTTCACTCCGAGCCTGCCCCTTGGTCCAATTACAAATTTAGTCTTTTTAGGTTCCGTTTGATTTGTAATTTCGTCCCTAAATCGCATTTTATTACCTTTTAATTTCTGTTTCATGTTTTCGTTTTTTTCATTTCAGTCTTGTTCCGTATCTAAATATTCATGTTTATTTATTATGATCTTATATGTTGATATGGTCCTTTTGCATTCTCACGTGTTTCTTGTACATGTTTCGTATTCTTGTGTTTAAATATATATGTGTGTGTGTGTTTAGTTTATGGTGATATGCATTTTTATACGCTTGTTCGGTCGTTCGTATCATACATGTTCGATTGATATTTTAGTTGGCTCGTACACGACATGCTTTGTATTCTAGCATGTACTGTATGTTCTCTTTGCTTTTAGGTTATGCGTTAGTATGTTTTCTTTTGTCATGTATAAAACTGTGTTTCTATTTTTCATATGCAAATTATGTCGTAAGCTATATGTTAGGTATTAGTCTCTCTATTAGTATGTTGTTCTGATTTGTGAAATTGAAATTATAATATATTTATGTCTTGAATATGTTACACTGTGCTTTATTTTTAATACGTATGTATTCTTGAAATATGTGTTTTTTCCCACATGTTTTTATTCATGCCTCGTTATTATTATGATGTGCTATGTTCGTGTTGTTTATCATGTTTATTTACTTTCGTGTCACCCGCTTTTTATTATTTATTTTGTCCTTTACTATGTCAATGCGAATGTATGTTTCCAAGTTATTTCTCTAAGGTTGCATAATGGAATATAAATTGTCAGTGCGGCGTCCTTTTATCCGAGCGTAAACGGGGCCAGTATCAGGCGTAGTGATAGTGGTTGGGCGTTTACCCTCGGATAACGGGACTTTTTAAAATTTACTTACAATTATAACCAAATTTTAAATTAATCGTCATTTTAATCCGAAAAATATAATATTAATAAAACGGTAATTATTAAAGTACCAATTTTGGGCGGTGTGGGGGTGATAATCCTTCCACATCCGTAACCGACTCCCGAACTAAAAGTTTTTTGAATCTCTAGTTTTATGGTGTCCGGCCTACCTAAGTGGCCGGTGGCGATTCCAATTTCCAAATAAAACGCGTTTTTCAAAACCCCCACGGAATAAATATTTTAATACCCGAAAGACAACCACAAACACTTCGAAAACCCCGTTTTTTAGCGAAACGAACATCGCTACATTCAGTAATTTAAAACTATTGGATGAATGTAAATTGAATTGACGGTTACAATTAAAAGTTGAAAATATTTTAAAGGGGAAAAAGAGAAGTCGATAATATTAACCATCAAGTTATATTTATCTAATGATCATAATCTTAACCTTAAATTTACATTTATATATAGGTTAGCATCCACCTATACTATAAAAAACGCACAAAGTGTTACACTAATTTAAACATCATTGGATGAATGTGAATTAATTGTTGAGATTAATCCCTTTTATTTCATCTCTTAAAGTCTTCAAATTTTTAACTTTTATCTCAACTATTAATTTACACTCGTCCAATTATGCTAAATTAATATAAAACTAAAATGTTTTACGCAGTGTAAGAAGATATAAATATAAGAAAATACTTTGATACACAAGTTTATGTAAACTTACACAAGCCTTTTGATTTTAAGGTTTAGAGTTTTATGTTAGGGTCTAGTGTGTAGGGTGTAGAATTTAGAGTTTAGGGTTTGGGATTTAGGTTTTAGAGTGATAATGTTTGGGATTTAGGTTTTAAATTTTTAGAAGGGTTGTGTATATTTTTTGCACAGCTTGTGTATCGAAAAATAACTCATATATATGGGTTAAGATCTATTTACAACATGTAAAATTCGTATAGTTTTTTTATATTTTTTGACGTTGAATGAATGTATATAGATAGGTGAAATTAACTCATTTTTTCATAAAAATATTCTTATTTTTTATTATTAATTGCATTCATCCATTATCATCGTCCCACGGTCAAAAAAATTACATAACACAAAGGATCACACCCCACTATATATCCTACCAAGTGACTATTTTTTTAATAGTCTTAAAGTAATTACAATTTAGTATTTGTTCATATATATTCTTAACCCTTTGACAATGTACACACATTTTGTAGATAAAAGCGATTTAAACTCAAATCTCTTAGGGTGAACATTATTTGTTTTCCCACTTGGACCACTTGTCGAATTCAAGTGACCAGAAAATTATTTAACATTTGAAATGACTGACTTTAATATATTGCTATTATATGTTTTTAATAAATATTTAAATAACTAAATGCTTAACCGTCAAATAAGTGCTTAAATTATATTTTTTTTCCAGATAGGTGTCCAAACTATATTTTGGGCCAAATAGGTACCTAAAGTGACCCATTTAAGGTGTGGCCGTGACAGACGTTAATTTTTTCGTTATACAATCAAAATCGAACACATGGAAATATTAAACATTTTCCGAATTTTATTTTTTCAAAAAATAAATCAAAAAATTTTAAATATCCTAAAATTTTAAAAAAATCTCAAAATAGTCCCCAAATTGCTAAACCCCCAAATCCGGCCACTCCCACCAGCGTTGGTCGCGTTTCTGGCGACAGAATGAAACATCATCCGTTCACCGAATGACCCACATACCGTTATCGTCCATTATGCTGTTGTTCGTCGCGAATCATTTGAATGAACCATTCGACAATTTCGATGTTTCGCACAACGTTAGTCGATTTTCGGCGACGAGGTGATGTGGTAAATGATTGTGATGGTCTGACGACGGATGTGATGGGCAGCAGCGTGGCAATCGATGACGAAATCAAGCCAAATCGAAATTTGGGTTTTGAGGTGTTAGAGATTTTAAAATTTGGGGTGATTTTGTGAAATTTGAAGTTATTTTGTTTTATTAATATTTATTTATTTTTAAATATAATTTCTGAAATTTAAGAATATGACACGTGTCAGATAACAGAAGTTAATGGTGAAAATTAACGAACAGTAACGGCGGAGCACCTATTTAAGTAATGTTAAAAACGTTAGGCATATGTTTGGCCCAAAACAAAGTTTAAACACCTAACTTAAAAAATGTATAGTTTGGGCACTTATTTAAATGTTAAGCCATAACTAAAACACATAGTAATGGATTAAAGTCGTTTTTGAAAAAATAGACAACTAATGTCTAATGTATTACATAATAATTTATGATATTATTAATATTTTCTTTGATTAACATTTGATATACATAAGAACAAGCACATTTGGTTGGTTGGTCAAATTGTTAATCTTTGTTCTTTTATATTCCCTTAAGTCATGGGTTCTATTTTCTAGACCCACCAAGAACATTCACTTCATTCCCCTATAGTCACTTCTCTCTAGGTAGGATTAGGATTCGTAAAAGAAAATATTTGATACACATCAATAGAAATTTTCTTTACAAACGATTTAAATTTATTATTGTATGTCATTAATTAATATTTTTAATAAATGGTTATGGAATATAACATATATTAAAGATGCTTGAAAAAAACTCTACTTCCTATGTATCTAAGTATCCTTATTTTTAATTTAATAACAATATTCAATTAAGTCTAATTCTTTTAAAGTTTAGAAGTTTAAATAGGGAGTGTTTGTTTAGAGGAGGCTGAGATGATTTTTCAAAAGGGATAAATAAATGATCAACAGTTTTTGAACTGGAACAAATAAAGAGTTATGTCGTGTCATTTCTAAATTATAGCTTCTAATTTGATCTCAGTCAATATATATAAATTTATTAACGGAAATAGCATTACTTGAATAATTAAATATATAAATACTTCACAAACTCAAATATAATAATACAAGAAAAAATATCACAAATTTTGTACAATGGATAAAACTTAATATAGTATTCCATTTAAACCACGAATGATTAAAACTTAATATAAAATGGATAAATATAGAATATAATGAACTTGAATTGTTCAACGTGAAAAGTAATACTACATGAATTCTAAATTCACGTTATTCTATATATAAAATTTCAATTTAATCCAAAATTTACAAGATTAATAATATTAGAACCGCTATGATATCATTTTATATTTTATTTATTGCATATCCGAGAAGATTAACTAAAGCATATACGCACAGTTCATGGCGGCTTATGACAACCTAATGCTTGTTCTAAATCATTGCGCAGAAGATTAATTAAGCACCACTATCCCTCGCTCACCGAGAAATCAATTTCTATTTTATAGGTTATCAATTTCTATTTTATAGATTAATTAAGACACTTTCGAAGGAACACATGCTTGTTCCACTATTAATGAAGATTGTGATGATGATGCGGAAGTGGTGGATATCATTGACATGATAAAGAAGAAAGTTATTATATTACATAACTTTAATATTAATATTTAAATTTCACAAATATTATTTTCATTAAACAATTTGTTCTCTTTGGTCGGTTGTTTCTTGTTTGTTTTAAGATGTTGATGATTTAAGTAGTGATGAAGACTAGCACTCTAAGGAGGTAGAAGTGCGGTATTCGGCTTGCGACAATGGAATGTTTCATGATCTACATTTTTTAATGTTTGTGTTATTCAAAAGACATTTGTGTAATTGTGTTGGAGTTTTTTTGAGACTTTAGTTTATCGTTTTTTTATTCTGTTACTAGTTGTATTGAAATTAATATTTCTTCCATTGGAGATGTGATGTGAAATTAGTCAATGACAATTTTATTACGTTAAAAAATAGGTTGAATGGTCATTTTTTTAACAGACCCATTTTTGGACCCATTTTGGACCCGAAGCCGTGAGATCCGTTAGATTTGGATCTGGGTTCCAATTTTTTAGACCCGCGAATCCGAGGCAGGTCTGGATCCAGGATGTGAAAATGGGTTTGGATCTGGGTCCAACTGGATCCGGTCCAGATCCAGCCCGTTGCCATCCCTATATTTGATTAATCAATTTTTCATCTTATTTATTTTTACCATTCCTATTAGGCACAACTAAAGTGTTAAAAATATTAATTGTTAATTAAAATTAAAAATAAAAAAGAACAATTCAATTTCAGAAACACCATTATGCTTCTAATATACAACCATGTTTAATATGTGAACATGCTTTAGTACAAAGTTTAAACAAAATTGGATTTTTAAAGCTAAATGTGAACTTACATCACGTTTTAAATACCGTTTGTTTAATATTCAGCAAAATGCATACAAATTAAAGTTGGGTTGAGACCAAGAAGAAAGAAAACCTCCCACTCAGTCACTCATGTTATGATTCCTATACTCAATATAAAGTCGGAAATTTTGAATTATAATATTAAAATTTAAAAAAACGTCGAATTTAAATTACAGTGTTGAAATTAAAAAAAATGTAAATATTCTTTCAAAGAGATATTAAATCTATTTTTTAACATTTTTATATAAAATTTATAAAAGATTTTTTCTCAAAAAATTTGAGATCTCAACTGCCATCCTAATAAATAATATAACTCTGCCACAGCGTAAAATCATTCATTAGATAAATAAACACCTCATAACTTCAATTTATTTTAAGAGAGAAAAAGGGTTGTGTTCAATTCAAACACACACACCACGCCTTTAAGTTCAAATTCTACATTTCAAAACACTAATTTATTTGAAAATTTACTTTAAAGTCTATTTCCGAGTATGAATAGTAGATATTCTTCCCATTTTAAAATATCATGTTTGGCAATTAGCGGATAGCTGATAGCGGATTTAACAGTTTATAGCTGATTGCATTAGTTGATTTGACTAGTTGATTGTATTAACTGATTGTATAAAAGTGTTTGGTAAAATTAACTGATAGCTGATAGTTGTTTGATTATTTAAACAAACAAAATGACATATAAAGATATGATTATATTTTTTGAAAGATAAATATGACTTTATTTTGGCAGTTAAACAAAGGCGAGACATTAATATGAGCCTCGTTAAAAAACCTCTATAAACCTAAATTAAAGAAAAAGAGCCGTATCAATGTCAATACAATCCATATAGTCATAATCCCACATGGAACAAGACACTAACATAGATATTGCCATTACAAAACTCTCTAGGAGCTGCCACTGCGAAATGAACACCACTAAACAAATGAGCTCCTAAAACCCAACATCTTAGCGACTTAGACGGACAGCAATTACACTCCAGCTCTTCTCAGTTGGCTCTAACAAATTCATTGCATCAATTCAACACTGCTCAACTCTCCAGTGCCCAAACAGACAACTGAGTGCTCCGTAGCCCCTCTTCCGCCAAAGCGTGGGCAGCGCAATTTGATTCTCTAAACGCAAAACACACCTTTCAATCGTGTTCAACACACTTCGCATTACACCTCGAGGCGATCGACATAAAGTTTGACGGGGAAAGACTTGGATTATTTACCCAATTAACAGCCAACAAACAATCCGATTCAATAATCACCTTATGAGATTTTGCCCAGCTAGATTGTTCGAACACCGAGCAAGCTTCCCAAATGGCTCCGAGTTCTGCACCAGTGGGATCTGTCATCCCCAACGAACTAGAGAAACGCATCAGAACAGACCTAGTTTGATCTCGAAGGACACCACCCATCCCTGCAGCACCAAAGCTTTCATGCACAGCAGCGTTGACATTAAATTTTAGCCAACCCAATGCCCGTGCTGCCCAATCACCAATTAATGACCTACTTACTGTCTTTAGAGGAATGGTCGCCAAATGAGGGTATCTAATGAATTCATTCACTGAGACAAAAGATTCAGGCCATCTACCTTTACACCAGAACCCAATCCTCAACAAAGACATTTCAATAAGATGGTCAGGATCGCATTGTTTGTTATTGAAAATTACCTCATTACGGTGTAGCCAAATGGACCATATTTTACCAAAGAATGCTACTCACCAAATAGGTTTTAAAGATGGTTTGGCAGGCATCTCTTCCCACATGTAGAACAATGTCTTCAGGCACCAGGGCACAACAAATTGAATGTTCCAAAAATTGCACCACACCTGCCAAACTCGCCACACTTGAGCGCATTGGCATAAAAGATGATTCATGGTTTCTAATTCTTTACCACATAACGCACATATTGCCGAGTCCGGAGGATAAACTCTACGCTTAGCAAGTTCATATCGTACTGGGAGTTTTCCTTGTAAAGCTCTCCATAAAAAGAACTCCACTTTAGGTGGAACAAGACTTGTCCAAATCAGTTTCCACATTCTGTCTTTAGTCGCTCCTGTTGTTGACTCAATTTCACATAACAACTTAGGACTATAATGGCCTGAAGTCGATCCACACCACCGTAAGCTTTCTAAGCATTTGTTATTTCTCGAGGCAATGCTTAAAGTAGATACAAAGCTCTCCCATACCTCCCCATCCCAATCAAACAGTTCTCTCCGCAGTACTACATTCCATTCCCAATTACCATTCACCTTTTCACCGAATTTGCAAACCTTTCCCTCTTTGTTAATTGCAAGGGCGAAGATTCTAGGGTACGCCACCTTTAACGCAAATTTCCCCGCCCATGGATCAATTCAGAACTCAATAGCCCTGCCATCACCCAAAATGAACTTTAAATTTCTTGTAAAACAGTAATTGATATCCCCAGTGGTCGAGTTATGTTTTTCCAAATCCACGATTGATGCCTCTGTTGTCTCGCTTCTGGGATGAGGCACACCGCGTCCAACCCGAGCTTTGCGTCGACTACTCTTATCCAAAGGCTTTGCGGCTCACTACTGTATCTCTAGATCCATTTGTTTAAAAGGGATTGCGGCTCACTATCATATTCATTTGTATTTGATACTTATTTGAATTGTTTTTTAGTTATTAATATTTTGTATCTATTAATATTAGCTAGATTATGAAAAATAATTTTTTTAATATAGCATTATTAAGCATATTTAAAGGATCTATATATTAATTTATTATTTATATAATTATTTTTAATATAATTTAATTAATTATTAAATTTAAATACAAATATAAAAGTGTGACAATATAAAAAAATATTAATCTATAAATGTAATAATGTAAATACACGAGATTGAAGAATTAAGATAGAAAAGATTAATTTAGGTTATTTGAATATTTTTTATAATTGTTACGGGTAAAATGGTCTTTATAACTCTTATATTAAAACCTCTAATTTTAAAAAGTTTATATTAGCAGTTTTTTTCAAAATAAGAGGTTTTATTCTAATTCGTTATTCATCAAACATCAAAATTAATAGATTTGACTAGTTAAACCTCTAATTTTAGCTCAAACCGCTATTTATCAAATAAAGTCATTGTATTTTGTAACTGAACAAGGAAATTAAACTTTGTTACCAAATAAAATGGGAAAGAAACGGCCTCCTTTCAACCATAAGTTTATTTCCTTGGCAATAAAGAAAAGAACCCTTCGCTTGTTATTCGCTAAAACCTAATTCCTACCATTCTTTTCCATTCAAATTACATAGGGAAAAAAACATTAAAAGAAACGCTCTTGAGGGTTCGAGTCAAATTTTTTTGAGTTATTCGAGTTGACGCATTATATTTTACAACTCAAACTTTATTTGAAATTTTTTCGATTCGAGTCGAGTTTATGAAATTCGAGTCGAGTTTGAGTCGAGTCGAGTTTTCGAGTTCCTATACAAATTTAATTGTAATTATTTATCATGTTATAGTATAGTTTGATTCTAATCTAAACGACTTTCTCTAATCATAAAAGATATGCATTTATATTTCATCATATATTTTTCATACGTGGCATATATTTCTTCATATTTTTTATATTGGTATATACATATCAGGAAAAATTGAGGAACTGGACTCGAACTTAAAAATCAATCCACTAATTACTAAAAATTTCGAGTTAATCGAATTTCTATTTTACAACTCAAACTTTATTCGAAATTATTTCAAGTCGAGTTTATGTAATTTTTGAGTCGAGTCAGAATATGTCGAATTTTTTGCCTCGATTTAAATCAAAAATTTTAATTTTTTCGAGTCGAGTTGAAATTTGCTCGCCTCTAAGATTCATCGGGGACGAAACCAGCCAACGAGGGACCATGAAAAATGACTTTCCTGTCAATTTCAATTGACGGTCCACCGTTAATATTTTGTTTCCCGGCAAACAAAAAAGCGCACCAATATATACAAATAGGATTTACTTACGAAATATAAAAATTAAAAGGTTTTACATTATTTTAGACTATTGTATAAGTGTAAATTTATAGTTAAGATTATCTATTTTTCTTTTTTTTTATAAAATTTCATTTTTAACTTCTAATTTCAGTCATTACTTTACGCTCATCTAATAGTCCAAAATAAGTGTAAAACTAAAAAGTTTTACCTAGTTCTAACTGTATCTTATCCTATATAGAGAGATAATTTAATTTTGTACACATATATGGATCAATCATATTTGTTAAAGTTCTATTCGAGAGTAGAAACAAAATCAGAAAGTTTTGTTGGGTTAAGATATAAATATAAAACTCTTGAGGAGTCAAAGTTAAAAAATTTTTGCGTTGAAAATTTGAGAGGGATCAAATTAAATTTTAGGCTTAAATAAAAAATCAACCCCTAAACTATACCTTATGTTTGCTTTTAGCCCTTAAATTATTTTTGGTCAAAAATTTTTGGTCACTTTAAGTACGATAGTTATTTAAGTCAAAAAATATTTTGAGCAATAAGATGTTGACACATCACAAAGATTTTTTGACCAATAGATAGTTTATGGTCTAAAAGAAAAAAAATAATATAGTTTAAGTACTTATTTTGACTAAAAATAGTTTAGGGACTTAAAAGTGACATGAAATGATTATTAATTTTATCATTTAAGCCTAAATTTTATGATTCAAAAGGGATGAAAAAATACAAATTTTACAATTAAATACGAGCTAAAAATAATTATTAATTTTCGAACGGGATTGAACATCCAATTAATCCCTGGCTTCGCCAGCACAATGAAAAATTATTGAAGGACTAACCAAATACTGGGGGGAGGGATAATATCCAACAATTTGTAAGTTTGAAGGAGTAAACAAATTTGGGTAAAAAAAAGTTCATCTAATTATTTGCAAGTTTGAAAGAGTAAACAACGCTAAATATGATTGAAAAACTTGAATATCAGGTGAATATTGTTTTCATTACGTCAATTAAGGCAATAAAAGGGACTAAATTTGTTAATATATATGTTGTCTGGTCCAATGATATACATTTCAATTAACTAGAAGCATCCAAAGTCAAAGTAAATGTAATACCCCAAATTATTCCCAATTTAAAAATCCCAATTAATGAAATCCCTAACTTTTAAACCCTAATTTTTTGAGAATTCAAATCGAATTTTTTAATTGAACTTAGTGACCAAAGTGCGAAGTTCGGAACCATGGGTGACCTTTGTGCAATACGGGTAAAAGTTGGGGCCCTATGGTGGTAGTTTCCCCTTTTTCCCTAGGGTATAAATACCCTATTATAACACCCCAAAACCCCTCAGCCCTCTTTTCGCAACCCTAGCCGCATACTCCCCCTTCAATTCTCTCTAATATCTCGAAACCCTCCACCTTTGTTGCTCCGGCCATGCTCCGTTGAGGCCCTTAACGTCGTTCGTTGGCCAAGTTGAAACCGTCAATTGGCTCTCCTTTTCGTTTCGACCAAAGCCCCCTTAACCGTTCACCCTCGTTCATCGTTCCTTGCCCGAAAATCTTGAGTAACCGTTTGTGCTCCCATTCTCTCCGCAGTACCCTAGTGTCATCGAATCTATGTGTGGGTAAGCATCTGAGTTTTGGTTGTTGTTTTATTATTTTTGGTGCGTGTTGTGTGGTCAGAATAAGGGACCGTCGTGGTCACCCGTATGTGTCACCAATGATCGGACCGACGAAGGGTTTGGGAGCCCAAAACCAAGCTGCCGTCGCGATATTGTGTTGGTTGCCGCCGTCAATGACAGTGGCCCTAGGGTTTCAGATTGTGGAAAGGGCTACTAGGGTGGTTGCTCTTGGGCCAGTGAATATGGGTACAACCCAAATGTTTGGAAGGCCCACTAGTGAGAGGAAGCTGGAATGGGCCAGACCGGGTGAACCGACCAAACCGAACCGAATTGGCTGAACTGAGTTGACTGACCCGTGACCGTTAACCGAACTCGACCCATTGACCAACCCAACCCGTTGACCCGACCCGAGCTGATGTCAGCGTTGACTTTTTGGCTGACATTAGCGCTAACTTTTTGATGACGTCAGTGTTGACTTTTTTTTACTTAAGTTGACTTTATGCTTTTCGGCGTCCTGATTCTAAATCCGCTGCATGTTTTCCCAAATTCGAACCCGAAAGACTGTTTTGCTATCTACATTTAATTATAGTCAGTATTTTGAGAATTTTGAATATCGGATTCTAATCGAATATTATTGTGTTCAGGTGATGTTGACTCGAAGCCTGGGAATCTTCCTCCTCCTCCACTTGTTCGACCTCCTTCTGCTCAGCCTGCAAATTCTGCACGTGAGTATGGTTCCGTTTAGTGATTAAGTTAGTGTGGCATAGTTGTAGGGTATAATTATATTTTGTTGACCTCGTAGGTGTTAACTTTGTCTGACCGAATACTAGAGCTGAGCGTGGGAGACGTCACTCTCGACGTTGAGTTATTAGCTGCTTAAGGTGTGTCTCTTCCTGTGCTATATCATGTATGTGCTTTATGTTATGCGTGCATGTTGTATATGTGATTGATTGAATGATCTGTGAATTATGATATGTTTTGTATGATAGCATGACACGCATCGGATATCGGAATCGGACTAAAATAATATCAGACATATATCGTATGCACTCGGATTAAATTAATGGGTCAGATATACACTCGGATTCGGAAAAATATAATCGGAACATGACATATCATTTGGGTTGGGAAACTGTACGGGGAAGTTCAGTGGGTTAACCCTTTGGGCTGAATTTCGCTTCGGATCAGTGATTCCACCTTCGGGTCGTTCCACTTCGAATGATGACGATGTAGTTAGAGTGGTTCTGGGGAACCTTACTCTTCGGACGGTGTTCTCTTTAGATGAGTGCATGACATTACATTTTATGACTCAGATTGTATGCATATGTATATTGAGATGACTGTTGAACTATGTTTGTTGTTCGGATATCTGTTATGTGTATTTATCTGCACTTTAGAGACACACTGAGCTTCATAGCTTACTCCCCATTAGTTTCTCTTTCAGATACTCAGGCTTAGGCGTACGGTACTTGGAGGATTTTCATATCATCAGACTTTACCCTATTTTACAGTATGATTATTCGGACATTTGAATTTTCCTATTATTATTATTTCTGACGATTTTTGTATTTGGGACATTATTATTTTTATTTTGGAGACTTAATGGTTTGTCATGCATTATCGAATTTCTTTCGAATTTTATAATAACTTTTGGAAATTTTATTAAACAACTATGTTTTAATTAAATGAGTAGTTTCGATCTTTTATAACTAAATTGTGATTTAAATTATTAAACCCAATAACCTTTCTTGAGGGACAAGTTTTTCAAACTTAACTTCCAAAATTCGACTTAAGAAATTAGGTTAAACTTAGGAGGTTATAGTAAATGAGAGGGGTTTGGGGATCATTTCCAGCCTTAGAAAGGCCACAGAAATTAGCTACTATTCTCATCCTCCACTGTCTTTGCCACATATGTACATTTTCTCTGATTTTTTAATGGTGCATTCAAGATTAATGTATAAATTTTAGAAACCATATGTTTCTTTTATAAAAATAAATATAATTTTATGTCTCAAATATAATTGTGACGGGGACAAAAGGAGTAGTGTACGATGATAAATGAGAAATGGCTACTTCACGTGGGTGGGACAAGGATGCCTGTCATGTAATTAAGTAGCATGGTACAGATTCATGGATTCTGATTGATACATGCAACGATACGGTTGCACGCACGGCAACTCATCTTTATAACTTTGAAGCGTTGCTGGATACTTGACCCATTGCTTAGATACATAGTATCTCGAAATTACACTGCGCTTTAAATTATTTAAATTAATTATTTTCGTGTGATCTTATGATAGTATCAATTGATTTCTTTTTAGTCCTTTAACAATACACACAATTTTTTTACTACGGCCGACTAAGGGAGGAAGGCCTCGTATCACCCGTCATCAACGGGATTATGAACATCAAGAGCGACAAGATAAAGACCCGTGTAATAGGCCTAGCATCAGAACTGAACATGATTCTAGATTTTGGAAAACGAATGGCTTGACCTGAAGCAGCCTCATAATCAGCTAGAATATGCTTCACTGAATTGCATTCTGAGTCGGAAGCTCGAAAAAGAAAGGAAGTTATCTTCTGCAAAGAGTAAATGAGACATTATGTCTACAAACTGGAATACCATGAAGATCCCCTTTAGTTGAACCAAAAAAAGTATACTTTTGGTCCTCCTAAAAATTAAGTATTTACTTTAAGTTTTTAAAATATATATAGTTTTCAAATTTTTGACTTTTTTAAAAAAATATTAATTTTATCTCGACCCCTACCATACTAAATTCTTGACTTTATCCATGTTCAAAAGTCACCAAAATATTATCCGTAATAAAACAATCGGATCAAATGCAGATTGCATCAAAGAAATGATGTCCGACAATAGTTTTTTGAGACGATTAGTAAAAACTTTAGCCAGGATCTTACTCAAGACAAATTGTCCCGAGACCTAAGTTTTGAGTTAAAAGATAAGTTAGGAACTTCATACCGTACTTTCATTTATTCTTAATTTTTTAAGATATTCACTGAAGCGATTTTAATGATTATGTATCCACGTTTTGTTGGCTCATAATAAAAATAGACGCCGATCACAAGTACGATACTTTAATTATCGAAATTAACATAATAAATCTCAAATATAATATATTGTAGCTGACTTTCTATCTATCATATATATCCGGTGGGTGACAAGCTAACATCCATGGACCACTGAACCAGACCTTTGGATTGTTAAAATAAGTTGTTGTATCATTTCTGTTTTTATAGTACTTTTTATTCTCTTTTTTTTTTAGTTTACAAGTTGCCTTAGACTATAAAACTACTCGCAAAAACTTAATTTAGTGAAGTTCTTCTACTAAACAATTTTTGAATTAATTTTTTATAGATTAATTGTATTGTAATCAACCTGACATCATTTTATATATGTTTATTAAATATATAAAAATTATATTTCTCAATATAAAAATGATTAACCTTATTTATTTTTATAAATATACACAATTTAATATAAAATTCATGCTTAGTAGTTATAATGATATAAAATCAAAATTTATTACTATAGTATATAAAGAATTAAAGTTCATATACTATAATTTTAAGAGAAAATTTGAGAACCTTTAATTAATTGAGTGATCAAACATTTTTCATTTTTTATAGACTTAAATCTTAGCATTTATATTTAAGAATATAAAAATATAATGTACTAAAACATTAAAATGAGATTTATTATAAATGAAACATTGGAACTGTGTGCCATAATCAACCCAATATGCTGCTGCAGCCAATCTTTGGAGCCTCGAAAGGCTAAGGCTTTGTTTGCGGTTGCGGTGGCAAAACTAAGGTTTGGGGCAAACTAAAGTTTTGCAAAAGCTAGTTTTTTTAACTTTTGACAAACAAAGTTTTAAAAACTAGTTTGGGGGGGCAAACTAAGATTTTGACACTCAAAAACTGAGTGTTCTTAATTGTTTTTAAAATTTTTTAGGTGAAAAAATTAGTTTGAGAACTCAAGCGCAACCAAAAACAGCCGATGGTTCAAAACCAGTTTTTTTATTTTCTCTTGTGACGGGTTGCTGCCAATTTGGTTTATAATTTTTCTTTTCAGTTGGGTTCATAATGGCCTCGACGAAAGCACCTAATTGGAGACGAAGCGTTCTAATTCCTAATCCGCAAATATATGGTCAAATTTAGGTTGCGTAAAATAAATCGTAATCGTTAATCAGTATAATCGTTGCATTTTACATGTTAATTAATTTAATCGTTAAGGTTAAGTAATTTTTTTAAAAGGAAAATTATATGATTAAAACTGAAGATCATACAAAATATACAATGATACATGCTTCGTTAAAAAACTTCTCTAATCTTAAGTGGAGAAAAAAGACTGCAACGTATCATTGTAGCCGGGTATACAAAAATCAACCCTAATGCAAAGCAACTAACGAACCAACCCAAGCACTCAAAAAAACACGCCATACAACCATACAACAAATCAGTCATCAACTCACTATTACATCAGATAGCATCAACAAAGCACACCCGTCAACATTGCAACCCCTCCCAACATCCAACATCGTCCACAAAACGATAGCAAAACTAACACAACTGCATCAGCAACACACCGACGCAATCAACACCTCCCTTGCCACCTCAACATTCTTTCAAGCCTTACTCTTTTGTTTCTTTATAACTTGTTCGCGTTTAATTTTGCCCATGAAACGCCTAATCTCTCTCAGCATTGGACAATTTTGTAAGGGGTGGATCACAAGCTTCATCATGACTCAAAATGGGATCACAAATTGACTCTACATTTTTCCAAATCATCAATTCAGGTTAAGTGATATTGATTAATCCAACCTCTAAAATGATGGTTAATGTTTAATCTATAGGTTAACAATTATTAAATTATTTATATAT
Organism: Hibiscus mutabilis; assembly: GCA_019671005.1. Classification (NCBI taxonomy): domain Eukaryota; kingdom Viridiplantae; phylum Streptophyta; class Magnoliopsida; order Malvales; family Malvaceae; genus Hibiscus; species Hibiscus mutabilis. Next base: position 5,131,924 of record CM033722.1, read on the forward strand.
ATAATGAAGTTTGTGATTAAAATCTCTCTATTTAAATAATTTTTAAAAAAATTTTAATATAATTTTATCGAATATACAATTTGTTATTCTTAAAAGCAGTGAACATGTGAAAAAAATAGTAATACTTTACAGGTGAAAAAATAATTTTATCGAATATACAATTTGTTATTCTTAAAAGAAATGGTTAATCGTTAAAAAATTTAACGGTTGAATTACGATATAATAACTGTATGACAGTTAACCAACCGTTTAAGCTAAACGGTACAATTAACCAGATATGGACACTTTTAGTCAAATCTGACAATTAGTTTTCATGTTATCACATATAAGAGGTAGATTTAGTTTTTTAAATAATTATTTTTTCAGTGTTTTTTAATTTAATTTTGTTATTTAAAATCTATTAAGTTCAATTATTCTATTAGTCATTATGTTATACATAAGTTATAGGTTTAGTTTATGTCCTTCGATTGGATCAATTTAAGTTTTTCTAATTTAGTTATATTGTGTTCGTATTTTTTGAATTAAATTAAAATTTTAAAATTAAAAAATACAATGACAAATTAAATAAACTAAAGTATATAAATTAAATCCACAATTCACATAGAAAATTTGATCTTTATCTTTTCTTTGATACATTTTTTGGATTCAATTCTTTGATACCATTTGTTAAGCTTAAAAAAGTTTACAATTTACTAAAAAATAATTTTTGTAATAAGATTATTCTGATAGGTTATGTTTTCTAATTATCATAATTAAATTTATGATCATAGTTTAAGGTTTAAGAGTTTTGAGTTTAAGGTTTAGGTTTTTGTTAGGATAATCAATCAACACCGAAAGTGGCCAAGAGGGGGTGAATTGGCAATTTAAAATTTTTAGAAGCAAATGGAAAAAGGATAGACAAAGGGACACGATGATTTATAGTGGTTCAACCTTCTAACAAGGTCTACGTCCACTACCTTAGCTTCCTACTAAGGATTTTAACCAATTTCACTATAAAATCTTCCCCTTTTCTAGGCTAAGAAGGCAACCGTTACAAAGGATCATAGCTTTCTACCCAAAGCTTGATCAAGATTCACTCTTGTACAAGAAAGATAATGGCAAAAATAAAATGACCTCACAAGGTGGATATTTGCCCAAAATTACAAGATCACTCAACCCCAAACTTGAAATAAAAGATTACAATGAAGAACACAAGTTGGGACAAGGATTTGACTCTAAGAGCACAAGGGTTGGATTTTTGCTTGAGTACTTGAATGTTGTTCAATCTAAGTTCATTAGTTGTTGTTGTAGCAATGGAGACTTGTATTTATATCCCCTTATTGAATTCTAGCCGTTTGGGTGGTTGAAGTCATCAATAGAGCCGTTGGGGACCATCTTTCCTGCAATAAATGTTGTTTGGTGAAGGCCCGTATCGGTACACGAAGTCCCGTATCGATACATGCTACAACAAAAATATAGTTGTTGTACAAGTCGTATCGATACGCTTGAAGCCGTATCGAAACGATCATAGTGTTAAAATGGGGGTGTATCGAAATGATAAGGCCGTTTTGGTACAAATTTTGCTCACTGGAATCTTGGATGAAAAAGTGTATCGATACACACAATAGCGTATCGGTACGAGTTAACCGAAATTTAAAGTTTGAGGATTCCAATGACTGACAAATAACGGCCGAAAAATTTAATGCAAAGATCTTTGAAGATCTTGACAAACCGTATTGGTACGGGGTTAATCGTATCGGTACGTTTTGAAATTTCTTAAAACCAAAATTCAAACCGTATCGAAACATAGTGTATTGTATCGGTACGAGTGTAAATTTCTTAAACCCAGATTTCAAACAGTATCGAAACGGGTGTGAGCCGTATCGAAACGATGCGCTTAAAATGTTTACCAGATGAAGGCTGTATCGAAACGGGCTAAGCCGTATCGGTACGCTTTGCAAAAACAAATTCCAGTAGCTAAAAACTGTATCGAAACACCAAGGGGTGTATCGATACGCCGGGACGTATTTGTGTATTTTTGGCTTGAACTTGGTTTTAAGTTTATAACTTTGGAAAACTTTTCTTTGTCATTTTGTGAGACTTTTGAGTACTTAAAAATTTATTTTCTTTTACAATTTAGTCCTTAAACACTTTGTTATATCAAAATCAAACATAGGTTTTACAATCTCCCCATTTTTGATATAACAAAATCAAGGTGAAATTTTTTAAGTATATTTCTTAGAAAACTCCCACTTAATATAAGGCTATAAATAAAAATTTGACTCTTTAGATCTTCTCCCCCTTTTTGTTAGATCAAAATCAATGAATAGGGATAAAACAAGAAAACAATAACAACTCCAAGCAATTTAATAAGCAACATAAGCATTTAACTTCAAATAATAGTTCAAGAAACATAGTTCAATCCAACTCAAATCCTAAAAGCATAAGTCAAATAAAAACAAAGCATAAGTGTTCATAAGGACATAAAATAAAGGTGCATAACTTAAATACTAATATGATATGCTATGACATGCAAAAAAAATACCTAAGAGTCCATGCCATCGTCTTCATCCTCATCATCATCAACATTTGTGGCTGGAGGTCCATGGGATTGACGCTATTCACCATGAAAGGTGTTAAGAGTGATGTCCATAGATTTTTGTCAATTTTCAATAGCCATCACCCTTTCCTCTAAGGATGTGAAGCGAGTGTCGATCGCGGCAAATTCGAAGTCCATGGCGGTGTGTAAATATGTGAACTTCTCATTAAGAAAAGCCATGAGAGCATCTTGATTTGGTTAGGCCACCGGAGCTTGTGGAACTTGAGCTTCTTGAGGAGCCTCCACTGGTTCAGGCTGAACACCTCTCGGAAGATCGGTGTTACGGACTCATTCTCCATTGTAATAAGTGAACTTGGCGCGACGAAGAGAACGCTCATCAATGGGATCCGTGTGAGGTTCCGGAAGATCGTAGAACAATCGATCCCCATCTTGTGAAAGACAAAGCTCAAAGTCGTGCCATAAGTGAAGGATGTCACCAAAGAGGTGTGGCGATGTTGGACAAGAAAGACGATCTCGGCAAACATAATCTGAGCAAGGTTGGGTCGCATCTTCTTACGAAAGCATCGAAGCCAAAAATCATCAACTTGGCGGATGGTAGAGTATTTCCCACCGAATGGACGAAACCACCAAGTGATCATAAGATGCAAGATATGGTCATTGGCATTAAGAACGGTTACAAAACCACTAAGGACATGTCCTAACGCACCTTAATCATCTATTCTCGTATCCTCAAGACCCAAAAAGTTTGCTAAAACACTTGAATCAATTCAAACTTTCTTACCCATTAAGTAAGATTCAATTGCAACAACCAAAGATTTCTTTTCATTGAAAATACACCGAGCATTAGAATAAAAGATTAAAACAAGATTTCGGTATAAAATCTTGGGTATACTTAAAAAAGCCATAAATTTCCATTCGTGCATTAAAGAAAGATATTCGAATTTAAATATTTTGGATGATAAAAACGGGATAGACGTAACACGTTCGGGATGAATTTTGTAACTTTGGTATTCTTTAAAATTTTCCATTGCATCGGGATATTGAGGTTCATTAAAATAATTTTGATAAATGTGGGTAAGATTGGGTCTATTACCAACATAATCGGGAAGAGGACGCGGAGAACTTGAACTAGAGGCAATGTCCTTTCGTGCTCATTTCTTAGGGGCCATAGTCTAAAAACAAAATCAAACCAAAAACGATGTATGCATAAATCAATACATTCAATCCAAAAAGTAATCCAATAATCAAGGTATTGTCAAAAATTTATACAATATAGTTTAAAAATATATACAAATTTAAAAAGAATTTTTGGTAAGGAAAACGTGAAAAACAGTGTTAAAAATTGTATGATATAATTTTATATTCGAATCAAAAAATTTCAGATTTGAAAAAGTTTTTACAAAAATATTGAAAACAATACTATATGGGTTCTAAACCTATTATTATAGTACAAAAACAGTGTATATATATATGTACGAAAATTAAAAAGAAAAAAGGTTAGGGTTTATACCTTGAAGATGAGATTAAAGATGAATGAAGTGATTTAGATGCACAAACTTGATTATTGTAGCTTGGGTTTGATGTAAAAACTAAAAGCCCTCAAGAATTTTGAAGATTGGTGTGAGAAAAAGTGAGGGATTTAAAGGATTTTATAGAGGTTTTTCGGTTAGGGTTTTGAAATAAAAGGAAAATGTGTTTTATTTGAAGTAGGAAAGTTTTTAAAGCCCTTTAAATAGCCCAGTATGAACGCTCGATACCCAATGTGGCGTATCGAACCCAGTACTGAAACGCTTCTGATGCCGTTTCGATACGTTATATGTATCGGTACAGGTATACCTGTATCGAAACGATTGTAAACGACCCGCATCGATACGAGGATAACCGTACCGATACGCATGTGCCAGAAATGTTAATTTTGGCTGCAGGTTGCTCAAAAATTCGATTCTAATCGAATTAAAAGGCATGTGAATGATATGAGAGCATTATGTATGAACATAAATAGATGCATAGTCCCCATAGCAACAAGCATATATGTATATAGGAGCTTAATCACAAAAGCAATCAATCAAACAAATTTAAGTATAATTTTTAAGACCAAAGAAGGCTCTAAGGGTCAAGGGAGATTGGTTAAACCTAACTCTCTTCTAAGAGACCAAAAACGCTCTTTGTTTAATGGTTTGTTAAAAATATCCGCTAATTGGTTCAAGGTGTCTACATATTCTAGAACTACATCATTTTTCAAGACATGATCTCTAATGAAATGATGCCTTATTTCTGTGTTTGGTTCTAGAATGTTAGATGAGATTCTTAGTGAGACAAATTGCACTAGTGTTGTCACACCTAATGGGGATGGTACCTATGTTAATTCTGTAATCTAAGAGTTGTTGCTTCATCCAAAGGACTTGAGCACAACAACTCCCTACGGATATGTATTCGGCTTCGGTGGTAGATAATGCTACACTATTTTGCTTCTTAGAAAACCAAGATATGAGCATACTACCTAGGAATTGACATGTGCCGGATGTGCTCTTTCTATCTATCTTACAACCCCCATAATCCGCATCTGAGAAGGCATGTAGGTTAAAGGAAGACTCTCTAGGGTACCAAAGACCTAACAAGGTGTATCTCTAAGGTACCTAAAGATTCTCTTAACAACTATAAGGTGTGATTCTCTAGGATTAGCTTGAAATCTAGCACACAAGCAAACACTAAACATAATGTCGGGTCTAATTTCGGTAAGATAAAGCAAAGATCCAATCATAAAGTGATAAAGCTTTAAATCTACACACTTACCTCCTTCATCTTTGTCAAGCTTTGTGGAATAGCTCATTGGTGTGGCTTAAGGTTTCACACTCTCCAAGACAAACTTCTTGAGCATGTTCTTGATGTATTTGGCTTGATTGATGAAGATGTTGTCCTTCCTTTGTTTAATTTGGAGGCCCAAGAAGAATGAAAGCTCTCTCATTATGCTCATCTCAAACTCACATTGCATCAACTTAGCAAAATCTTGGCAAAACATTTCATTAGTAGAACCAAAATTATACCATCAACATATATTTGAACTACTAATATGTCTTTGCCACTTCTTTTAATGAAGAGTGTAGTATCCACATTTCCTTTGTTAAAACCTTTTTCAATTAAAATGTTTGATAATCTCTCATACCAAGCTCTAGGAGCTTGTTTCAAACCATATAAACTTTTGAAAGTTTAAAAACATGGTTTGGTTAATTTTGATCTTCAAAATCGGGTGGTTGTTCTACATACACTTCTTCATTAATAAAACCATTTAAAAATGCACGTTTTACGTCCATTTGAAAAAGCTTGAATTCGTGATAACATGCAAATACTAGTAGCATCCTAATGGCTTCCATTCTAACTACGGGTGCATAGGTTTCATCAAAATCGATTCTCTCTTCTTGTGTGTAACCTTGAGCAACAAGTCTAGCCTTGTTCCTCACTATGCTACCACTTTCATCTAGTTTGTTTCTATAAACTCATTTAGTTCCTATAGTAGATTTATTACTAGGCCTATCAACTAATGTCCAAACTTGACTTCTCTCAAATTGATTTAATTCATCTTGCATGGCCACTGTCCAATAATCATCATTTAATGCTTATTTAACATTCTTAGGCTCTATGCATGAGATAAATGCTACATTACATGCATTTTTAAGAGAGAGTCTAGTGGTTACCCATTTAGATGGATCACCCAAAATCTCACCACCTTTGACATAGTTGTACTCTCTTTGGTAGCTCACTTCCTTTTCCTCTAGATTCATGTCTCTCAAGGCTTCTAGAGGCGAATCTTGTGCTTCTTCCTCTTTGGTTGGAACTTCATCCACCTTTGATATTTGTCCACCATCATTGGCTTCAAAGATCCCTACATCATCATCACAGGAATTCTTCCTCAGAAGGAGGTTATCATCGAAAACCACATGAATAGACTCTTCAACAACTAAGGTTGTTTTATTAAATACACGATAAGCTTTAGAGTTTAAAGAATATCCTAGAAAAATAGCTTCATCACTTTTAGCATCAAATTTACCAAGATTATCTTTTACATTGTTTAAAACAAAACATTTACAACCAAATGGATAAAAGTAGCTAATGTTAGGCTTTTGGATTTTAAAATTTCATAAGGAGTTTTCTTTAAAATAGGCATAATCATTACTCTATTTATGATATAGCAAGCCGTATTAGTGGCTTCTGCCCAAAAATATTTTGGCAAATTATTTTCACAATGCATGGTTCTACCCATTTCCTCTAAAGTTTGATTTTTCCTTTCAACAACCCCATTTTGTTGAGGTGTTCTAGGGGCTGAAAAATTGTGGCTAATACCATTTGAGTTACAAAAATCCTCAAAACCTAAATTTTGAAATTCGATTCCATGGCCACTTCGAATGTGAGAAATAGTTTGACCAAGGTCATTTTGAGTAATTTTTTAAAATGTGATGAATTTTTCTAAAGCTTCATCTTTGGTACTTAAGAATAAAACCCAGGTGTATCTAGAGTAATCATCAACTAAAACATATGCATATGATTTTCCACCCAAGATAATGTTCTAATAGGACCAAAGATATCCATGTGGATCAATTGTAAAATTTTACTAGTTGAAACATCATTAATGGATTTGAAAGAAACTCTTTTATGTTTGCCTTTTGCATAAGCATCACAAATTTTATCATTTGAAAACTTTATTTTAGGCAAACCTCTAACTAGATCTTTTGAAACCAATTTTTCTAAAATGCTCATGCTTGCATGCCCTAGTTTTATATGCCATAACCATGAATCATGCTCATCAGTTGCAACAAAACATGCAGGAGAAATGTGTATGTCATCTAGATGTACCATGTATATGTTTCCTATGCGATGACCCACAAGAGCAATTTTATTTGTTTCAATGTTTAAAATTTTACAACCATTAAAATCAAAAACAACATTGAAGCCTTCGTCACAAAATTGACTAATGCTTAAAAGATTATGTTTAAGACCATTGACATATAGAACGTTTTCAATAAGTACGGAAGAGTGATTACTGATGGAACCTATTCCTTCAACTTGACCTTTGAAGTTGTCACCAATCCTCATCTTTTTAGTTCAAGTTCCACGAATCTACTCTTGTCGCCGGTCATATGTCTTGAGCATCCAGTATCAAGGAACCACGAATTTGCACTTGAAGCTTTGGCCTTGTAGCAATGCTCCCCCTACAAACAAAGATTAATTCTTGAATTTTGGTACCCAAATCATTTTGGGTCCATGAGTATTAGCTCCCAAATACTTGGTTCCCTTGGGAATCCAAGATGCAATAGCCTTAAGATTGTTAGAAGTGACAAGTTCCTTAGGAACCCAAACACTTTTAATTTTTTTACCTCTAGAGGTCCTTTGGAAGCCTCTTTGTTTGTGGTTGCCAAAGTTCCTTTTAACATAGTTGGGTTTTGAAGATTGCCCTTTTTCAAAATTTGATTTCCCAACATTGTTTAAGAAAGCTTTGAGATCATTTACCTCCTTGAGGTAATGATCCTTTAACTCAGAAAGAATGTTATTTAGATCAATATTTTTTTTCAAAATATTTTTGATTATCTAGTAAATCATTAACCTTCTCTTCGAGTTTCGAATTGGTTTTAGATAAGGAATCATTTTGTTTTTTCAAATCAATGATAGTTTTCTTATTTTTCAAAACAGTTTCCTTATATTTTTCAACCAATTCGTCATAAGCCTCTTGTAACTCATTAAAATTATAAAATAATTCATCATAAGTGGAATTATTTAATGAGTTAGAGGTTACCTTAGGATCCTTCTCTAAGGCCATGAGTTAGAGGTTACCTTAGGATCCTAAGGTTACCTCTTGCTCCTCATCACTTGAAGACTCTTCATTGCTCCAAGTGGCAATATGGGCCTTTTGCTTCTTTTTCTTCTCGAAGCCCTTCTTCTTGAGTTGAGGACAATCAATCTTGATGTGTATCGGCTTCTTACATTCATAGCACACAATATGATCATTTTCTTATTCCTTTCTCTTACTCTTGAAATCATTTCTTCTATTAAACTTCCTTCTACGGTTGGATCTCAAGAGCCGAGTGAATCGTTTGGCTAGCATAGCCAACTCTTCATCTTCCTCCTCGCTTGAATCACTCTCTTCTTGTAAGGCTTTGAGAGCAATTCTAAGTTTCTTCTTTTCTACTTCTTTCTTCTCAACCTTCTTTTCTTCTCTTCTTCTCTTCCTTGCTTCATGATCTCATGAGTTGGGAGAGAACCCACAAGAGCATCGAGCTTCAAGGTCTTCAAGTCCTTTGTCTCGATGATGGTTGTCCTCTTTCCATCACATGACTTAAGAAAAGAATATAAGAGCTTTCGAACAAGCTTGTCTTCAGGAATGACTTTTCTGAATCCCTTGAGACCATTTACAATGACGGAAAAGTGATCGAACATCTTTGTGACGCTCTCATCGGGCACCATCTTGAAATTTTTGTAGCTTAGATTGAGGAGTCCAATCTTGGTCTCATTTACATCGTTGGTACCTTTATAGGTGGTCTCTAGCTTTTCCCACACCTCTTTTGTACTCGTACATAAGGACATCTTCGCGTATTCGTCGGGTCCAAGTGCATAAAAGAGCATGTGCAAGGCCTTATCATTTATTTGCAACTTCTTTCTTTCTTCATCCGTCATATCATGCTTGGCCTTGGGAACTTGTCTCTCTCCTTCTTGCTTCATTAGAATTGATGGTTCGTCCTCGATCACATCCCATAGGAGATAATCGTTGGATTTGATAAACAACCTCATTCGGTTCTTCCAATATGAATAGTTGTCTCCATAGAAGAATGGAGGTCTAGTGATGGATTGATACTCGTACATGTTGCCAGAAGTAGATGCCATGGCTGATATGTCAGTTGATTGAGTCACCTTCTAGGGTCACCTCAACGGTTGTTAGACCTTCGATTGAGTGTGGCTTTGATACCAATTGTTAGGATAATCAATCAACACCGAAAGTGGCCAAGAAGGGGTGAATTGGCAATTTAAAATTTTTGGAAGCAAATGGAAAAAGGATAGACAAAGGGACACAATGATTTATAGTGGTTCAACCTTCTAACAAGGTCTACGTCCACTACCTTTGCTTCCTACTAAGGATTTTAACTAATTTCACTATGAAATCTTCCCCTTTTCTAAGTTAAGGAGGCAACCGTTACAAAGGATCAAAGCTTTCTACCCAAAGCTTGATCAAGATTCACTCTTGTACAAGAAAGATAATGGAAAAAATAAAATGACCTCACAATGTGGATATGTGCCCAAAATTACAAGATCACTCAACCTCAAACTTGAAATGAAAGATTACAATGAAGAACACAAGTTGGGTACAAGGATTTGACTCTAAGAGCACAAGGGTTGGATTTTTGCTTGAGTACTTGAATGTTGTTCAATCTAAATTCATTAGTTGTTGCTGTAGCATTGGAGACTTGTATTTATACCCCCTTATTGAATTATAGCCGTTTGGGTGGTTGAAGTCATCAATAGAGCCGTTAAAGACTATCTTTCCTGCAATAAATGTTGTTTGGTGAAGGCCCGTATTGGTACACGAAGTCTCGTATCGATACCTGTTACAACAAAATATAACCATTGTACAAGTCGTATCGATACGCGTGAAGCCATCTCGAAATGATCATAATGTTAAAATGAGGGTGTATCGAAACGGCAAGGCCGTATCGGTATGAATTTTGCTCACTGGAATCCTGGATGAAAAAGTGTATCGATATGCACAGTAGCGTATCGGTACGGGTTAACCAAAATTTAAAGTTTGAGGATTCCAATAATTGACAAACAACGGTCGAAAAAATCAATGCAAAGATCTTTGAAGATCTTGACGAACCGTATCGGTACGAGGTTAACCGTATCGGTACGTTTTGAAATTTCTTAAAACCAAAATTCAAACCGTATCGAAACATAGTGTACCGTATCGGTACGAGTGTAAATTTCTTAAACCTAGATTTCAAATAGTATCGAAACATGTGTGAGCCGTATTGAAACGATGCGCTTAAAATGTTTACCCAGATGAAGGCCGTATCGAAATGGGCTAAGCCGTATCGGTACGCTTTGCAAAAACAAATTCCAGTAGCTAAAAACCGTATCGAAACACCAAGGGGTGTATCGATACGCTGGGGCGTATTTGTGTATTTTTGGCTTGAAACACTTAGAAAATTTTTTTGGTTTTAAGTTTATAACTTTGGAAAACTTTTCTTTGTCATTTTGTGAGACTTTTGAGTAGTTAAAAATTTATTTTCTTTTACAAATTAGTCCTTAAACACTTTGTTATATCAAAATCAAATATAGGTTTTACAGTTTTTGAGTTTATGGTTTCAGGTTAAATTATTTTTAATTAAGAATATGGCTAAATGAAAATAATGTGTAAATAATGACGGTTAAATCTATTATTTTTTCGAATTGTGACTGAATTGTTTGGATGTGCAAACGTGGAGGACTAAATGTGTTATTATACAAAATATTTAACAGATTTTAACGGATCAGTGGTAACATTGAAGCAAAGCTGTAAGTTTAATGGTAACGTTGAAACAATTGAAAGTTTGATTATCAAATTAAATAATTGATCAAAGTTCAGTTACCATTTGTAAACTTTACCCATAATTTTAAAGAGAAAAACTTCAATACACAGTGGTTAGGGGTTTAGTTTAGGGTTTAGAATTTAGGGGTTTGGGTTGTAGGGTTTAGAATTTAAGGTTAGTGTTTAGAATTTAGGGTTTAGAGTTTAGGGTTTGGGGTTTAGTTTTTTAGGGTTTAAGTTTAATTTTAATTTATAATACACAGCCTGTGTATCAAATTTAAACCCAATTTTAAATACAAATTATGAAATAAAAATATATTTTTAAAGGAGTTGAGTATCGATGTTAAATGGTTATGGACTTGTAATTAAACTTACCGATCGACTCTTTTAAATATATTTTAAATTTTTTTTAAAAAAAATGCATGTAAATTGTGTTCGGGTCCTAATTTAACTTGCAAGTGAACGTGTTCATTAAACCTTTTAACTATACCATTTAAAATAAAATTAAGGATATTCTTGTTAATAGTTTTACTTTTAATTATTTACATTAAATGTATGATATTTACGCATAACAATTATTTTTAATACATTATAATTTTAAAATAGTAAAATATTGGAGTAAGTTTAGTAAAAATACTAATTCAATTCGCAGGTAAATATATGAATTATTTATTGGAATACATCATTTAAAAAGAAGTCCATGAGATATTTGATTGGTCTAAGAAGTCGAACAAATGTTTACTGCTTTTTATTGATGAAGCGGATGCTTTTCTATGCGAGTAAGTTAACCATATACTTGGCATGTATCAAATTTCATGTGCTTTAAATGCATTAAGTCTTTTAACTTCAAAAAATAATTAAGTCTTTAATTTTTTTTGCTCAATTAAATTGTTATACTTCAAAATTTTATTAACTCACTTATTTGATCAATATTAGCTTTTAAATTTAAATTTTTTTAAATTAATTAATGTAATGTATCGTGTTACAGTGTTTTTATTGGATATTTTCATATTTTTTTGTTTTATTTAAAAACTCTTTAAAAATTCTAAAATTTCTAAAACAATTTAAAAAAATATGAAAATGTAATTTTTTAAAAAATATAAATGTCACATGATAGAATTATAGTGTCACGTGGTAGTAATATCTGAAGAAAAATGTCAAAAATTGATGGTAAAAATTGATCAAAAATCTTAATTGATGAAATTTATTAGTTTGGGAGCTTACTTAGGTGTAAAAAAGTCCGGGAGTTTAATAGATTCTATGAAAAAGTTTAAGGGCTTCAAGCACCCTTAAGCTAAAATTTTGGGAGTAAAACTTATAAAATTTTGGAAGACAAAAACAGATTTTCAATAAAAAAATATATACTTTTTTAAAAAAAATCATACACAAATTTTAAAATTTTAAGAATTGACCACCCTCCATCCCTGTACACATTGCTCTTTCAAACGGAGATCAATAGAGAGATATAGTTCTTGTGCTTGCCACAGATGGGTCCGGAGGATCTCGATTGTGCTATAACAGACTTGTCCGAAGATGTGATCCAAGAGGCAGTTCAAGAGACAGATGGTTTCTCCGGTTGTGAGATAGCAAAACTCGTTGCTGGCATCACCGTAGAATAGTAAATTATAAGGTTGAAGAACATGGACGGAGCCAAAATTTAAGGGTGAAGGGGCAAAACATAAGTTTTGAAAGGTGTGAAACAAATTCACAATTATACTATTTTTTTGAAAAAAAATATAAAGAATCAAAGGATAAAAAAAATTCTCCAGTTGCGGGCAGCAGCCCCTCTCAGGAGCTTAATAGCTCCATCTCTGAGAACATCACCGGAGAATAAAATTGGCTGTTGTTGAAGATGGTTTGCCATCTTAGCTTTAGATATTTACTGAACCCCAAGATTTTATACATTACTAATAGCATTTGAAGATTGAGTGATCAGGTTGAGGAGTTGGTTTGGGTTTTGAGTTTTAAAACCACCCTTCCTCAACATCGGGCCATAAAAGAAACGAATCCCTAGCAAGTGCATGGAGTAACCGAACAAAGGCCTAATGCCATGTCGCCAACAGCAACCTTGCTTTCAAGTACACGTCGCATAATGCCTCTTCTTCCCTAAACAGCTAGCCCCCGACTCAGCCACACGTTGCACATTTCAATGCCACGGTCCAGCACCAAATATTTTTGAGAAATAACAAATAAAAATAGCTTGGGGTTTGATAAAAAAAAATGGAAAGAGATACGGACAATGAAGTGAATATTGCATAAGAGAATGCCAAAAGCCATAGCAGAAGAAATCAATAGCAAGGTGGTGTTGAAGCCATGCAAGATGCTGAGGATTGGTCTCTTTTTCCTTCTTTCAGCCAAATCACCAGCAAAAGGAATTCGACACCTGAAAGTATGTCGCTTTTCACTCGAGAATTTGAATTCCTAGTCCTAGACCTAGATGTCATTAGATGATCACCAAGTTATTAAGTATTACTCCTATATCTTTTGATTCATAACAACTTTTATTTTCCTTTGAACAGTTCTGATTTTAAGATTTGAATTCCCAGTCCTCCCCCTTCCGATGCAAGTGATATAATCAGGAAATCTGTACTATAACTATAATAGGGCTAACTAGTCAAATGGTTGGGTTTTTAGATGCCTTTTGTTTCATTTCAATAGCAAAAACAAAAGGGGTCTGCCAGTATAATATCATATATCAAATTTCGAAACTACAAAAATATTTGGTTCAGGAAAACTCCTCACCGCGTAAAATGGGAAATTAGGAAGAATTGGAATTATGATACCTATTAATCATATCAGTGTCATGAAAAGCGTAACTTCCGTTTGGCCCGGCTTTATTTCTAGAGGGAACATAGAAGATTTCTCATGGTAGGGTTGGAAGCAACCAAAGGTACCATGATTAATGGGACGCAGGCTACTGCTTGGAGGGAAAGATAAAGGGGGAAATTTTCCAACACTTACTCTTTTCTCTTTGCTCATTGTTCATCTTGTTATAGCCTTATGACTGATGAGATTCCAATATGTTTTTTGACAATGTCTCTAATTGGGATATATTTCAGAATCATTTGCAGAAGATGTGTTGCTTTAATTAAAAATTTCAGACAGAGGTAAGATACATAAATATTTATGTGTTTCAAAAGTTTGTAAGAATTGCAACATGTCAGGAATTAGAAGAAAACAAAAAGAAGAAATATTCTAAGGGAAATTTGCTCTTACATTTGTTTTTTCTTCATGGCTTGTTTATTGTTGTGCATCCAAACTTTGAAAACCTGTCTCTTTACTCCAACTTGAGCACAAAGCTGCTGCAATTCTTGCTCATCTTGCTTTTGGATTCTCCACCCCACCTTCTCAGCAAATTCCACCATCTTATTTTTTTGATCTTGACTGAACTTCGTTCTAAATCTCTTCTTTGATGACCGTGGCATAATATCATGTGATGATTGCCCTCCCGGATGGAACATATTCAGATCCTCACTCGAGGACTCCGCCGGGCCACCGAAGTTCATCATAACGGGTGCAATCGGCACGGCGGTGGAAGGTGTACTAACGGATAATCCAACCGAAAATCTTTGTTGATTAAGAGGGGTCGGTTGTTGAAGATGAACAACAGTATTCTTTCTTGTGTGATAACGGCTCGGTGGTGCTGGTGCATATTGTGATTCCCCATTGATTTCTTTCCTGTGGAAATTCCTATGGCATTCACAGGCCACGCACTTTAAGGCTTCCACGGTGCCTTCTTCTCCACTCGGCATGAACTCGCCACAGCCGTCCACAACATGTGCCCCCATGCTGGCTGCATGGTTCTTCAAACATTCTCTATATCTAATCAAAGGGTCAGTAGAGCTTACAGCTGCTTGAGGCTGAGATGTCGGAGGAGGTGGTGGTGATTGTGATTTTGGGCTGCCGCTTGATCGGTTAGCTGTTGCACCACCCACCGAAGCTGATCCTGGATCTGTTTCAGGGTTTAGATCCCTCCTGGCCTTGTTTACTTGTTCCTGGTGATTCAATTCAGGGTTATAAAGAGGGTAATGATTTAGAATTTGGGTTGGCCTTGGATTGAGGGTTTGGGAGTCGCCGCGAACACTTGAATTTATAGGTTGAGAAGAAGAAGAAGGAGGAGGAGGATAGACTTTTGTGGAAGAATCCCTGTAGAGTTGCTTATTATAACTAAAAGAGCTTGGCAATGGCAACCCCATCTCCTTATCTTGGTCTCTCATTTCCATTAACTGATATTTTTTCCTAATGTAAAACCTAGATCTAAAGTCTTTGATCTCAACAACCCCTTTATTAAACTAAAATATAAACTATTAACTTAATAGTGTGTGTTTCTTTTCAAACCCATCATCATCATCATGATGGAAGTACTGCACAATTAAATCAGTAGCTTAACCCCCAAAATTATGCCCATTTCTCCTTTATTCTGACTTCCACGTTTTAGTGCTAAACCCACCAATTCATTGCACTAAAACTTCCATTTTCCCTGTTCATCAAGACGTAAGCAAAGTATAAAAGACAAAAGGAAAACATAAACTCAAACAGTGAAACGGGACTGTACAAATATGAAATATGGGGCCCTTAGCTTTGGCAAACAACTGACCTTGATTGAGATCACTGGTTAAGTACTTTTTTTCATGTAAGAATTCTCTTGATTGTACTGTCAATGCAAAGAAACATGTTTTAGCATAGATTAAAGATGGGAAACAAGAAATTTTAAATCTTAAAAATTATATAAGCAGAGGAGAAAAGAAGCGTTTAAAAGGGGAGGATATTAGGGGAGGGGTAGTTTGTTTCCTACTTACCCATCCGGTCTTGTAAAATCCATCAATCTATGAACAAGGTGGGTTGGTCTCTGCTCAAACAACCAGTGATGGCATCAAGGATTATTGGTGTCACCGAGAGATTTAGTGTTTCTTGCAGAACAACCGACAATGCCATGTTAGTTCTCTCTCAGATCCTGCACATTGGTCCAGCTCTTCTTGTCTTTTCCTTTCTCTTTCTGCAACTGATCAACACAAACCCTCAGGCCTCAAGTATGAACCTTTGATAAGTGTTTGTTTGAGACTTGACGTTGGCTTTGTTTGCTCGGAAGTTGGAACCCTCAAACCTCAAACTCCTACACCAAAGCAGTTTGATCATCGGGTGTCTCAGATTATTGCATCATCGGACATAAAACCTCAAATGCAGAATCTCTTAAATACGGGGTTAAGCTTAAGATAATCATCTAAAATGAAGAAAAAGAGGAGGACCACCCCGCCTAATGTTTCGTGGCCTGCAGAAATTAAAGTGCTGGATGCTGGTCCACCTCACTGAGCTTGTCCCTTTAGTGTGCATGTCAGATTCTCTCTCTATACTTGAATGTCTGTTTTTCTTTTAGCTAGCTACAAGTGCGCCTGCAGCAATTTCATTGACCACCCACTGCCTTTCAAAGCGAATATCAACGGAAGGACTTGAATGAAAGATGAACACCAAACGTGTTACAGCCATAATGCTTACTCTAACTATAGTATTAAATTGCGCTGGTAGATGCAGATGCAACATCACAGGTACGAACATTGCATCGTAATTTTTCTTTAAAAAATAATTATAATTTTAAATGCGATTGCAATATGCAATGCTGCGACAACCTCTAAAACCGTTACGTTATGTTGCGGCCACTGTGAATTCAACAACAATAGAGCCACCGAAGACTCAACAACAATAGAGCCAACCCTTCGGTGGCCTAACCAATGAGCTTTGTTTTGTTAGCAATTTACAGGTTAACCTATACAAATATATGCAAGCGTTTTAATCTATTTGCATCGAACCTTTCCGCAACTTTTCTCAGTCATGCTGTTCTTTACTTATAAAACTCTCTCCTTTTCTTGTTGACTACGGCTCTTATCATTTAGAAAAAATTATAATATAAAATAAAATATAAATATTAATGTTTTATTACTAAATGTATACTCTTTAAAGGAAAATTGTATAACTTTGCTAAAAAGACAATTTAATTATCAACGGGTTGGTCAAAGTGGTAAAAAACTTAGTTTCGTTTAAGCAGGTCTCGAATTCGAGGCGTTGTGTGTACAAAAAATTCCTGTTGAGAGACTTAACCGCC
Organism: Hibiscus mutabilis; assembly: GCA_019671005.1. Classification (NCBI taxonomy): domain Eukaryota; kingdom Viridiplantae; phylum Streptophyta; class Magnoliopsida; order Malvales; family Malvaceae; genus Hibiscus; species Hibiscus mutabilis. The sequence continues at coordinate 5,149,108 of CM033722.1, forward strand.
AAAACTAAGTCGGTTCAGATTAGTCAGAGCGAAACTCGAAGGCAACCAAAACAAACAATTTATTTACTTAAGACTATAACTTCTTTGCTCTCTCTCTATCTGACCTGACACAAACAAACGCTTTGTTTTGTATTACAAATTAGGAAACATTTGTGTTCACATGTGTCTGCAATCTGCATAATCTTATGTCTTAATAAGTATTTTATTAGGAAAACTAGTGGCTAGGGTTTAAGAATCTTGTGTGCTTTTATTATCACTCAACTAGAATTCAATAGATTAGATATACATTTGTAAGTTATCTTAGGTCGCCTCTTTAATTTGTGAGCTAGAAGGGGAACAATTTCCAAGCAAGGATTGTTATTATTGATTAATTAATTAATTAAAAAAATAAAGATAAATTAATTAACTAATCCTGACCACTTGTCTTCTTAATTATATATGCATGTACTTTGTTATCTAAAATAAAAATGCATGTGCTTATATTGGACCACGTGGCAATAGCCCGGCCAAGTGGAAACTTTCTTCTTTGAGATCCCTTACTTTCTCGGAAAAATTTGGTGTGGTCACATACCTAGATGTTTGTTTGTTTTAACATTCCAGGCAAAGATGTACGATATAATGCTTCTTAGGTTTTCCATGTATTTTAATAGGAAGTAGGGATTTGCTTTGACTTTGTCCTTTTATAGTAGAATTTCATTTCTAAAATTGCTCTTTTTAATATTTATATTAACAGTATTTTTGGATTATTTACTACTTTAATTTGTATTTTTTCTGACAAATTATTTATGAATCGACAGCACTTTTTTACACATGTACTTCTAATGTTGTTAAATGTATTTGAAATTTTAGAATTTATGTTTAAATTTAATTTAGAGTTTAAGATTAGATTTTAAGATTTATAATCCTCAAATAAAAGTTCATTTATAGAAAAAAAAAAAAGTCATTATAAGCACATGAAATTATCACTTTTCTTTACATTATCATGTTGAATGATGTAGATATAGTATTTTATTTTTTTTCAAAATAAAATAGCTCTATTCTATATTTTCGGAAAAATTATTATATGGGCCCGGCTTACCCCTTCATCTATGATTTCATCTAATAATAATTTTTCATCTCATTTTTTTAAGGTGGATCTTCACCTCTTTACTACATGTCATTAAATGAATGAATCTCATTGAATGAGACCATGGATGACATGGTGAGCCGGGACCATGTAATAATTTCTCCTCTTTCCAGGAGTGAGTTTAGATAAATTATTGTTTTATAGTTGCTTTAATTTTAGCTAATTAAAATTTTGACAAAAAATACTTTCAACAATCACCACGTATATTAGAACCATGCCCTTAATATTGTTTTTATTAATTTTAAATTAAAATTTAGGTGTGTGTTTTTTAAAGCATAAAATAATTACATTTACAAAGTAAATACCGTAATTCAAACTCATACAAGATAAAAGCAACAAGTATTTTTGGTCATTTGATTAATTAGTGGATCTCTTAAGTGTATATTTTTTATATATAATTTGATTTTCCTATGTTTATAAGATCATTAATTTGATTTAATGAAAGGATAAAGAGATTGACTAAGGATCAAATAATATTATAATATTATTAGTTTGTCTAAACAACTAATATTATTAGAATTTTCAACTCAAATATAAGCATGTAATTTAAAATAATATTTTGATTAAAATAATGATATTTTTAATAATTATTGTAGCTTTCCAAGGTGATACTACTATATTAGAAATTAAATAACAAGCAAATATAATAAAAGAATCGTTGTTAGAATTTTCTAAATACTGGATGTATCCATAGTTTTAACCCTAAAAATTTTGGGAGTTGATATTAAAAAAAATAATAGTTAAATAAATGCTTAAATTGTATATTTTTTAGATAGGTGCTTTAACTATATTTTAGACTAAATATGTACTTATTTTTTCATTCCATGACCCATTTAAGATTTTTCGTGACATCGTTATTTTTTCATTATCTAATGAAATTTGAATACGTAGCATGGTTTATCAATTTCAGAAATTTAAATCCAAAAAATTAAAAGTAAAATAATAAAATATATTAATTAACCCAACAATCTTTAGTTTCCCTAAAAAAACCCAACCATAACCCTAAATCCTCAAATTATTTCACTCCGATCACCGATTCAACCACCACCGTCTACCTTTATCTTTATCGGCCTCTCTACCAAAAACCACATTATCTCGTCGTTTAAAATCGACAGATGAACAACTGATTTAATCGTCGAAGAATACCCAAAAATAAAAAAAAAAGAGGTTAATTAGGTTCTAATTGATGACTAGAGGGCGAGGAATGTCGTACGATGAGACACCCGACACTTGGGCGATAAACAGTGAACCACTGACGTGTGAGGATGTCTGACGATGAGGGAGATGTGATTTGGGGTTTTAATTGAAAAAGAAATTAAAACTTAAGAATTTTTAAAAAAATTTAAAAATTAAAAAAAGGTCACGTGTCATATTTTATTTGGATGATAAAAATTTTTCAACGATAAAAAGCTTTAAATAAATTAAAAAATAAAATATTAAATACATATTTGGCCAAAAATATAATTTAAACACCTATCTAAAAAAATTTGTACAGTTTGGACACCATTAAAAAACTCTAAAAATTTTAATGCAACTTAAGAAAAGGCCGAATAAGATAAGCATAAAATGAGAAAGAAGACAAAGGGAATAATAAAGCTTTGGAGTATGGATGTACTCACTCCTCGGTCGTGAGTCATATCAAGCACTGCACGCGGGCGGGAACCGAACGTGCATGATTTGAGTGGCGGAGTTGACGTTTCTGCATGTGGAATCCAACCACATCACCAGCTTCATTTTCCTTTGCTTTTACCTTTACCCATTCACGCTCGCCTCTTATATTAGCTTAATTTTACCTTATTATTTTGATTGGTTAATGAGTCCCATCCAGATCACGTCGCTGGTTATGTTTTTTGACGCTAATAAAAAAAACAAATTTCCAACTTTATTTTTCTTATCTTAATCATGATTATTGATTATCGAAGATCACAAAATCGTACTAATTAATGAAATGCTTTTTCCTCATTATTAATATTCAAATACCCTATCATATGAATTGGGAATTCAATTGACTTCATTTACATATTTTTATTATAAAACATCTATTAAATTTTCCACAATTTTTTTCATTTTAAGTTGTAACTTCCTTTGAAAAAAATAAGTTTCCAGACAAGTAGACCATGAATGTGATGGCCCAGCTTGGATTATTGTCATGCAACAGTATATAATCGGTAATAAAGTATTTTTGTCGTTAAGTTGATTTAGTTTAAAAAATTATTATTACGAGTTAACAACTTTATTTGTAAAAAAAAAAAAACGAGTTAACAACTTAACTAATTGATTTTAGAGTTCATAATTACTGCCCTGTATAGTGAATTTTAATTATTTATGCTCATCTTTAGTGTTCTTTCCGATGCATTAATAAAAAAGTTACTATATATAAGAATCCAAAAAAAAAAACCCTTCTTAGAGCATTTATTGGAAAAAATAATTGTACTGGAAATACCAAATTTGCACTTCTAAAAGAACATGCTGTTGCTTAAATGATCAGGCGTTAATTATACAAACTTGAAGTTATGAAATATGCTTAAATATTTGGGTTAACATAACACGCATTCTTAAGGTATAACTAAGATCCTTCCATTAGTTTAAATATATATATATTTTGAATAGTAATGCAGTATTTGTTCATAAATATTCTTAATCCTTTGAAAATGCACATACAACATGTAGACAAAGTAATTTTTATTAGTTTATATATTAATTCAGACAATAAATGTCAGTTTTAATTTTATCGTGAAACATATTTAAAAACACGAGTATTAAAATATGAAGAGTCTAGATTTAGCATGTTAAAAATGATAATTTGATTAATTTCTTTTTATATAATTTGATCCATATATTTTAAATATGCTTCGTACCAGATTTAAATTGATATTTGATGTTTAAATTATGATTAAAATGTTAGAATGCTAATGATATTTTGAGAATTTAATAAAAAAATAAGTTTGGGGTGCGATAAAATTTGGACAATCATCTAGGTAAACATAAATGTCAATAAAGAAATAAAAACACCATTTTATAAATGGTTTTAGAAGGAGAATTAAGAAAATAAATTGAAAGTCGTTTTAAGTTTCAATGTCAATGTGGTCTTCTACTAAGATTTAAATTGGTGCAAGTTAATTAGTATATATACTCACTATTTTTTATAACTATTGGTAATGATATATAATTCATTGATGATTAATATGGATCGAATACTATAAAAATAATCACAGACATGATTCTATCAATCTAATTTTTTATTCATATAATAATTTATTTTTTAATCTTATTTTAAAAAATCTATTTTTTCGTATGCTATAGTAATGAATAGTTAATAGTATACTTGCTAAAATTTTGCACCCTTTTGAAGAAATTAAATTATCACTAATTGGTTAATAATTCCATGCACAAACATTTGTAGAAATTTTGTTTACACAAGCGCTTTAGTTTTATGGTTTAAAGACTTCCTTTAGAGTTTAGGGGTTTAAGTGTAGTAGTTTTGAATTAGGGGTGGTTGATAGAATTTTGGGTTTAGAGTTAAAATTTAAGGTTCATATGTTAAAACCTAAATCCCTAATCATATTACCCTAAACCTAAACTCTAATCCTAAGTCATAACCATTAACATTAAATTTTAAACTCATACAATAAAACTCTTAAATTAAAACCCTAAACCATAAAATTAAAGTGCTTTTATGAAAATAAAAGATTTCTACTGCCTGGAGTAATAATTCATCACTAATTTGCTTGATTTTTAAAGGATAAGTCATCCCAAATAAGGGAATCAGGTAGAAAATTCTGGAAGTCTACATTATGTCGGGAAACTAACACGATTTTGATGGAAACTTAATTAATATTTTCTCCGTCACACTATTTTTGTCATATGTTGCTTTTTTAATAAAATTTTTAGAAGATAAAATTTATATGAATTATATGATTTAAAATAATTTATATGACAAGTTTAGCTTTAAAATATTAACAAAAAAAACTAAAAAAAAAAAGTAACTACGGTTGTCTTGTCGTCCTTAATCTTCATATCATGTTCATTTCCTTGACTACTGACTAGCCAGGTAAGGCATCTCTTTCCAAATATTTATTTTAATTAAAAGATTTATTTGGGGATAGGAAACCCCAAAACTAAAACCAACAAAAGAGATAGTTAATAAATTCATAAGGATTAGATCGACAAATAACATAGTTGACAACTTTTTTATGGAAGTAAACCATATACTATTTTAAATATGTTAGATCAGTAGTTGTGATCAAATACATTCTTGATTTGTCTCAAACATTGCAATTATATTTACATATTTTGAAGCTGCAGCGATTAATGTTTGCTTATTATGAATGAATTTTCTTGTTTGGGATCGACTTGTGTTAAAGTTTGAGATTTGAATGCCTTATTATTTTGGTCGAAAAGTTCGTAGTGTAATCTACTAGGTGAAAAATAAAGTTGAGAGAAAAAAATTTAAGATTACAGTGGATGTAATCACTAATACAAAATTAAAATTCTTTTCGAGAATTGCAAATGACCGAACAGAAACATATTCATAATGTGTTATGAGAATCTATAGAAATTATTGTAAAAATAAATGGGACAATTTAAGAATAGAACACGAGATATTTATAGAACTTCAATCAATATAGGTTACATGAATATAATGCATATGAAATAAAATTTATTCTTGAAAATTTTATTTACCTCGTTCATTGAGTGATTTTGAGGACATTAGCATAATAAATAAATGGCTTAAACCAAAAAGAAGCCCTCAAACTATGCATTTTTTTGCTTTTGGCCCTTAAATTATCATTTTGGCCACTTTAAGCCCCTAAACTATGATTTGGGCAAAATAAGCCCTTAAACTATCATTTTTGGTCACTTTAAGTCCATGGTTACAAAATATCATTTTATAGGCTTTTCTAACATATATAAATATTTATGTTCTTTTTAAATTTTAAAATATCATATATCAAAATAAGCCTCTAAACTATCCTTTCTGGTCATTTTAAGTCCGATATTTAAGTCAAAAGAAAATTATTTCAACTAATAAGATGTTGACACATCACAAAGATTTTTTGACCAATTAATAGTTTTGGGTAGGGATGTTCAAAAATACCCGACCCGACCCGATTACCCGAACATAAATAACCGGGTATTTACCCAAATTTTTTTACCCGGCCCGTCACTTCTCGAGTCGGGCCCGGGTCACAAAATTAAGAATTTTCGGGTACCCGATTACAATCGGGTACCTGGATATATTTAAAATTAATATTTTTTATATTCAATATACATATTTTATATTAAACTAATAAAAAAATCTAAGATTTTTTATATTTTATATTTAATAAATACATATTTTTATATTAAACTAATAAAATATTTTATATTTAAAAATTATATATTTTTATATCCGGGTACTCAAATACCCGAATTTTCGGGTACCCGCAAAAACCGGGTCGGGACACGGGCCACATTTTCTACTACCCGAAGGTCCGGGTACCCGGTACTTTAGGTACCCGAATACCCGGGTACCCGGATTTGAACACCCCTAGTTTTGGGGACTAAAAGAAGAAAAATGGTATAGTTTAGGTACTTATTTTGACCAAAAAATAGTTTGGGGACTTAAAGTGACCAAAAATGATAGTTTAAGGGCCTATTTTGCCCAAATTATAGTTTAAGGGCCAAAAGTAGAAAAAATACATGGTTTGAGGGATGTTTTTTGTTTTAAGCCTTAATAAATTTATGACCAATGGCGAATTTACATATAACGTAGGGTGGGCACATAACTTTTTAAAATTCACACATTTGCCTTCATTTGTATTAATTTTATAAATTAATCCTTAAATTTTTGTAATATTTTTGACTTGCACTCACTCTAAATTTTTGAAATTTTATGTGTCTACCAGCAAATATATTTTTAGATCCACCACTGTTTATAACATTAAGCTAATTTCTAATAAAATCATTTCCAATGGGATCTGACCAATTATCTATTCATAATAATGGAGGACCAAAAGTAGAAAAAATACATGTTTTGAGGGATGTTTTTTGTTTTAAGCCATAATAAATTTATGACCAATGGCGAATTTACATATAACGTAGGGTGGGCACAGAACTTTTTAAAATTCACACATTTGCCTTCATTTGTATTAATTTTATAAATTAATCCTTAAATTTTTGTAATATTTTTGACTTGCAAGTTGCACTCACTCTAAATTTTTGAAATTTTATGTGTCTACCAGCAAATATATTTTTAGATCCACCACTGTTTATAACATTAAGTTAATTTATAATAAAATCATTTCCAATGGGATCTGACCAATTATCTATTCATAATAATGGAGGATGATGAAGATTACATCTTTGACCAACCTCCCCCAAAATGATTTTTGGTGTGTTTTGTTCTGCTCGTTAATCCAAATTGCAATTTCTAATTACTTTATATTTTTATTTTTATTTCATTATTATTATTTAATTTATTAACTGATTAATTCAGACCAGATACTATATAAATTCATGATAAGCAACTATTCTAATTTAATTTATTTCATTTATAACGTTAAAATTTAAACTTTGATATTTTTACCTTAATCATTGTAAACGAACCTTTTATTCTTATCACTTTATTTCTGTGGGGCAAAACATAAATCAGTTTTTTTTGTTGTTGCATAGATTCTAGGTGTGACTAATAAAACGTGCAATAATGTGTTTCATTAATTTTTCATTAATTGGACTCAAAGTAGATTGGTGAGTATTTATTAATTCCTTTAATAATATTTGGATAAACAATCTATTTTGTACTCCAATTATTTTTGTGTTTCTGTTTTAGTCACCAAATTATTTTTAATAGGCATAAAATCAAAAATGCTATTAACGTTTACTGAATAGTCACTTTAGCCCCATTTTTTAAAGCCATTTAACTCTCAATGTTTCATTTTGGGTCAAAATAGTCCATTTGTTGATCAAAATTCTTAGTCAATCAATGGTAAACAACTTGAAATGACTTGAGAGAATGACAAGTCAACATAAAAATTAATTTTATATTTTATATAATTTTACAAAATTGTTTTTTGATAAATGTGGCATTCTTTCAAGTCAACACTTTTGTCAATATGATACTACCAAGTCAGCATGCATTGTCATGTAGGTTTGCCACATCATTTTAAGCTATTTAACGTTAGTTGACTAACAGTTTTCATCCGTATAGGGGTTATTTTGACTAAAAATAAAATATTAAGAGTTAAATTACTTCAAAAATATATATAACTAAAGTGACTATTCAGTCAAATATTAATGACATTTATTGATATTATGTTTTTTTTAATAAAATCATGTATAACGTTACATTTTTGTTTCGTTTTGATCTTTACCGTTAAAAAATTGATGCCCATACTGACATGATATATTTTTTCTCTCATACTTAGTAGCTCGAGTGATATTTTTAAATAATTTTATTTGGCAAATACGATCTTACACTCTCAATTAAAGTGGTTCACCTACTGAAATTTAAGATAAATGTTTGGGATAAGTAGAATTAATTTAACCATAAAGAATTATATTATTTTCCAGTTCTCGGTTAAACTTTGTCGTTGATTAAATAATAAATAGCAAGAAAAAAAATCAGTTCTCATACGAATACAACAAGTGATTTTAATAGGGGTAAAACTTTGATACACAGGCTGTATAAAATTAATTTTACACAAGTCTGTGTATTTACACTATAAAAATTAAAATCCTAAAATTTTAACCCTAACCCTAAAAAACTAAACCCCACACTCTAAACCCTAAACTCTAAATTCTAAACACTAACCTTGAATTCTAAACTTACAACCTAAACCCCTAAAACTAAAACCCTAAAACTAAAAGGCACGTGTAAATTAAAGTTTACATGTATCAAAGTTTTTTCCTTTTAATAGATAAAAAATATATATTCGTTTTAAAAAATTTGAATATAAACAATTTTATTGATAAATATTTATTCTAATTAAAAATATTAAATTGATGAAATAAAAGCATGCGTGTCTTGATTCGCAGCAGCCGAAAGCAAAAACGAATATGATCTTTAACCAAATCATTCGATTTATCGACGCAGACATTATTGATTTGCGGAAAAACTATTCAAATTATAATAAAACTAAGAAACCAAAAATCTTCATTTAGCGAATACAAATTCACGAATTATATTAAAATTTTAAATTATAATTTAAAATATATATAAAATATTATTAACTTTAATTTAATTATTAGATTTATTTAATTGGGTTAGATATTCTGTGTATCATAAGTATGTCATGTTCGAATTTTCTAAAATTACATTTTCTTATTTTTTCATGCATTAACAACTGTATACCATATATATTAAATATTGTATTTAATATCATAAAAATATGATTGTTCTAGTGACAAGCATACACTACCTTACAATATAAGGTCTTGTGTTCAAATCTTTTTGATGCCATTTTCCCCATCATTTTTATGGGCATCAAAATGGTATAAAACATATATAAAAAGTTGTGTTTTATATTATGAAAATGGCTTGGCCCAATGCCAAGCATACAATACTCCCATTGCTTTGGAGATCCTTGGTTCGATTCCCCAGCCTCCAATTCCATTTTCCCCTCCATTCAGGTGATACGTGTTACCACTTAATTAAATAATCAATTAATTTTATTAAATTAAAATTAGGACCAAATTGATTAAATGTGTAAATAACGGGGACTAAATGCGTAATTATACAATTTTCTTTTAACTGCCACGTCAGCCTCTCCGTTAGGTTTTAACGGCTGGTGGCTATATTAGAACTATATCAATAGTTGAGTGGTCATTTTGACAAAATTAAAAGATCGGTGGTCATTTCGACACCAACCCTAAAGAACGGTGGTCTACAATATAGTTTACCCTTAAAATTTAATCAAAACAATTTCAATCGATTAAATATTTCATTGCCAGAACTCAGATTCTAATCCTCTATAGCTAGTTAGGCAACTCATGAATAAAAATATTAAACTGATCGAATTCATATTTAATTGGAACACACAAGAAACTAGAAGCAATTAGAGAAACGTTTAAAACATTTAACCCTAAAAACACAATTATTAAAATCTTAAAACCCTCCACTTTGATCATCTTCAACAGTTGGAGCCTTTCCATTGCCTTTGGAATTAGCTTCCACAAGCCTCCACATGTACCAAGACCCAACTGATCGATAAGGCCTCCATTTCTCACAAATCTGCTCCATTTGCAATGGCTTGGGCAACTCCTTTAGCCCATACATAGATTGGACTCCTTTTCTCACTCCAAGATCCCCGACGGGTAAAACATCGGGCCGATGAAGCGAGAATATCATGAACATGTGGACTGACCAAGGCCCGATCCCTTTCACGGATGTCAGCATTTTGAACAATGTGTCGTCGTCCATTGTAATGATGGAAGTATCCGACAGGAACCCGGTTGAGAACTTGTCCGAAAGATCGTGGAGATAGCTTGCTTTGCGAGCCGAGACCCCGACTTCTCTGAGTTTTTGCGGGGTTAAGGAGAGGACCGTGGTCGGAGCGACGTCGGATTCGTTACCGCATAGGGAAACGAAGCGAGTGTAGATCGAGTTGGCCGCTTTAGTGGCGAGTTGTTGGAAGATGATGGATTTGGAAAGGGAGAGGAATGGGGAGTTACAAGGAGAGAGTTTCGGTGGGGGGTGGGTTGAGATGAGGGCGGCGAGAAGAGGATCCGACGAGCGGAGGTGATTAAGAGCGGTGTCGATTTCGGGTTTCGTCGATAGAGATTTTGGGATTTTGATTACAGAAGGTTGAGGGGATTCAGTGGGGTCGTCGACAGCGGCGTGGGAGGCGAGTTTTCGGATTTTTCGCGACTGGAATGGGATTTTGGAGGACGTTGAGGGATTTTCACGAAGCTTTTTGACGGTGCTTCGGGTGGTGAACACGGTGGTTTGCGGCGGAGGATTGTTCATGGCTTAAACTTGTTTGATGTTTTCCTGGGAGAAGAGGAGAACTGGGTTTGGGCTTTTGGCGACAGACAGTTGTGTTGGACGGCGGGGCTTTTGGCGACAGACAGTTGTGTTGGACGGCGGGGGGGGGGGGGTGTTAAGTGTTCATAGTCTTGGTTTCTTTGCACATTAATTAATCATTATTAAATAATTATGAGTAAATTACAGATGTCATTTAATTATAAATTTAATAATAAATAAATTATTTTACTTATAAAATTAATAATTTAACCAATTAGAAGTTTATTATAAGTAATCACCTTACCGTTAAAATTAAAACGTAACTTAATATAATAATAATTTTATTTTTCAAAAGTTATATATTACATGAATTTGGTTATAATTAAAAATAATTTAATAAATTCAATCTTTCATATTTAAATTTTTTTACATTATACCCTCAAACCACTTGTTACATTTCATGTTATTATTCATCTACTCGATAATTAACATATGTGATAACTCGACAAACAATTCACTAAGCAATTGAAAGACTAATGAAAGAAAATCATTGTGACCTTAATATCATTTACTAGTAGATACAATCACTTTAATAATATAAAAGTTAAATTTAAAAACAATATAATATAATATATAAATCTTAAGACTAAATTTATTATTATATCAAACTGTTAATTTCAATTTTAAAAATAAAATAATATGTTTGTAACATAATTTAAATTGAGTAATTAAATTATTACATTTAATAAAATAACACATTTATTATTACATTATAATTTTTTTTAAATAGTCTAAAGATCATTACAAGATAGTATCTGTTTATAAATATTCTTAACATTTTAACAATACACACACCTTGTAGATATTACTATTAAATTTGTATCTTCTAAGTAATTACAAAGTAATATATGTTCATAACTTACTATGTATTTTTACTATCAATTAATTTGTTAGTCCATATACCAATTTTGCCTCCAAACGGTCGAACACCATAAACTTAAACATTGCGTTTTGGGGGTATTATTACGTTAAAAAAAGCTTAGCATTTTTTTTTACAAGATAAACTTTGATGTGAACAAAAGCATTATATGTGAACAGACTTTAAACTACAAGAATAAATTAAGGATTATTGTACAAATATTTCTGTCAACAAAACACAATATGAAAGATTCTTTTAATGGAAGTCTTTAGTTCTATTAAATAAGAAAATATTTAATATTGTAGTGAAATTTTATAATCATTCAAGTAAATTAAATAATATTTAGATATTTTTTATAACCATTAAAATAAGAAATTAGATAATTGAGATCATAAAAAGACCATACAAGGAAAATGTTAAAAACCAATCAAAGACTCAATCAAAAGATAGATTCGAACAACACTATTAATCAATATGAAGGATAAAAGACCATCAACACTAACATACAAAAAATGTACATGACAATGAAGACACGCTGACAAAACGATCATTACGACAACTCAATCGCGAACAAGAAACGGTGATTGTGAGCGCGTTGTTGGATTAAAATCCGTAATAGTGGGCACATATGTATAATGTATATTGCTATTTTAAAGTATGACACAAAATTAAGTGACCAATTATGTTAGGCGTGTCATGTGTATTAAAATGTTATGGAAATAAAAGTGTAGATACCATAAGATGTATTTATAATTCAATGAGGGGCAGAGTTATAAATACTTAATAGTTGATTATTAAATCAACTATATAAAGAGGTAGTGGTCCCCAAGAAATAGGTTAACTTGTTTGTCTCTCCTTCCCCGTCAGAGAGTTTTACGTCAAGAGAAAACCTATCTTCTTGGGAGATCAATACCAAAGATTTGAGATTTCAACATCAAGATTCAAGGTTTTCAGGCCATCAATGAATTCAGGTACGCTTCCGCTTTCGGTTTATTGTTCTTGATGATTTGACATGATAGATCTTGGGTTTAGATTTCATATTAATTTATGATTTGATTCTAACAAGTGGCATCAGTGCCTCGTCATGTTGAATCATTGAGAATCAATTGATTTATTTAAATTTGGTTGATTTGTTCTGAAATCTTATTTTAGGTTTCAATTTTGATATGATGTTTGAATTGATTTATGCTTAAATTTTTTAAATCAAAACCCTAAGTTTGTGATAATTGAATCCTTATTATGGTTTAAAATCATTATATTTTGGTGTTTCAATTATGTATTTGGGTGTGGTTTTGGTTTCTATGTTCATGAGTTCTCTTTAGAATGCAAGACTTTTTTTTTTCAATTAGTCATTTTTTTAAATTTGCCGACTACTATTGTTAGTATATTAAATTTGTTCGATAACCCTTATGTTGCTATTTGTTGAATTTTTGGGTTTAATACCAATGGAAATTTGCGCTTTATAATTGGTTAGAATTCACTAGCAATGATATAGTTTTGAATGTGGAAATATTGATTTATCATTTAATTTCTGTATTGTTTTTGATTCTTTAGTAATTGCATATAATAATTCAAGTTATGACATATATATTTGAGTTAAAATATATATTCAATTCGGTTTGATCAAAATTTTAGTTTTGATCGTTAGTTATTAAAAAAAGTTTGACTTGGGCTTTGTCGTGGTAAATTTACCTTGGAAACTTTATAATCATGTTAGCTCTCAAAGCTTTATATTCAGATTAGTCTAATAAATTACAGTTGAATTTATTAAATCTTGTTTAGTTTTGAACAGAACCTTTGACTTAAATTTATTTCACACTATGCTTAATTATGCCATTAATGTTATCTACGGAATATACATTTGGTTTTGGTTATGGAAAGCATGTCATTAATCTTATGGAATTCATATTTGATTCAGTTTGATCAATAATTCATTTCTTTTGACCGCTAGATTAATATGCAGATTAAAGTTTCATGCGATCAATATATGAATTATTCATTTATATAATATTTCTGTTTTTTGACTTTTAGTTAAAGATTGATTATTTTGAATCCGACTTTAATTCTGGTAAATGCATGTTTAAGGAATTTTTTGAGTAACAGTCAAAGATTTTGGTTTTTCGATTTCTGATAGCCCTATTCAGACAATCTTATGTTGGGTTATTTTGGAAACTAAAGTGTTATGAGAAATTTCAGTTTTGACTGTTACATAATTTTAAATTTGGATATCGGTACTTTATGTTATATATTTTAAGATAAATTAATTGAAACATTAAGTCACCAAAGTGACATCTCTTGTGGAAATTATTTATTTTAAAATATAAAAGGTTTTGTGCATGTAAGTCGAATTATGTTAACATTAATCGGCCCAAAGGAAGGTTAATAATTAACGTTATTACATGTGCAATTATGGTAATAAACATGCGATAATTATTCAGTTTTATATGTGAGCAATAAATCGGCCCAAAGGAAGATTTCTGTTTGACATGTTCTTATTATCAATGTTTGATTACTGTACCAAGATATCACTTGCAAGTTAATGTTTTGTCCAAAGATGAAATATTAATGGAATGTCCGGTATCTTGATATGATGTTTACCTTTATTCAAATTTATTATTATTTTGGTTATCTTTTAATTTGATTGAAAGATAAAATTAAGAAAAATATTTTGAAACAATTAAATTTATATTTTGGCTTCGAATGTCTAATATTTTAATGGATTAATTGAAACATAATGTCACCAAAGTGACCACTTTTGTGTAGATAAGTTTATTTAAAATATTAAGATAATTATGAGTTTTTGTAATTCATGCGTTTATTAATTGGCCCAAAGGAAAGTTAATATTTGGCCGAATTACAACGACAACTGTGGTGATAAATGTGTGACAATTATAAGTTATTTTATATGAACAATATGTTAGTCCAAAGATTAATCTATTGTTTGACATAGTTTATTGTCAATGTTTGATTGCTATAACAAAGTAGTATCGCTTCTGATTAATATTACTTGTCCAAAGACTTGATATTAATGTTGTGCTTGATATCTTGAGGGGAACTAGCCATTATTTTGAATTTATTTGTTTACTTATGAATATTTATGTGAGCTTGTTTTTATTTTATTTATTTATTTTTGTTCTCTATTTAGGTAATTTATCTTTGCTGTCACAATATCTGTTAAATACATTCTACACTCATGTTTAGTAAAACTAGTTTCAAGGAATAGAAAAGACACTTACATATAGTATTTGGTTGTATGAACACAGACTTTGCACTAAGGGAAGAATAACTTGCACCTCTCACCGCGGTAAGCACCCGTAAAAAGGAATTTTGAGAGGAGAAATTGTTCAAATTGTACGAGTCTAATGATCATAAAGAACAACATTCTATAAGTCTTTAGGAGCACAAATCTAAAGAGATTACTCATATTAAGGGTTTCCTTGACGAAATTAAGAAATGATTTACCCAAAACATTAAGGTTAAGATGACATCACTTATGCCTTCTTTGATGTTTATGAAGTATAAGGGTTAAGGAAATGTGAGGAAGTATATTATGAAAAATGTTTAATATTGCTTCAAAATTTAAGGCACATAAGACCAAACTTTCTAACAATTGTTTGTTCTTATGATTTTGGTATCGCTTCTATCTGATTTAACCAATTCAAAATTAGTTTACAACTGCCGGAAGGAGAAATAGACTTTAAATGAGCTTATTTCTAATTGTGTTAAAGAGGAAGAAAAGTTGAAGCATTATAAGTGTAAAAGTACTCATTCGGTTAGTGCTCATTTAGTTAGTGTCTCTAAGAATAAGGGCAATAAAAAATATATTAGAATAAAGTTGCTAAAGGTCCTAATCAAAAGAAACAACAATAAGTTACAAAGTATTGATTCTTTTGTATAAGTTAGGACACATGTGAAGAAATTAAACTTCAAAAGTGAGCAACTACTTCGGTTATTTTGAGTGATCCATGGGCTGTAAATTTTATGATCCCACAATAAGGATTATTTTAAGGAGAGGTTTATAACATTTTTAGGATGTTGAGTTTGGAGGGAGAAATAAGGTTAGATACATTGCTATTGAGGGGAAGTTGAATTATAATTTAATTCATACTATCACTTTTAATGATGTTTAGGCTTTTACACCTATCATTAATCAAGAAGTGAATCAAGTACCTCAGCAAAACAACGGTGAACAACTCACATTCAAGATAAGGTAATTGTTTCAGAAGAACAAACTCAACAACCTTAAAAAAATAAGTGTCATTAAAGATATCCACGAGAGGAAGGAGAAAATACTATTCTAGATTATTACTTTGTCATTAAAGTTCTGACTCTCAAAAGTGGATTGATGTCATTCAAGAAGAGTATAATTTTATGCAAGACAATAAAGTTTAGAAACTTGTCTCATTATGTGAAGGTGCAAACCAATTGGTTGTAAATGGATATTTAAAACCAAGAGGGATGCAAATGATAATGTGGACAAGTATAAGGCATGTCTTGTATCTAAAGGATATACTCTAAAAGAAGACATTGATTTTGTGGAGACTTTCTCTCAAGTTTTATTGAAAGAATCTTTTAAGATAATCATGACGTTTATTGCTTATTTTAATCTTGAGCTACATAAGATAGATGTTACGCATGTGTTTTTCAATGGTGACATTGAAGAAACAAATTATATGGTACAATCATAGATTTGTGTCTAATGATACAAAATCAATGATATGTAAATTAAATAAATTCATCTATGAGCTTAAGTTGGACTTTCATTAACGAAATTATAAATTTCATATTGTTTATCTCATTTGGTTTTGAGATAAATTTGGTTCACAATTCTATATACTACAGTTCAGTGGGAGTAAACCAAGTGATACTCATATTACTAAAGAAGACAAATTTAGTCTTACTCAATGCCTAAAAGTAACCTTGAAATTTAAAAAAAATACAAAAGATTTCATGTGCATAATCTATTGAGAATTTAATTTATGTTCAAGTATGTATGCGTTCGAATATTGCGTACATTGTTTGAACGTTAGATAGATATTTAAGCAAATCTAGTCTGAACCATTGGATAGCAGCCAATAGGGTTATGAGATATGTTTAGAGAAAAAAAATTACATCTTTGACATATTGGAGTTCGGTAAGTTAGAGATCATCAAGTTTACAGACTTGATTCTATTAGAATATTGATGCAAAAGAATTTTGTCACATGGGCTGCTAATTATAGATTGAATAGAAAGATCATACATTATTTTGTGACAATAAATATGCATTAATTTATT
This sequence comes from Hibiscus mutabilis, assembly GCA_019671005.1. NCBI lineage: Eukaryota > Viridiplantae > Streptophyta > Magnoliopsida > Malvales > Malvaceae > Hibiscus > Hibiscus mutabilis. Next base: position 5,166,372 of record CM033722.1, read on the forward strand.
CTATAAACAATAGGAACACTTTAAATTTGAAGCACATAAATATTAAGTTCTGGTTGTTAAAGAAAATTGAGTGGTTGTGTGTCTATAGAGCATCTTTGGTACAAACTCCATAATTGCGCGCTTATTAGAAAACCGACACCTAGGTCTTTCATGAGCACACTACTCATGTGGGTGTAATGTTATTTAATGATATTCAGTTTTAGTGGGAGTTTGTAATTTTGAAAAATGCTCATTCGTTTTAGACACAATTTTAGTTACTTGATTTAAGGATATTTTAAGATTATTTTCTGCAGAAATAAAGTTCTTTTGGTTTATGCACACTCTGAATTCAGTAAAGTTTGATCTCACTAAGGTTTAGAAGAACCAGTTGGAAATAGACATGTTTGGTTCACATTTCATGTAATTTTCCATGCTACGCATCCATGATTGATCTATGCCTTTTGACTATATTTGTATACGTGACCATTGATGGGTCTTGTCATGATTGATACGACAAAGGCTGCTTTGATCCTATATGGATATAGTTGATGGACGAGATTGTTCTGAGAATACCTATTATATAATAGCAAATTTTTGAGCTCATAAGGTTATACATTTGTCAGGAAACATATGTTGCCCAAGTGGGAGATTGTTGGATTAAAATCCGTAATAATGGGCACATATGTATAATGTATATTGCTATTTTAAAGTATGACACAAAATTAAGTGACCAATTATGTTAGGCGTGTCATGGGTATTAAAATGTCATGGAAATAAAAGTGTAGATACCATAAGATGTATTTATAATTCAATGAGGGGCAGAGTTATAAATACTTAATAGTTGATTATTAAATCAACTATATAAAGAGGTAGTGGTCCCCAAGAAATAGGTTAACTTGTTTTTCTTTCCTTCCCCGTCAGAGAGTTTTACGTCAAGAGAAAACCTATCTTCTTGGAAGATCAATACCAAAGATTTGGGATTTCAACATCAAGATTCAAGGTTTTCAGGCCATCAATGAATTCAGGTACGCTTCCGCTTTCGGTTTATTGTTCTTGATGATTTGACATGATAGATCTTGGGTTTAGATTTCATATTAATTTATGATTTGATTCTAACAAGTGGCATCAGTGCCTCGTCATGTTGAATCATTGAGAATCAATTGATTTATTTAAATTTGGTTGATTTGTTCTGAAATCTTATTTTAGGTTTCAATTTTGATATGATGTTTGAATTGATTTATGCTTAAATTTTTTAAATCAAAACCCTAAGTTTGACGATAATTGAATCCTTATTATGGTTTAAAATCATTATATTTTGGTGTTTCAATTATGTATTTGGGTGTGGTTTTGGTTTCTATGTTGCGAGTTCTCTTTAGAATGCAAGACCTTTTTTTTCAATTAGTCGCATTTTTTTTTTAAATTTGCCGACTACTATTGTTAGTATATTAAATTTGTTCGATAACCCTTATGTTGCTACTGTTGAATTTTGGGTTTAATACCAATGGAAATTTGCGCCTTATAATTGGTTAGAATTCACTAGCAACAGTATAGTTTTGAATGTGGAAATATTGATTTATCATTTAATTTCTGTATTGTTTTTGATTCTTTAGTAATTGCATATAATAATTCAAGTTATGACATATATATTTGAGTTAAAATATATATTCAATTCGGTTTGATCAAAATTTTAGTTTTGATCGTTAGTTATTAAAAAAAGTTTGACTTGGGCTTTGTCGTGGTAAATTTACCTTGGAAACTTTATAATCATGTTAGCTCTCAAAGCTTTATATTCAGATTAGTCTAATAAATTACAGTTGAATTTATTAAATCTTGTTTAGTTTTGAACAGAACCTTTGACTTAAATTTATTTCACACTATGCTTAATTATGCCATTAATGTTATCTACGGAATATACATTTGGTTTTGGTTATGGAAAGCATGTCATTAATCTTATGGAATTCATATTTGATTCAGTTTGATCAATAATTCATTTCTTTTGACCGCTAGATTAATATGCAGATTAAAGTTTCATGCGATCAATATATGAATTATTCATTTATATAATATTTCTGTTTTTTGACTTTTAGTTAAAGATTGATTATTTTGAATCCGACTTTAATTCTGGTAAATGCATGTTTAAGGAATTTTTTGAGAGTATGATCAAAGATTTTGGTTTTTCGATTTCTGATAGCCCTATTCAGACAATCTTATGTTGGGTTATTTTGGAAACTAAAGTGTTATGAGAAATTTCAGTTTTGACTGTTACATAATTTTAAATTTGGATATCGGTACTTTATGTTATATATTTTAAGATAAATTAATTGAAACATTAAGTCACCAAAGTGACATCTCTTGTGGAAATTATTTATTTTAAAATATAAAAGGTTTTGTGCATGTAAGTCGAATTATGTTAACATTAATCGGCCCAAAGGAAGGTTAATAATTAACGTTATTACATGTGCAATTATGGTAATAAACATGCGATAATTATTCAGTTTTATATGTGAGCAATAAATCGGCCCAAAGGAAGATTTCTGTTTGACATGTTCTTATTATCAATGTTTGATTCTTGTACCAAGATATCACTTGCAAGTTAATGTTTTGTCCAAAGATGAAATATTAATGGAATGTCCGTATCTTGATATGATGTTTACCTTTATTCAAATTTATTATTATTTTGGTTATCTTTTAATTTGATTGAAAGATAAAATTAAGAAAAATATTTTGAAACAATTAAATTTATATTTTGGCTTCGAATGTCTAATATTTTAATGGATTAATTGAAACATAATGTCACCAAAGTGACCACTTTTGTGTAGATAAGTTTATTTAAAATATTAAGATAATTATGAGTTTTTGTAATTCATGCGTTTATTAATTGGCCCAAAGGAAAGTTAATATTTGGCCGAATTACAACGACAACTGTGGTGATAAATGTGTGACAATTATAAGTTATTTTATATGAACAATATGTTAGTCCAAAGATTAATCTATTGTTTGACATAGTTTATTGTCAATGTTTGATTGCTATAACAAGAGTATCGCTTTTGATTAATATTCTTGTCCAAAGACTTGATATTAATGTTGTGCTTGATATCTTGAGGGAACTAGCCATTATTTTGAATTTATTTGTTTACTTATGAATATTTATGTGAGCTTGTTTTTATTTTATTTATTTATTTTTGTTCTCTATTTAGGTAATTTATCTTTTTTGTCACAATATCTCATTAAATACATTCTACACTCATGTTTAGTAAAACTAGTTTCAAGGAATAGAAAAGACACTTACATATAGTATTTGGTTGTATGAACACAGACTTTGCACTAAGGGAAGAATAACTTGCACCTCTCACATGATGTAAGCACCCGTAAAAGGAATTTTTGAGAGGAGAAATTGTTCAAATTGTACGAGTCTAATGATCATAAAGAACAACATTCTATAAGTCTTTAGGAGCACAAATCTAAAGAGATTACTCATATTAAGGGTTTCCTTGACGAAATTAAGAAATGATTTACCCAAAACATTAAGGTTAAGATGACATCACTTATGCCTTCTTTGATGTTTATGAAGTATAAGGGTTAAGGAAATGTGAGGAAGTATATTATGAAAAATGTTTAATATTGCTTCAAAATTTAAGGCACATAAGACCAAACTTTCTAACAATTGTTTGTTCTTATGATTTTGGTATCGCTTCCTATACAGTTTAACCAATTCAAAATTAGTTACAACTGTCAGAAGGAGAAATAGACTTTAAATGAGCTTATTTCTAATTGTGTTAAAGAGGAAGAAAAGTTGAAGCATTATAAGTGTAAAAGTACTCATTCGGTTAGTGCTCATTTAGTTAGTGTCTCTAAGAATAAGGGCAATAAAAAATATATTAGAATAAAGTTGCTAAAGGTCCTAATCAAAAGAAACAACAATAAGTTACAAAGTATTGATTCTTTTGTATAAGTTAGGACACATGTGAAGAAATTAAACTTCAAAAGTGAGCAACTACTTCGGTTATTTTGAGTGATCCATGGGCTGTAAATTTTATGATCCCACAATAAGGATTATTTTAAGGAGAGGTTTATAACATTTTTAGGATGTTGAGTTTGGAGGGAGAAATAAGGTTAGATACATTGCTATTGAGGGGAAGTTGAATTATAATTTAATTCATACTATCACTTTTAATGATGTTTAGGCTTTTACACCTATCATTAATCAAGAAGTGAATCAAGTACCTCAGCAAAACAACGGTGAACAACTCACATTCAAGATAAGGTAATTGTTTCAGAAGAACAAACTCAACAACCTTAAAAAAATAAGTGTCATTAAAGATATCCACGAGAGGAAGGAGAAAATACTATTCTAGATTATTACTTTGTCATTAAAGTTCTGACTCTCAAAAGTGGATTGATGTCATTCAAGAAGAGTATAATTTTATGCAAGACAATAAAGTTTAGAAACTTGTCTCATTATGTGAAGGTGCAAACCAATTGGTTGTAAATGGATATTTAAAACCAAGAGGGATGCAAATGATAATGTGGACAAGTATAAGGCATGTCTTGTATCTAAAGGATATACTCTAAAAGAAGACATTGATTTTGTGGAGACTTTCTCTCAAGTTTTATTGAAAGAATCTTTTAAGATAATCATGACGTTTATTGCTTATTTTAATCTTGAGCTACATAAGATAGATGTTACGCATGTGTTTTTCAATGGTGACATTGAAGAAACAAATTATATGGTACAATCATAGATTTGTGTCTAATGATACAAAATCAATGATATGTAAATTAAATAAATTCATCTATGAGCTTAAGTTGGACTTTCATTAACGAAATTATAAATTTCATATTGTTTATCTCATTTGGTTTTGAGATAAATTTGGTTCACAATTCTATATACTACTGATTCGGTTGGGAGTAAACCAAGTGATACTCATATTACTAAAGAAGACAAATTTAGTCTTACTCAATGCCTAAAAGTAACCTTGAAATTTAAAAAAAATACAAAAGATTTCATGTGCATAATCTATTGAGAATTTAATTTATGTTCAAGTATGTATGCGTTCGAATATTGCGTACATTGTTTGAACGTTAGATAGATATTTAAGCAAATCTAGTCTGAACCATTGGATAGCAGCCAATAGGGTTATGAGATATGTTTAGAGAAAAAAAATTACATGCTGACATATTGGAGTTCTGGTAAGTTAGAGATCATCAAGTTTACAGACTTCGATTCTATTAGAATATTGATGCAAAAGAATTTTGTCACATGGGCTGCTAATTATAGATTGAATAGAAAGATCACTTCTGTTATTTTGTGACAATAAATATGCATTAATTTATTCTATAAACAATAGGAACACTTTAAATTTGAAGCACATAAATATTAAGTTCCTGGTTGTTAAAGAAAATTCAGAGTGGTTGTGTGTCTATAGAGCATGCTGGTACAAACTCCATAATTGCGCGCTTATTAAGAAACTGACACCCTAGGTCTTTCATGAGCACACTACTCATGTGGGTGTAATGTTATTTAATGATATTCAGTTTTAGTGGGAGTTTGTAATTTTGAAAAATGCTCATTCGTTTTAGACACAATTTTGGTTACTTCAGTTTAAGGATATTTTAAGATTATTTTCTGCAGAAATAAAGTTCTTTTGGTTTATGCACACTCTGAATTCAGTAAAGTTTGATCTCACTAAGGTTTAGAAGAACCAGTTGGAAATAGACATGTTTGGTTCACATTTCATGTAATTTTCCATGCTACGCATCCATGATTGATCTATGCCTTTTGACTATATTTGTATACGTGACCATTGATGGGTCTTGTCATGATTGATACGACAAAGGCTGCTTTGATCCTATATGGATATAGTTGATGGACGAGATTGTTCTGAGAATACCTATTATATAATAGCAAATTTTGAGCTCATAAGGTTATACATTTGTCAGAAACATATGTTGCCCAAGTGGGAGATTGTTGGATTAAAAACGTAATAATGGGCACATATGTATAATGTATATTGCTATTTTAAAGTATGACACAAAATTAAGTGACCAATTATGTTAGGCGTGTCATGGGTATTAAAATGTCATGGAAATAAAAGTGTAGATACCATAAGATGTATTTATAATTCAATGAGGGGCAGAGTTATAAATACTTAATAGTTGATTATTAAATCAACTATATAAAGAGGTAGTGGTCCCCAAGAAATAGGTTAACTTGTTTTTCTTTCCTTCCCCGTCAGAGAGTTTTACGTCAAGAGAAAACCTATCTTCTTGGAAGATCAATACCAAAGATTTGGGATTTCAACATCAAGATTCAAGGTTTTCAGGCCATCAATGAATTCAGGTACGCTTCCGCTTTCGGTTTATTGTTCTTGATGATTTGACATGATAGATCTTGGGTTTAGATTTCATATTAATTTATGATTTGATTCTAACACGCGTATCTTAATCAGTCGAGGAAGATAATTTGTTAGCGTTAATATCGCTTATTTAGTTATCGACATGATAATTAAATAAGCGATATCTTAATCAGTCGAGGAGGATAATTTGTTAACCTCTTCGATACTTTCCTAAAAATATTGAAAGGCTTTGTATTAGAAAAGCAGGTTGCTTTCATATAATAAAAATACTCTTCATACTCTTTCTTTTACTTCTGTTCCATATTTCTCTTAAAGCTTTCCTCAATTTTCTTGCGCTATCTTTAAGAAGAGCTTCAATCTTGCTGCTTCTATATTTTTCGGCATGATATGAGTATCAGAGTTTCTCTGGTGACCATCTTTTTCAGATAATTTGTGTTTTTCGATCTTGTTAACCGTGTAACTAACCCCCTTGTTAACGGTGTAACTAACCTTCAGTTACCAACTATTACTAGTTACTCTAATACTTAGATCAAAAGGAGCTTCAAAACCATAGTCTAAGTGATGAAACGAAAAAAATCAAGACATTGAAATATTAAATCGATATAGAAATGCATTACGTCGATCAACACAAGAAGTATCATAATTTAATGATGTCCTCCATAAAAGTTCCCCCACTCACCTATTTAGTTCCCAAATATATAGAAATGCAACGATATTTTTTTGACAAATCTTAATTTTAATATTACATAGAAGGAGGGGAAGAGGATTCTAAGAGAAAAGATGTTTCTAGTGGGTCTAAAATCTATGGATTAAACGAACATGAGGGAACAATATGAGCAGCTTGACCAACCGACCAAATATGTTTACTCAATTGCAAAGAAACTTAAAATTAAAACGTTAAAAATAAAAAAATCAAAGTTAGCTTACAGAAAATAACCATTATATTATGAGAAAATATATTAGATAGATACAAAATTATCACTGATTTCAAAGAAAACAAAGTGAACTTTTATTTGTAAACACAAAATAAATAAAGAAAACTCAGTGGACACTAAGGTCATTGTCGAAAAACTGTGAGTAAAATGTGAAACAATAGCACTATGGTAATTGTATGAGAGCGTTAATCATTAGATAATTACCAAGGAAATCAAATATATATTCGTATAAGTATAATAAATTCAGTTGATATGATGATGGATAATTAAAATATATTTAAATTAAAATAAAAATAAATTTCTATTCAAAAAAGTTAAAATAAATTTAAATATCATTTATACATAATAAAATTTTAATCAAAATAAAACCAGGACATAAATATACTCGTACCTAAATTTAGACTTAATAGAACGCGAATCTAAAATACTCTAAGTTCAAAACATAACCTTTACCAACATAACGAGTGTTTTATTGGCTGAATGGTGTAATTCAACGTAATATTAAATGCATTTTTTTCTGGGTTAAGATATTGTGGATTTACTCATCGTGATTACTACTTCTTGGACACTACGAGTGAATAAAAGTATTAAATTTTGGATTATTTATGGGTTTCATTCGCGATAGTTCAAATTCATTTTCAGTCAATGAATTACAACATTTATATTTATCATTTGCTTTATATTTTTTTTAAATTGTCTTATGTGATTACATGATAATATTTATTTAGTCTTATTATAATATATAAAAACTGTACAGATAAATTGCTCGAGCTCAAATCATTTATAGATACTAGTGCTCTCTTCTCCTCTGAGACACCACTTAATGAGTTCGGTTTTCTTATTTATTGTTTAAAAAAATTTGCCTTGTTGATTCAGATATTTAGCAAAATTCAATTAATGATATTATATTCAAATTTAAATGTATACCATAGTATTTTAATTTAACGTGGATAATAAATAAATTAAGGTTTCAAAATAATTATATTGATTTTAATTTTTGAATAGGCATGATGTGTGTGTTTTTACCATTCCAATCATTTTAATTTATTTTGGAAAATGAATTGAAATATTATATTCACCATTCCCTTTATATATTTTGTTTTTTTTATCATATTGTCCTGTTAATTTAAATATTTAACAAATTTACTTTCAAAAAAATATTTAACAAATACATATATTCAATTGTTAATTTAATATTCCAATTTAAGTTTATAGGATAATATTTTGATTTAATATGAATAATAAATAAATTTTAAATAATTATATTGATTTACATATTAAAAAGACATGATGCCAAATTTAACTTTTAACTTTGACATGTTTCTTTAATTTAGATTTTTTATTTTCTTTAATTACTTTTTACTTTGAACTTTTCATTTTTAATCAAATTACTAATGATAATGGTGATTAGAAAATTATATATTATTACAATAATGTGGTAGTCTGTGTGACTACCAATGTGTACTTCATTGATAAAGCAACAATATGCGCCATCTTATGCTATTTTGTAATATATTTTTTAAAATATATATTTTATATAATTTAAAATTATTTACTAACTATTATAATATCACGACAACAATGAAACAAATATAAAATATTACGTAGATTACCACATTAACCTTATGAAAAATATTATGAATGTAATCATTTGTATTAATACGACATTAATTTGATTAAAAAGGAGAAAATGAAAATATAATTTAACTAAAATAATACTCCATAAATAAATAAAAAAAGTTAAATGTGCTTATGTTGAAGATTACATTTATCAACATAACTATTAAAAAAATCTTAACATATGAGATTTTCTAATTAGCTTAGTGATCATAAATGCTCATTCGTTTTATCCCTTGTGTGGGTTCGAATCTTGACATATATCCTGGAAATATTATTGTAACTCTACTTCATAAAAAAATCCTAACATATTATATAATTAAAATTCACATGAACTCAATTAAAAATAAAATTAACGTGGAACTGATCATTGCCGAATATAGACAATATCTGTCCACAAAATTTAAAATGTGGGGTTTGGTTGCTCCTTCCAAGGTTGAACAACCCACTTGAGATTCCGCATTCAGCTTGAAATGTGGCTTCTATGCTTAGAGCTTATTCTTACCAAACATTCCTTTGTTAATTATACTCCCTTCGGCCTTCACCATAAACTTTATAGCATATATATATATATAATTAATTTTTCCGAGAGACGAAATATTACCATATGTATTTTTATTATCAAATATGTATTACCACACGCATTTTCTTTGTCTAAGAAAAAAAGGTATTTTTAATTTAAAAAACAATAAATACTTTAAATATCTATGGTTAATTATTTGATAAAAATGTAGTTTCATAATCTAAGAGAAATCGAATAGCGTTTTGAACTCTGTTAGACAAAGGGAATCAATCTTCATGGATTTGAGAATGATGCCACTGAAACATAGTATTATAAAAACATTTGACGCCAGATTTCTACCTCATCAACCTAAGCACACAACAAATCAGAAATGAAAACATAAAAACAATTGCATTGGATAAAAATAAAGGGTTTGCATTTTGGAGTGTCCCAAGGTGGACCGGTGGTGCATTAGAGGCCAAATTGACGGTCAAAATTTCAAGAATATGACTATATCTGTATCAGTTTTGGTTTCGGAAAAGGCCAAACCGGCAAAACCCATAAAGCCTAATACGACAAATTGCATTCCTCTGCGTCTGAACCGAACAGTGTCCTCCCCGGCTCAGAACAATCACAGATGGTTAAACACAAAAGCAATTGGTTGATAAGATTTATCAATCGCCCAGACAAGAATCAAAGAAATAATTCCAATGACAATGAAATCAAATGAATTCCCTTTTATCTCTCTTTCAGTTGTAAAATTCAGAGAAATGGGAAAGAACCAACAACAAGATGTAGCCGCTTCAATGTCCAGACTCCAGAGTCTCAGGTGAAGAAAACTTCAGTTCATATAACATGAGAAAAAGTACCTTTTTTTGCATATGTAAGCTAACTACACGTCGTATATCTATTACATTACATCAGGGAAATCAGTAATCAAATCAAACGGTGCTGAACTTCTGATCATCATCATGATATTGATATCTGATAGAACTGGGGGGAACTAAGGGAAAAGTGAAAGTCTCTTCAAACAGAAAGGTTTTCATAGAAAACTGAAAGTGAAAGAAATTAAAGTTAAAGAAAACTTAAAAAAAAAAGTACCTAAGAACATAGAATTATCCCGTTCTTACTCCAGATATAGAAGACAAACAAGGCAAACAAACTAAAAGAAAGAAAAGGGAAATTTGACTAGACGAAACGAAGACCATATCTCACTAGCACCGTCGTAAAACAAAATCCCCATCAACATCAACATCGTGAAACTTTTCGGTCATTGCTACATGATCTTGACCGTCAATGGCGTGGGGTTTCTTTTTCTTTCTTTTTTTCTTCATCTTGTAAAGTCATGAACAAGGCTCGTTGGCCTATCGGCGACGTTGAATCTCCAAGATAGGAAGGGATCGCCGTCTTCGATGAACTTGATTTCATTGACGGGGGATGAGAAACATTGCATTGTAGCCCATGAATTGTTGTTGTTGTTGCCGTTGTTGTAGCCGTGATATTGCTGCTCCACCATGGAAGCATTTGCGTTTGCTGCTGATGCTCTCCTTTCTTCCTTTTTGAATCGAATTCCACAAGCATTGCAAAGCGACTGTAATATTTAACAAAAATGAAAGTATAAGACAACGAAAACAATATAATGGTAACTGGAAAGAAGCATTAAAATTTGTAAACTTGACTACCTTTGGACCTCTTGGACCATTCCTCCAAAGCGGTGTAGAAGTCGTGTCACAGTTAGCACAACGACGAGCGAGGAGAGGATCATTGCCCGAGGTGCCACCGCCATTCCCATTGCTTCCACGGCTAGCTTTCGTCGTGTGCTGCGAATAACCATGCGTGTTCTTGTTCTCCAACAAGTCCCACATGCAGGAATTACAGGAGCGGCGGTCGTGGCGTGAACGCCTGTCGCCGTCTTCGCAGAGACGAGTGGAAGGGGTTCCCAAGGAGAGAGTGCAATCAACTGAAGAAGACGAAGAGGACGTAAAAGCGTTATACATATCCGTTTCATCGTAAGAGTTGTGGTCCGGCATGGAAAACAGCATCGGGAAGGAGTTGCTTTGGCTATGCAACAAGCCACATGAACACGGTCCCACCATGTTTCCTTGAGAGCTACTGCACCTGTGCATCATTTTTCTTTCTCTCCAAGTTCTTTCTTATCTTGATTTAAACAACCCTTTCACCTCAATTTCAGCACTATATAGATGGAGAAACAAGGGATTTGCAGACGGTGGAGAGGAGAAAGAAAAACGGGGATATTGAAATTGAAGGTGGAGAAGGTGAGTTTATAGTTAAAGGGCAATGACAGGGGAGTACGAGCCAAATAGTATTAACTGAGACCCAAGTACAATAATATAGTCTTTGAATGAAAACTTGTAAGATAGAGAGGGGAGGGAAGACTGAGAAGAGGAGTTGTCTGGTAGCTTTATAAGCTAATAAAATAGCGAAAATAGCAGTCAGCACCTGCAGTCTACGTTGTCGTGAATTGCAAACCGAGAGATGTACATGCGTATATATAGCAACCGAGAAAATAAAGATAATAGACAGCGGGGGACCCAGGTTGCATGTTACAGCTAGGATGGGCACGAGTTGATAAATCGGATTAAATTTTTAGTTCATACGAACTTAATTCGAAAATAAATATACTAAATCTGAATTTGAATTAATTCGAAAATAAATATTCTAAATTCAACTTCGACCCGACCCAATGTATAGAAAAAAATTAATTTTAGGAATTTAATTGTAAAAAAATAATTTTAGAGGACTTAATTGTAAAAAATAATAAATTTAAGGACTAAATTATAAATAAAAATTCAATTTTAAGGATCTATTTATTAAAAAATATAAAGAGGATATTATTATAAATAGCCCTAAAAATTTTAAGGAAAAATTACACAATTAGTCCCGAGTTAGGTCGAATATTTTTTAACCTAAACACGACACTGACTCGACTTAACACTTGATAAAAATCTAACTTGACTCAACCCGAACCCGATTTTCTATTAAAATCCGACTCGATTGGGTCAGAACCCAACATGTCAGGTAAAATGCCCATCCCTAATTACAGACAGATAAAAAATGTGAAAATTAAAACGAGATCAAAACATCATAAAATATACAATATATTTTTTTAAAATTTTGAGTTACTCTAATAAACTTGATTATCAATTTGGATTTTAAAAGTTTGATTAATTAAAAATTAAAATATTGAAATTGATAAATTATTATATATATTCGGTGAAAACAAAAGTTCTACAAGCGTCTTAGCTTTAGAGTATTTGTTTAGTGGTTTAGAATTTATGGGTTGTGGTTGGAATTAATGTTTTATAAGTTAAAACCTCTATATCTAACCATTTTACCATAAACTCTACATTATAATCACGACTCTTAACCTAATCCCTAAAACTAATGAGCTTGTGGACATTTTTTTATGGGTAAAACTTTGATACACAAGCTGTGTAAAACTAATTTTACACAAGCATATGTATTTACACTATAAAAACTCAAATCCTAAATCCCTAACCCTAACCCTAAAAAATTAAACCCTAAACCTTGAACCTTATATACTAAATTTTAAACACTAACCTTAAATTCTAAACCCTACAACCTAAACTCCTAAACCTTAAACCCTAAACTAAAACCCTAACCCCTAAAACTAAAAGACATGTATAAACTAAAGTTTACACTGCATGTGTATCAAAATTTTTTCATTTTTTTTTATTTTCATCGATGTATATTCAATATAATGTATTAAAATAAAGTTATTTTTCGTTAGCTAAATAATTTAATTGTTTTTGTGATATAATACTTGGTTTTCTTTTCTTTTTTAGTTACTCTTCATTTTAAGTTTATTTTTATCAAATTTGAACTATGCTCTCCAGTCACAGTAAAATATAAATGTAATTTCAGTTTCATTTCTTCTTTTTGACAACAAAAAAAAACTCCCTTTCAATTTAATCTCTCCACATTGTTCAAAAAAAATAATCTCTCCAATTTATGTATATTTAATTTAATATTTTAACCACAACTCTTTGCAAAAAAAATAATTCACAGTAATACTTAGAGTCATATATTCTCTTAAATTATATTATAAATTTTATTTATAAATATGATAAAGAATATAAATATATATTTTTATATTCAACTTGACTCGACTTACAATTTTTAAATAAACTTTAAATGATAAATTCATACTTATCAATTAAAGTATTATTTTTTATTCAACTCAATTTAATCGAATTCTTACCATCATTTATCTATATCCGAATATGTACATGTGGTTAAATACTACATACTACTGCTCTTTATAACTACGAGAACGAAAAGAAAATAATAAATCAGCTAGTCCGTCTCAGTCAGTATGAAGGTGAAAGCACACTCTTCGTGAAACTTCAAGGCTGGAATTGTAAGTGTGTGTTTATTTTTTAACACTAAAAAGAATATGGTCAAAACTTTGTTTTGATCCTTTTACCTAATTTACATTTAAAATTAATCTCTTAATGTAATTTGATACTCCACTATTATAATGATAATAGTTAACTAAAATAGTTAGTATAAATATTTCTAGAACAAATAACTCATCTATCATTAAAAAAATGTACGTGAGCAGCGTCAGACACAGGAGTGTTAGGGAGCCGCACCCCCTAATTTTTTTTATTTTTCTATATTTTTTTATATTTTCTATTGATAATTTAATTATGCAGCCTTAAAATCTTGTATTTTTGTACCCTACATTTCTAATATAACTTTCTGATAGTTCGCACCCCCTTACATGAAATCATGCGTCCTTCACTGTACGTGGGCGTGACGAGTTAAATGAATATTATAAAAATACTAACTCAACGAGTGATCGCAATGAAAAAAATGATGATGTTCATAAAAAAAAATATAAATTTAATTCGCTTTATCTACATATTACAAGGTAAATGTGCATTTACAAAAAGTTAAAAATTTGTATGAACATACCTTATAATCATATTAAAAAAACATGTTGATGTTGTAATGTGAAAGTTGTTTTATAAAATAGAGTGATTAAATTAAATTTATATAAATAAAAAATAAAAAATTAATATAGAATAGAAATAACAACAAAAATTGACCAAAGAAAATGATCGTGGGCTGAGTTTATGAATATTTATAAAATGTAAATACAGTAATATTTTAGATATAGTCTTAAGAGATGGTTGATATTTGATATATTGTTAAATATACCTATTTTAAAACTGAAAAATTAAATTTCTAACGTTAAAATTCTATATACAAAACTATACTTTAAATTATATAATATCAATAAGATAAAGAGTAAAAATGAAAAAGGGGCGCTCCTAAAAAGCCAAGGGGTTGGTCACAGGGTAGTCAAAAGAGCCCACGTGACTAGCGGGAACAGTCTTCCAAGGATCTGCCTTCTCCGATCACGAGGCCCCTATTACTCTCATACCCCAATACATCAAAAAACCTCTGTCCGTAACCGTATCTCTGCCCCTCTGCTCTGTCACTGCCACCCTCCCAAGGAAAATGGAATAGTTCCCCTTCCCCTTTTCCACGCCCCCATCTCCGCGTCTCTCCTCCACGTTCTACTAACAAATCCCATAATATTTTCTTGGGTAAACTACACCAGTAGTCACCAAACTATATTTTTTTTTATTTTGGTCGTCAAACTATTTTTTTGGCAAAAATATCACTAACATTATGTTTTCTTCCTATTTTGGTCACCGAACTATTTTTTTGGCAAAAACATCACTGACGTTATGTTTCCTTCCTATTTTGATCATTGGCTGTTAAAAACTTAACAGTTTTGCTGGCGTGAAATTTTATTTTATTTTTTAATTTTCCATGTCAGTTCTTTTCTCTCCTCGTAAGCAATATATGTTATTTTATAATATTTTTATTCAAATTAATAGGATGGTGACACGTGTCACTGCCTATTAGTGGAGTAAAATAGAATGAAAAATTAAACCCCTTATGCAGCCAAAAAGATTCGACTAATAGACAGTTACACGTGTCACCATCTCTCTGGCTACATAAGGGGCTTGATTTTTCATTCGTTTTATTCCACTAATAGGCAGTGATACGTGTCACCATCCTGTTAATTTGAATAAAAATATTATAAAATAACATATATTGCTTACGAGGAGAGAGAATATATGACATAGAAAATTAAAAAAATAAAATAAAATTCTACGTCAGCAAAATCGTTAAATTTTTAACTGCAGAATAGGAAGGAAACATAACGTTAGTGATGTTTTTGCCAAAAAAATAGTTCGATAACCAAAATAGTAAGGAAATATAACGTTAGTGATGTTTTTACAAAAAAAATAGTTAGGTGACCAAAATAAGAAAGAAACCATAGTTCGGTGACTACTGATGTAGTTTACCCTATTTTCTTTTATAAATTCTAGTAATATATAAATAACTCATACTCCTTAAAAAAGTAATGTATTAATGTGTACGTATAATCATTATTATTAATAAGATGAGTTGTGTGCTTCCAATAGAAAAAAGAAGATTGTAATATTTAGATGACACGGATTTGAATATTTTATTTGTACAATGTTGATAAATTATATTAGGAGTATTATAGAGCAGAAAGACTTTAACAACAGTTTTCAAACAATAATGTCCATAATAAGAAAAAATTAAAAGTTTAAAGGTTATAATGCAAAATTTTGAAGTTCGGTGATTATAGTGAAAATATTAAAAAATCAGTGACTGTTTTACCCTTAAATTCTTCCGCTTCCCGAAAGGTATATTCATTTGGAGGTCAGGTTCTGAGCAAATGGTCCCAGCTCCCAACATGTGAAAACACGAGAATGTGATCCATCAAACTGTGTGAAGTTTAACTTGTTCTTTTTCAAGTTGCGATTCTATATATCATTACAAAATAAGGTATACAACCTTGATGATGTGGATTTAATGAATAGGGATTCCCGAAAATAAACATTGGTTAATCAAATTGTAGTTAAACCTTTTGTTGGTTTATGACAGTTTTTGAAAGGCTCTTCTTCATTGATAGAGAATAGCAATGGTGTTGGGCATGTTACGGTTTTGGCTGTGGGACAAAATGGAAGTAAAAAAGATAAACAATACAAACCAATTAATTATATTAGGCAGTCCAAAATCAGTCAAATGGATTTATATAACGTGCGTGTATGAAATACAAACCAATTAAATAACAAGAATACTAGCAAAAGGTGTACATACACCGCAATCATCAAGGCAACCAACTTCTGTGCTTGGACTTGGTTTAGTTTACCAAGAGAGAAAGAAGCTCTTTGAGTCAAAGACGGCAGATAGGTACTCAAAAAAGAGAAATGGCAAACAATTTAAATGAAAATAATGAATTGAAAAAAACAAATCAGAAATGACCCCACACTTCATCATCTAAATCCCGAACAATAAGAAACAAAAAACAAAAGTGTTCTTAAGAACATGATCAAAAGATTGAAAAACACACAACGAGCGAGAAAAGAATCAGATCGTCTGGAGATTGGTGAGGGCCTTACGACAAACGAAACGACCACCGCTTTCCAAAAGATACTCTCCCTATTCCCGCTTTGTTGAGCCGACGAAAACCAAAAAACACTGCGCTTAGCCCAATACACTAAGCCTTGCATTTTATTTTATTTTATTTATTTCACCGCCACGCGACCCACGATTTCGTGGGGTGGTTGTGTTGTTGTCTAATCTGAACGTGAATAGCACGCGGTGAAGAGAAGAGTGGTGGGAAGAAGTGAACATATTAAGAATGTGCCTCAAATAAACTCGAGAGTAATTAAAGAGGATCTGTTTATAGTGTTTTTTTAATTGGAAACTCTGGGATTTGCTTAATCATATCTAATCTCAATTCCCAAACCCACAGATTCTTGATTTAAGGATTAGATACGCATTTATGTTTACATGCTCAATTAATCATGATGTTATGGGGCTCTTTGGATTTTGAGGGCTCCACCCGCTTAGGTTTTAGTAGCATTTTTTTTCTTTTTATTTCCGACGTTTCCGATGAAAAAAAGCATATTCAATAATTCGAATTGGAAGTCGAAAATGTTTTATTTATATTTAAATTAACTCTTTATTTACCATGGTGTTTTTTTATATAGATACTGGTAATGATTAATTTGATTTTTTTAATATGTTAATAATATCTACAATAGATCTAATATGATATTTTCTTGATAATGTTTTATAAAAGCACATATTAAATAAATCCATTGATCAAATCTCAAGATGCCACGTCAGAACTCTGTTTTCTTTTGTATTTTAATAATTATAACCATCATGTGTGTATATATATTTATTATACATGACAATTGTCCTTCATGCAAATTTGTTAAATAAGAAAAACACTTATGATATTAAATTTATTAATATGGTAATAAAAACTGAAGTCGATGGATCGACTCTTAAATTTCAAAAGCTCGTATCTATATTATTATTATATACAAAAATTGATAATCGAAACATTTAAATTATCAATGTCTTTGGAACAGAACCGCATAATGTTAACATACCTCAAAAGCAACGAGAATACAACTGGAATGTCTCTTGGGAGATTGGGACTTTTCCCCTTTGGTTTTGTTTTAATTTTTATTTTAAGAGACATTCAAAAAAGGGGAGAGGGGTGAGGAACTTGGTCTAGTGATCATGTAGTTGAAAGGATGTTTCTTTTAAAAGCAATATTATCCACGTATTACTTCATATGTCCAGTATTTATTTTTTAAAAATATATATTTTTTAATTTTGATTATAATTATTTTAAATATTTCAATTAATTAAATTTATAAAATATATATATTTAAACTAAGGTTTCTAAATATATTTTTTATACTTTTATAATAATAAATTTAAAGTAATAATAAATTAAAAAAAATTGATAAAAAAATTACTACTTAACATATTGAATGGAAAATGAGTAATTAAAATTCAAGGGGAAACGAATCAACGAATGATGGGAAAAGGGAAAGGTAAGTTGGAGACCAAAAATAAATACTAGTAGTAAGAACCCGATGGACCAACATTTTATAAAAAGAGTGCTTGTTCGTAAATAACAAGGGAAAAGAAAACCCCTTAGCCGTCCTAAGTTGTTGTCAGTATCATGACATACAAGGGACACTGTAACCTCCATTTGTCTCCTCCATGCTTATGTGTAACGACTATAGCATACTTTAAATGTAGCTCTTTTTTAGTAAATTTTGATTTAATAAATAATAAACATATATTTGTATTTCGTTTAAAATTATGAAACTTAATATACATATTCATTTTATTTGGTACATTTGCAATAATATATTTATTTAAAACATTTCTCAAAGAATCCAGACATTAAATAAATGAAAACAGAAAAAAAAAGAGCCAAAAAAAATGAATGCCTCGCAAGGAGGATTGGAATCAAGGCTTAGATCTGGTCTTCCTTGGACTAATTTGGATGCATGTCCTTTACGTAAACCAATCTCTTTTTTCTTCTTCTTCTTCCATTTCTTCTTTTGTTTCCTTTAAAACGCTTTGAATCTCTGCGTATAACCTTTTTCCCGGCAGCCAAACAGATTTTGTCCCAACCCAAACATTTTTTATATTTTAATACTTGAAGCTTACGATACGGGCACTTTCCTTCGATTCCAGCAGTTTCCTTTTCCTTTTCTTCCTTTTTCTTGATCATAACGTTGAATAAACAGTAGGGTTTGGGATCCTTTGCAGTAAACTCCATGAATAGGTAAGGTACCCTATCGATCCCCATTTTTCAACATATTTGTTGACTGGTCTTTTCCAATATCTTGTCTGCTGCATCTTTATTCCCCTGGCCCTGGTCGAAACAAAAGTTTATGATCAGCTGGCTCTTGCCACAAAGCTTTGCATTTTTAAGTCCTTCAAATTACATCTCCCACCTTCGTCCTTTGTCCTATTGATTTTGGGCAAGTAAGAAGCGTGGCACTTAACGTCAGGATTCTTTGAGAAATTTGTTTACAGTAAAAAAAAAAGATTGACAGTTGATAATCATATAAAATTCCAGTTCAAAGCTGAAACTTTATCTTCTGATCTCTGCCGGAAATTACATAAACTTCTTAATATGAATTGTATGTATAAATATGTATTTGATATTATTATTTGGTTTTAAGGTCAATATCAGGATATGAAGGCAAGTCACGTACTCACGTTACTGTTGAAGATCTTAGCCCGAAATGAAATGATCTTCATATCAGAAAACCCAGAATTTCGGGATCTTTGAAACCCTTTTTCTTTTCCATCTTTTTGGTTTGATTCTGCCACTGGTCCCTGAACTCTTTAATCTTTTGAAGTTTAATTCCTATGCTTTAAGTTCTAGGAATTTAGTCATTCATTTGATTTAAATATTAAGTTTAATCTTCAACATTATCCATTAAATGCAAATGTGGTATTCTAATAAATAAAAGTCCAATTTAAAAACTGAAGATCATTTTTTTAAAAAAAGTAATTGAATAATTCATTGATAAAATAACACTGCTACTACCGATACATACCCAAGATGTCAAGACCCGCATGTTAATTAAAATTAAAGATAATTTAATAACACATGTCCATATTTAACAAAAGTAATCTAATGGTGTAATTTTTTGTACTTTGTTTTCTAAAAAAAATAAAAAAAAAATTTGTAATTAGAAATAAAGGAATAAATTTTCAGGTATTAAATTTGAGTCCTACCTGATGTTATGTATAAATTTTCGACCTTAAAACTTGTAAAAGTCTGACAAGGTAGCAGGAGTGAAGAAAGAATTAGACCATTATTTTTCGAGCAACGGTGAAAAATCAGGAATTAGTGAAGACGGAGAAAGTTGTAATTGTTGTCAGAAAAGGGAGTGGGGCTTGGGGAATCAGTCAGTGTCCTTTGTATTTATGGTGCTTGCTAGGCTACAGTGTTCTTAACAGAAGGGCTTGTCAATTGGAAGTCACTTCCCTGGTTTTTCTCAATGGAATTGGCAGGCATGTTAAGACAACAATATTAATGTAACAATTCAGACAACAATCATATAAACAGTGAGTTCTTATGACAAGTTGGTGATTCGAGATCTGTGTGGTGCCCTAGCAATAGGGTTGCTTAATATCTATATTGGGCCGTTTTATTAGGTAGTTATTAGAACGGCCTATACAAAGAATCCCTACATAGCCCAAATTTACTAGGCTCGAGCTGAACTAGGCGCTGTACCAGTGGCAGTGAATAACTTGAAACCTAGCGCCACCTGCTTTTACGTAGGTAGGGTTCGGGTATCTTAGAATCGGGTTTGATTCTATATAATTATTTTTAAAAGGTAACATTACTTGATGTATTATTAAAAATATTATATTATCTTATTTGATTTATTTAGCAGAAATATAAGATGGTAGAGCTTAATTGATAGAATATAAGATTAACTGGAAATACATGTGATCAAATTGTGCATATTGTAGCGACTTTTTTGTCCAGTCTTACTTGGAAACCCGTTCTTTAGGAGTCGGGCTTCGTGTTTTAAATAATAAAAAATGGTAAAAATAGAGTCGCCACTGGTCATTTGAATAAAGTAGACCGGACACCGAAAAGTCAACCAGAGATGGGTTCAAGAGTTGGTTACGAGTGGGGAAGGATTAGCACCCCTACTACGCCCAAAATTGGTACCTAAAGATCGCATTATTTTTATTAAGAAAAACAAAAAATAATAATTTAATAATTAATTTCCAAAATGCATGCATGCACAATAGTTTAAATCTGTCTTGGTATTCACGACATTCAAAGGAGATGACACTCGAATGGCCGAGAAGACACTCCTAATAGAAATATCGGAACAATGAGGCAAAATACTATATACGATATTTATGTAAAATTATAAATAACATAAAGTTAATATAAATAATGTAAATATAAACTAATAAAATAAAAACAAATAAAATACTATATAATATACAATATATATTAATATATACATGTAAACATAAATACATAAATAATATTTTATACATATCTTATATATAAATATACATATTATACAAATACTATATAAAGTAAATAGTATAATATATATTACACATATTATATATATATATATTTGTTATACTTATCAAATATACATAAGAATACCATATATATATTATATACGAAAAAAACACAAATAAAATAAAATGCAT
The DNA here is from genome assembly GCA_019671005.1 of Hibiscus mutabilis. NCBI lineage: Eukaryota > Viridiplantae > Streptophyta > Magnoliopsida > Malvales > Malvaceae > Hibiscus > Hibiscus mutabilis. Next base: position 5,187,884 of record CM033722.1, read on the forward strand.
CGAATATAAAAAGGGACTGAAATTAAAGAAAGTAAAAAAACAATGCAAAATCAAAAGTAAAATAATATATAAAATATATTAAAAAAACATGCCAATATAAAAAAACATAATCAACAAGACTATATATTATTATATAAATAAATACAAAGATAAAGATCAAATTTTACCCCACTAAGAGCTCAAATGAAAAACTTTGACCGACCCCCACCAAAATCTCGGTGACATCTTATCATGGCCCAAAATTTAACTTGATCGGACCATAAAAAGACCCCGATCGAATGCTGGATCGAACCAGCTGAGACCGAAGGCACTGCCCTCTACCCCTGGCCAGCCTTGCTCGGGCCGGCCATTGGCTCCCATAATTTTTGGGTATGCCGATTCTTGGCCAATTTTTGGCTTTTGTGTGTGTCTTGGTGCCCTCCCCATGGCTATTTATAGCCAACAAAGAGGGGTTTGGGGTGATATGGCTCATTTTGAGCCACGTGAATTTTACCTTTTTTTTAATTTCACCTTTTTTATTTTTTTATTTCATTCAATAAAAGCTCTCCTATACACAAAAGTTTTGGGGTATTAAATACCTAAAAAAATGAATACATTGATTTTACAGATCAAAAATTTTAAGGAGATAACATTTTCTTTCCTGCTTTTCGAGTCTGCAAAATGCTACAGCTTGGACTGGATAAAGGTTTTTTTAATTAGGCATAATGAGTAGGGATGTTGGGCTTATTTTGGGTCTAACCCATAAAAAATGGGTTACAACAACTGCCCCTCTTTGCTCATCGTTGTGTAACAGGGATAGAGCAAAGACAAAGTAGTGACCATTTTGGTCTGGGTAGGCTGAGGGTTCTTTGCTGACCACCGCCCACCCTTTTTCGATCTTCAGTTGATTCGCTCGACCGCTCTTGGAGGCAAAATCTTCAAACTGGAGTGCACTGCTGAGAAGACAAAATCTTAGAGTTGGGAGCCCTCCACGAGTCTTCTCTGCTTCTCAGGAGGCTGAAGATCGAAAAATTTAAAGATCATACTTCGATTTTTGATCGTCATAAGTATGAGATGATATCCTGCTGTCGAAAGATTTTCATTGTTTCCCAAAAGGTTGAAGACTATAAAATTTTAAGATCATGCCCTGATTTATGATCGTCATAGGCATTAAAGGGTATCTCGCTACAAGACTACCGGAAGATTTTCGCTGCTTCCATGAAAGCTGAAGACTGGAAAATTGAAAGATCATACCCCGATTTCTTATCGTCATAGGCATGAAAAGGTATCTTGTTACAAGATGACTAGAAGATTTCTACTACTTCCCTGAAAGCTGAAGTTTGAAAAATCTCTAGATGGTGCCCCGATTTCTGACCGTCATAAGCACGAAATGATAACTCGCTTTGAGACTAGAAAGTTCTTCCCGTATGAAATCCTCATCAAAGCCGGAGATGTAATCTTCAAGCTGGGAGTTCTTCTTGTATAGAATTCATCTTCTGAAGCTAAACGGTAAAGTCTAGGGTAAGGGTTCTTGCTCTAACCACCACTTCTTTCTTGGGCTTCACTTGATATTCTTCACTATTATTGTAAGCAAAATTTGGAGAAAGATTGACTTAGCTGCAACATTGAAGCAAAGGCAAAGTGTATTGAAGGTTTGAACATTTGATTCTCTAGTTTGATTTCTTTTACATTTTTCTCAAATGCACAGGGATCAACAATTTTGAGTTGTCTTTACCGGTAACCGTTTGCTCTGAGCTAGTTGTACCATTCTCCTGGGTACAATCAGTTTATACCAATCATGACATTGGATTTTCTCAAAGGATTTATTTTCCTTCGACCATTCGTAAAAATGGATTTTCAATGGACATTTAATTTTTTCATTGTCTTAAACTTTACCATGTTTAAGAACGTTGCGCCAATATTTCTATTAGACTTGTCAAAATGGCTCTGATCCAGCTGTCATACTAACAAAGAGACAGGATCGAAAGATGAAGGTCTCGATATTGGATCTAGCTGCAACACTAACAATGAGGGGTTGAACCATTATATTTTTTTGCATTTTTCCCAAATACACAGGGATCAATGATTTTGACATGCCTTTACCGGTAGCTGTTTGCTCCGGGCTAGTTGTACCATTCATCTAGGTACAATCAGTTTATACCAATCATGACATTGGATTTTCTCAAAGAATTTATTTCCCTTCGACTATTCGCAAAAATGAATTTTCGATGGACACTTGAATTATCAATTTCTTAAACTTGGTAGTGTTTAAGCGCGTTGCGCCAACTTTTCCGTCGGTCTTGCCAAAATGGCTCCGATCTTTTCTACCAAGTCGAGGTCTGGTACTTTTTTCTAATAAGCTATTTCTAGATTAATCGGTTGCTTGGTGGTCCATCTTTCCTGATGACTGGCGGATACCCTAGTGGTGTTGACATGCTCTCTTCTTTTCGGGGATCGGCGTGTTCGATTGAATCCAGATGTGAGATACAGTACCTTTTGGCTCTTCTATGGTGTCATCTTTATCCTTTTCGAGTAACGCATATACCTGGGCCAGAATTACAGCTTGTGACTGGGCGATCTGTTCGGTGTTTTTTTGTTCAGCCCTATCTAAAATAGTTTTCCAAGTTCTTTTTGGCCCTGTTCTAGTTTAGTCACTCGATTTTCCATTTTCTTTGCTTGCAAGCGAGTACCACATCGATGTGGAATGATAGTAACTTGAGTTTAAATTTTCCCCATAGTATTTACACAACTAACCCAATTATCTTTAATAATGCATGCAAATTATAATGTACAACTAAATAATTAAATGTTATGCCAAAATGAATGGAAATAAAGTGTTGATTCGCAAGTAATCCTTAGAAAGGCTTCCACTATGAGAAGATCTCTGGCAATAAGCTGAAATGAACTATAGATAATGGATAGCTTCTTGTCTTGATATCTTGATTTTGTAAAGTACGATTCACACTTTACGTCTTAGCCTCGTCCTCGGTTTGAGGGACAGTCTCGTTATTTTCTTCTTCCACTGTTCAAAGTTCTATGGCAGCGTAATCTATGCACTTGAGGGTTTTTTTTGGACAGATGGGTAGCCTATGCACGAAGAATATATGCCAAGGTCTCTTCTTTGGTAGACCTGGATGCAAATAAATTAGGCCTCGAATAGCGTGCCTAAGCTGCATCGTCTCTTTGTTCGCTTAGTTTCTCATAGTCAAGTCATATTTTTTGCTGGTCTTCGTTTTCCCTAACCCGATATTGTTTCATTCTTGTATCACAGGCTTCTCTCCAAGTTGGGTACACCCTCTAAATTGGATTATTCTCGAATCAACACTTATGATATGATATGATATGATATGATATGCAATGCGCATGTAGAAAAAAGAAAAAAACAACTTAGAAAATGAGTTAGTGTAATAGACTAAAAAAAAGGTCATTCCTAAATGGGCAGAGTACTGCGTGATCAAAGGGTGAGATACTACGGCTCATTATATGGGGTTTGGGATCTGAAGTAAGGGTACCCGAAATGTCGCTGGGACATTGATTCGGGGGAATACGACCCTTATACCATACGGAGGTGAGAATCCTAGGGAATATAAGGACCAGATTCCAGGAGTACATTACAACACTATACGGAAGTGAAAACCTCACAAAGTAAAGTAATCTCTCACACTTAAGGGTTCTAAAGCTAACATATGATGACAGTTTATAAACAAACAAAATTCAAAAATTAAAAAATTAAATGAAATCGAATTTAAATTTTCCTTAACAATTACAATGCGAACCCTTACTAAGGCCTAACTCCTTCTTGTATTTGAAACTAAAAAATTATCCCAAGCGGAGTCGCCATGCTGTAGCGACCTTTTTTGTCCGGGCTTACCTGGAAACTCGTTCTTTGGGAGTGGGGCTTTATGTTTTAAATAATAAAAATGGGAAAAATGAAGTCGCCATCAGTCATTTGGATAAGGTAGACCGGACACTAAAAAGTCAACCAGAGATGGGTTCAGGAATCGGTTACAAGTGGGGAAGGATTAGCACCCCCACTATGCCCAAAATTGGTACCTAAAGTTCGCATTATTTTTATTAAGGAAAACAAAAAATTCAATTTAATTTAATAATTAATTTCCAAAATGCATGCATGCACAATAGTTTAAATCTGCCTTGGTATTCATGACATTCAAAGGAGATGACACCCGGATGGCAAGGATGACACTCCTAATAGAAATATCGGAACAATTGGGCAAAATACTATATACGATATTTATGTAAAATTATAAATAACATAAAGTTAATATAAATAATGTAAATATAAAGTAATAAAATAAAAACAAATAAAATACTATATAATATACAATATATATATTAATATATACATATAAACATAAATACATAAATAATATTTTATACATATCTTATATATAAAGTATACATATTATACAAATACTATATAAAGTAAATAGTATAATATATATTACACATATTATATATATATATTTGTTATACTTATCAAATATACATAATAATACCATATATATTATATACATAAAACACAAATAAAATAAAATGCATTGAATATAAAAAAGACTGAAATTAAAGAAAGTAAAAAAAAAACAATGCAAAAATTACAAGTAAAATAATATACAAAACATATTAAAAAAACATGCCAATATAAAAAAACATAATCAACAAAACCATATATTATTATATAAATAAATACAAAGATAAAGATCGAATTTTACCCCACTAAGAGCTCGAATGAAAAATTTTGACCGACCCCACCAAGATCTCGGTGCCATCTTATCATGGCCCAAAAATTAACTTGATCGGACCACAAAAAAACCCGATCGAATGTTGGATCGAACCAGCTGGGGCCGAGGGCACTGCCCTCTACTCCTGGCCAGCCTTGCTCAGGCCGGCCATTGGCTCCCCATAATTTTTGGGTGTGCCGATTCTTGACCAATTTTTGGCTTTTTGTGTGTATCTTGGTGCCCCCCATGGCTATTTATAGCCAACAAAGGGGGTTTGAGGGTGACGTGGCTCATTTTGAGCCACGTGAATTTTACCTATTTTTTTATTTTTTATTTATTTTTATTTTTTTATTTCATTCGATAAAAACTCTCCCATATAAAAAATTTTGGAGTATTAAATACCTAAAAAATGAATACATTGATTTTACAGATCGAAAATTTTTGGGCGTTAACGTCTTCTTTCCTGCCTTTTTAGTATGCAAAATGTGGCAGCTTGGACTGGATAAAGATTTTTTTAATTGGGCATAATGGGTAGGAATGTTGTGCTTATTTTGGGTCTAACGCGGACAAAAATGGATTACAACACATATCATATATTTTCTTTCTAAATAATTAAAATTTTAATATTAAAATAAAAATATTTGCATAAAAATTCATAAAACACTCTTTGTCGTTGACTGCACATGATCCGAGGTGATTTTCGGATGTCTTGAATATGGAGGTATAACGTAACCATATTGCAGCAAAGAATTTCCAAGAGTTGTCATTATCATGGTCGCCGTGATGCCCGTCCTGGTGCGAGTGAGAGGTTGACCGTGACTGTGCAATGGGAAAAACCAGATGATGGCTGTGTTTGTCTCAAAGCAGATGCCTTGGTTTAGTAGGTTTCTTCAATGGGTATGGTCACCAGTGTCCTTCGAGACTACCATGGTGCTTGGTTTCTCGAAGCTGGTTTAGGACTTACTTTTTTTCATGTGAGTACGTAATACATGCATGAGAGGGCTAAAACGATGCATTTTAGCCAAAAAGTCGAAGTTTTTTAAGTATGAAATATTAACCAAATTACATCGATTTTTTAGATGGGATCCGAGAAATTCTGGTCAATATGTCTCCTTCAAACACATCTGTCTGTCTCTTATCTTTTCAACGCATCAATCCGACGTCGGAAGCTCAATTTATGTCCGTTTTAATGAAGACTGTACGAGCAAAAATCTCTATATTGATTTAATACAGAAATTATTATTTATTACGAATTTTCAATAATTGTACTTATTATTTGTAATTTAATTCAATCTAAAATTTTTATGAAGATATTTAGATCATTTAGGATTAGATTTGTTATTTATATATTTATTAATTTTTTAGGTTAGATAATATATGTTAATTTATTTTATTATTATCTTTACTTTTCTTAGTTCAAGTTAAACTCTTTATTTGTTGCTTATTTAAATGCATATTTGCTTCATTAATAAAAAAACATCATGAATTTTTGAGTTATAAAAAAACCTTTGGCCATGAGCCATTTTCTTTTTAAGGATGATGGATTCACCTTGTTAATTTTTCATATCAAGAGTCTTCTTCAACATAAGTTCTCTAAATTCTTGTGACGGAGATCATCTTCAAACTCTTGCTTGCATAGTCAATTGCGTTTAGGAGGATGGGTTAGAGCCGCTTGAGGGTGTTTGCCTATTCAATTGCGATTAGGAGGGTGCTTGAGGACAATTATCTCGTTTTCTACATCAAAATCATACTTTCTTGTTGATGTGCTAAACTTGAAGTTTGAGGTTTTTCGGATCATATTAGTGAGTTATTTAAATTAATTGCGATCTAAGGGCAATTTACATTTTAAATCACTAAACTTAACATTCACTTTCATTTAATCAAATTACAACTTTTATTATTTATATATTAAATCATTTATATTGAAATCATTAAATAAATATAATGAAAAAATAAATTTAAAATTTTTATTTAACATATTTTTCACATATCATTAATAAATAATGTTTAATTAGTAATTTAAATATTTTTGTTAGAATTTATAGGAAATTTAGTTATTTTCCTTTAAATTTGTTTAAATAAAATGTTTTAAAAATTCTTACAGAAAATTATTAGAATTATCAACTAAGCATTATTTGATAATGATCTCTGAAAAATATGTTAATAAAACTGTCAATTTCAATTTTTCATTTGAATTATTTAATAGTTTTAATATGAGTGATTTAATTTATAAATAATAAAAGTTGAATGATATAATTTAAGTAAATTAAATGTTTATAATGTAAACGAAAGTGAATGTTAAGTTTAATGATCTAAAATATAAATTACTCATTATCTTTGAGCTGTAATGTTCTTTGTAGCACTAGCAATGTGCTGTTTCTTTGGATAACTAAAAACAAACCTTTTATCCAAAATATTGTAGATCAATATTAAACTGGTTAGATAATTCATGCTCAATTTAACCGATTAAATTATTGATTCAATAATAATTAAATGGACTATGAACAAAATTCTTCTAAAATTCAAATACATCGAACCACCATATATATTTTTTTATTTTTAATAGTTTATGACGAGTGACGGGTGCAAAATTGTGTATTAAGGATGTGAATTTTTTATATTTAATAAAATTATATAAAATTTAAAAATTTTAAAAGTGCAAGTTTAAAGGTGAAATCATTAATATAATATATATAAATTTAAAATTTTCAACTTCCTATGGCTATAAGTGTTCGATCCGATCCGATCCGATCCTTAATCATTATAATTTGTATAATTTTCGATTTCACTTTCTTGGTTCAACTAGTTAAACTATCGGTTTTGAACTCAATTGACTAATTCTCGATTTATTTATTTATTTATTTTTAACATATCAATTCTATTTATTTATTTATTTTTAACATACCAATTCGATTTATTAAATGGCGAAAGGGATGAGCAGCCGAGCCAAATGAATTCATTTTCTTTTGGGCAAACGACACCATCTCATGTGAGACTGAAGTATCTCAGCTGTCGGCTTCTCTCACTCAAAATTTCCGATATGTTTGAGCAAATCTAAAATTTTCTTTCGAGATTTGCTGCGAGTAGAAGAAATGGGTCTTCTTAGTATCATTCGAAATATCAAGAGAAAAGAGAAAGAAATGCGAATTCTTATGGTGTAAGTCTCTGTTTTTTTGTGCTTCTCAGAAAATCTGTATTCATAATTTCTATCTAATTGTTGGTGCAGCGGGCTTGATAATTCGGGGAAAACCACAATTGTTTTGAAGATTAATGGAGAAGACACAAGCGTCATCAGTCCCACTCTTGGTTTCAACATCAAAACCATCAGCTACCAAAAGTAAAATTTTCCCTTTCCCAGTTTATAATCCTTAATTAGCTATGCTCACCAAGTGTTCGAAAATATGCTTTATGGGTTATTCTTCTTTTAGGTTTTCTACTAGAGAATTTAGAGTTATAGTTTTAATGTTTTCTGGATTTTAATTTTGGGTTTTGGTAGATATACTCTGAATGTATGGGATGTAGGAGGTCAAAGAACTATAAGATCATATTGGAGGAACTATTTTGAACAAACTGATGGTCTGGTATGGGTTGTTGATAGATCAGATCTTAGAAGATTAGATGATTGCAAAATGGAACTTGATAATCTTCTAAGGGAAGAGGCATGTTGTTTAATTTGATTTGTTGTTGTTGTTGCCTATCAAATGCACCTTTGAATTTTCTCTATATAAATTGTATTCTAACGAGAAAAAAATAGAATACCGAAGAAGACATTTCATTGAAACTATCTACCTTGCTATTACGGTATGAGGTTTTGCAATGGATGTTTGAGAGAATATTAAACATTTAATGTTAATGCCTGGCGAAGCTTTGTTGGCTGAGGATTACTTTGTGGAACTCTACGGCAATGCCGATACTGTAGGGGAGGTCCTGTGGTGAAAAATGAATAGGTCATCTTATTCAAAATCCCAATTATGAAATCCCCTCTCTCCCACTTCACACCTCGGATCGCTCTTTTCTTATAGGGAGAGAAACTTTCACATCTTCTTAACCCTAAATGGCTGGATCTTAGCAGCTATTAATCTTTCATTCTTTGTGTTGCAGAGGTTATCAGGGGCATCCTTGTTGATACTAGCTAACAAACAGGACATTAAAGGTGCTCTTACACCAACTGAAATTGCTAAAGTAAGGCTACCGACTGATAATTTCTTTCTTAACTTGTTTTTGGATTTGGGTGTTTGTTAGATTGCAAAAACTGATATTTTGCATTTCTTATCTACCATTAATCCCAAAACTCTAGATATTATGCATCTAAGTTCACTCAAACCTGCATGAGTTTACAAACATCATCGGTGCCGATTGAGTTAGTATTCAGACAGCTGAAATCATTTTTGAAAGCCCAATTTTGATGTTCTTGTCGTTGGGTGACATGTCATCTACTTCTTCCAAAAGTTATTGTATAATGCCATCTAATATTTGCTGCATAAGCATTCTTTTCTGGCTTCAATTCACACATTGTTTGGGCCATTAAGCCTTTCATTTCAAATGCTGGTTTGTTTTAGATGTAAATGTGGTTGAAAATATACATTTCTAACTTTTATTTGCTTGATCTTATAAAAATCTGCAGGTGCTGAACTTGGAAGCTATGGATAATCAAGGCATTGGAAAATTGTAGGCTGCAGCGCATACACTGGTGAAGGGCTTCTTGAGGGATTTGATTGGTTGGTTCAAGATGTGGCCTCCAGGATCTACATGCTTGATTAGCTATAATCTGTTTGATTTAGGGCCAAGGTATTAGGATTCAAAATCTAAATTCCTTTGCTTGGGTGGCCTTTGAAACACAATGATGAAGTTTTAAATTTCTGTCCATTCTTTCAGATTTCTTTAAATTTCAAGATTTCATATGCATTCTTCCACTTTGCTTTTTAACAAATCCATTCAATTTTAACACCCCGTGTTCTCATATTTCTCTGCTAAAACACCGAAGTTGTCATATTTTTTCTCAACATTGAAAAATCATTATACATTTTAATGATATCCTTGGTTTACCAATATCACATAAAAGTTGTAAGGATTTTTTGAGAAGTTTGGTTGATATTGGGACGAAAATGAAAGGAATGCTAAGGTGGGAGGCTAGAATAAGAAACTGGAGAGGTTGAGGAACTGATTTTTTTTTTATTAAGGGCCCTTTCGACAGTTTTTTCACCGGGTCTTTGATTGCCGAACGAAAAAGTTGGACTGAATGATCAATCCTTGCGTCTTAAACTGGCGTTTAGGCGCCTGATTTGGCCGCAAAGGGACTTCCAGAACACCTAAAATTTTTAATTTTCCCCCTAAACGATTGTTCTCACCCAAACCGCCAAACAAAAAACTGTGCCGAATGAAACCCAAGTAAAAGAATATTATATTTTTAAGGCAAACACTAAACTCATATAAAATGAGACAACATGAGCATCTTTGGCCACTCGGCCAATTAGTGGATCTCAACGAACGGATTTTCGCAGAGTAGGTAAGGAAGGATCCATCCGAAGGAGCATCAAGTTTAGCCATAAAATCAGCACCCATATTAGCTTCACAACAAACATGTATGAAATCAACGTCGCAAACATGTGGTAAGAGCATCAGAATGGAGCGGACCAGTGCATTGGGACTAGATGAGGATGACGAAGTCACCAAGGCTACAGCGTCAACGTTGTCGGACTGCAGGATAAGTCGCTCAAAACTAATACTCAAAGCTAACTCAATACCTGACAAGATTGCACAAAGTTTCGCATGCAACACATCGACAATCCCCACCCGTTTAGAGTAGCCCTAGATGAAAGTACCTGTAGAATCACGAAATATGCCTCCGATAGAACCATGGCCCGAGGACTGAGACACAGTGCCATCAGTGTTCAAACAAATCCAGACGTGAGGAGGCGCCTCCCAACGAATAAGGAGAGGGGGAGGCAAGGTCGATGAGCTGAGGGAGTCGTAGAGTTTCGCCCAATGTCGACTAATATGAAGAAGACTCTTAGGATCAAGTAGAGAATTCTGAAAGACATAGTTGTTATGCCTTTTCCAGCATTGCCATATGAGCGAGGCAAAGAAAATGCTCCAAGGTCCGTCGGTGAGATCACACAATCTACTGGACTTGAGATTTTGAAGGAGCCAGTCGCCAAGAGACAAATCAAAGAAATCAGTGTGCGAATGAGAATGCAGCACCTGTTTCCAAAGGCTCCGCATCGATGGACAATCCTTAAGAATGTGGAGAAGAGATTCAGTTACAGCGCCGCAACAAACTCAAGATGAGTAATCAGTTAGGTGTCGACGATAGCAGGCTGCATTGGATAGAAGCTTGTCGTGCATGGCCAACCAAAAAATCCCCTAAGATGCTCTGGCACAGGGAGCTTCCAAATGATGCCCCATCTCGTCTTGCGAATGCCAGCGATCGCAGGAAAGCTGAGTGTAAGCGCTCTTGATAGAGAAGAGTCGATTAGAGCTTGGACTCCAAAAGCATGAATCACGACCCAAGTGTGGAGAGGGGGAGCAATGCCGTGAATGTGGGTGATAGCGTAAGGTTGGAGGAGGCTTTGAAGAGCTGGCCAGTTCCAGCCATTATCCGTGGCCAAATCCACCACTCGACAGTCAAACACAGGGACGGAGAATTACCGCCACTGTCGAAGAGGGCCTAGCTCCGGGAGCCATGTATCATCCCAAGAACGGGTAGTAGTGCCGTCCTCAATTGACCAGGCCACATGTTCACGATAAAGGGGCCAGACATGTGATAAAGCTCGCCAAAAGAAGAGCTATTAGATTTTAAAATTAATGTCGGACAAGGATCACGGATTTTATATTTCTCCTGAAGAAGGCAAACCCAAAAGATATTCAGGGAATGGACAATAGAATTGCAAACCTTCATCAATGGTTGACACAACGATTGCCAATTGATAAGAGAAATAGGCCGAGAGGTGGAATTAGCTCCCCAAACAAAACGACGAGTAATTTGCTCAATTTCATAGCATAGGCGTGACGGAATCATATTAGTTTGCATCAGGTAAGAGGGAATACTGAGCAAAACTGACCTGGCTAGGGTGATTCGACCTGTGAGAGATATGTTACCCGCAGTCCAACCGTCAAGATTCTTGCAAATTTTATCAAGAACAAAATTGAGGATATCATTGGAGGCCCAGAATGGCGGACTGCTGACCCTAAATACATGCCCAGCTCATCTACCCATTGAAAACCAAGACGAGTACTTAGAACGTGTTGCAACTCCGGCTCTGTGTTTGGTGAAAAGAAAATCTTGGTCTTATTCTTGTTCGCCACATGACCTGAATAAGAACCAAAAGACGCGAGGATATTCTCAATGTTATCAGCCTGCGCCAAATTCGCGTTGGCATATATGATCAAATTGTCGCGAAGAAGAAGTGAGAAATGAGGGAGCCATCTCGCGCCAGCTTGAAGGCTGACCAAGTCCCTTGCCGGACCGATTGGTGGATCGCTTGCCTAAGTCGCTCCATAGTCAAATTAAAAAGATAGGGGAAAGAGGATCGCCTTGGCTAATGCCTCTCTCCGGGCTAAAACTAGCACTTAAGCTACCATTCTATTAAACCTGCATCGTGGCAGAGGTAATACATTGCATGATGACCCGAAACAGATTCGTAGGCAAGCCAACATCTCGAAGGGTGTCGGCAAATCAACCTTTATCGCTATCCATCCAGTCTGGCCTTTTCGTAAATGCATAAAATATATGATTTCCTGGTTAATGATTATATTCTTAGAAATGTTACGACCTTTAATGAAGCTAGTCTGCATGCGAGCAAGGATGGAGGTGTCGAACGATGAGCTTAGTGACCAGCTTGTAGAGGACTGAGCACAAGCTAATAGGCTAGAAGTTTGCAAACGATTCTGGGGTAGGCACTTCAGAATGAGTACAAGAGACGTTAGATTAAAATATGGGTCTAGATCACCCCTATCAAAGACGTTTTAAACCATGGTGCAGACTAACAGGCCAACGATATCCCAATGATGTTGGAAGAATTGGGCGTGAAGGCCATCAATGCCCGAGGATTTAAGTGGCTCCATAAAGAAGAGAGCATCTCAGATTTCATCAGTGGTGGGAATACCATCCAGACTGTCTCAGTAAGCAAATAGGATTGGCGGAAATAAACTACAAACCTCGTATAAATCAGTTAGACGCGCATCACGCTGAAATAGCGACATGAAGAAATACACTGCATGCTCGCAGAGGGTGTCAAAATTTGTACACTATTCACTATCCGACAATTTGAGCATAGTAATCTGAGATCGGCGACGCTTAGATAAAGCCTTGGAGTAGAAGTACTTAGTATTCCGGTCACCAAAGCAGATCTAGTCAGAACGAGATTTCTGTTTCCATAACAATTCCTCTTGATCAAACACAGATTCGAGCTCCGTTTGCAACTTTAGCTCGAGCTTAATCATATTGGCCGAATGTCGTTGATCAAGGCATCGATGCACTCCGCGAAGCCGGGCCATTAATGCCTTTTTCTGTTTGCTAAGAATGCCATAAACATTAGAATTCCAAGTTTTGGCTGCAACAGAGAAAGTAGCAATAGTTTCGGAAATCAGATGTGAAGACTTCCAATTATCGCGAATAAAGCGTTGAAAATCGTCATGAAGTGACCAGCCCGCAAGATAACAGAATGGCCGACTGGCTGGGGGAGATGGAGTACCATGGTCACTCAAAAGAATCGGCCAGTGATCAAATTTCATCAGAAAAAATATAAAGAGTCGGCAGAGAAATCAATCAACCATATCGACCCGATCATCGGTATGGTGAGCAGCCGAAGCAACTACTACATCAGATTGAACCCCTGTAGACAACACATGAGTCAAAGGCCTCCGCAGGATAGATTTAACATTCAAATTTTCCACTGTATTCCCTAGTTTCGAGGATGTGCCTCTAGTGTTCTTAGAAGACGATACAAGAGCAAGGGAATTAAGTAAGAGAGTCGGATTGTCATCGGCTGCCAAGACGACAACGCTATGCTTGGTTGAATTAAGTGAAACACCAGCTGTTTTATTCTTTAATTGACGGCTGGCATGGGCAATGCTAGAGCCAACAAGGCACGTAGGAGAAATTGTAAGGGTCGAAGAGCCCAGAGAAATCCCTGCAACCTTACGGACAAAGACAATATTTCTGGATTTGTTACTGGAGTTTTCAAGAGAATCAGAAGAAGGTCATTTCTCGTTCGTCGGTAAATTTGGCCTGGGGTCTACTATAGTCTGAGCTGAGGAGAAGGTTTCAACAGCCAAAGGACATTCCGGTTGTTCATCATCTAGAAGCTCATTAACCACAATGAAAATAGGAGCATCACGAGCTTCACTCGTCTCAGAAGGCACATTTTTAGGGCATAAATCCTGCACATGGCTATACGTACCACATCTGTAGCAAAGAACGAGTAAGGATTCGTATTCGATCAATTGCACCCTACCAGTGATAACAATCTTGGAGACAAGAGGAGTTCAGAGATTAATTTTCACGGCCATTCCCGCAAACCTACCCCGACTTCTATTATCTGAGTGGAAATGGATCTTGACAACAGAGCCAATACGTGAACCCATGGCCTCAAGTATGCTACGCTTATAACAAGTAATCGGGAGGCACATGAGACTCACCCAAGCCATGATACGATTCGAATAAGACTGAGACGCAGAGAAATTAGTCGACCATGGTTCTACTGTTAAGTAGTGCCCAAAGATGGTCCAAGGGCCATCGGTGAGGACCTTAAGATAATCACTTTGATCAGCGAATTTCACCAGGAAATAATCATTGTCAATATCAATGAGCTTCAAAGAATGAGACGGCTTCCAAATGTTGAATATACGGTTATGAAGAGAGTTATACCCCACTCTACGACCCAAAACCTTGACAACCAACGTGATGTCTAAACTCTTAAGGACAAGAGCCTGGACCCGATCGGAGAAGCTAATGGATGGGATGCCGTCAACCTCACCAATAAAGACATCCTCATCTAAGAGATCGATATCATCATCATCCAACAGGTAAAGCTCCTACTCAGAATTCATGTCATGTGAACCAATCACTTTATCCTTGTAAGAAGGCGAGGTAAAGTTTTTAGGAGGACTGGCAGCAGCAACGTCACAGTCCATAGTCAAATCCGTGGAAGCGGGTGGGGGAAGGCTGGGGAGAGCAGGGAACGGGTTGGCAGTTTCCGGTGGGGCTTCATCCCGATGCCGCATCTTCTTGGTGAAACAGGAATCCTCCAATTTTCCCGGAGAGCGTAGCATTAGGTAAAAACTTTTGTAGAATTTTGTGCAAACTCCGATTCAACAAACTGATTTTTTTAATTTTAAAGAAAACTCTTATCCAAAAAAAGAAAATTTAAAACTCGGTCACCAACTTCTTTAGTTTCTCACTCCAGCCTCAAACCTTTGCATTTTGTTTCATTTTAGTCCCAATATCAACCAAACAGATAAACCCTGACAACTTTTGTGTGATTTTGAAAAAAAATTAAACTGAGGAAGTCATCAGAAAAATATGAAAATAGACAATTTCTACTATGTAGTCGGGAACAGAGAACGAATTTAGTGATAACTGTAAAATCAGCTATATATACCTCAATGAATCCCGAGTTATTTATTTCTCTATTTTTTTCCAACTATATTATTTCACTAAATTTTCCCAGGTAAAGTGATTAAATAAAAAAGATTGACGAGATATTTTGATCCAAATTAAAAATATTTAATATAAATAATCTAAATAACAAAAAAACTTAGAAAGTTTTGAAATAATTTCGGAAAAGCAAACGAACCAATAAATTTAAGAAACACTTGACTCCTTTGAGAGAGAGGAAATAAACTCTGGCGAGTAAATTGTAAGGTCTTGGGGGAAGCTTACGGTACAGATAGTTTGTCTAGTTTCTATGAAGAGGAAAAACGAATTGAATTGTAGGCAGCATAGCGAGCAAAGAGCTGATTGCAAAGTACAACAACTGCTTTCTGAAATGCCCTGTTTACTTTTAGATCCTCTTACCCTGTTTCAGGCCTCGACTACGACCTTAAACCTCGGCTGACGTCTGAAGAGGATCTTTAAGATTATGGTTTCTATTTATTATAGAATCCTCCTGGGCTATAAGCAGTCTCTAACAACATTACGTTTATGGGCCTTGGCCCAATTACTTCTTTTTTCAAAGCCAGCCCCTCCTTTCAGCTATTTTACATTGATCTCGGGTTTAACTTTTGCTTTCAAGGTTTCATCCCCCCCCTCCCCCTCCCCCGCCCCCGCCCCCGCCCCAATTGAAGATCAAATTTTCCTAGTGTTTTGTTCATAGTAATTAAGTGACCCTTTTTTTGCTTTTAAGAGTTATGTTTGAAGAGCCTAGCGGCTCGTTTCTTTTCTTTTTTTCTTTGCCTAATCGGCTATAACATTAATTTTGAAATTGGTTGTCGACCGTCGTTAATTTATATATTTTTTTATTTTTATCTATTTTGTTTTTTTTTTGCGCGCTTTCTTCTGGCTCTATGACACATTTTCTCTGCTTTTATGGCACGTATGTGTCTTATGACACGTTTCTATGGTTATTTTTATGGGGCTTTTGGTCTTCGTACGGTGACCCTCATTGTGCTTGTTTTTTTATTAGTATTTAGTTCGTGTATTGACAACTCTCCAAATACCTTTCTTAAAATGGACCGTATAAATTTTTTTAGTACAAAGAGTAAACGTCTAATCTGACTGGTGCAACGCTTATTTTTTATTTTAGACTTACCATTTACCATTTTTTTTCCTTTTTTATGTTTTAAAACCTATATTGTTATGATTTGGCTTTACTTTTGTTTACCAATAACGTTATTTGGTTGATATGTTAAATATGGTTCGAAATATATGTTTCCATGGTTGGAAAAAAAAATCCTAAAAACCAAAATTCTCTACAAAACTTTAAATTCTTTTTGTTTCAGCATTGATCAGTCATTGTTGTAGACCGGTGACTGATCTCTGCTTTTGATTTTGTCTTCTCTTTTCTTTTTTTCTTGTCTTCTCTTTCGTCCACCTCGTTTTGGAATGTGTGCGGTTTTTTCTCTTGGTTGTCGTTTCATCGTTTTAGGATTGAACTGTAACGTTTGGAGTTCTTTCCTGATGCTTTAACTCCAGGCAAGGGTATCTCTTTTTGGTGGTCTTTCTTTCATTTGCCGGTAAATGAATGTCGTCAAAAAGTTAATGGAAGAGTGATAGAAAATCTTCAATGTCTGAACTTTAAGTAAATTGAATTGAAACTTCAGTGATCAAATAGGTTTGAGAGAAAAGTTTAGTGATCGATTTACATAATTTATCCATAAATCTATACTAGAGGAGAAAGATTGGTATGTACGACATATAAAGAAAGTTGATAGTTAGATTTATCATTTATCTTAGTGTCCATGTATGGATGAAAGTCAGCAGATAAGACCATTACATCAGAAAAGAAAGAAATCGAAAGAAAACAGATAGCAGCCTTCTAAAGATGATGTTGAAAAGTCAGAACTATACTTATTTTCCAAGAAATAGCAGCAACCTCTACTGTTTCATTGATCATTCTCCATTAGAGCTTCAAATGCTTCAGTCTGTAGGCATTAGAAAATATAAAATAAAACGACCACAATATCAATAGATAACTCTATCAATGCAAAAGTGTGTCAACAAAGCTTGAGATCTATAACGAATAATTAAGAAGAATGTTGAAGACAATGCATCATCACCCCCAGAATTTACTGCCTTTTCTTGCAAGTAAATTGATGCAGCCAATCTTTTTGAACTTAATAGTTAATACAACTTCGAAAACAGTATGTATATGTATGTATAGGAGTGTGTTACCTGTTTTGTTCCTTGGTGATACCATTAATCCTGCTATTTCTACCGTTTCTTCGGTACTTGGGAAGGGGAACTTTTCCGGATTCAATCCGGTTGATATCATCTAAAAGAATTTCATACTTTTGCTTCACTTCGTGCTCGGTTGTTCCTCCCACAAGCTTGGCTATCTGTTGCCATCGTTGAGGAATATCTTTATCATATATTGCCAGAGCATTCTCAAACAACTTGTTCTGCTCAGCCGTCCATTTCAATTTGTAAGAAGAAGAAGAAGAAAATTGGCTTGACCCCATTTTCTTACCAAAAACAAAGAAATGATAAAATTTATTTGTTTAAAGCCAAAGGCAGAGAGTTAATGGCAAACAAAACTAAACGGGGGCGCACCTTATAACCCGGAAACAAGGCCTGAAAGGCTGATGCAACATGCAAGCTGCCATATAGAATTTTTACAGCATATATAACAATGATAAATTAGAGATTTTGAGATAAGTATTTCAAGGATGGAGATAATTTTAGTTTAACATTTTTTTGAACAATTTCTACCTAGGGAGAGGGGAAGAGGAAATTTGCTCATACGGGATCTAAAACCCACAACTTAGGGGGAGGGGAGGTGTCAACTAAGAGCTTTTAACCACTTGTTCTAGATATTGTTGACAGTTTAACATTCTTGAAACTAATGAACCTAGCTAGTAGATATATTAGAGTCTGTTTTGAACCAGATAATAAAGAATATCAGCAAAATTCCAAAACTGTTCCAATATTCAAAGAAACGACGTTCAAAGTTGTGACTTGTGAGAATAATCTTGGACATTGTACTCGAGAATATAGAAATAGCCATTAACTTTCCAAGAAGGTGTGGCAAATTTAGTAACTATTTGCTCCATGTGCATCTTCCTATACCAACTCTGGATTACCACTTTCAGAGTTTGTTTCCTAGTAGCTTTTTTACACGAAAATGTTAACAAATGCCCAGTAACTAGAGGTGAAGCCAAAAAAATTATTTAAGGTGTGTTATTTTTCTTGAATTATATATAAAAGTTGTTAATTATTTATAAATGTGCGTCATTTATTTATTTTTTTAATATTTTATATATAAATTATATAGAAACAATCATTTTCACCTAAAACTTTTAAATTTTAGACGTTGATTTTGCAGTTTAATCTCTAACCATTCTTGGATCTCCATGCATAGAGATGCAAATATTTTGTCGACCCCTAAAGACTTTACATGTTCCAATCGATTGTAGCCTTTAAAAATCAGTTAACCATTACAAATTGCTTAGATTATTAATATTTTATTTTGCAATTTTTTAATGTCAACTTGCAACTTCGTATTTTCACATTTGGCTAAATTCATTGAACTTTATGAGATGATTGGGTCTCGCTCACAAAAGTAAGAGGTCTTCAAAACTAAAACGATCGATGGTGCCGGAGAAGATAAGGCTCTTGAAGCTATCTTATCTGGTCTTTATCAAGATAGCATCGTCTCTTATAAACTATAAGCCATAAAATATGGCAGAAGTCACGAATAATATTTAATGATTTAACTTTCAATAACGACAAAACTGTAGTTTTTAGTTATCCCTTTCGAGAAGTGAACTAAGGGTCCACGTCATCCACCGGATTCCTTGTTGTCTTGTCGTAAGAAGAATGAAATCAATGTGATGGGAGATGCGGCGAAGAGGCTTTAGCAGCCGGTATGTTTGAATTTGTTCCTGTGGAGTGGATATGTTTTACTGCATCATGTGATGGGAGGAACTGTAATATGTTGTCGTGGGTATCTCAGAGGCAAATTTTAATGAGTGGTCCGGACAATCGATTTAGTTATCTAAGAATGCAAGAAAACTACCAATTACAATAATTTTTGTCTAATTCCTTTCCTTGGTATCTAGAATAAAATTGAAATTTCACCTTGATACAGTCATGGAGTAATCATTTATGGTAGAATGCTCGATTTATGATATTGTTTCGCATGATGCTATTTAATATTAGGAACAAATTTCTCTGTTTTATGGTAACTATTAGAATGCTATTGAAGAAAGTATCCGGGTTTTATGTCCTGCTCACCATAGAATGGGCTTAACTCGATGCACTCAATACGTGCTGTAGGCATGTTTTGAAGGTGGGATGGACTCCGTATCCACTGCCATAAGTAAATTGCTGTTATCGAAGCCAGAGCTTTTATTATGACAAATGCAGAAGTATGCCTGCCCTTGTTTCGTTACATCAGAATCAGATCGTTGAAATTTATGACCAAAGAAAATTTCTCAATAACTTAAATCTTTTAATTTCTGTGGCTTCCCTAATGTGTTAGTATCATTGGGCTACCTTCAAAACGGCCTGTTATGGAGATGACAATTCCTTCTTCATTGGGCAAGACTATTTCTCCACCTGGTATCGAAAACAAACTTAGAAACCTTTGGATGACTTGGGTGCTAATTTTCAGTTTTTTACATACGGATTGAAGTTGGACAAGAAGGATACCTTTTTTGTTTTGTTCTGTGTCTGTGTTTGGATTCAACCTGCTAGGGGAGTACCAGTACTTTATGCCATTGAAATCTGGAAGATAAAAATGAATAAATGATCTGTGGAAACACATAAATGTTGATTTTTCTGTATGAATGGGGGGGGGGGGGATATTTTCCAATGTGCTATGGGATTGGATTCACTCTTCTTGATGAGACTTGCTAAAGGATGATAACTTTTAACATTTGAAAAGTGTTTATCCTAAAGAACGAGTGACTGACGGAATGCTTATTTGATTTTAGATGTAATAATTTTTTATTCACGTTTAAAACTTAGTAAGAAGATGAAAGTTTATAAGTTCTTGATGTTGTTAATGCTCAATTGTAACGTTTATTTTATGGCTATTTAATTCTATTATAAATAAAATTAAATTGTATTATAAAAATGATTATTTTGCCCTCACTATTTAGCCTATAAATAGTGGGCAAATTCACTCGTTTTAAATATCTAATAGGCAAATGTCATTTGCTTTGAAACACTCTTTGGTTTTCATAAACCTTTCCTGAGTGTTATTTTGAGTTGAAATAAGAATAGTACCATCAAAGTCTACTTCATCTTTCAGGTGTACGAAATTTAGAGAGCCGTACTAACCTCGGCGGAAGGGGGGGCATTCGTCCATTGTAGCGATTACACACATCGGGGCGAATTCGCTTCTAAAGCAGTGGTTAAAACCACGACATGGTTTGATTTGATTTTGTTATTTTATTATTTTCCAGTCAGTGCTAACGTCTCGTTTTGCAACAGTCTATTTTTTCAACAATTTAGAAGCGAATTCCGTTCACTGCTGTCAAAACATGATCGATGTTACTTACCAATTTTTATACTTGTCGTGTTGTGACTCTGGTAAGTAATTATTAAGATTATTCTTAATGTGATTATGGTATCGCAAATTATAATGCATATTACCAGTTCATGATTGTATGGAAAATCAATAGTTACTTGGAACGAGATAATAACGATTTGGTGAGTTTACATGCATTAATTATGCGTTTACACGCATTAACATGACATTAAAAATGTTGTATACCATGCGTTTATGAAAATGATGCCTAAAGGAATACATGTTTGTTCGGTGCCCTCTAAAATCTGTTCAGTTGAACTTGAGTCTATCCGATCATATGCTATAATGTTTCTTTAAACATTTAATAATTTATAGCTGCACGTTGCACTGTTAACAATTTGAGTGATGTCTAGTGTTGAAATCTTATACGTTTTCTAACACTAAACGCTATTAAATGCATTTTCAAAAGAATGTTTCAACGGTTTTGATATTGTTTTGAGTAAAATTAAAACTTGACCGTTTTTACATACTAGTAAATATGAGGTGTGAATATTACATTTATGTTCTTTTAGTGGTTTCAATTGGAACTTGGAACTTTATATTTGGAGAAGGGAGTATGCATACGCTGGATTACATGATTTTGAAAGTAGCTTTGAATAGCTTTTAACCGGTTGAGTTTCTCAATTGTTTTTTAAGAGGTGTGGATTGTCTTTAAATAGATAATAAATATAGCTATAAATGTGAATAGCTATTTGATTTGTCATAATTGAATGATAACTATTGTAATCACCGAAATTCATCCGGCGGTCACTTTATTCGGTTTTAAAAAATTTCTTTTGATGTATTTAATTTTATTTAAAAAAATCCCGCTCGATTTGAGAAAAATGTGGAATCACCACTGATCATTTAAAAAATGGTAGATCGGACACCGATAAAAACCAGAAATAAAAATATTTGAGTCCGGGAGTCGGTTACGGATGGGGAAAGATGAGCACCCCACACCGACCAAAAATTGGTACCTAGTCGAATATTTAAAATCTTAGCGATGGAAATTTTGAATTCGAATAAAATTTAAAATACGATTCTTAAATGCATGAGAATGTTCTAAATATTTAAAGAGACGTTCCGTTATTTAGAATAACCGAGAAATTCACTTCCCTTTACGCCCGATAAATGACTTCTCGATTTTCTAAAATAAACGAAAGTTCTCTTAAATATCATATCCTAAAATGGTAAAGATATTTTTTTATTTAGGGATATCAAGATGGTCGCATCCCTTTACACCCGTGACACTAATTCTCGAACTTCCTAAATAAAAAAATATTACCTTAATTCTAACCATATTCGATTAATAGCATGATGCAAAATTATAATACAATATGTAAATATACGTATGCACTTAATATAATACTTATGGTGAGATATTTTTAATATTTATATTAAAGAAATATCCATATATATATATACATAGTTAGTAGTTCTTATATATATATATATATTTCAAAAAATAAGTATTTATTATTATTTTATACATATATCTAAAATATAATATTTAAAGTAAAATATATGTATTATTTATTAAAATATACTTATATACATATTAAGTTAGTAATTATATATATTACAAAAAATAAATATTTATTATTATTTTTTATTTATTCTAATTAAGCAAAACATTGTACTTTATTTTACAAAATATACATGAAACCTTGTATAAAATTGTACATAAACATATGTATGAAAAACGCATATACATATCTTATATAATATTAATATATACAATATAAAAGATAATAATACTAATAATAATAATGATGATGATATGTATGCATGAACCATATTAAAATGCATGAAACAACTTAAAACTAAACATTAAGGGTTATAATGTATTAACACTTAAATTATATGACATGACAAAACATACAAGAAGGACTAAAATGCTACAAAATATAAATGCATGGGCAAAAATATAAATAACTATAAATAAAGGTGTTGGAATTTAAATAAATACAAAACATATGACCAAATTGCAAAAAAACAAAAATTAAAAGAAAAAAAACAATAAAGGGACGATACTAAATGCACATAAAAATATAAGGACTAAAAGCATAATTATACCACGGAAGCAGGAAAAGAAAGCGAGGACCATCTGTGTAATTAACCTATTAACCCAGAAACGCGGATCCTTCCCCAGGTCGGGTCACCGCACGGGTAAGGGTATCAAAACGGCGTCGTTTCGCTTGACTGGATTAAAATAGGATTTGGTATTTTTTTTACTTCGAACTGATTAAAAAAACCTAAATCTATTTCTCTCATCCTCCCTCTTCTCAAACTGCTCTAAACCATCTCCTTAACGGCGGCGACTGCTTCTCCTCTTCCCCGTAACGCCATTCACCGGCCTAGTGACCTCACGACAGACGCACGGTGGCGACACAGGTAAGATTTCGACCTTCCCTTTTATTTTCTTGTTTATTTCGATTTAAAAAAACAAAAAGATGTTTTGATTTTCAAACTAAAAAACTATATGATTTTCTTTGATTCAAAGAAAAAACTGAATCACACTAAAGATTTGAAATTCCCTCCTTTTATTTGGTTTAGAAAACATATATTTTTTACAACTTTTTTTGGATCCTGAAAACCCTTTTACAAAAATTTTTAAACCCCTAAAACTCTCTTAATTTTTTCGATCCCTTTAAAACTCTGATTTTTCTCCTTTCAGATCCCCTTTTACATATTTGGTTCGGTTCTTATATAACCGATCTAGAAACTAACCCCTAAATTTTTTTATTGTAGCAGATCTGTTGATTGATGGAAGATTTGGATTTTCGGGGATGGCAATGGCAGAGTAGGGTGGCTCGGTTTGGTGATGGCAGAGGGTAGTGGCAGGTTAGGTTATCATTTTATTTTTTAGGGTTTTGGGATTTGGTTGCTTTGGGTTTTTGGCTGGTTTAGAGTTTTATGGGTTAGGGTTTATGGTTCGAAATGGGGTACCGGCAGTGGCTTGACGGCATTGAAAAAGAGTGGCGGCGGCGAATTAGGGTTGGAGTATTTTAGCACTAGGGTTTTTTGGTTCGGGTCGGATCTGGGTTACCAGGCTGGGTTCAGTTTGGGTGAACGGGTTTGGGTCACTTGTTTGGGTTGGTTTAGGGTTTTGATTGGTTTAAGTTTAGGCCGGTTCTGTTAGGGGCCCGGATGAAATTAGGTTCTTACGACTATGATACTTGCAAAAGAAAGGTGATAAGTCAGATTTGAACATCTTTTAATAGTTGTTTAAGGCCATTTAAAAATGTTTAAAATAGTTTTGTTGATAACTAGTAAATATATTGGTTTATGGCTTTTAAAGATAGTTTTTTTTAATGGATAGAAATGTTCATTTCGACCAGGAAAGAAATGTGCAAGTCTTTATTGTCATTGGAAAAGGTTGATGAGCACCTAAAAACTAAGACGATAATAATTGTGAATTATTTATTATTGTACTAATATTTTTTTTGTTGAGAAAGTTTAGACAACATGATAGTTGGAGGAAAGCCAAAGATTGATAGACGCAAAATGGTTCTCCAAACAAATGGTTGTCAAATATTGATTTGATTTCCGCAATTCGTTGGAAAAGGAAATTGGATCTTGGGATTTTTCACTTTCAATAAATTATTTTTGAGAAAATTTTTGTTAGTAAAATTCACAAATGCTAATTTTGTGAAATCTTCTTTGATTTTAGAATTAACAGGTTTTAAAAAGATGTTAATTCTTATGAAGAGATGAAGATACAAACATGGTGAGAATGAACAAAGTCTACTTGGATTTGTGGTTCTACCTATAAGGCCAGGTTATTTGGATTTGTTTGTTAATTCATGTTTTTATTACATGAATTCATTTTGAGCCTTTAAGCTAGTCTGTTAACTCAGTGAGCATGTTTTAGACTAGTGTAAAGACTAAGATTAAGGTAGTAGTAAGCCAAAATGTGTATGCTTAATAAGATACTATTGTGAGTAAAAGTATCAAGCATAATTCTTTAAGAGACCTTAATTATAGAAAGAGAAAATTCATAAATGACTTATTGGAAAGCATTATGAAAATGCATATCTATGATTGGTTCTATAAAAGACCTGATATTTAAGCATGCCTAGTGCACCGCCTCTCTTTCATAGTAACCTACCTGGTGCATTGTTCTTTAATGTACTCACTTTTATACTATGAAAAATAAGATCTCTTTAAACTAAGTATAGAAGTTAAAAGAGTTGAGATTAATTTGGTTGAGTAGAATACCAAATTTAGTCACAGTAAATAAAATATGTGGTGGTCTCTTTAGAGCTACTATGGTGAATAATATGAATGAGAATATGATAGACAATAGTGCTACTAAAAGTATGTTGTAGCTATTAAATCTCTTGGAATTCTTTTTTTAAGTAGAGGAAAGAAAAGAGATGATCTATCTCAGAGTTGTGTTGAAATCTCTTCTAATAAACTTGAAATAATTTTCTTGTTGTTAGGAAAAGTTAAAAACTCCTCATAAACTTTTTTATAATTTTCCTAAACACTTCTTATGAAGAATTAGAAAAATTGAAATTCCTTTTGAATGAGAAAAAGTCATGAATGGCTATTGATAAGATATAAGAAATTTCATAATCGTTTGAGGTTATGCATATTAATCTTAATGATTAGTAAATTCTCAAAACCTTGAGAATATAATAATGTGTAAACAAGATTTGAGTTTGTTAAACATAGTTTTATAGTTAAAACTTATAACAAACTTTACTCTAATATGATTGGGTATTTGTTTACACGCTGTCCAAAACACTTATAGATTTATTTCTATCTTAAAAATTTTAAAAATGTGGGGTGTCTTAAAATGATGATTAAAGTTAGAGAGGAACCTAGTTGATCTGCTTACCAAAGGTTAAAGTCGGAAGTTGGTTCTGAGTTCGTCGAGGGGGATGGGTCTAAAGCCATTGGTTGAGGAATTCATGGTGGATACCCAACTTAGTTATCTAAGTTCAATATGGTCAAACGAAACCATGGAGAGTACTCGTAGTGTACATTTTTACTACCTATCCCTATGATGAATAATGTACATGCCCAAATTGAGTTTTATTACTCTTAATAAATTCATAACCTAGACTTTGGGTGGTCTTAGTGAGAAAGACTTGATGAATTTATCGATTTTGGATGAATATATACTCTTAATAAGTTCATAACCCAGTGTTGAGTGGGTGGTCCTAACGTGAAGGACTATATGACCTTGCCGCTAGAGAGGATGAGTTTTTTTAAACTCTTAATGAATTCAATCCCAAGCGTTTGGGTGGTCATATTTGAGGACTCATTGAATTCACCGGGTAAAGAGGTTGAGTATTTGATATGAACTTGAAGAAATTCACCTTATTTATTGTGAGGATGAGCTGTTGTAAAAGCTCTTAGTTATTTCATAGCCCAGATTCTGGTGGTTTATATTGAGATAAACTTGATGAAATAACCTACGTAAGTGAGAAGGACTAGCCACCTTCTATGAAAAATGTTGAGCCGTTTTTCTAGTACACTTACTAGAATCATGAGGAAAATGGGCCATATATATATACTTTGTAGACACATCGAGGACTTCGGTGGATGAAGGGGTTAGTTGTGTGTTATGAGTTCATCCTAATCTTAGAAAGTTCAAGATTCGTTCACTTATCTAAGAGAAGAATTACTCATCATCACTATGTTCTAGTTCCAGATACGTTCACTAGGGCTTAAGCAACTAATCTCGTTATTGCTCTTCTCGTGTTTTAACTTCAATGCTCTCATTTTACGAAGGATATTCTTTCGCATTAGTGGGGGAATGTTGTTAATGCTCAATTGTAACGTTTATTTTATTGATATTTAATTCTATTATAAATAAAATTAAATTGTATTGTGGAAATGAAGATTTTACCCTCACTATTTAGCCTATAAATAGTGGGCAAATTCATTCATTTTAAATATCTAATAGGCAAATGTTATTTGCTTTGAAACACTCTTTGATTTTCATAAACCTTTCATGAGTGTTATTTTGAGTTGAGAGAAGAGCAGTACCATCAAAGTCCACTCTATCTTTCGGGTGTACGGAATTTGGAGAGCCGTGCTAACCTCAGGGGGCCATTCGTCCATTGTAGCGATTACACACATCGGGGCGAATTCGCTTCTAATGCAGTGGTTAATACCACGACACGGTTTGATTTGATTTTGTTATTTTATTATTTTACAGTCAGTGCTAACGCCTCGTTTTGCAACAGTCTATTTTTCCAACACTTGAATTACACAGCTCAGGCTATAGGACACCAGTAAGTAAAGACGAAGTCTGGATACCATTTTGAGGGAGCAAAACATATATATATATATATATATATATATATATATATATATATATATATATAAATTTTGGGAAATAATTTATAATTGTGTCATAATTTTTTTCAAATTTCTTATATAAATTAGAGGTATTTTTAAATTCAGGATACCAACATTTTATCTATGCTATATGCAATAATACATAAAACCAGTAGAAGTAGATCTAACACTGAAATATGACAGAGTTCTTAAACAATCTTCGTTATTGGGATCTTTCAGAAAATTTGATTTGGTAGATCAAATACGAAGAGTTCACAACTTGAGATTGAGGAGGACTTTTGGCATTTTTTGGCATCTTGAATACTAACATTACATTTAACCTATGTCACTTGCTCCCAATTTTACCAAACACCACATATTTCAGTATTATACGGTCTCTTTCAGACCCTGATTTCCCTTTACATCATTTATCGACTCATCCCATTTTACCTGTTTACAAAATTTTCTCTACAAATCTTTTATATTTAAAGATCAAATATCGGTGATTATACTAAAACATATTTCCTAGTTTTCCCATGCTCGACGTCGTGCTCCTTGTCCTCAAGAAGTTGGGTAACATACTAAGCAGGGAAGCGTTCTCACGGGCATCTTTGTCATGACTGAAACACTCTGGTGATATGGGTAGATATAATTTTGACACTTAAAAGTATTACGAGTGATTCTTTTTTTTCCCTCGTATAAAACAGGTTCTCCTGCAAAGAAAATGAGAAATTTGAATAGATTGATGCAGATCCTTGTGAATTGTATGGTTTGTGTTAGTGACAGATCCAGAAATATATTTGAGAGAAAGCACACATAAAATTTTAAAATTTTAAAATGGGCTCAAATCACAAATATTACAAAATTTTAAAGACTAATTTATAAAAATTAAAAAAATTAAAGACAAATATATAAACTTTTAAAAGTTTAAAATGAACACATGTTCACCTTACGTAACATGTAGGTCCACCATTAGTTTGTGCAATACAATTGTCATAATGGTTTATCTGCAAACTTTTCAATCTAAGATTGCAATATATGAGACTGTGAGGGGGTGGAACCACTACTAATAATGTGGTATCGATTGACATAAACAATTACTAGCCCACCCAATCAGAGACAAGCCTATAATTTTATATTAGAATGTACGGATTTTTACACTTTAAAAAATTACTATATGAGAACTGAGTAAGTATATTTGGCCAATATACTCATCTTTGTTTCCTTATTTTCCTTAGATCATGAGTTCTAAACCTACTAGGAACACTCCCTTCCTTCTCTTAGAGTCCTCACTTCCCCTCCCTCTAGATAGGATTAGGATTAAGATTAGGATTAAGATTTGTTAAAAAAATTAAAATTATATGAGAACTGGAAATTTTTAAGAATAAAAAATACTTTGATACACAAACGACTTTCATTTTTAGGTTTAGAGATTTAGGTCGTGGTTTAGGGTTTAGGTTGTATGGGGTAAAATTTAAGGTTTATAGTTAGAATTTAGAATTTAAGGTGTAAAGTTTAGGTGTTAGGATATTAGGATTAGAGATTTAAGTTTTAGATTTTATAGCTTAAATATGAAGGTTTGTATAAACTTTTTTATATAGTTTGTGTATCAAAATATAACTCTTGGTATAAAATGTAAAAATATTTTAAAATAAAAATATGAAAATTTCAATATATCATCTCGTTAATTTTGCGAAAATTGGCTAATTCAACTAAACTAGAAAATCGAGGACCAACACGTGTCACTTGATATATTATGTGACACACCAAATTTCAGAACAAAATTAAATAGAGGAAGAATCAAAAGATTTCAGATTAAGGTGAGAAAAGAAATGCAGAATTTAGAGAGAAAAAGACAAGTTTTTCATACATTCGATGACGGCTACAGTAAGGCAAAACAAACTAAATACCCTAGGACCCTCTAAACGACAACGTCTCATCTCAATACAAATGTACGGGCTAAACGCACCGTTTTATTAAATCTTAACAGACTTAATTGAAATTTAAAATATAATGACGGCTAATTAAAGTACCAGTTTTTCTTTCTTCCCTTTTAGCTCCTTACAATGCCTCCTCCTTCAACAAATCCTTGACCTCAAGGATTAAAGTTTGGAAACTGTAATTGCAGTTGATGAAAGACATCCCAGGTAGTATATTCAAGAAATGAGTTGGTCCACTCCACCAACACCTTAGTAACAGCCTTATTCTCTCTTTTCCCAATCTTTCTTTCCAGAATTCTCAGTGGCTCTTTGCTTATCCCTTCATCTGGTCTAATAATTGACAACTCTTGCTGACAGTCAGCCCCTTCAATGCATTTCTTCAGCTGGGATACATGAAACACAAGGTGCACTCTTGATCCAACTGGTAGATTCAACTTATATGTCACTTGTCCTATCCTTTTCAAAACCAAGAAAAAACCAAACTATTTTCGAGATAATTTCTGGCAAGTTTTGTTCTGCACCGATTGTTGCCTGTATGGCTACAATTTTAAGTATACCAAATCTCTCACTCGTAGCTCACAATCAATTCTGCTTTTGTTTGCTTGTGTCTTATTTTATTTTGAGCTCTCTGTTGCGCGTAATAAGTGCTACGCAATTGTGCAAGTATACACGTCGCAAGTTATAGTATAAAAGATATCGTCTCTACAGGGATTGGTGCCACTTCAAGAATCTAATCTCTTGCACTATAAAAAGTAAAAACACAAATAGAAGATTATAGGAGTTTAACTAATAACTAAACTAGAAAGCAATAAAGTAAAAGAATAGATGAGATCAAATGAGAGAGAATAGGCCAGGTTATCGTGAGTAAATGTGTGATAGCCGATTGGATCGTCTTGGTAAAAGAGTGCAAGGGCAACTTGCACAACGGGGTTGCCTTGGCAACTAATCGATGGTTGCCTAGCCGACTAGCTGGGCAACTACTTAGGCGTCTGGGCAGCAACCTTTAAGGTTCGGCAGAGCGTTCTTCAATGGTTTCTTCTTATCCCTAAGTCGAAACTCTAGCTACTTGTGCATGCCTTGATAATACATCCCTGCGTGAATCAAGGGTGAACAACAACCAATCTTGCGCTCTTCTTAGCCATTGAAATCCTTAACTTATTCCTAAGCCGGATTAATCTTCACCATCAATAGATTGAATAAAGATCATATTTATTCGTTTCTTGAATCTAACTCTCCCGATATTAGATAAATAGATGAAGTTACGAGATCCTCTCCCAATTCACTCGCAAACAAGAATAAGAACCAAGAATGAATAAACCTTGAATAGAAAAGTGCAAACTCTTATTACCTAAACAAAATCCAATTGTTTCTCACAACCACAAGACACAATAACCTTAGCCAAATAGATTTAGTTCATGGCTAGGCTCCAAAGAAACACAAGATAAAGAATTCCTAGCATGAACCTAATTGAACAAGAAAGAAAAAGATGGAGGATGGATGAAGCCTTCTTGTCGAGATCTCCCCCTTGAAGCTTGTCGAAAATTCTCTCTTCTCTCTCCCCCTTGGAGTTGACGGCATGGCCTCTAATTTATAGGGCTAGGTTAAAGTCCTTCTTTGAGGAGGAAGTTAAGTTGGAATTAAATTATCTTTAAAGAATATAATTCTTTATTATATTTATATTCCTTCTAGAACTTCTCCTTTCTTCTTGGGATTTAATTATTCTTTAACCTCTTCATGGGAATCAAACTCCTTTGGGGATTTAGCTTTGCTCCACGTCATCTTGGGCTTGTCTAGTCATCAATTTCGACTACCATATCACCTTATTCTTTGTCGACAATTGCCCTGGTAACTGGCTCAGCATCTCCTTCATGCATTGCTCTGGCAACTAGCTCGGCATCTCCTTCATGCATTGCCCTGGCAACTAGCTCTAGCCTTGCTTTGGCAAGTGATTCTGCACATACACACAAAATACACCAAAGCAACATCTTTTCCCACAAAAACTATCAAGTTATGTAATCAAGCTCAACGATGGAATGAAACATGAATTAATGCATGAATGGCTAATTATGCAACTAATATGAGCCTAAGTCTAACAATAATATGAGTAAAAAGGGTAAGAAAAATAGTACTTTTGAACACTTATCACTCTCCTCAAATAAATTTTCAACATCTTGATAATGGCTTTCCTCTGCTGCAAACTTCTATCAACAAATTTCACTACTGAGTTCCCAGCTATATATGGTAAGTGAACAGGAGGCGGTTATTCATACAGTGCTTACTAGAGAGTAGTTTGAATGGCCGAGTGAAAATTTGTGTTATACCACCATTCTGCAAAGTGTAGCATCTCAAATCAATCTTTTAGTTTCTCTCCTATCATGCACCTCATATAGGTCTCCAAGCATTTATTCAATCTCTCACTCTTCCCATTTGTTTTTGGATGATATGCAGTTGAGGGGGTGATTGTGACTCCAAGCTTCTTAAACATTTTCATCCAAAATATACTTATGAAAACCATGTCCCTATCACAGATTATGTTGTTAGGCATCCCATGTAACTTGAATACATTTTCTAGAAATATCTGAGCTACATCCTTGACAGTGAAGAAATGTGCCAAAGCAATGAAGTGGTTGTATTTGGTTAACCTGTCAATAACCACCAAAATCACATTTTTTTTTCCTGGAAGTAGGCAAACCTTCAATAAAGTTCATTCCCACTGAAGACCAAGCTGAGTCAGGAATAGACAATGGCTGCAATAAACCCTTAAGATGTTGCAATTCATCTTTGTTTCTTTGGCATACTCCATATTTTCTAACCAACTGTTGTACTTCCCTTCTCAACTCTTTCCAGTAAAACACACTTGAAACTCTCTTAATGGTTGCATGGGCCCCTGAATGTTCTCCCACCACACTGATATGAAAGTACTTTAGTAACTTCTTTCTCAATTTTAAATCTGATCTCACAACTAATTACCTTTTTTTTGTCAATTGTCTGCCATCTCATGAGTACTTGTCATGTTTCTTAGTGCCACTTTCGAGTTTTATGATAATCTTTTTCAGTATAAAATCTTACTGTCATGTTGCCTTAACTCTGTCCAGTACATTATTTTAAACACTACTAACTCTCATTTTCAAGCAACTTCTTACAATTGGCCTCTTTAAAAGAACATCAACCACAATGTTGTTAATTCCTTTTTTGTAGCAATCTCATAGTTAAAACCCGTCATCTTTGCTACCTACTTCTGTTGTGCTGGAGTTATTGCTTGATTGCTGGCAAGAAACCTCAAACTTTGATAATCTGTTCGAATTTTAAAATGCCTTTCAGTTAAATAAGGAGCCCACTTCTTAACTGCCACTAACACTGTTAACATCTCCTTCTCCTACAGAAACAATTTTTGATGTCTAATTCTCAACCCTTTACTGATAAATGTTATTGGCTTCTTTTCTGCACCAATATTGCTCTTATAACCATCTCTGAAGCATCAGTTTCTACAGAAAACTCTTTTTCAATATTTGGTAAGGATAAAATAAGAGCTGAGTTCACTGCTCTTTTTAGTTTTTGGAAAGCCTCTTCTCCCTATTTCCATGCTTCTTCTTCAAAAGATTGGTCAAGGACCTAGCAATTACTCTATATCCCTTTATAAATCTCTTATAATAACCACAGAGCCCCAAAAAACTTTTCAATTCTCTTATTGATGTTGGAGTAGGCCAATCCAGTATGCTTGCCACCTTGAATTGATCCATAGAGATCACCCCTCTTGAAATAACATACCTCAGATAGTCTATCTCTTCAGCTCCAAAACTACATTTACTCTTTTTAGCATATAATTTTTGACTCCTCAAGATCTTCAATACTTCCCTCAAATGCAGCAGATGTGATTCCCAATCTTTAGAGTATATTAAGATATCATCAAAGAACACTAAAATTGTCTTCCTTAGTTGTTCCTTAAAATTTTTGTTCATAAGCCCTTGAAAGGTGGCTGGGGCATTAGTAAGCCCAAATGACATTACTAAAAATTCATAGTGCCCTTCATGAGTTCTAAAAGCAGTTTTATGGATATCATTTTTTCACATTCTAATATGATGATATTCAGACCTTAGATCAAGCTTGAAAAGTATTCTGGCCTCTCCCAACTCATCCAACACCTCAATTATAGGCATAGGAAACTTATTCTTGATAGTGACTTGGTTAAGTTTTCTATAATCTATACACATCTTTCAAGAGTTGTCCTTCTTCTTAACCATCACAATAGGGGATGAAAATGCACTGTTATTGTCTCTAATTATTCCAGATTTCAGCATCTCTTTCACTAATTTCTCAATCTCATTCTTCTATCAAGAAGGATATCTATAGGGTCTGACCTTGATCGCAGCTCCCTCTTCTACCAATGAAATTTTATGATATTGTCCTCTTTCAAGAGATAAGCCCATCGATTCTTCAAAAATATCATTAAATTCTGCCAGCAATTTGTTTATTTCCTCTTGTGCTGAAACTGACCTTCCCTTGAACTTCAACTGGGCATTCAAAACCAGTACTGAAATAACATAAACAGTATTCACCTTTCTGAGTACTTTGACACAACCCTTGACCTCTACCCACTGGTTTGGTTGAGGATGTAGTCCTTGCAATATCATTGCTCCATTTTCTTTTTTAAATTGCATTTCCATAGTTGCAAAGTTCCATTGAATTGCTCTCAAGATAGCTAACTATTGTACTCCCATCACTACATCACTTCCCTTTAATGGCAGTACCAAGAACTCAGTAACAAATTCCTGGTTTTGCACCCTTCAGTTCACATCACTAGTTATAACACTTGGACTAAATATGTTTCTATACTCACTATCAGATGCTCGAGAAGGTCTACTCAAAGCAGAAGGTGCTACTGACTTCACTACACTAGGGACTGTTTTCTTTTCAGCAGGAAAGAAAATTCTCACTAAATGTTTAGCCATTTGAAACGTTTCGATTAAAGTTTTGGGTTTCAACAGTTTTACATATTGACTAATCTCCAATCTTAAATAATCTTTGAATAAAATGAGTATGTAATCATCAGATAGATTTATCTGATTCACCAGCCCAATGAATTCCTCGTTGTCCTTTCTACAGACTCTGTCTGTCTCAGTCCTACCAATTCACCGAATGGACACTCAAAGTCCCCTGGTATGAATCTTTCCTTCATCATTGTTAGATACTGCTCCTAGTTCATCCGATTCAACTCTCCCAAGTTTCTAGTAACAAATTGATGTTATTGCAGTGATTTTCCCTTCAGATGAAGCATCATTACTCGTACTTTGGCTGTCTTCGACACCGATTTAGCCTCAAAATATTGCTCAATCTTCGATAACCATTCTTGAAAATCAGAACCATCAAACTTTGGGCACTTTAGCTTGTACGCAAAATTTTCAGTGTGGTTTTGTTCTCCTCGATGCTTGGTTCGAAGTCTGCCCACAGATTCCGATTGCCCAACTTGAAGGACATTCACAGTTTTTGACGGCGTTGTAGTTTTTACTGTCTGACCTACTGTAGTCTGAGCTTCATCCCCTTCAGACGATTAGCCTGGGCCTGACTCCAGTAACCCTGGTGCAGTAATCCCTCACGTCAGAGTTTCTACAACCTTCCCGATGCTACCGTCCATCATCTTCTTAAAATCCAACATTATCTCGACCTTAAACTCTGCTAGCTTGGTATCTATCTTCTCATCGAATCGATTGATTTTATTTTGAAGCCTTTCCGATTCAAGCTGCCAAGTAGCTCCTTGGTTTGATTGACTGCGCGTTTTCATCATTTTTGCCCGAAACTTGAACTTTGATACTCTTGTGATACACCAAATCTCAGAACAGAATTAAATAGAGGAAGAATCAAAAGATTTCAGATTAAGGTGAGAAAAGAAATACAGAATTAAGAGAGAAACAAGTTCCTCATACATTCGATAACGGCTACAGTAGAGCAAAACAAGCTAAATACTGTAGGAAACGACAGTGTCTCATCTCTATATAGCTGTACGGGCTAAACGCATCGTTTCATTAAAGCTTTACAGACATTAACTGAAATTTAAAACATAATAACAGCTGATTAAAGTACTCCCTCCGTCCCATTTAAAACGTCTATGGTTCTCCGTCCCATTTAAAACGTCCATGGTTGACGTAGTTTTAAAAAAAAAAGTTTGCGTAAGAAAAATAATGTAAAATAATTGAAACGATAATTTTATCTTTAAAAAGTTGAATTTTATTTTGTTAGGAAACTAAAAAATGGTATAAAGAGAAATATGTCTTTTAAAAGTTGTTGATTTTTTTAATAAGACATTTTAAGTGGGATAATTTTAAAACACAAAATGAACATATTGAGTGGGACAAGGAGAGTAAAGTTTTTTTTCCTCCCTTTTAGCTCCTTACATATTACAGTGAAATCTGATGGTGGTCTCATCTCAACATAATAACAATACGTTTGGCAGTGGTGGGCGCTCTAAATATAGAGAAGAGAAATGTAATATTGTAGAAGAGAATTATGTATTTCATTATGTCATAGGCTTATTTATACAGCAAAATTGTAATTAACATTGGAGAAATTCAAATTCAAATACATGGGACAAGATAAAGGAAGGTTGTTGCTAAGCTAATATTGAGGAGAATCATAACAACAGCAATGGAGATTAGGTTCATTAAGGCAATATTCTATCACTAAATTTTAAAATTTTCTAATATCATAATATACAAGCATACCATTGTCTTGATTACCAGATAGTATATTATTAGTGACTGAATAGTGAATACCGATGCGGATTCCTTTGTCTCGATTCTAAAAGCTTTGAAACGCTGCATTTCCTGCAACTTCACTATCATTTTTTGCTACAAATTTCAAACTCTCCCCAAAAGGAAGCGAGGTGACTTCAGAGTTCAGTGCAATGTGGCGGCGGAGCTTCGGTACCAGCAGCCACGTGAGCGCTGTGCACGCGCTGAAGGAGAAGAAGTGGGATGCGCTTGTGATCGGAGGTGGGCATAACGGTTTGACAGCAGTGGCTTACTTAGCTCGCGGCGGTCTCTCCGTGTAACCCTAAACCTGACCCCAAAAAAATAGGTCGAATCTAAAAAGTCACGTTTGAAAACTTAACACTCAAGAAATTAAATTTAAAATTATACTTTAATTTAAAAAATATATAACTATAATTTAATAAATATCTCATAATAATAAAATATAAATATCATAATTAATATTCGGATATTTAAATAAAATCTTTGAAATAAAACCACAATAAATGAATGCAAAAAATAATTCCAAAACATAATTATTCTCAAAGTATGAAATTACATCAACGTCTCAAAATAATAATTTGAATAACTAAAAATAATTTCGTACTGAATAATAAAATAACCGGATAAAATGTGAGATCCTCCAAATACCACGTCGCCTAAAGTCCAAAGGTATCTGTAAGAGGAAACTATGAGGGAGTAAGCTAAAGAGCTTAGTGTGTCTCTAAAGTGCAAGGAAAACCATAATCATAAAACATAGTAATATTTTCTCAAGTATCTTTAAAATATAAAAAAATGATACAATATCACAAACGTAATGCAATGCACCCCAACTATGTCCGCCAAAGATGACGAAGGTTCCCATAACCTCCTCGCTACATCTTCACCATCCGAAGTAGAACGACCCAAAGGTGGAGCCACTGATCCGAAGCGGAATTCAGCCCGAAGGGTGAAACCACTGAACTTCCTTCGTACAAATTATAACTCATGCTCATACATATATGATGTTTAAAACTCAAATTTCATAAACAGAATTCCATAAATCTGATATTCCATAAGCATACGTCATAAATCCATAAATCATAGTCCATAGTTCCGTAAATCCAATATTTCGTAAATCAAATATTTCATAAATCATAATTAAAACACATTCTAAAATCGTATGCATATGATGTCAACCATACAAGCTATAATGCAGATCATAATCAAACAAGGTATAAAACCATATAAAAATCATTTATTTATAGTACCGAAAGAAAACACACCTTACCCGAAGCAAACTCAACATACTGTATAATTTGTTTTCCACGACTAGAAGTATTGGGTCCAACTATATTGGTATAAGTGAACAGTGATTGAGGGTTGTGGATTAAGCACAACTGGTTGCGGTTCACACAATAGAGCCGAATGGAGGATTGCATTTGAGTGAGGCTTACATGATGCGGTTGTAGGAACCGTGGGCAATCGTGGGAATGTTACGAAGGGTTTTGATGCTAATTATAAGGGGGTTCACGATCGACAAAAAGATGGAATTTGTAGGGTGATGATGACGACAGAATAGAATTAGGAAAAAGAATGGGTTAAACAGGTTTAAATACCTTAAATCTTTTGGTTAATCTACTAGATAAGTCCTTGACCTTTTTAGGGTTCAAGAGTAGCACCTATTATTAATTTATCTTATAAAAATGTCACTAAATTTGTTTAAAATTTAATTAATTCCCAAATTCCTTAATTAGGGCTTCATATATAAATTCTCAATTTCTAGGGTTTTGAATTTAGAAATATTTAAAATCAAGGTTTTAAATTTGGGGCAAAAATTTGGGGTGTTACACTCCATTTCCGTGCTCAAGCGACGACACGTAATCGGTGGAGCAACGGTGACCAAAGAACTGATTCCCGGCTTCAAGTTCTCCCGATGCAGTTACCTCCAGAGCCTCCTCCGTTCCTCCATTATTAGGTTTCGAAGCACATTTTCCATGCTATACTGCTATTTTATTTCTCTTTGAGCTCTTTTTAAAAAAAGATTAAATGAGTCGATCTTGTTGTTGTTTATATTTGAATTTGTTAGTGAACTAGAGTTAGCGAGACATGGAATGAAGTTATTGAAGAGGAATCCATCATCGTTTACGCCTTGTTTGGATGGAAGATATCTTCTGTTAGGGCTAATAAAGAGCTTAGTCATTCTGAGATGAGAAATGTTTGGTTAAATCAAAAAAGGTTGAAAAGGGAACGTGCTTGAGGCGTGCACTAGACATTGTCTTTAAGGATATTTCGCGGTGAAGCGTACCCTCTAGGATTCAATAAGCACTTCTGCCGAAGCAGGCAATAGAAAAAGCAAAGAACCAATGAATACTCAGCTATGAGAGAATGAGAAAGTTACTTTTAATTTGATAATTTGGAAAGCAAGTGAGCATGGTATTTATAATACTATGTATTCCCACAAGGGTATTCAAAAAATAGCCATTAGTCAAGGGCAAATCAGTCAAAAATAAAATGAGTGGTTAAGAATAAAGATACTTTAATTTAAAACGAATGATTAAAATTAATCAAAAATGAATGGTTCAAAATGACTTTTAAATAATAATAAAAATAAAAATAATAAAAATGGATCAGACCTCTAGTTCATGCACATAAGAAAATCAATCGATTTTAATTGGACTTCTTGGCCAAACCCGAGTGTGCGAAACCACCATCATAATTTTTCTCTTACAAGCCCAATACAGGTCTTTATATTTAAACCCAAAAGAAGTAATATAAAAGAAAGATATGAGATTCTTTGAAATATACTAAATAATTTTATATT
Source organism: Hibiscus mutabilis (assembly GCA_019671005.1). NCBI lineage: Eukaryota > Viridiplantae > Streptophyta > Magnoliopsida > Malvales > Malvaceae > Hibiscus > Hibiscus mutabilis. The sequence continues at coordinate 5,226,560 of CM033722.1, forward strand.
TTTACAACAATCCCCCATATATTTCAAAGAATGATAAAAAAAAGTTTAGTTGAGTATTCTGAAATAACGTATTCATTCTGGTGTCTTTTTGGACTATGAACCAGAACTTAAAAAAATGAGACATAACTTACTGAGTAATTGGTGAAACACATTTCTATGAACCAATAACTCATTACTGTAAGCTAACATTCTCATTAATTACGTTATATCTATTGTTGCTCTTTGTCGCGATTGTGCGCTAATTGGCCATGCACGTGCCTGGTTTTCATAAGTGCTCTAGAGACTTTGCCACAAATCTCATAGAAACGGCCCCACTTCACACTTATATAGGTCAAGCCATCAAGTGTATTCTGCAAGTCAATGCACCACCTATAAGGGCTATGGTCTTGATTAAGAGTTTTACTCACCCTCACCATCCTTGCAGTTTTTTTAGCACTATGTATACCATAGGAAATGACACAAGAAAAATAATGTAGTGCTTTCCCTATCAATCAGCGACTTGTTATTACCTATATGAACCTTCTTCATGGGATCGCCAATCACAAAGGTTGGGTTACCATCACTGTTGATTTCTTATATTGGCATAAGTCCTTTTTCCCCTCGATATTTCACATATTAATTTTTTCCCAGGGGTTTAGTTGAATTATTTGGCCAAAATCATTCCTAACTTCACATAATTAATTGATATCACTTCATCTTTTTGCAGCTGCTTTATTACCTCATGTCATTAGACAAATATGTCTAGTTTAACCATTGAAAGTTTTTATTCTTTGCAATGTCTATTGCTACTTGGCAATCACATTGCATTAACACCGAATCTATCAGTTTTGTGCCTTATAAAATACATGCTAAGGGGTTTTTTCAACCACTCAACTTCAAATACATGCTAAGAGATTTTTCTATCACTTAGCTTTATTGTTCAGGCTAAAAGTTTTTCTACCACTTAACTTCATTACACAGGCTAAGAAGTTTTCCTACCACTTAACTTCATTACACATGCTAAGAAGTTTTTCTACCACTTAGCTTCATTATTAGCCAACTCTAATGCAATAAATGCTGACTTCATAGTAAATTTTCTATAAATGTCTGTTTGGCTAATTTTCAAGACATGTTCTACCTCTAAGGGTGAGTACATAACCACTAGCAGATCTAGTCTCACATAAATAAGATATTTAATTATCATCATTGTATCCTTTTAACATAGCGGGTACTCCACTAAGTAGAACATCATAACTCATGATATCCTTTTGATATCTTATAAACTTTGCTACATCAACTCAACAATAATGATTTGAGCTGTGTATATTAGCTCAATTGAAAAATAACATGTGTCATTTCAGCTCTAGTAAAATTCGTCAAGTGCATCAAAATTTTAATAAGTTTGTGCATGCTTGGATTGGGCAAGATGATCGCATGTATCTTTCCTCATTTGAATATTAAAATAATAAGAGTTATTCACATGTTTGGTATCAAATGTATCCAAACTTCTTAAAATTTAATCGTTATGTTCTTGTGATAGCATTTTGCTACCACACTTCCTTATGATTTAAATACTCAATATGGCATTTGCTTCATTCATGTCTTTCATTGAAGCAGGATATCTCTCAGTCTCACATATGATAGACATGTAATCAATACACAATAATCACATAAACATCGTCAATCAGATTGGTACAAACAAAAAGACATTATTAAGATAAACATGCTATCAACACAAACAAATAAACACTCATGTTTTCACTTATCACTTGATTGAATTTCTCATTCCACTATTTGGAAAGTTTGTTTCAAGATATATTATGATTTGAGACATTTACAGATTTTAATTTCAAGACCTGATTTAATGCATTCTTTGAGTTATTCAATATATATTTTTAAATAACCAAAAACATGATTTTAACTTCCATTTGGTTGATAAAAATTGTGTGTTTAAACTAGAACAAAAATAAATATCAATAAAGAAACTTTTGTAATTGAAGTAAAAATACCAAAATAATAACAATATATATTGTTTTAAGTAAAACCTTTTGCAATATATATTTATAAAATCATTATTCTTAAAACTTCCTTGTAAAAAGAAAATTTGTTTGTAACCAATAAGTTTTGTTGTATGAAGTAAACAACTAATTTATAAACATTATAAAAATAAGTTACATTTAACACTAGCCCCTTTTGCTCAAAAGAAAAGCATAATAAGAAAAAACTGTTTCAAAAAAATTATATCATTTTCAGCCAAGTATACATATATAAAAATAATATTTCCAAAGAGTTCTACAGTTCTTGGTCGTTTAAATCTTCTCAAATCATTATGTTCACAATCAAGTTTTAATCAGTTTCAATCATAGACGAATTAGAAGAAACAATCGTGCAATTTAATGGTCTATTTTCTTTATACTACACCATTTCATAATAGGAGATAGATGACAGATTATGATTTCTTTTTCATTATAGTCATTAAACAAAATAAACATCTCATTTATCTTGGTCATCTTTTTATTCTTTTATTTCTAAAATAAAATATGATGTATCTCAAAAACACATATCATTAAAATTGACATAACTTCTTGTCATTGTTTGTTCAACAATTTTGTTTCAATTAAATAAGTTATTATCCAAAGCATAAAGCATATATGCAACACTATGAACATGCAATCTAATACTTTAGAGCCAATCACGAACTAGAAGCATAAATTTGACATGACACCCCCACACATTAAAATATTTTAAGAACATATAAATTTAAGGTGTCTCTAATCATTTTCACATAGAAACTCCAAAATACACATTTTACAAGTTATATTAATATTAGCATACCAAATTAATCATAACAACAAAAATTCCCACAATAACATGTTCTATAACATATCATATAGATCATCATGACATTTTAATAAGAAAAGAAATATAACTAGCATGCATAATAACTTTGAATAAACATGTTACAAAACCTTTTTTTTCACAAAATATATTCTCGATTTGTCACATTTGAAGAAAACTTAGGCTAAGGGTTTTTTTGGATTTAATTTTGAATAATACCCTGCCCCTTCAAATACTTGTGCAGTTTCAAACAATCTCTAAGATAGATAGTTTCTTCCCCTTCCTCCATATGGGAGTATGACGCAAATATATGCCTAGTAGCACCATTGTCTATCATTCACTCTTTTGTATTCATAAAATATCAACTTTGAGAAATGATCACAAAAATTATCTCATCTGCTTCAACCAAATTAAAATTTGGCTTAACAAAATTTTCTTTTTTTTCATTATTTCATCTGTTTTAACCAAATCAACATTTGGCTTAACAAGATTAACGACATCTGTTTCGCCCAAATTAATATTTGGCTTAACAGGATATTCATTTCTCATTGAAATTTTTGCACTAAGTTATACGGTGGCTCAATGTGTCATCATAATTGGAGATAAAATTCGCGGGTATAATCAATGAACAATGCACCATGTAGGTTCTTATAAAAGAGAGGTGGTGTGAAAGACACTCATAAATACCAAGTCTATGATAGGACCAATCCTAGACATGTATTTTCGCATTATACCAACAGTCAATTATGGAGTCAGCCACATATAAAATAATTTTCCTTTTCCTTCTTTTTCAAAATATTATTTTGGGTTTGTAATCAACTTCAATCGTACTTAAAGCTCAACTCACACAATTTTGTAAGTATAAATATCATGCATAAGATTTTTTTTTAATAATTCAACACCATAACATAGGTAAATAAAAATTATTGTTTAAATATATACACAAAAAATTATAGATAATACATACATATTTTAGCAGCATTGAGTTCGGACTATGATGCACAGACAACAACGTGACTGTAAGGGGACGCACTAGAGTACTGCATGGACAGCGTAACAACAACAAAAACACCAAGGAAAATCTTTGTTAAGAGGTTGCAGGTTTTTTGGTTTAAAATAGGAAACGGGAAATATCCTTAAGATTGTAAAAAAAATGTTTGGTTAAACCGAAAAAGGTTGAAAATGGAACTTGCTTGAGGCGTGCACTAGACACTGTCCTTAAGGATATTTCGCGGTGAAGCGTACCCTTCAGGATTCAACAAGCACTTTATCCGGAATCAGACAACAGAAATAGCAAAGAACCAATGAATACTCAGCTAGGAGAAAATGAGAAAGTTACTTTTAATTTGATAATTTGGAAAGCAAGTGAGCATGGTATTTATAGTACCATGTATTCCCAAAAGGGTATTCAAAAAATAGCCATTAGTGGCAAATCAGTCAAAAATAAAATGAGTGGTTAAGAATAAAGATACTTTAATTTAAAATAAATGGTTAAAATTAATTAAAAATAAATAGTTTAAAATGACTTTTAAATAATAATAATAATAATAAATATAAATAAAAATAATAAAAATAGATGAGGCCTCTAGTTCATGTACATGAGAAAATCAATCTATTTTAATTGAACTTCTTAACCAAATCTGAGTGTACGAAACTACCATCATAATTATTCTCTTACAAAAGAGGAAGTGAAATTCTTTAAAATATACTAAATAATTTTATATTTTTACAACACAAATTCTCCAAGCGAGATGCCGATGCTTATCCAAGGTACATGTCGGTTTTGATCTCCTTTTAATCTGATTGATTTTCCTTTAAAATTTTGAGTTCTATGCTTAAATTTATGTGCGAATAGTGTTATCATTTTTAGTAGCAAAACAAGATTATTTAAATTGTAGTTGAAATCGAGTGGGAACACGTTCAAACAGTCAGTGATCTCTGTTTCTTTTTTCATTTTCAGTAATATGTTTTACTGATTCTTTTAATTTCATAGATATGAGAGTCAATTAGAGAGGTTCTGTAAACTCATGGGTCCACTATTGGATTCTTCGCCTCCTGAATCTTCGCAAGGTACTTCATCTCTCCAAGATCGTCTCAAGAATAAAGTACACAACTCAGTATTTTGGACTCGTTTGCTGCACCAGGCTGCTTCCTTGGGGCAGAAAGACATGGTGTAAGAGTTTCTTTCCCTAAGTTGAAGTGGCTTCTGATGTTGTCAATGTTTCTATCGTGAACGAAAAGTTGTTAGAAACTTCCCTGTAGTGATACTTTATTTAGTCTTTTCTAATGAACTAACGCCTTGAGGTGCTTGCACATTTGATTTGTGAAGTCAACCAGTCCATTCTATTGAATCCAGTCTAAACCTTACATCATGTCTATTTTCTTTTACAGGGATTTTATGGATCTTTTACTGTCTCCAGCTTCAAAAGTTTTGAATAACTGGTTTGAGGTGGTTGTTTGATCCTTTAATTCCCTTTTGTATTATCCCTTTTTACTTCATGGCTTGCAATAATCAGGCAGCTTGGTTTATTTCCTTCAATGTCATAAGGAAAATGATTATGGTGATTTCAGTTTATTTTATTTTATGAGTAATTTTGCCTTGCCTGAAACAAGATAACTTTGGTAAATATTAAAACTGGTTGGATGCTCATTTTATTTCTCTGCAGTAGCTAAAGGATAGCACATATGACCAGCTTCAAAATTAGGTATTAATGAAGGAGTTTTATGCTCATAGTTTACAGTTCTGTTGTTGACTGTGACATGTACAGACAGAAGTTCTGAAGGCAACCCTTGCAACAGATGCTGTGATTGGCTCTACGGTAAAAACTTTTAATAAAAGCAGTAAAATGCCCCAGATTTTGATTTTAATCAGTCTATATAACATGCTGTGAATTTTAACGGGGTGTTTGTTATCAAAGGATGAACAAACGAAGAAAATTTTCTGTCTGCCATGCAAGAATTAGTTGAATATTTGACATTTTCTCTTTCAATTTGTGTTCTAGGGTAGTGTCTCCACACCAGGGAGCGGATATGTACTGCTACATCATGTGATGGGAGAAACTGACGGTGATAGTGGAATTTGGTCGTATGTATATCATTGCTTGATTTGTCTATTAGTTTTAGGGTTAATGTTTCCAATTTTTTGTTCAATATTTATTTTGCACTTTTATACTATGCTGACTTGTCCCTTCATAGGGCTCTGTTTTTGTTCTGTTCGTGTTAAATTTATTCCTAAGAGCCAAAATGTCTTTTTAGGTTATGCCAATGTACTATCATGCTAAGCTTTCTCTTAACAACCAACATCCCAAGACTGACAATTTTGTAGATATGTTGAAGGTGGAATGGGATCAGTATCCATGGCTATCAGCAATGCTGCCAGGGAAGCTGGTGCTCATATTGTCACAAGTGCAGAGGTATAGTTTAAATCATTTCTCTACCTTTCTTTTTTCGCCTCTCCCCATGACAGAATGAAATTTCTCTGAAGTTTTATTTTGATGTCTTTTGTGCTTGTACAACTACATTGAGTCATATACATTATGAATGAACATGAATTTGGAAAAAAGAGGCATCATGTTGATATCTATGTGCAACTTAATTCTTCATGGTTGCATGATAATAATTAATGTGATACAGGACATGCTCTTTTTTTTTTTTTTATCAATTTCTATGTTTTTGTCATGTTCATTTGCCCTTGCACTGCACCAATATGAAGCAAAGACCTGAAATTTGGTTACTGTCATGCAAGTCAACATGTCGGGGTCATGTAGTTTGTGGTGGAGGATCTCCTTTGCCATTTTAACTCCCTAGGTTCTTTTTGATGTTTACACTTTCTAGCAGAATGTATTTTGGGCAATCATGTGGATTCTGGGTTTAAACTTTATGCTTCAATTCTCACCTTCACTATGTTGGCTATTATATTGTCAAGGTTTCACAGCTGATAGTTGATGACTCGGGCAAAGTGAGCAGGGTTAGTTTTCCTACCAGAGTTTCTGCGATGCTGACAGATCTTTGAGCTTGAATCACACTAATCAGATCTCGAAAACATGACCATCATTGCTTAGGTGTTGCTGGCTGATGGTACAGTGGTTCAGGCTTCAAGCATTTTATCAAATGCAGCCCCTTATAAAACATTCATGGTAAAATTTTACCACTGCTTATTTAGTTATGTTGCTGAAAAATTAGTGTTATCAGCATAAAGAAAGCAGCATTTGTATTTTGGCAACTGAATTGCGCTTTTAAATGTACTTTTATTTACCATTGGTATGGTTAATATCTGCCGCAAGAATTGGTGCTGCAAAACGTTCTTCCTGATGATTTTACCTGTGCCATTAAGTATTCCGATTACAGCTCTGTATGGTCTATTTACATTCTTTTATTTAACGCGTAGTATTTTTCCTCCATCACTTAATCAGGCATACGATTTCTGGCTTAAAGAGAAACCAGCTACTCTATTAGTGTTTTTACAATTTAGTCTGTTGATAAAGAAAATTTAAAATGCGCTTATCCGTTAGTCTGAAATACACTGATTTATGCTTTTGCTAAATGGGCCATCGAGCAATAGTTGCAAAATGTGGTTTTACTGCCATGTGCTAAACATATTTCTCTATCGTTTATCAAAACAGGTAACTACCAAAATCAACCTAGCTGTTGATAAATTGCCTGAGTTCGATTGTTGCAAGTCGATATATCCTGGTTCAGGTCCTCAGCACACTGGTAGTGGTATCATTCATGTTGGTTCTGAAAGGTATGATACTATATCTTAGGCATGTTTCCTAAATGGTCCAGGCAAATAAACTGGTTACTGATATCAATAACTTTGAAGCTTCCCTGAACTAGAAAGTCATTCTCACTTTTCAAGCGTATATTGAGTGCCATGTAGATGCCTGTCACAATTGTGGCTTTTTTTGGATAACATATTTGCTACATCAACCTTTTTTATGACAGCTTTAAACTGTTGTCGTAAAAGAGGCACATATATGGATCGCTTATAAATTGGTTCTTTGTCGCACTAAATCTAGCTCTTTTACCCTATGTTGCTCAAACTCTTTATTTTTCATGAAGTAACCATATCTGACACTTAGATATGAGGATATGACCTCCAAGGTTACGCCAAATGTATGTGCAAACTTAGGAAAGTCTAACCATACCCATGTCCTACACTTGAACCGGAGTCCGAGTAACATAGCTTTCAATCCCGAGTTTTAAGTGATCCTTTGCCTTTTTCAGCATGGAGGAGATTGATTCAGCCTGTCAAGCAGCAGTCAATGGATTGCCATCAAGAAGGCCAGTCATCGAAATGACAATTCCTTCCGTAGTGGACAAGACGATTTCTCCACCTGGTACCCAATTTTGTCATTTTTGTATCTTCACATCGTTCGATCATTTTCTTCTCTCTCTCTCTCTTTCTCTTTTATATTCCAAACATATATGTGTGTGTATATATATATATATATATATATTTACATTAGACCATAATGAGATTTGCTACTTAATAGAACTCAAGAGTGTCGCACTTTTTCACAGGTAAGCATGTCATTAACTTGTTCATCCAGTACACCCCTTATAATCCGTCTGATGGCCGATGGGATGATCTTGCTTACAGAGTGAGTAGAATTTTATCCAAGCCATCCACTTCTAAGCTTAGTTAGCGTGTAAATCAAACTTGTTATCATTGGCTTTGATACGTGGAGTTTTTATTTTTCCCAAGGCATTCCTGTCTGAAACATATACGATCTCGAGCTTGGGTGACATAAGCTTTTATTAGTAGTCTTGCAGTTACTATTTAGCTAATACTTTTGGGCAAGGTGCAGGGTATCATTCCTCCATTACTGACCATTTCCTCGTAATAATCATATTGTTTGTATTGTAGGAATCGTTTGCACAAAGATGTTTCAACTTGATCGATGAGTACACTCCGGGGTTCAGCTCATCTGTCATTGGCTACGACATGCTAACTCCTCCTGACCTGGAAAGGGAAATTGGCCTCACAGGTTCTTTATATCCATAACTCTGTGCATTACTTTTGGACAGGCCTGCTAATCTCTTCCTTGTTCCGGTCAACTTCATAAAAACATTTTTCACTCGCGACTTCCTTTCAAGCTCTTAAACCTGTTATTATTTCTAAATACAACAATGAGAAGAACTGCTCATCTGCTTGTAGTCGCCGCCGACATTCATTGTTGTTAGGAGGAAATATCTTTTATGGAGCTATAGGATTGGATTCTCTTTTCCTCATGCGACCTGTTAAAGGATGGTGATTTTTCTCCTTCTCTTTTTTCTTTTCTTTTTTTTTTTTACTTTGAAAAGAGGGGAAAAAATGCATGTTTAAATTTATACAAAATTTGTATAATATATAAAATATTAATCCAATTTTATGGGTGCAGGTCGAATTACAGGACTCCATTCGCCGGCCTTTACTTGTGCGGGAGTGGTGCCCATCCAGGTGGTGGTGTGATGGGCGCACCCGGCCGCAATGCAGCAAAGCTAGTTCTTGAAGATTTCAAGAAAAAAGTTGAATTGATTTTCAGAAAATAGAAAATCAAGTCCACTTCTGCTTTTGGGAAATAAATTCTTTAGCAGATGCTGCCCCTTCACGAATTGGTTCTATTATAGCAAAGAAAATACTTTAATACATAAATTTGTGTAAATTTTAGTTTATACAAGCTTTTTAATTTTAGAGTTTATGAATTTAAATTAGGGCTTAGGTTGTAAGGTGTATAATTTAGAATATTTTATTAGAGTTTAGAGTTAAGGGGTTTAGGTTTTAAGGTGTTAGGGTTAGAAATTTAAATTTTAGATTTTATAGTTCAAATATTAAGGGTTGTGTAAAAAATTTTACCCGGTTTGTGTATCAAAAATATAACCCTTATAGTAGTTAATATAACTTGTAATTATACTATCATTAATATACAATTATTATTATTTTATAAGTATTATCTAATAAAAAGTACAACTTAGATTGATTCTAACATAAGAAAAATATTTTGATACACAAGTTTTTTAGGAGTTTAGATTGTATGGTATAGTATTTAAAGTCTATGTTTAAAATTTAGAGTTTATGATTTAGTGATTAAGATTAGAAATTTTTATTTTAAAATTTAGAATTAGAATAAACAAGTCGTATAAAATATTTTTTTATACAACCAAAATATTACTCTTAAATTAATAGTATAGGTGTATAATGGTAGAATACTATATATTTCACTACTACATTTATTTTTAATATTTAAAATTTTATTCTATTCTAAAAAAATATTTAAAATTTTATTTATATTAAAAATTACTACAAACTTATAATGTAATGTTTTTTTTCATGATTTTCTAGGATTTTTTCTCATGAAAAATAAACGTTAAAGATTAGTATTGAAACAGGCTTAAAACACATTGATATCTAATTTTTTTAATCAGATTGGTCATGAACTTATAAATTTGGACAAATTGATCTCTAAACTTTTTTAGATCAAATTGACCCCTGAACTTGACAAGTTTGACAAATTGACCCTTGAACTTTTTAGTCAATTTGATCTCCCAAAAGGTTCAAGGGCTAATTTGGTACCAAAAGATAGTTAAGGGTCAATTTGACCGCGCAAAAAGTTCAGTGGCCAATTTAACTAAACTTTACAAATTCAAGGACCATTTTGTGGTTCAAGTTATTGAAATGTACTAAAACCTCGCATACTCGCCTCCCAATCACTTTCAGGCTTCACTTCCGTTTAGCAACGGCTTAGGCCACAAGTCCTGTAGGAGGTAGCTCCCCGCCACCACACCCTTCTCCAGTTCCTTTTACTCCCTCCTCCCCCCGTTTCTTCTTCTCCATCCCTCCCCACGGCTCAGCCCCTCCTCCTAGTCCAACAACCATCTACATAGCCCTTTTCTTTCGTAACAGTATTACTTTAAGATCAGGTGTTTTCTAGTATGGGTGGTCATGCCATTTTCTACAATATGTGCAGCTTAGGCTTAGTTCCTTGTACCGAAGCTGTTATAGTTTACTCTTTTTTTATATATCCAAACCCTTCAATAAACTACTTCTCTATCAATTTATAAACGCTAACTTGAGGCCTCACATTAAAGGACTAAGAAAATTAAACAGATATTATCTTGTAATCACACCAGTATATTTAAATATAATAATAATAACTCGAAACTTTCTGACTACGTGGACGAGTAAGAAAACACTTAAGCATTTAGGCTTTTCATCAATATACACAACCTTCACCATGGTCCCAAAAAGTTGGTTAAAATAAGTAGTTATCAACTCACAGTGAGAAGAAAACAATTCAAGGATCAATTTTAACAGCATTTGAATACAGAACTACCTACTTAGCCAACCGGAAGCAGATTTCGGGATGAATGTGATAGCATTTGAAGCAGCTTCTAACCTATATCATGGTTAAGGGTCATTTGTCATCAAGTATAAATATAATGCAAATTGGGGCAAAATAAAAATCACATGAATGCACGTAAATTTTAACTGTCTTTTAAATGTTAGATATGGATATATGTCTAACACAAGTATTTTCAAATTTGTTTAAGTTATTTTATATTTATAAGATTATATCCATATACTCATGTCTGTATGCAAATGTTGATGGTTCACACACACACAAATAGAGAGAGAGAGAGAGAGAGAGAGCACTTAGAAATCTCTTCGCAGGCCCTCATAATTTCTGTTGATCTTGTTTCAAGCACTTGACCTCCAAAAATTATCTCATCCAAGATAGTGTGTATCTGCATAAAAGTTATCGAACATTTGAATAAAATGAAGGTATAGACAGCCAAATTGGTGAGGAGAGAAAAGCACCAAACAAAAGCAATTAACCATAGATTTAAATCAGAATAGTGCAGTAATAAAGTGTTCAACTTCCATTAAATCAGTTTTGAGTGTAAAACACCTAGGGCATTACAATGATGTCATAAGAACTGATCATCGAGCACATTCCAAAGACAATCGTTGGCTAGCAGGGCATAAAGGCACTAATTCTCTGCTTTGACACCAACCAAGGATTGAATGCAAGATTAACAACACAGGATATCAAGTCAAGACTTTAAGGACTTCAGGCAAAAACTAACTGCAAAAGAAACTTTAAAAAGGATAAATTACAGAAAGCACCAAGCATCATAAGAAGCTATGTTATTCCAACTTTTCATTTTTCTTGAAGTATCAATGTGTAACACCAATGTTTGACATATATCCGGAAATTGGTATGGGGAGAACTTCCAAAGACCCTCCAAATATATGGGAAAACTAAAGAGATTAAACATACGGCATATCTGTATCGGACACCTACTCATATCCGACACTCGTACTTGAATCCAAGTAACGTAGATAAGGCCTTCCCTGCCATCATGTATTATCTGAAACCTGAAATATACTCTCAAATATATATTCCAACATCAACTCCTATTAGCATAGGTGCTATCCTCTTGTAATCAAGTAAAAATATAAATAAAAGCGCACTTTGTGTTTACTAGTCCAATAAATACACTAGATCTCATTTGCATGTAGAATCTAACATTCCCTGTCACTAAATATATTACAGATATAAGTGATGAGAGGATGCAAACCTTGCTGTAATTGAACACAACGTCGAGTTCACAAACATTCTTGAAGCATCTGTCCAATGTTTCCACAAAAACTGAAGGCATCACATCTAAAGTAAGTAAAATTATCCAATATTTAAAATAAATATCAGCAATATTGTTACATTCAGCATTCTAGTTTGTAAAGAAAATGCATGTCAAACCCATCATATTGATCTTATCAGGCAAAATGAAATTTTAGAGCCAACAATTCCATTTATCTTACACTTTCATAACAATAATTGTTAGCATCTTCTATGCAAAAAAAAAATCCGGTTATATACAAAATGACATCTATGAAATTTATTGATGCAATCTAACCTTAACACTTGAAAGACACCAAAGTTAAACCTAACTAATTTTGATGGCACGAGCATAGCGATCATTGATTCCAGTGCTCAAAGAATAAAAACAATTTCACAGAGCATTGCAACTAAAATGAATTCAACTTCCAAGTCATCACAAAGACCATCAAACTGGCTGTAATCAGCTTATGAAAACTTTTCATATCTATAATGCAAGATATAAATATTCAGACACCTCAAACAATTGAGTAACTGAAATCTTAACTTTGCAAGGACCATGCCATAAGTAACTCTACAAGAAAAATTAGAAGCTTACCTTGTATCAAGTCAAGTATGGCTAGCTCATTTTCAGAACTATCAAATACAAAAATAAAGTAAAGAGTAGCAAAATGCTTGTAAACAAGGCGACTATCCTGCCAGTGAAAGTTAAAAAGCAATTAAACAGAGTTTGATGACAAATAAGAGGTAAAATAAAGCTATTTCAGCGATTAACAAGAACAGAATTACAAATCAAGAAATTAAATAGAAAATAAAGGAAATTACCGGACCAAAAATTGCTTCGGCCTCTACGAAATTGCTTACGTTCTCAGGTCTACTGCACAAGACTGTTAAGCGATCAATATCAAAGTCAAAAGCAAAAGCAAAAAAGAAATTAAATGTCAAGAATAATCAATTAGGTCTGCTAATGAACGTGAATAAAAAATGCATCTAAGGTTTATGCGATCCAAACCGAGGAAAGTTCAAGCTAATTACAGCTAAGCAAGTAGTAGGTGAGAGATCGAACCTCCAAAAACGCTGCGTATAAGCTCCTGCTGTTTCTCTAATGGCTGATTTCAACAAAATTCAAAGCGGCATGGATAGCAAAGGAAACCGAATTAGTTAATATAAACAAGATCGCGATATTCATTAGCATTATTTTTTTAAAAAGATAAAATGAGGGGGAAATCTCAAAAAGAGAAAGCGAAGTTTACCAGATACTCGAAGAATTTTGCAAGGCGAGGCTTCCCTTGAGTGTTCATCACCATCACAGCTTTTATCATCTTCGCTTCCTCCTCAAGGTACTCCACTCTCTCGCTCTTGACCAAACAAGCTTTTAGATCTATCAAATTTAAAATCACATCCAAGGACATATATAGTCGTGAAATATGTAAATGGATAAAAATGTCTTCAATTAGTCGATGGTAATGAGGTAGGTCAAAAGGCTAAAATTGGAAATACAGTCACTAGGGATAATTGTCAAATAATTTAATAAATATATTAAAATAATAATCCACGTCGTTTTTTATCTGATCAGCCCTAGAGAATGATACCATACCAGCTTTGAGACACTGGCGGCGCGAAGCAAACGGATCAAAAGAAATGGCTACCCTAGAAGAAGATGAAGCCGATATAGATCCCGTTAGAATGATATTGCTTGATGAAGAAGATGAAGAGATGAAGCTTACTACGCTAGATAACGGTGCAGCGAAGCCACAAATGCAGAAACATTATATCTGTTCGATCGAGTCAACGGTTGCGATTAGACAGCTTCCTTCTGAAGGGCTTTCTTTCCAGCTCTGGCCAGCGGCTACAACGCTCGTTACGCTTCTTGATGGCTATCTTAGTCACCTTAGCGAAAGCCCCCTCGCAACCACCCTAACGGCTTTATCTAATGGTGGCGATAATGGTCGGAAACTGAAAATCCTGGAGCTTGGTTCCGGCACTGGCCTTGTTGGAATCGCGGCTGCCGTCACGTTAGGAGCTAATGTGACGGTGACAGACTTGCCACACGTCATCCCCAACCTCAAGTTCAACGTTGAAGCGAATGCTGACGTGGTGGCTCGAAGAGGTGGGGCCGTCGACGTGACACCGCTGAGGTGGGGAGAGGATGATGACATGGAGATTATTGGGCGGGAATTTGATCTTGTATTGGCTTCCGATGTGGTTTACCACGATCATCTGTACGAGCCATTGATCCAAACGCTGCGTTTTCTGCTGAATGGAGGAGCAAGAGAGGGTGAAAAGAAAGTTTTCGTTATGGCTCACTTGAGAAGGTGGAAAAAGGAGACTGCGTTTTTCAAGAAAGCGAAGAAACTGTTCGATGTTGAGATTTTACACACAGATCCTCCGAAGGAAGGGTCTCGAATTGGGGTTGTTGTTTACGCTTTTGTTGGGAAAAACTAATGTCAACTATTTTCTGTTGTTTTTGTTCTTGATTGTTGAATTCACCAAAAATTGTCGACGAAGTTAATGAAATTGATGGTTTCAATCGTTTGCAGCCCTTTCTCTATAATAATTATCTAATAATACGAATATGCTTTTAATTGTTTATTTTGTTATTAAAAAAATGAAAATCTCAGTTAAAATAGAATTTGACTGGCTATCTCCTTACAAAGGTTGCTGGTATTAGAGATTTCGTTGTATAACTGCAAAAACTGAACCCATTTTAAAAGAGGTTTTGAACTATACGGTACAACAAGAAAGGAGGAAACGAGTCTTCTGAGAACTCCATAATCACACAAATACTCTAAACTAGTTTAGGTGACGATGATTCTGAAATCAAATAACAGCCGTACTATCATAAACAGTAATACACCCAACTTAGATTACAGTGTTAACGCCATTGAAGCACAACATTCCTTAGGCAAGGCTCTTATAAACAGTAATACACCCAACTTAGATTATGCAAATACTTCAACATCATCGCTTCCTTGATAGTGAGCCTCTGGTTACTGCTTTCATATTTTGTGAATCTCTAAAGCAAACAAAGTGAACCAATGTTTTCCCATTTGGGTAGACGGCGAATACACTTGTTCCTATTTTCTTGTTGCAGAGAGAGCACATACTATCACTCGAGATCTTCACCACTCCTCTTCTTTGGCTGTAGAGTTCATCTTTCACCTGTTCATGAAGATATTATATAAAAACGCATAAAGAGACATACATACATACATACATACATATGCTAACAAGATCTAATTGGATAAATCATTTATGCGCAGAATTGTTTTTGTTAACACAAATCACATACCTGTAGGTTCTCACTCTGCCTCAAGCTCTTGATGACAGAGAAGTTCCTGTATGCTTCACTGGACTTTCTCAAAAGAGGTTCCAGAAATGGAAGCAAGTTCTGCAGGGGGGAAGACAAAATACCTTAAAGAAAGAACTTAATTGACACTCAGATGCCCCAAAGGAAATCTAACAAAGTACATCTGATGGGCCTACTATATTCATGAAGAATCATATATCAGTGACCATATAGACTCAGATGCAACTGGTTCAGGAGCTTTTGAAAGCAATCAAGATTTTACGAAATACCTGTAGTTTAGTATCCCTTGGTAAGAGTTTGAGTGCCTGAGCTCCATTGATTCTATCCCATCTTCGACTCAAAAGATTAAGTACCTGATCAAACATGATAGTGGGACCTACTTCCTCGCTAGATTCTTCGACATCACCATCACTCCTACCACTATCGGTGTTGCTCGAACTAATACGCAAATCCTCTGCACCTTCTATTGAGGCAATTTTCTTACGTCCTTTAGATTTCACTAAAGCTGCTGAACCAACTTTTTGGACGCTTGTATTTGGGGATAATGCCAAATCTGCAATTCTCTTTTCAAAGTACTTGGTTGTTTTTTGAGGATTCAGATAAATCTGTAAAAGAGTGAGGTATATATTGCCAGAAGATTTTCCTGGCAGCTGATGAACCACAGACTCATAAACCCGGTCACAATAGGCCAGTGCCAGTTCAGGTTCATGAAGCTATAAAGGTCAAGAGGAATTTGTTTATTAGAAGCATATTTAAAATGAAAAACAACAGATTTTACTTTGAAAAGAAAACTAGAGGAGAGGGTGAAAAGGTATGGATGAACTAATATATATGCAACTCTTCAGTTATGGTGGCCTTAGCCCTTAGCTTAACAACAAGTTCATCACTTTTTAGCCTTATTAATCATGGCAGAAACTACCTTATGAACATATAATGATAGAGCAAGCTCGTGTTGGTTCATTTTCCCCAACAAAGTTGCACGCTCTTCAAATAGAGCATCTGGAGGAAGACGTCTCAACAGAGCCTCTGGATTGTATCCTGAGATGCTTTCTAATGCAGACAATAATTTTTTCCTTGTTGAAGAATAAGCCTTCTCATCCCATATCTGTTGAGCACTTAGTTCTGAATACCATTCAAGTACTTCTGAGAGATAGATTTGTACCTACAATAGTCATTGCTAGTAATATGAGTTGCACTATAACCAACATCAACAAAAGTGGCAACTATGAGAACTCTAGTGGCTTCAAATGATAAGTTATTTTAATTACAACAGAAGGTCTTTACCATTTCATTCTGCAGGTTCCCTGAGATCCCATTTTCATTCATTGCAAGCATAAGTTCCAAGTACCTGCCCTGCATGTGTGGAGCATGCTGCTTCAAATAAGAATTGACCATGTCTGCTGGAATATTTCCAGACAAGAAAAGCTCAATGGTTTGTGTTGGACAGCTTTCAAGAACAAGCATTGAGAACTCAAGCACAAGCATCGGATCAGTGACGCATAGAGGCTGCAAATAAAACCAGCCAAAGTTTTACCACAGAATGTTCTTGAGCCGTGGAATAAAGATTGCATTGAATAAAAGCAAATACCATGAGGACATGGTCCGTAAGGTCAGGCCATAACAAAATTATGTCTTCTCATATTATTCTGGGTAAAAATTCGCATAGTGTACTTATTAAAGATAAAAGATTTTTTCCATGGTTCACATGACCTGGATTGCCCAAAAATCCCAATGCTCCCATAACATAAACATATTTAGTATCGATAAATCAAGTTAGAATACTTTAATGCAATAAGAGCCAAAATGTTTCCTGCTACTGACAAACTGACCTTGAGATATTCAATAATTGCCTCAGGACTGAACTTTTGGATGAGTGCAGCCTGCGATTGGTTTGTTTTCGACTCTTCCACTAATTGATGTAGCAGATTAAGAGCTTCACGGTGCATTGAATTACTTTTGTAAAGTTCTAACAGAGCAGCATAATGATTCCCTTTTTGAAGAAGCTCCTCGCATATTTTTACATCACAATAGTTAAGACCTTTCAGCAATTCTAAAGCTGCTGCTGATTGTCCAGTAAGAAGAAGAGCTTGGAAGAGGGTTGTATCCAGTATAGCTGCCATCTCCCTAGCAGCTGAGTTAATTGAAATGTTACCACGCCCCTAAGGGTCCAAACATAGTATTAGATCATGGAAAAAGTATACTTCTATAAATTTTGAAAATATGAAAAGAAATGGGATATTAACAGCAAATTGGGATTGAATATATGGAAAACTAAGTTGGTTTGTGTCATTAAAATTGTGCATATCAGCAAAAAGTTGAACTCTAATGTACACATAGGATCATGAAATAGGCTTCCCTTTACAAGGGAAATTAGCCTCACCTTATTTGACTTCTTAGACCTAGTTGAAGTAAAATTATCCCCAACGGCATCTAAAACTACCTCTTCTGTTCCCTCAGCAGCAGCTTTCTCTATAATACCAGATCTCTTCTTTTGAAGGTACTTAATAAGAGCCATGAGAGTATTGTGGCTCATTTTCTTGAACTCAAGTGCTGCATTATCATCAGATTCCGATGGCTGTGTAAGCGAGATTTCCAGATCATCTGACCGGCCAGATGAATCTCTTGAGAGCTGCGAAGCTTCCAGAGAGAGGTCCACCAAATTCTCTGGCTCGGGAATTGTAGTAGTTTTGGGAAGAACGACAGACGGATACAAAGAAAGCACGTAAGTAATATCTACTTGAGATGCCAAAAAGTGCTCCATTGCCTCCTCATAGCAGCCATTGTCAAAAAGATAATGAGCGTATCTACAACAACATGACACAACAGTTTAACCATAATGTATAATGCAAGGATCATACAGTAGGCTTGGATAACCTGCAGAAATTTATGATTAATACCAGGGAAAGACAGGTTTAAACATACAATAGGCCTGCATAACCTTGACAATGGCAAGGACCTTGAGAAATAGCGGAGTGAGCTATGTCAAAAAGTTTTCTAAAAGGGGTACACAGATGCAGTAGCATTTTAAACATGAGATAAGTCGGTAATTTTTATGAAACATAATACAGGCAACTTAACTTGATATAGTTGCACAAAGTAATAACTGTTAAGAGGGAAAATCCACCTTATATGAATAGACCCCTCCTTTGCAGCTCTAAGGCTAGCATCTTCAGGTGGAAGCATCTTACACAAGGCCAATGCTTCCTCAAAATCTCCAGATGCTGTTAATTGGACAATCTGCAATGCAAGTAGGAATCTTTTTGATGCAATGTTCAAAGCACTTCTTCGGTATTAGCATTTCATGTCATAGTCAACAATTTTTTAAAAAAGTAACAAAAGAAAAATATGATATTAAAGCATAAACAACGAGAGACAATATATGAATATATTATAGATAAAGTTTCATATGATGGCATTAAATTTCCTAAGAATATAGAAGTACCTGTGCACCAATAGGAACGGGGAAAAGCCCATAAACTGAGTTATTTGATGCTACAACTATGGCATTGTTACTGTTTATAAGATGATGCGAATTATGTATGACAATCGTCTGTATCAGAGGATATGGAACTCGAAGGGAGCGAATCTGCAAATAAAAAATAAGTGAATGTGCACAAATATTAAGATAAATAAATTCCAATCTTCTTTAGCATTTAGTCACACTACCTCAACACGCCTCGAAAACAGAGCTATTGCATATGGCTTTTGGATGACAACAGCAGTAGGAGCTTCCGACCAACATATCCTTCCAGATTGAAGCAGCTTCCCATTTTGATCCACGAAGACTCCAATATTTTCCTAAGAACAGCACTTAACATTACTCTTAACCAAACAACTCAAATGCTACCAATAAATTATTAAAGTTGGTACCTTCCCAAGAATAAGTTCCCCAGAGGGAAGAGCAACAACCGATGGTGGCGCTATCTTCCCCGAAGAAAACACCTCGGACAATGCACCGTTTGTGGCATTTAATATCATGTATTCCTTTCTAATACCTAGACATATGTTCTCACTACACCATGATATTGATTTCACTGTATCTGGAACACCAAAATCCTTCACCTCTACAAACCCGCGCCCTCCTACACAATAATTTTCAAAACAATTTCATTCAACAGTAAGCAGGCAATAATATTCTTCAAACTCAAATCCAAATTTCAGATCCAAAACAAAAAATAAATCAAACCAACAAGGCTTATTGATTGTTGCATTTGCTATTTGCTTTTTTATTAATTAAAAAGAAAAAGAAAATCACTGATTAACTATAAACAAATTAGTCAAATGGCACACTGGTTCTAATTAACTATTCCATATCACAATAAATTCATGCATTTATTACACAGAAAGAATACATTTCGAAAATGCTATTTTCTTATTTATTCAAACATACTGTGCTATTTGCTTCTTTAACTCTTCTAAATAAAAAAAAGGTTAGAAATATAGATTTACTGGTGAGTGGTGACTCTAAATGAGGGGGGAAAGAGAATCAAAGAAATTACCATCGTGCCTGAAAATACAAACTCTTTTCTGCCTAGCAAAGCAAAGGAAGCCTCTACGATCGTCCCAAGAGTAGACGTTAGCGCCTTTAGCTTTGGTTATCACAGCAATAGTTTCCAAATTGGGGAGCCTGTGAAAAGCGACTGATTCAGAGAGCGACAAAAGTAGTTCTCTCGATTCCAAAACCTTCATCGAAAGCATAGCTTTCTTTGAAAACCCTACAACAGTTCTCTCCAGTGAATAAGGTTCCTTCCGCAACGCGTGCGGGTCGGACGGTGGAGATCGATCAGCACCTGAAGAATCAGGACCGTAAATTCGAAGAGAACCATCGGACCAGCCAACGAGGAGCTTCGAGCCGTAGGATTCGACGGCGTCGATTCTAGCGGGACAATCGTTGAGGAGCTCGAAGGAATCATAGGCGCTGTGCACCATTTTCTTTCTCGGTTACTTCCCGTCTCTTCTCAAATCAGTGGGAGTTTCACCCTTGAGAAATTGAACAAGTACCTAAATGACGTCGTTTCTTTTCAACAGTAAAATTTATCTATCTCCGGTTCTCCGCGATGAGTTGGCGTGAGGTGAGGTCCTGCGCTTTTTTGCACTAATTATATCCCGCCACGTCATATTCAATAATAGATGGATATAAAAAGCCATAAAAACATACACCCGCTAAATCCAGCATATACAGATGTACTCTATAATAGCTCTAATATGAATTTTATCATTTTTATATAAAAATTAAGGAGGCAGCTAACCTTTATAATTTAAGACGTTAGATTTTAGTCCTTTTATTTTAAATAAATTGAGAAATTAAGGGTACAGATAACCTGTATATAAATTATTAATTTTTTTAAAATTCTTTACATTTAAATTGTTGAATTTAGTCGTTTCAAGTCAGATTGATTTTTGGTTCATATTGTTCTTGTTTTAAGTTAGATTCAGGTCGAGTATGATTCGAATTTAATTTGATCTATGTTATTTTGGGTCTGGTCAATATCGGATCGTTTAAATTTTGGGTCGGATCAATATTAAATCAGTTGATTTTCGGACCAAGTCAATATCAAATCAGTTGCTTTTTCATCTCAGATCAATATCGGATCGGTCGATTTTCGATTTGAATTAATATATGAAGATGCTCTTTTTTCGAAGAAAATGTGATATTAAATCATTAGATTGTGATTAATATTTGATATACTACTAGTGTAAAAAAAGTTTACAAAAGCGTGTCTATTTTCAAGCATAAATCTAAAATCCAAATTTCTAACCTTAAAACCTAGAAATCTAACAACAAACCCTAAACCCTAAATTCTAACCATAAATTTTAAATTCTAAACTCTATAGTCTAAACCCCTAACTTTTAAACCCTAAACCACTAAATAACCCCGCTTGTGAAAACTTTGTTTTCCACCGCCAGTTTATAGGATAATAATCCTTAAAGTATTACTAAATGTGGTTGTTAATTAACAATATAATACAAAAGGATAATAAAGCATACATTTTAAGCAAATTAAATTCAGGTTATTTTCGGTTCGAGTTATTTTTGTCTCGATTTGATTTTGGGTTCGGGTTTCTTATTGTTCGGGTCAAATTGGTTATGAGTTACTTTCGATTCATCTAAAATTCAGGTCAATTTTGGTTTGAGTTCGGATCAAGTTTAAATCACCATCCATATCAGGTCTCGATTCAAAAAAATTAATTCGAGTCTCGGGTCAAGTTCGTCAACCATGGATCTTATTAGTTTTTAAAAAATATATAAATCTTTTAATATATAAAAATAGAATCAAATAAAAATATTGTTTTTGAAGTTTTAAGTTTTTTATTCTATACTGAATCATGTGTAACAAATAAATAAAATCAAAATTTTTTTGAAAACCCATCCGCATGAGATTTGAATAAAATTTTTGAATTACTCAAATTTCACTTCAAAAATTCTTTTTTTTTTATCTAATTCATTTTGAGAATTTTTAGAAACTTGATACAAATTAAATTGTTTCTCTAAATAAAAATTTATACAACAATATTGACTTTTAGTGAAAAATTGGCAGTGATTAGGAGTAATTTTGTCACAAATTTTAACTTTTTGTGATATTTTGTTATGTAACACTATTAGTATAAGTAATTGTGATGCTTTTTTATTTGGTCACTATTATAGTAGTGATTGTGACGATTATATTTTTCACAATTAAATTCTCACTATAAGTCTATAACTGTGGCACAAATTTCATTGTCACTAAAACATTGACACATGATAGTGACAATATATAAAGTGGTAACTATTATTTGATATCTGTTGTGGCAATGAAATTGTCTGTCTTTTAAAATTTTACTTTTTGTTGTGATAAATTTTGTCACTAATGAAAAAATAAAATTAATGACAAATTAGATATTGTCACAATAATAAATTTTTTATAATAATAGTAATAATAACAATTATAAAAAATGAAGTTACCATGAACTAGTTTTTCAAAAGGTAAAATAATTCTATTAGTCTCTATATTATGTGTAAATTGTTGTTTTAGTCATTCTATTTTGATCAATTTTAGTCCCTATATTTTTAAATTTTAAAATTTCAATCCTAATCCAAACGGGACAACGGCAATATGACTAAATTACAATGACTAAAAATGATCAAATATGCAACTTATGTATAACAAATGGTTTGAAAACAAAATTTTACTTATCATATTTAAAGACTACCATTCATGTCAAAGATCAAATTTTCAAATTTTAGAAAGTTTATAAACTTAAAGTGACCAAATTAAAGTAAAAAGACTTATATAATCTTAGCATAATATGTGATAGCAAAATTATATACTTCGTATTTGTTTTAACTTTACTTGTGGAGTTATCATTTGCATTGTCAGTATACCAAATAATTATCAGATAAAGGATAATTCTATCAATAAATTAAATTAAATTATTTAATTAATTAAAATATAATATTTAATATCTAATATTTTAGGTGTAAATCTTACTATTCATATGTTTATATTTTAAAGCGTATTTCGTATAAGAAACCAAAAAAATAATTAAATTATTATTAGAATAATTTGTGTTATAATTAATAATTATTTTTAAAATAAACAAAAATAATTTCAATTAAAATTTAACCTAAATACTATTTTTCTTTCAAAATAATATTAAATTTGTTAGGATTTGTAGCACGCTCGAATTGATCTCCAATTACAGCCAAGAGGGTTGTTTTTGATTTTTTGTTGAATTGGCGAAAACCGATAAAATGATAGACAATTTGCAAGATTGTTTTAGAGTAGTTCGACTACCCAACCGAGTCTACATCCACTACCTTAGCACACCACTAAGGATTTCTCAATTCACTATGAATTATTCCCTTATTCAAGGCTTAGGAGGAAACCTTTATAACCCTATCTTTTACTGACTAAGATAGAACCAACTATAGTTTTTGTCCAAGGCTAAACTAGAACATCTCCTTTTACGAGGGATTTGTTTGGTAAACTAAATACCTCACAAGGTGGGTTTTTACACAATTTAAGCTCACTAGAAAGAGTACAAAAGATATACAAATAAGCACTCTCTAAAATATGTACAAGAGAAATGAAGAAATAAGAATTGGACTCAAATTCTCTTCATCAACATGCTTGGATATATTATCTCTACTTCTTCTTCAAGTGTCTTTGGCTTGTATTTATAGTGTGGAATGAAAAACTAGCCGTTAGAAAACTAGCCGTTGGGGACTTTTAAATTACTTGAAAAAATATATTTGAGTCAAAAACATTTTTAAAAGCTTTCAAACATTTTTCAAATTAAATGAACTTTAAATTGTTTTTGCAATATTTGTTAAAGTCCAAGATATTTTTCACTTTGTTATATCAAAATAAACATCTCAACAATCTCCCCTTTTTGATATAACGAAAACATTTGAAAAATTAATTTTGAGATTGCTCCCCCTTAGGAAAATAATTTTAGAAAAAAGAATATTTGTGAAAAATGTTTAAGACTCCCCTTTTTTCTTTTCGAAATTGAATTTTTCAAACCTATCTCCCCCTTTTTGTTATATCAAAAATAATTTCAAAACAAAGTTTGAAATCTCATTAAGTTCAAAACACCAAATGTTGAAAATTTGAAGTACCAATTGATAAACATACCAATTTTTGGTATATATATATATATATTTAAATCAAAAGCTCCCCCTTAAACAAAGCATTCCATTTTAATAAATCAATGCTTGACACTTAAAAGACATTGAATTTCGAGATAAAATCAAATTAAGAGCATATGAGATTCATTTTATCCAAGACTTTATAAATAAAAGAATAGACAACCAAATAAATAAAGAATTAGTATAGAGGTTATCTTCTTCATTTGTGTGACTAGAGCATTTCCATATCTTTGCTTTGCTTGTCATTGCTCCAAACACATCTACAAAAGACATTTACTTGATTTTTGGTATCCAAATTGCTTTGGATCCATTTACATTAGTCACAATGTCTTTAGTCCCCTTAGGAACTCATACTTGTCTAATCCTATAAGTTTTTCTTTTCTTTGTAGGACAAGTATGTGTGGAATGACCATGATAATGGCAATGCGAGCATTTTGCCATTACGTGATAAGATGAATTATTAGAAATAATTTTCATTTCTTTTGTTAAGCTTTCAAGCTTAACTTTCAAATCAAGATTTTCTTTTTCTAAAACTTCATTGCTTGTTTTTGAAAACTCTAAATCATTTTTTCAAGGTTTCATTTTGGTTTTCAAAATCCAATTTTGTTTTCAAAAGAAAATCATTTTCAAATTCGAGTTTAGAAATCATTTTCTTAAATTTGGAATTCATGGTCTCGAATTACAAAAATAATTCATCAAAAGCATCTTGTAACTCATCAAATGTGTATGAATTTAAATCATTTGAGTTAGAAAATACCTTAGGCTCATCGAGAGCCACAACACTATCCACCTTGGGTGATTGGAAGAGGTTAGCAGAAGATGGAACACCATCTTTCTTCTCTTCTTTGCCATAAAGTTTCTCAAGCTTCTTCCAAATTTCTTTAGCACTCTTGGATGGGGAGACCTTCTTGGAAATTTCTTCATTAAGGCCACAAAGAAGAATAGGTGTTGCTTTAGCGTTTAGCTTTGCCTTCGTGTCGTTTGCACTTCTTTGCTTCTTCTTCTTCTTAGAAGCTTCCAAGCATCCATCTTTGATGATATCCCAAATATCAAAATATAGAGGCTTGATGAAATACTTCATTAAATTCTCCATTGGAAGTATGATTCTCCTTCGAAGAGCGGGGGACACAAGATAGAGCGGCCTTCTTCAAATCTTGCCATTTTTTTGAACGGTGGACTTCGAGTAAACAATCTTTACTCCTGGATGTTAGTCATTCGATAGAGACAAGGCTCTGATACCGATTGTTAGGATTTGTAGCACGCTCGAATCTTTCTCTAATTACCGTCAAGAGGGTTGTTTTTGATTCTTTGTTGAATTGGCTAAAATTGATAAAAATGGTAGACAATTTGCACGATGATTTTAGAGTGGTTCGACTACCCAACCGAGTCTACATCCACTACCTTAGCACACCACTAAGGATTTCCCAATTCACTATGAATTCTTCCCTTTTTCAAGGCTTATGAGGAAACCTTTACAACCCTGTATTTTACTGGCTAAGATAGAATCAACTCTAGTTTTTGTCTAAGGCTAAACTAGAACCTCTCATTTTACAAGGGATTTGTTTGGTAAACTAAATACCTCACAAGGTGGGTGTTTACACAATTTAAGCTCACTAGAAAGAGTACAAAAGAATTACAAATAAGCACTCTCTAGAATACGTACAAGAGAAATGAAGAAATAAGAATTTGACTCAAATTCTCTTGATCAACATGCTTGGATATATTCTCTCTGTTTCTTCTTCAAGTTTTGGCTTGTATTTATAGTGTGGAATGAAAAACTAGCCGTTAGAAAACTAGCCGTTGGAAAACTAGCCGCTGGGGACTTTTAAATTACTTGAAAATATATATTTGAGTCAAAAACACTTTTAAAAGCTTTCAAACATATTTTTCAAATTAAATGGACTTTAAATTGTTTTTGCAATATTTGTTCAAGTCCAAAATATTTTTCACTTTGTTATATCAAAATAAATATCTCAACAAAATTTCTTGCTTCCTAAATGAAGCCATGCATTGTATTTATGTATAAAAAAATTGACATATGAAGGTGGCACAATATTTATAATTAAAAGTTATATGTGTTGACTACAATGCAAAAGTCCCATTAAATTTCAGGGACATAAATAAGATGTTTACAACTAAATATATAATTAATTTTTTTATTATTGAAAGTGATGATATATTTTAGACACTATTTTAATATGTATTTGTAATAAAATAGTTGTCACTAATAAGAATAACATTAGTGTCTAAATTTTAGTCACTATTATTAATCTGTTGTGTCAAAAATATAGTCATAAAAAATATAACTAATTGTGACGAAATGCATAAAATTTGTCACTAATATAATAGTGACAGAGTTTGACTACTCAAAAAAAGGTCACAATAATTCAATGACTAAATCTAATACTTTTAGTGACCATTTTCAATGTCACTAAAAGTGCATTTTCTTATAATCCATGCTCTAGAAGATTAAAAAAATGGAAGTTGAAATCTTCATAAGTATTTTGATGCTTAATTAATTTTAAAGTTGGATTCCAAAAATCGGGGGATGGTTCTTCGCGGCAAGACGGTAAGGAGTATATGATTCCAAAATTAATTGGTAGGCATTCAGAGAGAAAGGTGAATATGAACGAATTCAAGCACAAGGCTTTGCTAGGAATCTGGGGTGGTCGTCTCCGGCCATGATCACCACAACCTTCGGTTCGATGCCAGCCGATGCTCGATTGGTTTCGTTGTTCTTTTCTTCTTTTGCATTCAGAAAATCAAGCCGTGACCGTCGGTGACTGCAAGCGAGGAAGAGCAACGCGATCCCGATGATGCCAAAAATGATGGCAAGGCCTCCAAAGAGATAGGGAAGTGGGGAATTCCATTGCAGTAGGCCACCATGACTTACCGTTTCAGGTCTCATTTTCTCCGCTCTGTTTGAGCCTACACTGATTTTGTTGATGAAAAAAGAAGAATGGATTCCTTGGGTTAATTTTGATGATCACTGAAATGGTCAATTTATATGAATTTAAATGCTTAATGGATACATGTTGGTTCCTTCCTTTTGTTATTCACATTGCAAAAAACGCCCCCTCAATAGATTCTTATCTTCTGCGTTGTACTTAGTTCGTTGGTTAGCATGGATGTTAGGTAGTATAAGCATGCAATTGGCATGCAATCTGAATCTTTATTTTTAAGTATTCACAATCAATTTTCATATCCATCATATATTTGAATAAACATACAAGAATAAATATATATTTTAAAAATATACTGATATCAAATATGTATATAACAACCTATCACCTCCAACTAAGAATAGGTGCTAAGAAGGCAAGAAAACCACTATGAAAATATCATAGATTTGAGTATATAAACATTGGGTTAGAACAATTTTACCTTGATTCTTTATTTTTTTTAAAAAAATATATATTTAACAGTCATATCCGATATATATTTAAACACAAACACATAGAAGTAAGATTTAAATTAAATGTATGGTATGATCTAAAGTAGTTAGTTTGTATCTATATTTTGTTCGAGTCTTTTGGTTGGGCTTTTAACATTTTCCGTGTATGGTCCTTGTATGATCTAAATTCTAAAGTGGCTCGTTCATTGTGTTAATGTTATAGAAAAATATCCAAATTATATATTTAGTTTACGACGATGGTTGTAAACTCTTATTATAATGTTAAATATTTTCTCTTTTTAACAAGATTAGCGGCTTCTATTAAAAAAGATTTAAGTTAAATGTGTATTCACCATTCATCATCAAATTTAAGTAACGAAGTCAAAGGTGCTATGGAGGGATGAAAATTCTTATATGAAAAATAGATGATAAATTCCTTGGAAATTAATAGAAATTCGCATCCACTAATGTAAGTAACTTAGAATCTTTGAGAGCTGTGGATTGCTAAAATTAGTGGGAGGGCTGCTTCTCGAGAACACGAAAAAGCAAAGAGGACTAATTCCCTTTGTCTTGTTCCAACAGGCTACAGAATATTTAAATGGCAAGGATCAACTTTGCAAATTCATATCTGCAATTCACATTCAGTGAATATCGAATCAATTAGTTGACAGAATATAGGGATGAGAATGGAGTGGATTAGACGGGATGGAGCTATGTATAACGTGGGAGGGGAAATGTTCATTTAATTTGGGTTTATTTCTTTTTAGGTCCTCTTAAATTTTAAGTTTGATAAATTAAGCCTCAGCTCTCCTAATTTTTTGGATTCAATTATTTCTTTGGTCCTCTTAGTTTAAAACCAGGTAAATTAGATCCTAGTCCCCCATTTTCTGGTACAATTGTTTTTAGATTCTTTTAGTTTTGAAGCTAGGCAAATTAAACCTTCATCTACATTTTTCTCGGTTTGAATACTTTTTAGGTCTCTTTCAATTACGAAATTAAACAAATTAGATCTTAATCCTTCTATTTTTAATTTTAGATTGATGACTTAACAATTAGAACATAGCAGATATTTATTTACCAAATTCACTTCTTTACTCATCGTCTTCGTTATTAAAAAAAAAAAACTTATGCTGAGCGAATCGATAAAAAAGGATAAATTACATCACATGTCACTCTTTTATTAATAAGTTTACAATTGAGTTATCATATTATAAAAGTTGCAATTAAGTCACTTAATTTATCAATTGTAACAATCAAGTCACCATGTCATTAAATCTTCAACAAAAATGTGTCGTTAAAAAACTTCTTTTAATTATTTTTTGTTACACATAATATCCACCTGATATCCTCATATATTAGGTTCGAAAAAAATTATCCTGTTATACATGCAATATGAAAAAGAAAAAAAACAAAAGGGTTGTAATTTTCGTTTAATTTTGTTGCGCGTAATAAGTGCTACGCAATTGTGCAAGTATACACGTCGCAAGTTATAGTATAAAAGATATCGTCTCCACAGGGATTGGTGCCACTTCAAGAATCTAGTCTCTTGCACTCTAAAAAGTAAAAACACAAGTGAAGGATTATAGAAGTTTTAACTAATAACTAATCTAGAAAGCAATTAAGTAAAAGAAAAGATGAATTCGAATGAGAGAGATAGGCTAGGTTATCGTGAGTTGAGGTGTGATAGCCGATTGGATTGTCTTGGTAAAAGAGTGCATGGGCAACTCAGTTGCCGTGGCGACTTGCACAACGGGGTTGCCTTGGCAACTAATTGATGGTTGCTTGGGCGACTAGTTGGGCAACTACTTGGGCGATCGGGCAGCAACTTCAAGGTTGGCGGAGCGTTCTTCAATGGTTTCTTCTTATCCCTAAGTCGAAACTCTAGCTACTTGTGCATGCCTTGATAATACATCCTGCGTGAATCAAGGGTGAACAACAACCAATCTTGCGCTCCTCTTAGCCGTTGAAATCCTTAACTTATTCCTAAGCCGGATTAATCTTCACCATCATTGGATTGCATAAAGATCATATTCATTCGTTTCTTGAATCTAACTCTCCCGATATTAGATAAATGGATGAAATCACGAGATCCTCTCCCAATTCACTCGCAAACAATAATAAGAATCAAGAATGAATAAACCTTGAAATAGAAAAGTGCAAACTCTTATTACCTAAACAAAAACCAATAGTTTCTCACAACCACAAAACACAATAACCATAGCCAAGTAAATTTAGTTCATGGCTAGGTTCCAAAGAAACACAAGATAAACAATCCCTAGCATGAACCCAATCGAACAAGGAAGAAAAGATGAAGCTTGTCGAAAATTCCTTGCCCTAGATGCTTGCGAAAATTCCCTTGCTTCCTCTCTTGGAGTTGTCGAAATTAACTCTTGCTCTCTCCCCTTGATTTGTCGAATTTCCTTGCTATTTATAGGGCTAGGCCAAAGTCCTTCTTTGAGGAGGAGTTTGAGTTAGAATTAAATTATCTTTAAAGAATATAATTCTTTATTATAATTTTATTCCTATTAGAACTTCTCTTATCTTCTTGGAATTTAATTCTTCTTTAATCTCTGCATGGCAATCAAATTTCTTTGGGCTTGGGCCTTGCTCCATGTCATCTTGGGCTTGTAAAGTCATGAATTTCGACATCCATATTGCTTTTGGCATTTGTCGACAAATGCCATGGCTGGCTGGCTCAGCGTCTCCTTCATGCACTGCCACGGCAACTAGCTCGGCATATCCTTCATGCATTGCCCTGGCAACTAGCTCGGCATTGCTTTGGCAAGTGATCCTGCACATACACACACAAAAACACACCAAAGCAGCATCTATTTCCACAAAAATCACCAAGTTATGTAATCAAGCTCAACGATTGAAGGAAACATGGATTAATGCATGAATGGCTAACTATGCAACTAATATGAGCCTAAGTCTAACAATAATATGAGTAAAAGGGTAGAAAAAATAGTACTTTTGAACACTTATCACACCCTAAACTCGAACTATTGCTTGTCCTCAAGCAATGCAAACTCATAATTACCCGCCAAGACTTCAAATTTTCACAAACTTAGCTTTGAACTTGATTTCAATTCTACGAACCGGGGCACAAAGTATGATTGGCTTTTTATTTTTCGAAAAGCGAGGAGTTACTCGAGAATCAAACTATAATGCTTGTGCGTGTGTGCAGAGTTGTGTGCAAGTTGATTTTTCGGATTCTATGCAAACAGTAGGTTTTCAAATTACTTCATCGGGTTCTTTTTAACTTGTTTTAACTAGAGCCAATTTCGGGCACCTCTAGTGTTTTATTTTTCGTTTTCTTAAGTTAATTTAATCGACTAGAGCCGGTTCCGGGAACCTCTAGTTAAAAAAATTTTAACGCCTCCTAGAGCCAGTTTCGGGCACCTCTAGTGATCAATTTTTTTTAGCATATGCTAGAGCCAATTTCGGGTACCTCTAGCATTCATCCAATTTTTATTCTAATCCCCCAATTAGTTAATTATCAACCTAAGTTTACTAGAACTCCTTAAATCAATCAAACCACAACAGTGTTTCATCAAATTTAGCATCATAGTAAAATTCTAAGTTTTTCATGGTTATCCTAGAATAAAAATTCTATCAATTAAGTGCATTGGTAAAGTCATCATTGAATATTCATCAAATCTAAGCAATTCTTGTTCCAATGAAAGGCATGGCAAGCAATTTATGTATCCTAAATGTAATGCTTAAGATTAATGTAACTAAACATGGTAATTACTAATAACAATCCCCCCCAAACTCGAGTGAGGCATTGTCCTCAATGCATGCATAAAATAACGAGAAATAAAAATAAAATGCATACGAGGACTTACTCCGAGAGTTCGTCATCGTAGATGATTAGTTTTCTTCTAGTTGGCGTCTTGATTTTCTTGCTTGAACGCGATGGTTGTTTTCTTGTTGCCGGGATGTCTTCAGCTTTGGTTGCCGTGGCATCTTCAGGGTTGGTTTTCGTGGCATCAGCTTGTGCATGCATGAAGTAAGTTGCCGCGGCATCTTCTTCATTGGTTGCCGGGGCAAGGATCTTGGCAGTAAATTTCCTTAGCATAGTAGTTGTGAGTCTTGTTGTGAAAAAGAAAACAAAGAAAACCTGAAAACTAAAGATAATGAAGAAAAAAATATCTCCTAAAAATAAAAATAAAAATAAAAATAAAAATAAAAATAAAAAGAAAATACTGAAAGGAGAACATGCTCATGCATCTCCTAAATTGACCACTTCCTTGTTACGTTCCACATGGGCACCATTGTAGTGCTTCAATCTTTGTCCATTAACTTTGAATTCATGGTTGTCAGAGATGGACTTGATTATCACGGCGCCATGGGAGAATGGTTTGACGACTTCAAAAGGTCCCGACCATCTTGATTTCAGCTTTCCCGGGAAAAGTTTTAGCCGAGAATTGAATAGGAGAACTAGTTGCCCTGGCGTGAATTGCCGTGGCAATAGTTTCTTGTCATGCCATCGCTTTGTTTTCTCCTTGTAGATTCGTGCATTGTTATAGGCGAGTGCACGAAATTCTTCTATCTCATTGAGATCCATCAAGCGCTTTTGTCCGCACTTCCCCAATCCATATTCACGGTCTTGATTGCCCAAGACGCCTTGTGCTCGATTTCCACCGGTAGATGACATGTTTTACCATAGACAAGTTGGAAGGGGACATACCTAATGGTGTTTTGAATGCGGTGCGATATGCCCAAAGTCGTCATCTAGTCTTAATGACCAATCCTTCCTTGAGGATTTACAACTTTCTCGAGTATTCCCTTCAACTCTCGGTTGGAAATTTCGCTTGCCCGTTGGTTTGTGGGTGATATGCCGTGGCGATCTTGTGTGATATGTCGAAGCGTTGCAACATCTTGGCAATTAGTACATTGTCAAAATGCTTGCCCCGTCGCTGATAATTGCTCTCGGCATCCCAAACCGTGTAAATATGTTTTTCTCAGGAATCGTTGCACGGTCTTGGAATCGTCGTTGGGAACCGCATTTGCCTCTACCCATTTAGACACATAGTCGACGGCGAGTAAGATGTAGAGGTTGCCGAATGAAGATGGGAAAGATCCCATAAAATCGATCCCCATACATCGAAGCAGTTCCACCTCGATGATGTTCTCGAGTGGCATCTCATGTCGCCTAGAGATATTGCCCGTCCCTCCGCAACGATCACATTGCTTGTAAAAGTCTTGGGCATCTTTGTACAATGTTGGCCAATACAAACCGGATTGCAAGACTTTGGCCGCGGTACGAGTTCCTCCAAAATGTCCTCCATAGGGTGAAGAATGGCATTGCCGGAGTACATTCTGTTGCTCTTCTTCAGGGACACATCGGCGTATAACCTGATCTGCACATTGTTTAAACAAAAGAGGCTCGTCCCAAAAGTAATGCTTAGCATTATGGCGGAACCGCTTCTTCCCTTGGTGAGTAATGTCATACAGAAAAATACCACAAACAAGGAAGTTAACTAAATTTGCGTACCAGGGTATTGCCGAGGCATGTGCTACCGTAGTGTCTGCTCCCAAAATTGCCGAGGCGTGTGCGTCAAAGACTGCTGCGGCGTCGAGAGTTGCCGAGGCGTGTGCATCTATGGTTGCCGAGGCATCATGGGCTGTCGAGGCGTCAAGGGTTGCCGAGGCGATTAGAATTTGTTCATCCGGGAATGCATCGCATATCTCTAGATCCGCGTCCTTCTCCCTATTGTGTTCCAAACGTGATAAGTGATCGGCCACTTGATTTTCTGTTCCTTTCCTGTCCTTAATTTCAATATCAAATTCTTGTAAAAGTAATATCCAACGAATCAAACGAGGTTTAGCATCCTTTTTAGCAAATAAGTATTTGATTGCCGAATGGTCCGTATGAACAATTACCTTTGTACCAATTAAATAGGATCGGAACTTGCCAAATGCGAAAACTACAGGTAATAACTCTTTCTCCGTTGTTGTGTAATTCACTTGAGCATCATTAAGAGTTTTACTAGCGTAGTATATCACATGGAAGGTCTTACCTGTGCGTTGGCCTAGGACTGCTCCTACCGCGAAATCACTTGCATCATACATGAGCTCAAAAGGTAGCGTCCAATCTGGTAGAACGACAATGGGTGCCGAGGCAAGCTTTTTCTTTAGGGTTTCGAATGCTTAAGTGCAAGAATCATCAAAATCGAAGATTTTATCCTGTTCAAGCAGATTACACAAAGGTTTAGTGATTTTAGAAAAATTATGAATGAACCTCCTGTAAAAACCTGCATGTCCGAGAAAACTTCGAATTCCTTTAACCGAATTTGGTGGGGGTAATCTCTCGATCACATCCACCTTGGCTTTGTCTACTTCAATTCCCTTGGATGAAATCTTATGGCCGAGCACTATTCCTTCATCTACCATAAAGTGGCATTTCTCCCAATTGAGGACTAAATCTGTTTCTTCGCATCTTGCCAACACCCTCTCTAAATTGCCGAGACAGCCGTCGAAGTCATTACCAAAAACCGAAAAATCATCCATGAAGATCTCAAGGAAGTCTTTGACCATGTCTGAAAAGAGTGCCATCATGCATCTTTGGAAGGTTGCCGGGGCGTTACATAATCCGAACGGCATCCTTCGGAAGGCATAAGTACCGTATGGGCATGTGAAGGTTGTCTTTTCTTGATCTTCTGGTGCTATGGCAATCTGATTGTAACCTGAATAACCATCAAGAAAACAGTAAAAGGGTTTACCTGCAAGACGGTCAAGCATTTGATCAATAAAGGGTAATGGGAAGTGATCTTTCCTAGTGGCTTTGTTTAGCTTTCGATAGTCCATACAAACCCTCCAACCGGTCACAGATCTGGTTGGGATAAGTTCATTATTTTCATTGCTTACCACTGTTATTATACCTCCCTTTTTTCGGCACATATTGTACCGGACTTACCCACGTACTATCGGAGATAGGGTATATAATGCCGGCGTCAAGCCACTTGATGATTTCTTTCATTACAACCCCTTTCATGGCATGATTCAGTCTCCTCTGGGCCTCAATTGAAGGTTTGTGATCATCTTCCAACAAGATCTTGTGCATGCACACCGCCGGGCTAATTCCCTTCAAGTCGGCAATTGTCCACCCTATTGCCTTTTTATGTAGCTTCAACATGTTGATCAGCTTCTTTTTTCTGCTTTCAGCTGTGTAACTTAGAGGAAATAATTACAGGTAATGTATTATCGGTCCCTAAGTATACATATTTGATTGCTCGCAATTGTTTCAACTCAAGAATTGGTAGATTTTCGATAGAGGGTTTTTCGATCTTACCTTCCTTACCTGAGTAGTCTAGTGGTTCAAAGTATGTACCTGGTCGATTGACTAGCCAATTTGCCTCTTTTGGTTGTTCCTTATCGACCGGTTCTTCATACTCCTCAGGTTCTTCTTGATCGGCAATGTAGTTGCCGAGGCAACTAAATTCCTCATCAAAGTTAAACTCTGCCGTGGCATGAAGTAGTTGGCATTCTTCTGGATCATCGGCATGCCTTAGTGTTTGGAACACGTTTAGTTTTACCTGCTGGTCATTCACCCTCATTGTGAGTTCTCCCTTTTCAACATCAATCAAAGTTCTCCCTGTCGCTAGGAATGGTCTCCCGAGAATGATAGGTGCATGCTCATCTGCTTCACAATCCAAAACAATAAAGTCAGCGGGAAAAATAAATTTATCAACTTTTACCAAGTATGTCCTCGATTTTTCCCTACGGATGCACATAGGATCATCGGCTAGCTGCAGCATAACTGTTGTAGGTCTTGCCTTCCCGATTCCTAGTTTCTAAAAAACCGATTTAGGCATCAAGTTTATGCTAGCCCCTAGGTCGCATAGTGCTTTCCCGAAATAGTGATTTCCAATAGAACAGGGTATTGTGAAACTTCCGGGATCCTTCAACTTGGGCGGCATGCGATTGTGCAACATTGCCATGCATCCCTCTGTCGCGCAACAATTGTTTCAAACTCTCTAGCCTTGTTCTCTTGGACACAATGTCTTTAAGAAACTTGGCATAGTTTGGCATTTGTTCAATTGCTTCCACCAATGGCAAGTTGATGTGGACTTGCTTTAGGATATCAAGAAACTTCTTGAATTGGTATTCTTGCTTTTGTCGCTTCAACCTTTGTGGGAATGATGGTGGAAGTCGGATATCTTCTATCCTTTCATTGGTTTGAAACCTAATTGACGGCATTGCCGGGACATCTGGAGTTGCCGATGCGTTATCAACTGGGGTTGCTGAGGCATGCTTATCACAAGAAGCCGAGGCGTCATCGGTTGCCGAGGCATGTTTATTGCCGGTTGCCGCGGCAATTCCTGGTTCAGCATCTGAGGCTTTGCCGCTAGGTTCGTCTTGATCTTTTTGTGGAGTTTTGTTTGACGAGCGGGTTTGAACCTCTCTAAGTTGTTGGCCACTGGTGGTGATTGCCTTACATTGCTCATGGCAGTTCCTCTTGCGACTTGAGTATCGCTAGGTAAACCTCCTTGTGGTCTAGTGTTGATTTTGAGCAAATTGTCCGACTTGATTTTCCAATGATTTGATTGCCGCCTCTTGGTTTTGCAATCTCATCTCGGTCCTGTTAATAAAAGCATCGTTCTTTTATGAAATTACTATTCTCAACCATATAAGATTCAGTTTTCATCATAAAAACATTTAGAGAATTTTCCAAAGAACTAGATGTTGTCGGTTGTTGCCGCGGCATCCATTGCCGTGGCATATTTTCTTTGGAATCCCGATGCTTGTGCATTCGATTGTTTGGTTTAGAGCATTGTTGGGATTACTCCATGAAAAATTCGGTGCTTCTTCCAAGCTGGATTGTATGTATTGGACATCATGTTGTTGCCCGATTGTAATTCCCCACATAGAAGTTTGGATTCGGATTCTGCATACATTCGGAAGAATTATGGTTATCACCACATAACTCACAAAAAGAATCCATTACCTTGACTTCATGTGTGTTGTTTGGTTTTTACATGTTCGGACCATCTTGGTTAAAGCGGCCAATTGTGCGAAATTGAATCGATGATCCTAGTTCTGTATTGTGGCTTGGCGTCTAACTCCTCCTCTTCTAGTAGATGGGAATTGATAATCATTCTTGGCCAGCCTGTTTAAGATTTGCATTGCTTCTTCCGGTGACTTATCTAGGAGTATGCCGTTTGCCGAGGCATCTAGCATCATCCTTGTTGGTGTATTCACGGCGTTGTAAAACATTGTTACTTGAGTCCACACCGGGAATCCGTGTAGAGGGCATTTGTGTAGAAGTTATCTATATCGCTCCCAAGCCTCGTACATAGATTCATCATCTGCCTGCCGAAAAGAAGTAATGTCGTTACGAAGCTTATCAGTCAAATTTGTAGGATTAAATCTAGCAAGGAAATCACGACAAAGATCAGTCCAAGATGCTATGGATCCGGCAGGAATGCTATTCAGCCATGCTTTCGCCCTATCCCTCAGTGAATAGGGGAATAATCTTAATCGTAAGACATCAGGGGTGACTCCGTGTATCTTGAACGAGTTGCAAATCTCGAGGAAAGATTTCAGATGTTGTCGTGCATCTTGATTCTTTGAGCCGCCAAATTGACCTATTGTGTTGATCATATTAACACATTACCGGTTTCAACTCAAAGTGGTCGGCTTCAATTTTGGGTGCGACAACTCCGGGTTAAGTCCATCAAGATCTTCTTCAAGATAGTCTCGAATAGTTACATTTCGTGCAAGAATCACTCCTTCTCCGCTCGAACATCTTGATTAATATTGCCGTCTTGATTTGCCATTGCTTCTCTTATCCTTCGTCTAAGTCTTTGTAAGGTTCGTTCGATTTACGGATCAAAGGGATATTCGGTGAAGTCGGTCTCGCCCTGGTCATATACCAATGCAAAACCAAAGTTTGTTAGCCCTTTGAATTTTAAACAAGAAAAATAAAAAGAAAGTGCAAGAAAGTAAAAACAAAGTCGCTATTGCCAATCCCGACAACGGCGCTAAAAAACTTGTTTGCGCGTAATAAGTGCTACACAATTGTGCAAGTATACACGTCGCAAGTTATAGTATAAAAGATATCGTCTCCAGGATTGGTGCCACTTCAAGAATCTAGTCTCTTGCATTTGTAAAAAGTAAAAACACAAGTGAAGGATTATAGAAGTTTTAACTAATAACTAATCTAGAAAGCAATTAAGTAAAAGAAAAGATGAATTCGAATGAGAGAGATAGGCTAGGTTATCGTGAGTTGAGGTGTGATAGCCGATTGGATTGTCTTGGTAAAAGAGTGCATGGGCAACTCAGTTGCCGTGGCGACTTGCACAACGGGGTTGCCTTGGCAACTAATTGATGGTTGCTTGGGCGACTAGTTGGGCAACTACTTGGGCGACTGGGCAGCAACTTCAAGGTTCGGCGGAGCGTTCTTCAATGGTTTCTTCTTATCCCTAAGTCGAAACTCTAGCTACTTGTGCATGCCTTGATAATACATCCTGCGTGAATCAAGGGTGAACAACAACCAATCTTGCGCTCCTCTTAGCCGTTGAAATCCTTAACTTATTCCTAGCCGGATTAATCTTCACCATCATTGGATTGCATAAAGATCATATTCATTCGTTTCTTGAATCTAACTCTCCCGATATTAGATAAATGGATGAAATCACGAGATCCTCTCCCAATTCACTCGCAAACAATAATAAGAATCAAGAATGAATAAACCTTGAAATAGAAAAGTGCAAACTCTTATTACCTAAACAAAAACCAATAGTTTCTCACAACCACAAAACACAATAACCATAGCCAAGTAAATTTAGTTCATGGCTAGGTTCCAAAGAAACACAAGATAAACAATCCCTAGCATGAACCCAATCGAACAAGGAAGAAAAGATGAAGCTTGTCGAAAATTCCTTGCCCTAGATGCTTGCTGAAAATTCCCCTTGCTTCCTCTCTTGGAGTTGTCGAAATTAACTCTTGCTCTCTCCCCTTGATTTGTCGGATTTCCTTGCTATTTATAGGGCTAGGCCAAAGTCCTTCTTTGAGGAGGAGTTTGAGTTGGAATTAAATTATCTTTAAAGAATATAATTCTTTATTATAATTTTATTCCTATTAGAACTTCTCCTATCTTCTTGGAATTTAATTCTTCTTTAATCTCTGCATGGCAATCAAATTCCTTTGGGCTTGGGCCTTGCTCCATGTCATCTTGGGCTTGTAAAGTCATGAATTTCGACATCCATATTGCTTTTGGCATTTGTCGACAAATGCCATGGCAACTGGCTCGGCGTCTCCTTCATGCACTTCCCTGGCAACTAGCTCGGCATATCCTTCATGCATTGCCCTGGCAACTAGCTCGGCATTGCTTTGGCAAGTGATCCTGCACATACACACACAAAAACACACCAAAGCAGCATCTATTTCCACAAAAATCACCAAGTTATGTAATCAAGCTCAACGATTGAAGGAAACATGGATTAATGCATGGATGGATAACTATGCAACTAATATGAGCCTAAGTCTAACAATAATATGAGTAAAAAGGGTAAGAAAAAATAGTACTTTTGAACACTTATCAAATTTCATTAGGGAACCGAGATTAGGTTTTAATCTTTAGTTACTTAAGGGGAAACGAACTATGCTAGGTTTCTGGGGTTAATCTTCGTTTTAGTGAGGAATTTCTTCAATTACGTCGAAATTGTTAGGTTTTGGTGGATTTTTGGTCGTCTCAACTCTGACCTGAAATTAAAAAAAATTCTAATATGATCTTACCCCGCCTCGCATTCAATATGTTTTAACTTGACTCGATCCTGACATAAAAGAAGCATAATCTGACGTCAATCTAACCCTGGATTTTTGAAGAAAAAAATCCAGCTAAATCGGCCCCATCCCAAAAAATTAATAAAATATTAAACATACTATATAAAAATATGATAAATATATTTCATTAACAATATATCGAGTAGGGTTGAAACATTTTCATCCTAAATTCGAACTTGTCTCAACCCCGATTCAATCTTTACCAAAACTTATCCCACCCTACCTCGAACCCAGAATTCAAGAGAAGAAATTTGTTCAAATCGAGGCGGGTTCGATAATTTTGTCATCCCTAGTTTGAAATCTTAGTTTAGGTTGTTTATTGATTAATGGTGGGATAAATTTCTGGCCATTTGCTCAGGTACGTATAGAATGGCAATTGGGTTTGGGTCAGGTCATTTTGGGTTGGGTTGGTTTTCGGTTCGTGTTGCTTTCAGTTTATGTTCAATTCGGGTCTAATTCAGATTTAGTTCGGGTCTATGTTATTTCAGATCTGGTCAATATCGAATCGGTTGATTTTTTGGGTCGGTTTCGATATCAAACCGGTTGACTTTTCGGGTCGGGTCAATATCAAATCGATTGTTTTTTGGATTGGTCAATTTTCGATTGGAGTCAATATATGAAGATGATCTTTTAAAGGAGAAACAAATATTAAACCATTAAACTATTACTAAAGGTAGTTGTTAATTAGTGATATAATACAAAATGAGAATAAAACATACATATTTGAGCAAATGAAATTTGGGCTGATTTTCAGTTTGGGTTATTTTCAGTTTACTTAAATTCGATTCGGTTTGATTCGGATTCGGGTCAAATTTAGACATCATGTTCAGGTCTATATCAGATCTCGGGTCGGGTAAATCAGCTCGGGACTCAAGCCTCGGGTCAAATTTGCCAGGTCTAGGTACGTAGAAGTATATATCGAAAGGATGGTCGTTTCGAATAGGGACGAAGCCAAAAATCAAACTCAAAGTAACAAAGTATAATTAGTAATAAAAATAAGGACAAAGTCTAAATAAATTAAACTAGTGATCCAAAAAAGTATATAACACAATTAATATTAATATTTTTTTATATATTTATATAAAAAATTGGAGTGCCCTCTGTACATTATTTTGTCCCTGGTTTCGAAGTAAATGAATATCAAGTTCAAAGCAAGAAGAACAAGCGAAAAGAAAAGGGTAAGAAACTCATTTGGGTTTTGAACTTCTTAAAAACCGAGAGATTCATTCGACGATATGAACGATGATGAAGTTGTCGTTGGTGAAAGAAGGAATATCTGTCGAAATTAAGGTCACCTGACCGCGAATGAAATAGATCAATGTTTAAAAAGTTTAAAATATTTAAGTGATTTTGTGTATGTTGAAAGAGCTTCAGAATGATATATATTAATAGATCAAATAAGAAAATCAATGTGAATCTTATGATGAAGTTTGGGATTCACTAAACTTCATAGATGGCAATGGGAGGTGGTCGACATAGTGACACTGAGTCACCGACGACAATCTCTTGGTCGATTTCTAGGTTGTGTTCTAAGAGAGAGGAGAGAATTTAAATTAAAAAATATATATAGAGGAGACAGTTAAAGTGAGACTTTATTATGCACATGATGTGGATTTTGTATGAAATAATATTGCACGTCAGACAACTATTTGAAATTTAATGACACAATAATTTGATTGTTATAATTAATAAATTAATTTGATTATAGTTTTTTTAAAATATATAAAAATCTAATACTAATAAAATTATTATTTGTAATATACCCAAAAAATCTATCGGGCCAGTATAAAATCCACAAAAGGAATCAAGTTTTCCATGTCTAGTCCAAAAAAGAATGATGCAATGGATATTTTTTCTTTGAGTTGGCCGTTACCAAACAAATCCCTTCGGCCTACTTGTATTTCTAAAAGGCTTCGCAAATTCTATGCTAGTCACCATTTTTTTTCAGCTCTCCAACCAGGAAAATTCTGAAATAAGCTATTATTTTGAATAATCTAAAGGCGATTATAATATAGTATATATTTAGGCATATTTTTAACTTTTTGACAATACACATACATATTGTAAATAAAGTGATTTAAACCTATATCTCTTAAGATAAACATCATCTGCTTTTCATGTGACATTTTTTGGGCAAACTAAAGATAAGTATTACACATTAAAAAATGGGCAAACTTAGCAAACTCGTAATTACTCAATTTTGGTATAATTTTACTTAATTTCCATTTTTGCCCCCAATCAAGGTTACTGGCATAGGTGAGTTCGCAAGTAATGAATGCCTTGGAAAATCGAATTCCACTCGTGGAGTAAATTTTATAGCATGTAACAGATTTATGGCGGCATAGATACAAAAATCATCAATCGCGTCTTATTCCATGCTTTCCACTCTCAACATATTACTAATGAATAGTAGTAGTAAAATTTTGAGAAAAGGAAAGATAAAAAGGATAACAAGAGAAAGCTTCAAGAACGAAGTTTTCAAATAAAACGGAAAATGCTGCACAGCACAAGGATTACTGCAACCGACATGTCCCTGCTTCTGAATTCCACCATACAACAAAAGCAAAGATTCCCATGTTCTTCATTGTTACAAACTTCCAAAAAAAGAACGCCAAAAATACAATAATCATACTAAACAAGAACAAAACATAGAGATATCCT
Source organism: Hibiscus mutabilis (assembly GCA_019671005.1). Taxonomy (NCBI): domain Eukaryota; kingdom Viridiplantae; phylum Streptophyta; class Magnoliopsida; order Malvales; family Malvaceae; genus Hibiscus; species Hibiscus mutabilis. The sequence continues at coordinate 5,268,769 of CM033722.1, forward strand.
AGATGCACTCTTCTGCAAAGTACAATGGCAATACACACAAGGCATGTACATTTTGCAAATGAAAATTACGTTGCAGCTAAGTTACTTCTTATTGCATTTAGAGCTGGCTGATGTTTAACCTATACAATACGCTTTAAAACAGCTGAACATACTTGTTTTCCGAGTTCGTTGGAGTAAAGGCACACATCTACTAGTTGGCGAAGGTTAGGATTCTCCAAGGCAGCGGCAACTCTTTCTTTATCGTTCAACAGCTTATTAACTGAATAATGAACACGGTGAACATCTTAAGGATTAGATCAAGGGGACCGAGAGATGAGAATGGTGAAAGAGATAAGCTACTTCTATTGAGATAACACATTTCCAGCTAGAAATCGCTCGCGTGACATGAAAGTTTTAATGGACTTTATAAATCGCAAGAGCAAGAAAGATTGATGAACAGAAAACTAATATAGCAATTGAATAACTGAAACGGATGTATAATTCTCTTAATCTCTTTGATGTTGCTCAAGCTCTCTCTCTCTTTTTAATTACCCTTGTCTAAAACATATCCAGGCATAGGAATGAAGATGTAATGCTATAGAGACCCTTCAACTACATGAAAAACTTTGAACATGTCCGTCTTGAATACATACAAAGTATCCAATTCTAACACCCGAATTTCAGTAACATAGATTCTCTTCATTTATTCTATCTCTCATCTTTCTAGGAAAGAAAATCCCTTAACTTTTGTTAAGAAAAAACAAGTTAAAACATAGAAATCCCATTATGTCTAAATCATATAAAAAACATTCCATCAAAAGAAGACCACCTATATGAATCAATAGACATCTTTTCCATCTCCACCAGTGATTTTTTTTAAAACTGCTGCATTGCCAGGTGAACTAAAATCCATTTAGAGATAGGAAACGAATAATGAATAAAGAAGTGGTAAGAGTCTCAGATGACATATTTCAACGCGGTGAGTTCTCAGTTTAGCATAGACATTGCATGAATAATCAAGATTTGTTGGTTATGCTCTTAAAGTTATCCTATATGAATTTTTATATCCCCACTGAAACATGAACAATCAACCCCAAACACTTCAAAAACAATGCTTTTTGGAAAGAAAAGATCAAAATTGACAGAAAAGAAGCTTTTGAACTTCACCTGATTCTTCATCAGCATGAGATCCAGGGGCAACTTTAATGTCAACCTACAAAGATAAATAAAGCAAAAGTATTAGAGCATAAGAAAAGAAGTTTAATTGACAGAAAAAATAAATACATATCATAGTTTGATTAAAGAAACAAAAACTGACCTTAAAATGGGGGAAAACATTCTTTTAATTTAACCCTTAGGCATAGACCGATTACTGTCGCCATGCTGCAATGCTGGATAGTGGGAGTGAAAGTTATCCTAAACAATTAATCAGATACATTACCTCATAATAAATAAATGCGGAAGAATTAACTTTAAGCAGCAACAAAAAAGCCCTTAAATTAAACTATAAATCTAACGCCAAAGTTTCAGAAATTGAACCTGAAAGGTAAATTTTAATAATTTCGAGCTCTTTTTTTTTGTTGCAATTTTCACGAATTTCAAATCAAAATTAAAGTGAGAAAATACTCACAGAATTCGACCCAGCTTCTCATCAACTGTGATTGATTCCTCCGAAAGAACACTAAGCTGCTCTAATGAATACGGATGTTCAGGATCTCTAATATCCCTAACGAAATTTGAACCTCAAGTCAAAGATCACAACATTTTTCTGCATTAAGTTCGTTTTCCAATTATCATGATGAAGAAATGAACAGAAAAAATACGGAAATTACTATTTGGCTGCCACAAAGTATGAAATTAAAATCTAGATTAGAGCTTAGCCGATTTAACCCTTTCAAGATCAGATAAAAATAATAGTTGTAGTAGTAGTAGAAGAAGAAGAAGAAGAAGGATATCATAGATTTCGAGTGGATCAACGGAGTCGTCGCCGTGAGGATCTTCAGTACGAGCGACTCGTTCTTTCTTGGCGCGAACCACAGGGTTCGCATTGATCAAGCCCAGAGCCATTTTTGCCTGTTATTCTTCTTCCTCGTTTGTACGGCTTTTGGTTCACTGACGTCTCTGGCACTCTGCCTTCGGAGGAAGACAAGGGAAAGTGCTTTAAAGTTGACTATGGGTGTTTGATTTTTCTGGGTAAAATGCGCTAATAGTCCCTAGGATATAAAGTATTTATGTTGAGTCTTTCGACTATAAAAATTGCAACATCATAATCCGACTTAAAAATTAATAAATTGGTCCACTACCATTAAAAACTAACAATTGATGATCGACAGTTAATATGATTGTTGTAATAAAAAAATTTAACTCTCAACTTTTACATTGTATTTAACTGTATAACTACACTAATTGGAACACTATTTAAATGTTAAATATTAAATTTTGAGAATTATAACCAAATTAAATAAAGTGTAAAATTTATTTTTATTCTAATTTATTAACTTCCAACAACGTCATCTACTGTCATTTTCTATTAGCAACGAATTAATTTGTTATTTTTTTAAAATCGGATGATATTTTGTAATTTTTCATAGTTGAGGGACAATAAAAATGTATCTTATAATCAGGGACTATTCTCGAATTTTTGCCTTTTTGCCAAAGAACGCGTTGATTTCTGATTGATTAGCTTTTTGTTTCTTCTGATAATCCAGTGTGGTGTGGCAGTGCCCCGCTAAAGTTTGGTGGGTGGTGGAAATTATCGCATAAAGCTAATAATGGTATGCTTTCTTATCTTGCCATGTATTATATTGGGGAAATATTTACCTACTGAGGGCTGACTGACTAGATTACTTTTTTATGTCTATTTGTAATAAAAAATTCATCTTATTAAAAGATATATCTTATTAAAATATAAATATATATGATTGATTAATCATTAAATATTATTAAAAATTATTTTATTTTGAGAATTTTATTAATATAACGGTTATGTTAGAAAATAACGAATTTATTGTAAATTAAAAAATTGATTAATTGATAGTATTATTACTTTTTTAAAACTCAATAAGTGGTCTCAGTAAAAAATTTAATTAGTTTTATTTATAAAATATTTATGTCTTATCGAAGTATTAAGAAAAAATATGAACATATATTATTTTATAATCAACTTAAGAATATTCAAAAATGATTATTTTGAAAATTTTATTAATATAATGGTTAAGTTAAAAAAGCAAATTCATTGTGAATTAAAAATATCGAGAGTTTACATTAATAATTAAGTGATATTGACATCATTTTGTTTAAATTTGAATCCTAATTTTTTTTAATTCTAATAAAAAACGATTAATAAACTTTTCTTATTTTTTTATTCTTTTCTGTTCTTTATACCAAGTATTTTTTGTTTTCTTTACGAAATTTCTGGGTGTAGGGGTAGTTCTAGATGAATGTTTTCTAAAGCGAGGAGAGGATAGAGAGAGAGAAGAATAACTAAAATATAGCAATAAAAAGAAAACACGTTTTTATTTTAAACGAAATTTATTATTATGAATAAATATTTTTGAAATAATTAAATGATAAATATAATTTACATTAAAGAATTATATTTTTTATTATAATTTTATTGAAGTATAATTATTTAAACTGAACTATATAGTTTTAATAATATTATTAATGATTTATAAACAATAATAACAATATAATTAATAAAATACCAATGATTTAGTCCAAGGATGGCAATGCCCTTTTAGCCTTGTTCCTTATCTATTGTACATTATTATTTTATCCCACCAAACAATATAATACTATTATACATCTATTGCATTCAATCAAACAAACAAACAATAAATAAGAGCAAATTCCCCCTCCCTAAATAAAAATTGTTTGAAAAAACAAACAAACAATACAATACTTGTTGCTTTTATTTCATTCCTACAGAATAACTATTTAATTTATACCTTATTCCATTCCAGCCAACCAAAAGTAAATGTTAGTACTTTTATTATTATTATTATTATTATTAAATCTGTCTTCGAAACATTGTGAAGTTAAAGCTTTGATCTCTTTTGTGAGCTTAAATTTGACCTCTATTTTTTATTTGATATAGATGGGTTGAAGTTAAAAAATTCAAAAGGTTGCATTTGAATTATAAATTTGTATGAGTTAAATGTAATTTTATCACTGTATTAATATATAAATTTATAATTTTATTATATATTAACTATAATTTTATGTTTTAGAGTAGACTTGTTCAAGGACCGGACTATTTGTCCATACCCTAATGTCCGTCTAAAATTTAGAAGGGTTTGGAGAAAAGTTAAGCTAGACAGAAAAACAGGCTTGTTTTAAAAATATGGGACGAACTTGAACTCTAGCATTCAAGGCCAGAGCTCAACCCAAAAAAAACAAGCTTTCTAATTTTTTAATATATTGTATTATTTTATTTTATATATTATATAGTTTATATTACATAAAAATTAAATTTATGATAAATTATAATATTATATTGTAAACATAAAAAATATATTAATTTATCCATATATAAAAAATACAATTATTAAATATTATATAAAAAATAAAATAAACAAACAATATGAACGGATCAAAAATATACTTGGATTAGCCATTTACAAATGCGGATGGGTTTAGACAAAAAATTTAGTCCCATATTTCGAACCGGACTAGGTTTGGAAAAACATGAGGTGTAAAAAACATATAAAGTACTATAATTATGAAATCAAATTAATTTTTAGCTTGATTTTATGTTATTAAATTGAATAAATTAATATTTTTTCGATTATTTTTTCTATTTTAACAAAAAGTACACGAGAAATTGAAGATTATGTTAAATTGGGCCAGGGTCGAGTCTCCAAATAAATTTTCGAATCAAATTCAAGACAAATAAAATTATATTTAAGTTCAGGTCGACTTTTATTATGATTATGTTATATCGAGTTTGGATTAATATGAATGCTAACTCACTCAAAGACCGAGTATTTAGTGATCACTGATTTTGTCAGTTCGATCATCGACATAGTTTGGTTCATGATTTTATTAATTCAGTCGGTTTATTATTATTATTATTGATGCGCTGCCTGGGTGCCTAGAAGCTCGTATATATAGGAGTAAACAAATTCCATGAACATAAATATCGCCGGCCGGCCTGCCCTAAAACAAAGGTATTAAGAACGTGAGTCGTTTTATATAAACGACAATTTAAAAGAAATTTATGCAAGTAAAAGATTCTGTATGTTCTTAAGGATTAGCAGTGAGAGCAAGTTATGAGCTTTTTTAACCTAAGCAAGGACGTAGATGTCGATATACAGTGCCAAATAGTTGCTTCAAATTGATGCTATGTGTATTTTACGTCACTTGATTTCTGACAGACCACTCCCGACAATAGCTAGTACGCAGGCTCAGTTCAGTTAGCTTGCTTGCTGGGCGATCGGTGCTGGCTGCATTGCCACTTCAGCCGTTGAATGCTCATTGCCTTTGGCAATGTGATGGTGTTTCTCGTCAATTCCCCAGAGCTTAGCAGTTTTTACATCATCCTGAACCATCAGTCGTGAGAATTCTTCATGGTCATACTTCAGCGTTCCGGTCCCCCCGAATTCACTCGGGAGGTTCTTAACATCAAAGTACGATTTCATGAGCTCCACGCTATCTTTATTTTTAGGGTATACAAACTTCACCTTCTGAACCGTTTTTGCATCCAGAAAATACCTTATCGCCTACGGAAATTCACATAACAAAAATCAACCAAATGTCGTGCAAAATTTCATGTTTTGTCCCAATCATGATTGTCATATTGCAACCAAAAGAACTAGCTACACTGGGAGTAACCTATTACATTCCATGGACCAGATTCACTAAGTTAGCCAGTCTTGAAATTAATAGTATAATCGGAACCGACTAATTATCCGTCGTCTGATGAATAGAACTAGATATGGAATCGAACTTCTATGAGAAGGAAGATAAAAATATATGCTTGGAACAAAGATCAGAAATAAGGATAATTGGTGAATTGGACTTACAGCTAAACTAGAAAAAAAAATGCAGGAGATCAAACCTTATAGAATGCTTCAAAAATCTTGGGTGGATTGTACAAGAAAGCGACGGCCAGCCTCTCTGGATAATGGTCTTGTAGAATGTAAATGATATCGCGAGCTGTTTTGATAGGAACACTGGTGCTCAATGAAAACCCAGTGAAGTCTATCAACCAGGACATTTGTTCCTGGCCCTCGGCGAGATTCATGATAGCATTTTCTAGAAGATAGACCAAATGGCGGATATTGTCTTCTGCTGATGTTGTGTTCTGCCAAGAAATATAATTGGAAAAAATTAAAAGGGAGAATTTAGAAAAGCTTGGCTATAAAACAAACAGAATGGAAATGAAACATTGTACATACCTGCATTCCAGGCCTCATTATAAGCACAGTCCTTCCTTGAATGTCATGAAAATTTGCCCTGGAAACTTTTCCAGTCTCACCTTCATGCGCCACTTCATGCTGGAGAAGAATACGACATGAGGTGAGTTCAAGCAACCAAAATAAACATCAAGAAAAACTGTCCCAGGCTCCTAATTATTAACTTCTAAACATATGTAATGTTTCTCCGACTTTTCATTTTTCTTGAAGTATTCATACATACATGGATATCAGCATAGGATTCATACGACCCCTCAAGGATCTTCCAAAAGCAAACTTTTAAAAAATCAAACATACCCATATCGCACATATGCCCATTTCCTACACTAAGACTCGAGTTTTGATATGTAAATGCAGAATGAAGCACATGACCCGTGAGCAAGGTAAAAGGCAGGGAGCCAGGGACAATTATCAAGTATCAGAATCCACAATGTTTACTTGTTTATTGAAATTAAAAATGCCAAAACTGTTTAAATATGTTTCCAACTCAACCTAATCTATAAAGTTTCTAGAACTGTATTAGGCTTTGAAATATCAAAAACACATAAAAGCACCAAAATGGCAAACTCCGGAGACAGGAATTCATCTAACATACCCAGCGGATTTCTTCAGGCTTATAAGTCGATCTCCACTTTAATGTCTCTTCCAACATCTTCTTTGCCTTGTCAACATTCCAATTCCGAGCTTCCAAATATCTCCTCAGGCATGCATCGGTGCAGTACTTTGAACTGCGACCGGACAAGTGTCCCATAGCAGCCCTGAGTTCACTGACCTGCGTATCAACCAAGTATTTAGAGTTCTCATCATCACATGCACTTTTTAATCTCAACAATTTGTTAACAGAAAATTCCAATACTTTTAGTCTTTTAGTTTTGACATCCGACTCTTTGCATCATCTAAACAAAGCCGAAACTTTGTTGCAGTTCCCAGTTTTTCCAATCTTTTGATCAGCTAACAATGATAAAGCTATAAATCAATTTAACAAAATTTGCTCCCCTTAAAAATGCAAATATGAACAAATAAGTAAATAAATAGTACCTTTGAATCTCTTTGCTCAGAATCATCCTTCTGTGTATGCTTTTTCCGTATAAACATTTCAACTGCAAACAAAAGTCGATCACAATCTTAATAATCCCCGTTTTACAATCTAAAAGAACATCAAAATTAAAAATGAAAAGTTGAGGTTTTCACAACAAAACGTTGATTGTTAATAACGCCTGCTTGGCATTTAGCAGTCGCTTATTAGCTAAGTTCTTACATAACAAGAAATTAATTACATATCACCCCTCTTTAATGAAAATAATAAAAGAAATTCAGGGAACCAAAAAAGATAAAAGAAATAATAATAATAATAATAATAATAATAATAATGATAATGATAATAATAATAATAATAATAATAATAATAATAATAATAACCAATACATACACGACAGCTTTCATCCTTCAAACATTCAAATGAACGACTAAAAGAGTTCTTAAATAATCATCCATAAACAGAGATTAAATACTATTCCATAAACAGAGATTTTACAAACAGATCTCTCTAACTCTTTTGATCAATCAGACAAATTTGAAATAAAGAAAGAAAGAATCAGCCAATGCAGATAAATCTACTTCACAGCACTTTTAAAGGATTACCTAATAATATCGAGGATTTCAGGAAAGAGGGGAAAAAAGAGCAGATTTTGTGCAGCGAAGCAAGAAAGTGATGAAAAATTGCGAGTATAAGAAAACGTCATTCAATTCACGCGAGGAAGAGAGGAGGGCGGGGATCTTATTTATGAGCCAATTTTTCAGTTTTATATTTTAAGGAAGACGACTTCCATGTAAGGTTAAAAATTTGGATACCATATTATTAAGAAAAATAGTTATAAATTTTGGATATAGATTATAAAATAATCGTATACTATATTGAAAAAAATTAAATATTGGTGATTATTAAAATATAATTGTTAGTATCTACAAATACTCACCGTCATGTATCAAAATCACACAACCAACAACGGGCAAACTAGGTTGCGGACAGTGTCATATGAAGGCTCCATGATGTATGGCGAACGTGAGATCGCAGACAACACCCTGCCCAGCGATCCCGTAACAACATAACAACATCGCTGCGAGTGACGATATGAACCTATGACATCTCATTATAGCCTGTCTAATCAACACACCACGACTATCTGGTTGTGACACATGTCCCAACAATATAAATAAGACGTATAATGAAAGGAACGAGGGATCCTGGACCAAAGAGGAACCACAAATCACTATAACAAGAGCAACAGACACATTCCAACAGAGGACCACCATCCAAACTTCAGTCGGACCACCACCTAAACCTTCGTTGGACCGTCGTCTCTGACCCTTGTTGACTTTGATAATCAAAAATTGGTGTTGTGAGCGTGGACCGAAAGTCTGACCTTTAGATTTTCAGTGTGATTCTCAAAGGAGTGAAGAGGAACAGTCTCTGACGAGAGATAATGGAGGAAACCCCCACTCCTCAAGCCGAAAACAGCCAGCGATAAAGAGTATATTAGAAAGAAAATGCAACACTTAGTAGTAGAGCACGTTGGAAATATAATATGGAGGAATACACTAGTATCACGCTTAAATAGTTTCGACATCGATAAGAGCATATTAGAAAACAAATGCAACACTCAGTAGTAGAGCACATAATGGAGGAATCGCGGGCAACCATGGCCAGAGTAACTGAAAAAGAATACATGGATGCAACAATAGTAAACCAAAATGCACTAGCGGCAAGTCTTTTAAGAGCTTTGGTCGAATACATGTGGAGCTCAAAGCCCCTAGATCTCGATAGAAAGGAAGAGACCTACTATCCTGTAGGGGTAAAGAAGAATCACGAAAATATGAGAGTAATCACTGCGTTGCTTATGAAGAAAAACGGAAGATATGAGCAAGGGAAAAGGCCCGTCGACACGTAGAAAGCCAAATCATAAAGGGACCACTACTCGATTTTTGAACGTACAACCCTTTAACAGATCTGCCATCACATATTCTACGTCAAGTAAAACACCTTGAAATACTAGAGCCTCAGCTACAAATAAGACCAAACCCAGATAGAGAATGATCCGACAAAAGGTGTGAGTTCTATAAGGCACGAGTCCACGACACAGATGAGTGTATCCATTTAAAGGATGCAATAGAATTCGCCATTAGAAGGGGACAATTGGAAAGGTTTATTAGACGAACAGCTGGAGGGTGCTTAACAAAAGCAGGGATGAAAGGTATAAGATATCCATATGGGAGACGTAAAAATCAAGGGAAGCGCAAATAAAGGTTTTGTACAGGACAATTAAAAGATGGTGAGGCAATAGTGCATACCTTTACCCCGGTTAGCACATAGGCAATATCGCTTCATTCGAGATCTATTTCTCTACCCCCTACATTTGTTTTCTTTTTTTTTGTTTTTCATAGTCCCACATATTATGTACACGGTAAACCCAAGGTAGGTTTATAACGAGATCATTACCTATGTGAGACTACCATCATAAGTTCTTTATAATTACCCCTACTTACGTTTCCCCCTATGCAGCTCAACGATCGTGTGGGCATCCACCACTTTTAAGAAGTATACAAAAAGGAATCAGCTCATCGATCGCCGCTTCTAAAGTGAGAAAAAGTAAACAAAAGAATTAGCTCAACGATTGCTGAGCAAAAGTAAACAAAAGGTCGTGTGAGCGTCCGTCACTTTTAAGAAGTATGTATAAAGAAATTAACTCAATGATTGTCGCTTCCAAAGTGAGCAAAAGTAAACAAAGGGTCGTGTGAGTGTCTTTCGCTTTAAGAAGTGTGCAAAAAGGAATCAGCTCAATGATCATTGATTCCAAAGCGAGCAAAAGTAAACAAAAGGGTTGTGTGAGCGTTTGTCACTTTTAAGAAGTATGCAGAAAGAAATCAGTTCAACGATTGTCACTTCCAAAGAGAGAAAAAGTAAACAAAGGGCCATGTGAACGTCCGTCACTTTTAAGAAGTGTGCAGAAAGGAATTAGCTCAACGATCTGCGCTTCCAAAGTGAACAAAAGTAAACAAAGGGTCGTATGAGCATCTACCACTTTTAAGAAGTGTGTAGAAAAGAATCAGATCAACGATCGCCGCTTCCAAAGCGAGCAAAAGTAAAAAAAAGAGTCGTGTGAGCGTCCGCCACTTTTAAGAAGTGTACAAAAAGGAATCAGCTCAACGATCACTGCTTCCAAAGCGAGCAAAAGTAAACAAAGGGTCGTGTAAGCGTCCACCACTTTTAAGAAGTGTGCAGAAAGGAACAGCTCAACGATCGTAACTTCTAAAGCGAGCAAAAGTAAACAAAAGGTCATGTGAGCGTCTGCCACTTTTAAAAAGTGTGCATATAGGAATTAGCTCAATGATCGCCGCTTCCAAAGCAAGAAAAAGTAAACAAATGGTAGTATGGGTGTCCTCTACTTTTAAAATGTGTACAGAAAAGAATCAGCTCAACGATCACCGCTTCCAAAGCTAGCAAAAGTAAACAAAGGGTCGTGTAAGCGTCCCCTAATTTTAAGAAGTGTGAAGAAAGGAATCGGCTCAATGACCGTCACTTCCAAAGCGAGCAAAAGTAAACAAAGGGTCGTGTAAATGTTTGCCACTTTTAAGAAGTGTACAGAAAGGCATCAGCTTAACGAGCACCACTTCCGAAGCGAGCAAAAGTAAACAAAGGATCGTATGAGCATCTTCCACTTTTAAGAAGTGTACAAAAAGGAATCAGCTCAACGATCGCCGCTTTTAAAGCCAGCAAAAGTAAACAAAGGGTCGTGTGTGCGTCCGCCACTTTTAAGAAGTGTGCAGAAAAAAATCAGCTCAATGATCACCGTTTCCAAAGTGAGAAAAAGTAAATAAAGCGTCGTGTGAGTGTCTGCCACTTTTAAGAAGTGTGCAGAAAGGAATCATCTCAACGATCGTCGCTTCCAAAATAAGCAAAAGTAAACAAAGGGTCATGTGAGGGTCCGTCACTTTTAAGAAGTGTGCATAAAGGAATCAGCTCAACGATCGCCATTTCCAAAGTGAGCAAAAGTAAACAAATAGTTGTGTGAGCGTCCGTCACTTTTAAGAAATGTGCAAAAATGAATCAGATCAACGATTGCCTCTTCCAAAGCGTGCAAAGTAAACAAAAGGTCGTGTGAGCGTCTGTCACTTTTAAGAAGTGTGCAGAAAGGAATCAACTCAACGATCGCCGCTTCCAAAGCGATCAAAATTAAACAAAGGATCATGTAAGCATCTGCCATTTTTAAGAAGTGTGCAGAAAGGAATCAGCTCAACAATCGGTACTTCCAAAGCGAGCAAAAATAAATAAAGGGTTGTATGAGTGTCTACTTCCAAAGGTATACATCCTAAAATCGAGACTAACTAGTTACAAAAACGAGACAACAACATATCAGACATTTTCACTTGCATCTCCCTATCACAAAAGGAGAAAAGCGAGATACGAGCATTAGAGCACAAACATAATTTCCAATTCATCGCCTCCTTCATGTGTATTCTTTCGCTAGTAAGGGGCAAGAATTTACCCTAAAGAAAAGGCACCATGACGGTGTAAAACTGCAGAAATACAAAATCCTCCATGAATCACAAACCTTTCTCCCATCTCAAGTGTTATTTAAGTTATGTAATTGATAAAAAAAACATGATATGCAGGAAATAATAACTCACACGATGCATCTAAAGAAAATAATTTTGTTCGTAAAAATAAATATGCCATGAAGAATTTCACAACCAATAAATACCATGTGTGAGGAGCTTAAAAATTTGTCTTTTAAAAATAATTCACACACAAATCAATCAAAAAAATCGGGCAACCATAACACCCCCCACGTTGACAAAAACAAACACCTAGGTAAAACAAGATGTTACAATCATGAGACCCATGTAAGGGACAAATGAAGGATACTTGACAATATCTCTAGTAAGCTTAATCTAGAAAAGTCCACCAATCAACAGTAACTCCTTCTATTGAGAAAAAAATGACGCCCTTTTGATGCGATCACCAGAATACACGATGGTGATAGATACCCCTCTTAATGTTGTTTCACCTCTGCCATAAGAACCAACAAGGTGCGAACGGCTTAGTACCACAGTTGCGGACTCCACAAACATCATAACTAATAGGCGAAGAGTCACTTTGATCATACATGCAGGGAGTAATAAGGTAAAAGTCCTATCACATATAGAGGTACAAAAGAACCTGAGTTTGTCACCCCCTAATTTGGTTTCAAACCCTAACGCACGGTAGCATTTGGAGAGCATAGCTCTCAAGATACCCCGAATACATCATCTATTGGCATTCATCACCACAGTTGGCTACAGATCGCTTTCTGAATATTATTGTTTGTTGATACAAATAACCCAAACGCTAAATAACACATCTCTATGATTTGTAAAATAATTTTTTTCCTATGCTCTACCTCACTGTAGACATATTCTTTTCTCCCTCAAAACAGAACAAACAAAGTTACAAAATAAAAGAGAAACAAATAAAGTTTATAGGTAAAAGAGTAAGCTACTCCCAAGTCAGATCGCCACAACATACATTTAGAGGAGTCTTATTTATAGTACTGGAGCGAGAATACAAAACCAAGCCGTTTCATTTTCTAATATAAAAATATTAAGGTAAACATTTAATACCCAAGTCCTAAGATCTCGAGCAGTCAATTAAGATCACATGGCTATCAAATTTCTAATCAATTAGCGCATGAATAGCCACATAAACTTACCAAAGCTCTTCAGCACATTTTTTTCTCGTCGTGGTCTGCCTCGAATTGTCTAATTATTATAAAAGAGCCAATACGCACTAAATGTAATACACAAATCTCAAAAACATAATTACAGGTGAGAATAGAGAAACCAATGATATGCCAAAACACATTAGGACAAATTCTCTAATTTGTGCACTATGTCAAGGATTCCGGCAAGGAATTATCTCACCGATGGGGAAGAATCTCCACATTTAAATATAAGATATATCAACATACGGGAACGTACAGTTCTTTACCTATCTATTTTACAAGTTTGTAACGTTCTCAAGTTATCTCCACACTTAACATTTAAAAAAAATGCTCGTGTTAGATTAAGTTAAGATCCTTGGAAATAAATAGATAACAACCTTTTGTCACCTCTTATCGACTTCATAATTCACTCCTTGCAAAGTCTCTCTTCACTCGTGGCAACAATTTATTCTCAAACAATTGAGGTGTGTGAGCTTTTTTATCCACTCTAAACCAATGATATGATAAATACGTACAACAAATACATACTTTAGAAAAATATGTACTCTTTTATTCTCTCTTTTATCCATGATTACATTCTTCATTTATGCTACAAATTTTTAAATATAAAGCCTTATAACTTCACATCACCATTTTAAAAAAGAGGTCATAAGTCAGAAATGACTCATGAGTTTGAATGACCAAAGGCCCATACTCTTAAATTTTTCCAGAGTGTTGTCGCAAGGAACATTAATATAGTTTATCTTAAGAAAATAATAAATGTTTGCAAAATATACGTCAACACAATCCGAACAATCATATTACTCCAAATACCAATAAACAAAGATTATAAATCCATCTAAGCACGATAAACAAACACTTCAGATTATTGCTCTTTAAAGTACAAAGTAGAATACAAGGAGATCATAGTCATATTCCCAATCACTGCTGATAAAATTCACACTTTCGATCAGCCGCCTTGTATATCATCTAGGGGCCGTTGTTAGTTATCCTAGTACCTAGCACCATAACTAACAAACAAATAGCATACTTGATAATTAATATTCGAGATCCAGCAAAAACTAGATTTGTAGCAACAACCTCAAACCTCACCCTGAGGGTGCTCGAGCACATATCAGCCGTTTTACTGCTCTGCCTGACAACACTCGAACACATACCAAGGGCCTTAGTAGCATACCAATAGTCACCACCTCCCAATGCAACAAAGAACAACAAACCAACAATAGTATTTGGGGTAATCTTGAGCGCAAGGTTCTTCAAATACATTATTCGTTGGCCTTCTTCACTACGAATGGCTACCCTTAGCCTTCTGAATACTATTGTCTGTCGATTCAAAAAGCTCGAAAAATAAAATCAACGCTCCCTCAAAATATGATCTCTACTCACCATTCTTATTTATTAACATACTTTTCTCTTTTCTCCTCAAAATAAAACAAGCAAAATGGTGATCAAGAGAGCGTAAAAGAGAGTAAACTATCCACAAATCGAGTTATGAAAATACAAGCCCACGAACTCCTATTTATAACAACCAATAGGAAGGCCAAGCGACGACATTTTACATTCTTATCCGAAGGTTTACAAATAAGAACATTTATTTCCCAGACCCTGAAATATCGGGTGAAAGACTGGAATCACTCAACTTTCAAACTTCCTATTAATAACTGGGCAGGTAGGTGCATGCACCTTTCACTACTAGCCAGATATTTTCTCTTTCATTATAATCCATTTTGGATTGTCTAAATCACAGCAACAATCCAGCAGATGCAATATTTGTAGATCCGCAACTCAATAAGGGATAAGCAAAGAAACAACACATAGTATTTTGCTTCTTAATTTATCTTGTCTGGCATAATTTTCCCCAATACCAATTCCCCTATACAAAGGAACGCGTGAATGGATATAATAATTCCCAAAGCGACATACACCATTTTGTTGTGACAATAAAGACAATAATAAAATATATGTATATGTAAGTAGATAGACATAAAGTAAAGTGATTGGCTTACATAAACAACAGAGATTTCGTACACCAAATCGCACAACATTTGTAGATTCACAAAATTAAAAAAAAATGTTACAAGGTAACATATTACAAGCTACGAAGATATTAAACGCATAAATAATTCAGGCTCCTCAAGCGACCTCAGTCCTCTTATAATTTACCTTAAACTTTATCTTACAAAGGGGATATTACGTTGAGCGTTTGACCCAAAAAGTAATAAAAGAGAAATACCCAACCCATCGCGGTACAAGATGACAACATCCTTACCACCTAATGAAAGCACCATAACTAAATTTAATAGCTAAACATATAAGAGGGGAATTTTCACCATTATTGAAGCAAAGCTAAGTTACAAACAACATCCTATAAACAGATCATAGTGCTTCATGACAACGTTAACATGTATTACAAACTACATTAAAATAGCAAAATATCTGAAACAACCCCGCGGAAAATAAAAATTAATAGTAAAGACACTCATATATCTCTATTGTAGTCCCCTAGAACACCATTATCATCTAGCTTATCTACAACACCATTGCCACCATTCAAAGAAGAAAATGCAAATGGACCAAAAGTAGAACAGATCATAGCATCATTATACTTCGCAATAAAGTATTCCCAAAAAGGCCCGACGAGATTCCTCACGTCAAAATCTGCGGTTACTTTACAAAGAACGTGAAAATTCACATCCCTAACATCCAGAGGCTACGTGCCAGCTGAAAACTAAGAATATTGGTATCTCAAGATTTCTTTATTCTTTCAATCATCAAAGCAGAGGTGGCATCTGTATTTGCCTTAACCTTCACCGCTATTTCGACATTATGAGTAGCCTCTAGCACCATAATTTTATTCTTGTACGATTCATTAAGCTTGATTAATTTTCTCAAAAAATTTACAAAATTCTCGTTCGCATCATTTTTGGTCTCTTCCAGTTCCTCTTTGAGACCCTGAATCTCACTTTTAAAACTCTGATCCATAGTTGCGAGCAGCTTATTTTTAATCCTTAGAGATTGATCAACCTCGATTTCTTTTTTGGAAATTTCCTCTACATGCCTCATGTGTAATTCTTCTAACCGTACCCTGACGTCCGCTTCTTATTTTTCCTTCAGTTCCTTTAAATGGCTAGCATATTTTTTCACCTACGACTATAACCGCTCATTTTCCTCAACAACACCAGCGTAGTTCTCCACTCGCGAGCGAAGCCTTGAATTTTTTCAACAAGAGTCTTCATGTTTTTCTCTATGTTAAACTGAACGTAACCAAGTTCTTGGATAAGACCCCAACCCCCTCAATAGAACTCTTGATATTACTACAGGATTTTGAAGTACTAGGACTATTCGAATACAAGTTGAATAATCATTTAGAAGCAGATTCGGGATAAAAACCAATTCCTTATCTCTAAAAATCCCCTCCAAGGATAAAACATACTCCACAAAGCCAAAGGCCTGCAACCTACACTAGATAGGACATCAACACACAATGTGATAGAGGGGTTTATCATAACAACTGAAAGCGACACAACATGTATAACTACAGAGGATTTATCTTCAGTACGACAATGAACAACGATAGAATATGTAGACTCGTATCTGTAAAAAAAACAAATTAAACTAAAACCATATCAGAAAATTGGGCAGCCAAATTGTTAAATTAAAACTCAAGCTAGCAATACGTCACTTGCATCATCTGAGGCTATACGATAAGTGGACGGGACATCAGTAAAGCTGACAGAAGCGCTGATCCCAACAGCACAACTTGTTACTATCTTAGAAGAATTGCCAAGCTCGAATAAAAGGGTTGAATAACACAACGTAACTCAGATGAACCTCTGGTAATTCCAGCATCACATGCTGGCCTTTTCCCTAACATTTTCTCTTCATCATCCAAAATGCGCCTCATTGAGCTATAAGACCTCATTCGTCTTGTCACGCTTTCTCATACAGCCTCAACAACATCTACTGAACCTCTATTAGAGACGTTTTGGGTACCATACAAAACCTCCAAACATGGAACAATAGACACTACACCCATTGGGGACGATGCTATAATGGTTGGAGCTAACAAATAGGGCACACTTTTTTTTACATTCCTAATAGTCTCTGGGCTCACATCCCCGTCAACCTTTTTGAACTTAATAGAGTATTACTCGATGCAGTCAACAATATCTCCAATATACCAATCCCAACTCCTAAATCGTTACCAACTATTAGAAATTGAGGAATCGATGCCCCTATAAGACACGTAAAAATAATAAAGAATACAAATAAGAATAACAGAAATATACCAATAATGAAAGAAAGTACGCATGCAGACAATTTCTCTCTCAAAGGCTATAACCAACTTATACCTGCATCCATTCGCCTCTTTGACATGCGTTTTAAAGGAGGACAACTTTTTTCATCTTCTGATTCAGATACAACAAAGAGGCTGGAAACCACACGTTTTTTACCTTCTTCACCACGACCATAACTAGGTAAGCCAACGTTAACACCACCCTTTAGAGCGATAGAAACAACTCCCCCACTAACCTCTCTCGAGGGGTCATCATTTTCACAATACCTCTAGGGGCATGTACAAATGCCAGTATACTCGGGAAGAAAATTCTCTGGTTCTTCTTCATCGCCCAGAAGAATCCTCACTGCTCACTCGTTTCCCTTTTTTTCAAAGGGCCACGCTTCCGTGCAAGTAAACATGTTTGCCAAAGAGCCATATGGAAATGTATCAAAATTTATTTCGTCCCAACCATTGTGATTTTCTCATCTAGCTAATGTACCTAGATATTTCTGAGGGTGCATACTTTTTTGAAGAGAGATAGTGGATCACCTTCTAGTCTTTTGAGAAGTTTTACCTCGTATACCGATATTTTTTCCGCATCGGGCAGCACAACCTTATTCTCGGTCGACCGATGCCATGTAATGGGAAACAAAAACTTTTTGACAACGCATTCCACTTTTATATACTTTGTCCTATCCAAGCGAAGAAAATCAACACGATAAATCACCACCCATTTTCCTATACGATGAATAATAGCTATAAAACCTTTCACATTCTTATCGTGACCAACCACAACATTATAAAAATAGCGAAACACATCGATAGAAGGTTCATCCCTATGAATTTTACAATTCAAGAAGTACGTCACCAAGGTCCACCAATTACTCCCACTTAGCTGACCTGGTGCAATATCGAACCAATTTAGCCACTTTACAAAGAAATGATGCAGTGGTAAATGAAACTCAACCTCAAAAACAAAAAGAGGAATCAAACACCACGACCTTCCCTTATCGGAACATACGCTCAGGCGAAAGACCCCATTTGGCAGGCTGAACAGATACCAAAAATAATTAACAGCGAGAATACCTCGGTACTTTAACATTTTCAACAACTCATTAGACTTGATTGTACAACGAAGCTTGTTACTCACTACCACAGATGAATTGGCTATTGCAATAAAAATAATTATCATTTTTCTCCACAAGACGAAATAAACAAGTTAAAGCTTGAAAATACCGATAAAGTATATTTATAGTCAGTAACCGTGTCTTACTCAACACACTTCATCAATACGAAGGTTTGTCCTATGACATTTCATATGCAGCGGTTTGTTCCTGAAAGAGAACCAATCTGTTTATTATCGCGATCCACTGCGTGACATTTCGTATAAACCTTTGCAAGTTGGCATAATAATAATAATAATAATAATAATAACATTTACCACTAAAACTTTCACTTGAATGAGGTCTCCTCAGTTTTTTCGGGCTCGTCAAGGCCACTTTATAACCTTCCCTCACCTGGGGGCAATTGTTAGTATCTACACATACCCACCGTCATGTGTCAAAGCCACACAGCCAATAACTGGCAAACTGGGTTGCGAACAGTGTGATACGAAAGCTCCATGATTTATGACTAACGTGAGATCACAGACAACACCCTGCCTGCGATCTCGTAACAACATGCCGAGATCGTTGTGAGTGACGATATGAACCTACGACATTTCGTCATAGCTTGTCCAATCAACACGCCATGACTACCTGGTTGTGACACATGTTCCAGCAGAATAAATAAGATATGCAATGAAAGGAACGAGGGATCCCGAACCAGAAAGAAACCACAAATCACTATAATAAGAGCAACAGACACATTCCAACATATGACCACCATCCAAACCTTCGTCAGGGCGTTACCTCTGACCCCTGTTGACTTTGACAATCAACAATAACAATTTGTAGTTGTATGCTCTTTGAGTAATAAAATATAAATTATCCAAAGAATTATAAAAAAATATTTTTATATTTTATTAAATATAAAATTTTATAGTATCATACCTTTTAAAAAACTTCATCATTTAAAAACTAGTGAAATGTTTTTTTGAATATTGACATTGTAGCATTTGTTCAGTTTTTTCTTAATTCTTTTATCATGTACACACTTTGCATTCACATTTGCTTGAATTCGGATCTTTTAATATATACTTTATTCTCTTTTTCACCGAAGCTGCCTTTAGATAAAATCAGTGCAATCTTAATTATATATATAAAACACGTTTCGTTTAATGTTTGGTAATTTGTTTTTAGGCAAGGCAAATTCAAATTAACCCAACTTGATAAAGCTGGCATTGAAGCTTATTAATTAAAGCCGTCCATTATCGACTATAGTTCCATAAATTGAGAGTTTAACAGTCTTTATTATGAGCTATCAGATGATGTCAAAAATTGGGTCCCCCTTCCTCATACCATTCCACCAGCTTGTCTTCTTTGACAAATTCCATTTAACGTTTCTAGAAATAAAACGGTCTTTTGATTTTGTTCTTTTCTCTTTCATGGTAAGCAAAAAGTCTTTAAGCACACACTCATAAAATCTTTAAAAAAAAGTATGTGTTTGAGGGAAATTCAAACTCTTTCTATAAAAAAAATATATATATATATATATATCATATTATCTGTCAGAAAAACGGTTCATTCCTCAATAATTATATTATTTAACTTAAATTTTTATTTTATTGAAAACAGAAGCACTTCCATCATACAATACCGGTCATAAAATACAAGATCTCATAATATTTGAATTCTTAATATACTAATCTGAAATGAGTTTTGGATTTCGTTTCCTTTGAATTAGTCAAAACAGTGAAACCCAAATGCATTCATCAATATTATTATATGGTAGTCACGTGCAAAACGCATCCATATCTAAAGAGCATCTTGTAAAATTATTCTTGACTTCTCTTCATTTGAATAAAAAAAAATTGTTTGTTAAAGTTCAATGTTTCGGAAAACTTATTTTTTTATAAAAAAAAGTGTGATTCCATTACTCGGGAAAATTATACACTAATATTAATACGTACTTCATTAAAAACTCTTAAGTCTAGATAGAAAAAAAAGAATACGCGTATTAACAAATAAAGGGGTGAAATTACGAATGTTCTAATACATTATCATGTTTGGAAAACTTATTTTATTTTATAAATATATTAAAAATAAAGGTTTACATATTTATATTTGTATATTTTTATTATTAATTTTAAATAAACATATTTTACTGTTTAAATTATTTATGATACGGTTGATTTTTTTAAGCTGATGATAAAAATATACTTCAAGTATTAGGAGAAAATTTGCGAATTCAGATTTATGAGTCTTTCCTCCAATTCAAAAAATAACGTGATTGGATGGAGGTTTATAAGCTTGTATCATGATGATTTGACTAGACAAATTTTAATGTAAATTAATTAATTATTTATATGATATTAGTATGAATAAAATACATCGATTATAGTCTCGTACGTTGAATTAAAGGGTAAGTGGAACCTGGAAGGCCGTGGGATTTTGAATCCCATCAGATTTCGGTCAAATCGGAAGATATGACGGGCAGAAAACGGACTCAAAGCATGGTTTTGTTTTGTCAAACTCAAAACCCTGCCCCAAGCCAAACTCAACGTTATTTATTATTGAAATAAATATCGAAATTACATATAATTTATTATCAAAATAAATTTAACTTAATATAATCATATACATAAAATTTTAGTTTTAGTTTTTGTTTAATGATATACAAAAAATTCAGTTAATTAATCCTAATTGTATAGTTTTTCTCTAGTCTTGGTGTTGTCATCTTTTTTTCTTTTATTTTTTTCTTTACTTGTCAGCGTTGACATTAGTTTTTGGTGTTGGTCATCGATCATCAAGGATCCATCATTTTTTTGTTTTTTTTTATTTTTTATTGTTCTTTTTTTAGTTTTTAATAAATAACTTTGCTCTTGTGGTACGTTTTATTTAACATTTTGGTACGTTTTCCTCTGTCGTTTGACACATTTTTTCTTTATCGATCGTTTGGTCGTTTTTCATTTGATTTTTATGAGGGTTGAATTTGACGTCGCCACGACTGATCAATATGACATTCATTTGGTTATCTTACTAATCTCTCTAATTTGGATCCTCAAACTGGATTTGGATACGCGCTCACCATCACTGTTTCTTGTTCGCGATTGAGTTGTGATAATGACCATGTTGTCAACATTCCTTATTGTAATATGTATTTTTATGATGTTTGTTGATGGTTTTACCTTTCATCGTCGATCTTTGGCGATGCTTGTATATATATTTTATTTCGAGTCTTTGGGTTGGGTTTTTACCTTTTTCTTGTATGGTCCTTGTATGCCTTTTGAATATATCATCGTTAAATAAAACTAGCAGATTTCAATTAAAAAATAAATAATTTTCTAATTTGATTCAATTGTATAAATTAATTAATGTTGAACATGTGATAAATTGAAAACTTTGAGCCATATTTTCGATAAGTAAATGTAGAGATTCGAATGATGAATTTATAGATTCATATTTTACTCCATGAGACATTTACAACGATATCTCATATGCTCAAAACAGTTGAGTGATGAATGAGAAATTGATTCTCAAAGTAGGGTACTCGTGAATTGTGTAAGAAAAACGAGAAATCATATCCCACATTGGAAGAATATCAAGTACGAGAAGTGTTTATAAGCATCAACCCACTTATTAATCATAGAATAACTTGGGTTGGGATTATGCCTCACACATAAGTGCCTAATCATAAATCATTGTTAACATTTTGTTTTAAAATTAGGTTTTCAAATGCATAACCAATATGACCTTAAAGATTCTTGAAATCTTTTCAACATTGAACAAGATATCCATAAGTCCAATTAGTATCTTTCCCATATGCGTTTTAAATGCACAATGCTTTTCCTTCATTCTTCTTTTATTATTTTTTGAATATAGCCATTGAATTTTTATTAAAACCAAAGAAGATATCACAATTACAAAGAAAAGTGAAAAACTTCTATGGAGATAAGCATACCATGAAATTCAGAAGCTTCATGAATCTCCTTGTCTCTATCCAATCGAGACGCATAACAGATGAATAAGGAGTGGTGAGCGATCTAAACTATCAGGCAGAATGTTCCGCTACCTAGGACTGATTACATCGGCAAACAACCATCAACCGAGTGGGGACCTACCTTTGCATGACCATCGACAAAATCATAATCATAAACTAGTGCCGATTAAAAACTCTGTGCGAGCAACAAACGACCGCTAGGGTATGCTGAATCATGCCACAAAGACAGATGAAACAAGCCACAAAACAAAAAAAAAACATGTCACAAGGACAGAAGAAAATGTGTGTCACAATGACTGAGGAAACACATGTCACAAAGGCAAAAATTCTTATTAAAATACAAAAAATATAAGAAAAATAATAAATCCGGTGGTCGACAACCAGTACTAAAATTAGTTGCCGACCACTATTCAAAGGGAAAAAAAAGAAAGGTTGCAGTAAAAATTTGGTGAGCGGCGGTAGAGCGTTTCCTAGGGTTACAAGGAAGATATTAATCCTCTTTTACTTTTTAAATTCTTATATTGTAAAAGTATTTGAGTTATATTTTCTTAATGGTTTCTTAAAGAAAAGGAAAACAATAAATAGTATCAATAGTTGATGAATACTCCAGTCAATTAAACATCTTAAATAATTTATATTAAAATTATCATAGTTGATCATCTAGACAAGAATGATGATACTTAGACATAAACATTTGATAAAGTACATAATTTATGAATCTCTATACTTTCTTCTAGTTTTTCTAACAAATAACTACTAATTAGTTTACGCAGAAAATCTTCATTATTATCTTATCGATGGTTTACCAATAAAAATCAACTACCTCACTCATTTTCCTTTATAACATTTTTCAAGGATGACTTTATTTTTTATGTAAATATGAAGTGTGTGGTTACTTAGAAGATAATTATGAGTTGTCTGATGACATAGAGTAAAAAGAGTAAGGTGATTACTTTTACTTCTTAAAATTATGGATGACATGATGAAGAGAGTTTATATAATAATTTCTTCACAAAATAATATTATTAATATTAGTTATACTTATCTCTGCATGTATTTGAAAGGTTTTCGTCTAGAATTTGAGTGGATGTTCCTTAAGTTGCATCAACAACCGTTTTAATAAGAGTACTGAGGTGTACATTCTCAGCATTTAATTATGGTATGGGTTTAAAAAAAAAATCATAGTTGTGTTTTAGCTTTGAAAAATATAAATTTATTAATTTTCTTCATATTTCAACCTACAAAAAATAATAAAGATATTCAAGGTTCATCTCTAACATCCTAATTTCAGCAGTTATAACTTATAACATATTAAGTTATTAACAGTATATATGTATCTAACATGACAAAAGAATTGAGAAACAATAAATAAAACCGGATACGTAAAAAAAGAAATAATGAATACTTTTGATTGAATAGAATAAGATACAAGGAATGAATATTTTATGCCTTTATTGTAATCTTGAACAAAAGAATTAAATAAACAAATAAAATAAAATAATACCTTATAGGTTTTTATTGTAATGCCGAATGTGATGTTTAGAATTGAAAGACAAAATAAAGACAGGAAATACATTAATTTTCTTATAAACTACTTTATTTGGATTGGGCTTTATAAAAAAATTGGACTTAAGACAACTGCAGTCTAAGTAGACCCACGCCCTTATTCGCCCTCAATATTATCTAGGAAACAAGTGAGTTTCGTTTAAGACTGATTTCCAAATTGCCGAGTCTTCGGGAGTAGTCGGGTTAAGTAACCTAATTTTTTGTATTGTTGCGATGATGCATTCACGAAATACATTTACAGTGGTTCTTAACTTAAAAAAAGGGAAAATGTAAAATTAATTTTTAATTAAAATTTATGAAGGAGACGATTTTATCATATGCCCAAAATTTTATTTCTACTTACCACCACATGTTTTTATCAAATGTGGTATTCAAAAAAAAAAAAAATACTGATATCATAACTGTAAATAAATTAAGCTTCTTAACGTTGACAAGTTCTAACTTCTAAGTACAATGCTTTAAACCCCATTGGTTAATTCTGATGTCCATCGCCGGTTTAAACTTTTTATAGAAGTATATTTAATTATTTATAATATATTATATTTTTTAAATCATATTTATGATCTTAAAATTTTATTGTATTCAATATTACAAAAAATTGAACTAAAACTCATTCGAAAGTTATGAGATAATTAAAATTTACTCAAACGAATTAATTAGACAAAATAAGATTATGGATAAGATTTTAAAAAAGGAAAAATGTTTTTTCCTACAAAAGATATTTTTTAATAGTTAAAAATTCACACAAATTCGAGATCCATTAATTGGCCTAGTAGGTAAAGATGCTCATTTTGTCCCATCTTGTATGGGTTTGAACCCCGACATTTGCCTTGATAATGTAATACCCCTCTATTTAATAAAAAAATCACACAAATTCCGTTTGCTTGAAAAAATATTCTAGGAAACTTCTTCACCATGTAATCATGAGATCAGAGGAATGTAACAACGGATTGAGTTGAAATCTCTCAATTTAAAAAGTTCGTTTTAGGAGGATTTTGGGTTAGAAGATTGTATATAAGATTTTTTTTTTAAAAAAAGATTGGATATAAGAGTTGTAAAGACTTTTTTACCCTTGAAAATTATAAAGATGTTTCTTCAAATAACATAAATTTAAAAAATTTAAAAGAAAAATTAATAAATAAAAATTAATATAGACATTTAAATTTAACAATTATTAAACTTAGGTTAAAAGGATAATTTCATAAATAAGAAATTATTATATACATCTAAATTTAATAATTAATAACATTATATTAAAATAATTTCATAAATAATAAATTAATATATGCATCATTCAAATATTCTTTTAATATATATAGATATGAAATATTGATAATTAATAAACTATTCGAACAATTATTGAATATAATCATGTCCTTTATGACCTTGCTTGGTATAAAGGATAGAAATAAGAAAGGATGAAATATTAGTTAATCAAATGGCTAAGATTCATAATCACTTTCTTACTTTGAATCTTAACATTTGACTAACTAATTTTCTATCCTACGTACCAAGCAAAGCATATATGCCATTTTGCTTGTTTAAATAAGAAAACAACTATAAGACATCAACTATCGATTAATTTTATTAATCAACTGATACAACTAACTAGTCAAATCAACTAATACAATTCGCTACCGACTATCAATTAATTACCAAACAAGTTCATAGTCTTAATTACTAAAAACTACCCACATCACTTTTTTTTTTCTATATACTTTTTTTCTATATATTTTTATTGGTGAACCATTACTATTTTTTTCAACACCAATAGAAAAATATTTATTGAAGCTTTTTCAACACCAATAGAAAAATTAAAAGGCAATATTTCCGGTGGTGGAATTTGGTAGTAGAGTTTTGGGATTAACTTATTATTTTTAAATTAAGGTTTAAATTAAAATTTAAAATTTTTGAAGGGTTCAATTTACATTTTTCAAAATAAATTGGGGTCTAACTAAAAATTTTGAAAATTTGAAAGGCTTAATGAGAACTTTAAAAATTATCTGAGGGGATTTAATTAAGAACGTTCAAAAGTCTTGAAGCTTAATATGATTTTTAAAAATTTTATGGGACCAAAATATATATTTTTTTAATTTTAAGGTCTAAATTATAATTTTTCAAATTTTTGGGGTCGTGGCCCCGCATACCCATTGTATTCCGCCCCTAAATATCCTCTCCATTTCTTTAGCTTCATCCTTGATTATAAGGAGGTACATAAACAAATCACAAATGTATAACTACAAAATCAAAACAACATATAATTTGATTGCGAATCAGAAGAAAATCCACACATATATACATTAGGCGATACTCAAACCAAAATCTTCAAACTTTCATGACCTCAATCTTAATTGGTGATGCCAAGACCTCATCGGAATGAATCTAAATATTTAAATGATAATAATTACTATATTAAAATAATTGTAGATGAAAAAATCGAGTCGTTAGGTTCAATCACAATTATCATTATTTTTTGGGTAAAGTATACAAATGGTTGCTAAACTATCTCTAAAAATACAAAATGGTCGCTAAACCATTAGTTGTCGTTAATTGGGAGATGTGGTGGTTATGAAAATTTGTACGATAACATATTTAATCCTCGATATTTATACATTCAATCAATTTAGACATCACCCACGTAACAATAGTTAATAGCTCAATGACCATTTTGTGTCAAAAACTAGAGTTTAATGCTTATTTTGTAACTTTTGAAAGTTTGATCACTATTTTATATTTTTAGAAATAGTTTAGTGACTATTTGTGCATTTTACTTATTTTTTCATGCATAACGAAATGTATAATTCGTTTTATTTCATGGAATTTAAAAGATTTATTTTTTATTTTAATAATTAGGGTGACACATGCATGAGGTATGATCAAGAAGGAATCCCATACAAAAATCGATATTTTGTGGACCTGCACATTTGCTCATCAAGATTTACATTCAGTTAGGTGACCTTAGATATTTCAAAAAATTAATATATTAAAATTCACTAATTAATTTAGTGACTAAAGATATTTATATTGTCTCATTTTATAAAAAAAATTAATAAATTGACTCAGATTTTCAGTAAAATAAAATATATGATGTTAAGATCCTTTCTCTAAAAAGGAACACGTTGAGCAATTTGCGGGCAGATAAGATATTGACTGAAATCTATATGGTGATTTTAGAGAAATAATGTAGTTGGCAATTTTTTTTTGGAAAATAGAGTTCTCATATCTTTATTTTGATTTCTACGGCAAAATTAATAGTGATGGGTAATAAACTGCTTATGTAGAAGGAGTTTATGTTTATTTTAAGATTTGACATGGCTGCAGGCAAATGGGGATTTTTATATATTTTTTCCTATAAAACGACTCTTGCAGGAGGTTTTTACATGTCACATGAACAATCACAGAGGGGGCAGCAGAGGCAGCAGCTGCAGGATTCAGCAGGGGCAACATGGAATCTCAGCCTCGAACGTCTCTTGCAGGAGGCGTTCGTGGCGGAACAGTTGCATGCATGGTTCAGTCATGCAGCTTTTATAGGCGTGTGCAGTCAGACACTCGTGACCCTTGAACGTTCCCTGCATAACTCATTCATGGGTTTCTCATCCTTCTATATAATCAAAGGACAGGGGTGGGGGGTAGTGTAGTTGAAAAAATAAAAGGTGGACGCTGGAAGAACGAATGATAGATAGTAGGAGGAGGAGGGGTTCAAAAAAAACTTTTAGTTGAGGTTAGTATTTTTTATTTTATGGGGAATTATTATTATTTTGTCTTTATTTATTTATTATTTTACATTAATGGTAGTATAAATAATATAAATTTTTATTTTTGCTTGTTTGTAGGTAATACCATTTTAATTTTGTTGAAGAAATATCAAGTAAGTTAGTAAAATTTTAAGTATTTTTAGTCATGAAAATAGTACTATATTAGAAATTAATTTTTAGGGATGTTAATTTCGTAATTAATTCTCTAATTCATAACATTTGGATTAAAATGCCATTTACTTCCTTTTAAATTATTGTTGATGTCATATTTTTTTATATTTTTAGTCCGAAAACAGTACTATATTATGTTGAGAATTGTCAAGATAATCAGCAAGGAATTAAACACACAATAACACAGGATTTTAATGAGGTTCGACAATGTGCTTACGTCCCCGGGAGTGATGAGCGGCTGTTTTCTTATTATGAGATTGATAATTCTTAACATATTAGAAATTAATTTTTAGGGATGTTAATTTCGTAATTAATTCTCTAATTCATAATAGTTGGATTAAAACCCGCTTTATTTCCTTTTAAATTATTGTTGATGTTATATTTTTTATATTTACGAAATTTTTTTAGGTGGATTTAGTGACAAATGATTTGTATATTATTACATATTGTAAAGTAAGTATAGATTAGTTTGGAAAAATATTCCATAATAAATATTTATAATATTTAAAATAAATTAATTCATCAATAAATTAAATACTAATAATTATTAAAATATACCTAAATAATAGTAGACATACATGTTTGGAACAAACGCTAAATAAATCTAATTTCTATGTTGGTTATAGTACTTACTTAGATAATAATAATATAACTACCAATTTTTTTTTTATTAACTACTTAGTAATTATATAAATAATAAAATTTTCCCTTAGATGATATTTTATATACTAAATTTGTATACTAATAATGTTGTTACACGAGTTGTTTTTAATATTAATAATAATATTTTATATTGTTTAGCTATTTAATTTAGTTTGTAATATAATTCAGATGATGTTTGCGTGACGATAATATTAGTAGATATTTTAATTTATTGTGTATTTAGTGTACTATAAATTCTAGATGATAGTATCAAATGTTTTCATAAATTTAGATTATTGTAATTAATATTATTATATAATATTAGGAAAAAATTTCTAAATAGTTGTTTTGCAGATTAGATAGAATTATGACATCTGAACAAGTTTTGTTACAACTTGATCATGTTCACATCTTTTCTCATATTGTAAGTAAACTTATAAGTTTTTTGATTATTTGCGAATTCATAATTACCTTTTGTTCATTATATGTAATTATTAAAATAAATTTATTACAGGACAACCATCGCTTCCGGACTCGACGAACGATTCCGAGAATACCATCTGATCGCATAGTTATTTACTTGCAGATTGCCGGATTTTATAATGTAACATTTCTTCAGGGATATAAGTTGGTCCATGGGTTGATAACTGCGCTGATTGAACGGTGGAGACCAGAAACTCACACATTTCATTTTTCAGTCGGGGAATGTACGATAATCCTACAAGACGTAGCTATACAACTTGGTGTCCCAATAAATGGGAATGCAGTGGTGGGGATCTAATAGCTACAATGTATTTGAATTGTGCAATACGTTGCTCGGGAAAGTACTTTCTGTGTCAGATGTGAGAGGGGCACGTGTAAAATTATTATGGTTGGAGAACGAATTCAATGTAATCGAGAACTCTACTGAAGAAGAAGTCATTTATGTCGCGCGGGCATATATGCTTCACATTGTTGGAGGTACATTAATGGAAGATAAATCTGGTAGTTATGCGCACACACAATATCTGTCATTGTTGGCAAATATTCAACAAATACGTCAATATAGTTGGGGATCTGCTATATTGTCTTTTTTGTATCATGAAATGTGTAAGGAGGCAGTTCTTCATAACAATAATAAGAACGTGGATATCGGTGGATGTCTTACTTTGCTTCAATCTTGGGCATAGTATGGACTTCTTTATTTAACACTGGTTTGCATATCACCCATTGAATATCCATTTGCAGAAAGGTAATACAATGAAACAAATTTTGTTGTGAACATGTTATTGATTATTAGCTTTATCTGAAATTACTTAGAATAAAATATTTAATTTCTATGCAGATGGAGGCATGAAATGAGAAAAGCGGGAGTGGTGCACAATAATGTTGTAGATATACGACTCTAGATCAAATCTGAAGGAAGAAACAAGTATCATATATTTTTTAAATACACTCATAGATTATTGTTTTTCATTTAATCATATAAATAAACATATAACATAATTTTATTTACAGTTTATTTGGAGGCCGCATGAAAGTGAAGAAGCGATTTCTTGCATACCATGAGATGTGTGGGAATTTTCTATATTTTAGGGTACGGTTATACCCTTTATCCAATTTTCTATTGTGGAGTATCAATGTGCTGATCGAGTGTTGCGGTAATTCAACTTTTTCCAGCCCATTCCTAAACCTCCGATTGATATTGAGTATATACATACTCGAGGTTTGAGTAACGAGCTAAAAAATTATGTCATTACTCCATGGAATGATAGAACAAGCTGGTTGCTAGAAGATTGTACTCCAATTGAAGACGATGCTTTTGATTGTTGTCTAGAGTACTCGGAGTGGTTTAATAATAATGGAAAACCATTCTTGGTAGGCCACGAAATGAGTCAAAAATGGCAGATGGAGCACATATGTTCATATGAACATGTTGACAGAATATTCGAACCTGAACCTGATCAGATCTTGCCACAACCACCAAATGATAGAACAATAAGTGCGCCTACGGATTGGTCTCCATGAGGGTCAATACATGCGCCTACAATAACTGTAGATGGGTCATCTGAACCTAGTAATCCTTGGGAGCAGGCAATTCGTAGATATCCAACATTTGCTGGTAGCTCATCATCTTATCCAGGCCAGGATGATGATGCATACATAAAACCATTTGAGCATCATCAATCACATGGATATGGTCATAGCATGCGTGTTGATAGTATGGCATCTTTGTTGTCGACTATGACCATTTCCACTCTATTATTTGCACCAAATGTGTATTCTACACTGCCTGCTATGCAAATGATAGATGATCAGGTCAATCGGGATGAGCAGACTCCCAATGACCACAATTTCCATGAAGAATGGTACGAGCCCCTCGACGATATGATCAAACGACATCTCTACAACGACAAGAATTACCAAGGAAGAGAAGATAATTTTATGGTTGTTTGGGAAACATTAAAACTTGTCTTCTTTTTAATCATGACATTAATAACATTAAGTCTAATATTTGTTCAAACTTTTCACGTTTGTTTGGACTTTGATTTATTTTTGAAGTTGCTTTTGGACTTTGATTTTGCTTGTACAATAGATTGCCAAATAATTTTGCTTGTACAATAGTTTGCCAAATAATTTTGCTTGTACAATAGTTTGCCAAATAATTTTGCTTGTACAATAGATTGCCAAATATTTCGAAACCAAAAAGCATTTTAAAATAAGTTCACATTAACAGAAAATTAAGTTGATGGTCCAGCACGATAGTTGGAAAGATTGGATTTGTTCGGACGTTTATTTTTTGTGTGACTGATCCCCTGCAAAGTGTGCAATGCTTAACTTGAACTCCCCATTCTCTATCATCCAGATCATCCATATTCGTATGAATGAGAGTGGAAGTCGGTCCCTTCAACTTTCTATGAAGCTCTGGATTTGGCAACCATTCTTCGTATATTTGCTCTACCGGCCAATAATCTTGGTTCGAGATGACGTTGAACCAAAATCTGTATATATTTGCCATAGTCTGCAAGTTATGACACTCATCCATAAACCTGTAAGGGTCCATATGAATATGCATACATGCGGCGTGTGCGCGAGAGTAGGGGTATCTAAATGCTTGAAATTCATCACAATCACACCATCTCTGATTAAGATTTATGGTGAACATTCTTTGCTCACCTCAGACCTTGGCTTCGATAGAAAATTCAAAATTATTTGGGTCGAATGTTCTGACTCTCGTAGAGGTGGCATGCGCTTGAAGAGTGATCATTCTATCCTGCAGGGTTTGAGACCAATTTTGTCCGCTGTTTATTCGGGCGTTAACTTCCTGCCATTTATCAGACCAAATTTTACCCAATCTGAAGTAAGTTTCCCACACAATACTTGTAATTGGGAGATGACGTGTTCCTTTTAGCACCAAGTTTATAGCCTTAGCAAGGTTAGTTGTCATATGGCCATAACATCGACCTTCATCATAGGCTTGTGACCATCTTTCCCTAGGGATGTCATTTGCAAAATTAAATACATGTTGACCATGTCACCTCAACTTTCTTTTCCTCGCGTCAAATTTTGCTTGAACTAGTTCATAACCCATTTAAAAAAATTGTTAGTTAAATCAAATAAGAAAACGTCAACTCAAAAAAATAATATAATTTTTATAAACAACGAATAACAATTTACCAGCGCCTAAGATCTCTTTCCGGATCTGATTGTTTCCGAAACGCGTATTCGCATTTGCCGCAATATGTCGTACACAATATGTTGGATATGCATACGGCGGCTTCCATAAACTCCCCTATTTTCCAATCACTGATAATAGCGCAATCCCTCTATCAGAAATCATACAAACCCCGTCTTTTTTACTACATGATTGCGTAAATATTTCAAAAAGAATTCTCATCCATTAGCATCTTCCTTTTCAATAATTCCAAAGGCAACTGGGAATATATTACTATCTTCATCTTGTGCAACGACCACGAGTAACATATGACCGTACTTTCCATATAGCCATGTACCATCCACTTGAATCATGCGTTTGCAAAATGGGAACCTTTCAATGCACGCATTGAACGCCCAAAATAACTTACTGAATATCCTTTTACTATAAAGTAGTGCGCCTTGTAATTTGCACGCGGGTTTTGTTTCGTATTCTACCATGGTTCCTGGGATGAATATTTGCGTTGGTCGTAAAAGAGCTGGTAGATCATTATATGATTTATCCCAATCACCATACACTTGCGCCATCACCTTTTGCTTTGCCATCTATGTCTTGTAGTAAGATGGAATATATCCAAGCTGATTCCTGATGGATGCTACTAACACTGCAATTGAAATCCTTTGATCTTTTTCAACCAATAACCTAGTGTAGGCACATACTAGATCGGAGTCTAAATTAATGTGGTCATGTGATAATGATATATTTGAATAGGTGTGCTGCTCATTGAACCGTGTCACCTCCCACATCTGACTCCTCTGTCGGTATGAAATTCTTATCCTCCAAGGACATTTGCTCTTCCAATTAATACACCTAACGTAATATGTATGCCTATCAGACTCAGCAACACATGATCTCGTATGACGTTTGATGCAGTACTCTTTAACTGCTAGCTGAGCATCTTCTTTTGTTTCAAATTGAGCCTTCAGTACCAATTCCCCATGGTTCGAAGATGATGAATAACCAAATACACGCCCTTCATATTTTGGATCTCGCATTGTAGCATAGTCTACCTCATACATACGGGCTGGAGGTTCATAAGCTGGATAAATAAATTTCGGTTGCTCGGGCTCCGGTTCAACATAACCCCAAACAGGCTGATCATTTCCTAACCCAAGCTTAGCGGCAACCGCAACCCAAACATTATTTTCAACATCTAGACCATTACCCTTGCTCGCATATGTCATAACAGCTTCAACATCATCAGCATCGAGTAAATGAATGTCATCATCTTCCGTAATAGACACAATATTTTCTTCATCCTCACTGAAATCATCAAGCAATTCGCTACAACGACCAACTACGATTTCAGTGTCACAATATGTTGATGAACTCATTCTAACTACATATTGAAAAGAAAACAGTAAAAAACATAGATTAAAATACTGTTATTAAAATTTGTTAATACAAAAAAAGTTTATATATGTAACAAAAAATTAACTATTAAAAAATTTATGAACTAATTAAAATTTAATAAATCACAAAAACTTACCGGATTTGACGAGAAACAAAAAATTTCCTCTAAATCCTTCAACAAAAATTATTTTTGATTACTAACATTATCATCACGCAAACATCATCTAAATTATATAATATTTTATTATTAATATTTAAAATAAATATTATTATTAATATTTAAAACATCATCTAATACTAACTAAATAAATAAATTAATAGCTAAAAATTTATAAAATATTATTATTAATATTTAAAATAGCTTAACAACATTATTATTTAAAATTTAGTATACAAATTTATTTTTTCTACCTTGGTAATTTCTTGATTAAAAATATTATTAACTAATTAAAATTTAATAAATGACAAAATTTTACTGGATTTGAAGAGAAAACAAAAAATTTCCTCTAAATCCTTCAACATAAATTAATTTATTGATTATTATTATCATCATCTAAATTGTAGTAGTATCAATAGCTCGTGTATAACAACATTATTATTTAAAATTTAGTATACAAATTTATTTTTTCTACCTTAATAATTTATTGATTAAAAATATTATTAACTAATTAAAATTTAATAAATGACAAAAAACTTACTGAATTTGAATGGAAACCAAAAAATTTCCTCTAAAGAAAATCCTTCAACATAAATTAGTTTATTGATTACTATTACCATCATCTAAATTACAGTACTACTAACTGAATAAATAAATAGCTAAAAATATATAAAATATTACTATTAATATTTAAAATAGCTCGTGTATAACAACATTACCATTTAAAATTCAATATACAAATTTATTTTTTTCTACCTTAATAATTTCTCGATTAAAAATATTATTAACTAATTAAAATTTAATAAATGACAAAA
This sequence comes from Hibiscus mutabilis, assembly GCA_019671005.1. Classification (NCBI taxonomy): domain Eukaryota; kingdom Viridiplantae; phylum Streptophyta; class Magnoliopsida; order Malvales; family Malvaceae; genus Hibiscus; species Hibiscus mutabilis. Next base: position 5,303,457 of record CM033722.1, read on the forward strand.
ATTTACCGGATTTGAATAGAAACAAAAAAATTTCCTCTAACGAAAATCCTTCAAAATAAATTAATTTATTTATTACTATTATCATCATCTAAAATCTAGTAGTACTAACTAACTAAATAAATAGCTCAAAAAATATAAAATATTATTATTAATATTTACAATAGCTCGTGTATAACAACATTATTATTTAAAATTTAGTATATAAATTTATTTTTTTCTACCTAATATTTTTTTGATTCAAAATATTATTAACTAATTAGAGTTTAATAAATGACAAAAATTTACCGGATTTGAAGAGAAACAAGAAAATTTCCTCTAAATCCTTCAACATAAATTAATTTATTGATTATTATTATCATCATCTAAATTATAGTAGCACTAACTAGTAACTAAATAACTCAAAAACTATAAAATATTATTATTAATATGTAAAATAGCTCGTATATAACAATATTATTATTTAAAATTTAGTATACAAATTTATTTTTTCCTACCTTAATAATTTCTTTATTACTTAATAGTTAAATAATCGTATAACACTATCATCTAAGACGAAATGTATGTCTTATATAACTTACTAACTACTTAAAAAATTTATCATAGGTTATATTACCAACTTAATATACTAACTAAATACTTAAAATTTAGATTTTTGTTAAAAATAAAATAAACTTACTTGACAATTCACCCAACAAAATATACGGCCAAATTTAAAATTTTCTCTAAAATATGATAAGTCTTTTCTCCAACAAAATTAAATTCCATACACAGATAAAAAGTTTATATAAAAAAACACATTGAAAAAAATTATAAACATAAATAATAAATAAACAAAAAAATATACATCCCTAAAAAATATCTGAATTGCCTTCAACCCTTCTTTCTTGTTTATCATTCGATCCTTTAACCCGTGTACGCATTATATAGAGAAAAAGGAGAGCAACCTCCAATAATGCAGCATGTACAGAACGTCATTCTTCCTAAAAAGCTGGCAGCAATTATTGAAGCATGAAAAAACTCTTCCTGTAAGAGTCGTTCAATAGCAAAAATTAATTACAAAACAATTGAATGACTCCTGCAAGAGCCGTTCAAAAGAAAAAAACCAACACCCACAACACCTGCAACAATGTCAAATCAATAATTATAATATATATGAACGACTTCTACAGAAGTCATTCAAAGGGGAAAAAGCCTAACACCTGCAGCCATGTCAAATCGAGGTAAAAATAATTAAAATAAATGCGAACGACTTCTACAGAAATAGTTCATTACTGATCACTATTCATTTTACCGTAGAAACAAAAATAAAGATACAAGAACCCTATTTTTCAATTTTTTTTGCCAACTACATTATTTCCCTAAAAATCCTTGGCTTGGGTACTTGAGCTCACGGGAAACCAGCAAAATGCTTTCGTTTTTATGCATTAGAAATAAAAAGGCTCACGTATAAAATAAGTATTTAAATTTTTATTTATATATTTAAAATATTATTTTATTAAAATAAATATTTAAAAGATATTTTTTAGTTAAAATAAATACTTAAAATATTTTTAAATAAATATTTAAAATATTTTTTTATCAAAATATATATTTTGTTTTTAAAAAATAAATATTTAACATATTTTTAATAAATGTCACATATTAATTTTTAAAAACCTAAATAAAAAATATATACTTTAACTTGGTCAAATATATATATATATATATATATATATATATATATATATACTTTAAATACATAAAAAATGAGGCGATACAGACACTGCTAAGGAAAAAAACAACAAAGGGGGACATTGTCAGAACCAGCAGAGAGGAAACGTCTGGTTAACAAAAATAGTATAGTCTGATGTGTTAGATCGTGGGATCAGTGAACCACTGATGCCTGATCTCATTGCGCACCTTCAAATCAACCAGCAACAGTTCAGAAGCTAAGGCGGTTAATCGGAGGGAGACGACTATATAATTAGGCATATCACATTCATTTTTATCCACACTATTTTGACACTAATTTAATTGAAAATGATTAAAATAACTATTTTTAGTAATGGTTATTGATTAGAATTCCACCACATACTGTATAAGGGAAATTAATAAAATTTATTAAAAATGACTTTATTGTATAAATAATTTAATTGCAATTATTTTTCATGAGAGACCTTTATCATAAAAACGAAATATATTATATAAAATAATAATAATAATAATAATAATAATAATAATAATAATAATAATAATGGTGGAGTGTTTGAAACTTTACATTCAATTTTATTAGTCATGTGTCTCAAAACCAAGTAATAATTTTTAATTATTTTGTTTAGATATTATATAGAAGAATGAAAAAGATAAAAATATCACTATCATAATATGTATTATACTCTTAAATAATTGTGTTATGTAAACAATATTTAAAAATAAGAATTATTAATGAGTTGTTGAATCCGTTATTATAAAAATACTTTTATTCGGTTCAAAAAATTTTATTATACCATTATATGAAATATATATATTTTTTATCAAACACAACAAATTAAACAGTAAGAGTAAGACAACTAATTATTGGGACCAGGCATACTCGTTTATGAGATTTTGATAGTTTAAGAGTAAATTTAAAAATTGGGTTCTAATAATAAGTATTAAAAAAATAAATGTTAGTATTTTAGTATTAAACAAAAATTATTTTACTTGTAAATTGGGTTCCTAATAACAAGTATTGAAAAAATAGATTGAATTTTAAGAGTAAACAAAAAAATTAATTTACTTGTGAATTGTGCCCCTAATAACAAGTGTGGAAAAAATAAATTTTAAGAGTAAAAAATAAATTAAATTATTTGTAAATTAAACTTCTAAAAATAAGTATTAAAAATATATATTAAAAAATAAAAATAAATTAAATTATTTATAATTAAATCTATAATAACAAACATTTAAACGTCTTAATTATGGGACCCGCGCATATGTACTTTCTGTTCAGGCCGGGCCTGAGACCAGCTTCCTCATGCACTAACATAGTAATAGCAGCACGAGGGTCGTTAAAAGCTCAATTCTCCGATAGGCAAACCGCAACCTATTGATACCAAACTATCAGCTATTGTATTTTTTTCTTGAGAAATATGAGTAATTAATAAAAAGTTATTATATTTTATATATAAATAGTCTTTTTTCAAAATATGTTTTTGACAAGAACATAAGACATTCTAATATAAAGAGAGTTTTTGAGACCATGATTTACTTGTTTAATACCATAAAAAATCATGGAAAATAACAAATGTAAAAGTCCAAGGCATGTAGGTGGGATTCCATTCACCACTGCTAATGGCATTTTAGAATTTATTTCTATTTAAACTTTAAAGAGAAACTTATCATAGTTTTATGAGACTGCACTAACAGGTACAACCTCGTGTTCCGTAGTCCAATTATAGTTTTCGTTGGGGCCAAACCAGATTCAGCCGAAAGCACCAAAGCACAGCCGGGAGAGAAGGGAACCGACCATGTTTTGGACCATCACACCATCTAGGGAAGATCAAAGACGGGGGCCTAATTTCCATGCCTCTATTATGCAAACGTGCTAAGATGAAATCAAAACTTGCTGGCCCTGAATCTGGATAACAGGACATGGATCAAGTTTAATAACATCAGGCATGTATCAATTCCCCTCGAGGGTCCCATCCACGCACATCGCTGACGGGTTCAGAAACAAAAAATAGAGCTCTAAAATATTTTTTTAAAATAGGTATGCAAATTTATAATTTCCCTCTTTCGCACTAAATTAAACTTTCTTTTTTGAAAATCCACATTAAACTATACTTGATTCCCAAAAAAAATGGGAGACGCAATTGTTGGTTAAATTATTCAAATATACCCATAAAAATAATTAATTAGATAAATAATACTTTTTGAAGATTATTTAGATAAATACTTGTTTCAGCTCACGTAAGATAAACTCACGTCTAGTCCAACGCAATTTTTGTGTAAAAAACGTAATAAATTAAATCATTTGTCTTCTTACCTACTAACTCAACACATAACTCACGTTTAGTGAAGCACAAGTTTATAACTCGCTTTACATAGAACGCGAGTTTGTTCTAGTTGAGCTAAACTGGTGTATTTATCTAAATAATATTCAAATGATGTTACTTATCTAGTTAATTATTTTTAGGGATATATTTAGTTCATTCTGCCGCAAGTGTTCCTCTTAGAAGCTTAGTAGATTCGCCTCTGACGCACATATTGATATTTGCTGGCTAAGTTCTGAGAATAAGATAGTATCTTATTTGCTTTAGACAGAAATAGTTCCATGAGTTTGTCTACAGAATTTGTATTAGATCGTCCTAATTCAATTATAAGATAGTATCTTAGTTCAATTTTAAATTTGATGAACACACGTACATCTGTAGACTACGTTGTTCGAACTTAGATCACATAAAAAGAACGTTATAATTTATCATTGGACCGCTCAATGAATTCAATTGTCAAAAGTACCTTTTTTAACATTGTTTTTGAAAGACTTAAATGAAAAGTTAACCCTTAAATTATGATTATTTTATTTTAAGTACCTAAATTAATTTTCATGAAAACAAATACATAAACTTTCGTAAAAAAAACTACTTAAATTATAATTTTTTGCTTAAGGCAAGTAAACTATTTTTGTTTGATTCATTCAACGGAAAATGACAGCCATTAAATCTATAACCAGCAACACTTGGGAAAGGCCCAAAGATTGAGAGAATTAAGATTAGCAGGAGACGGGAAATGAAACAGCCACGCGCATGCAAATTCAAGTTCAAAGTCCTTTTCAAGCTTAGCCAAATAACAAATCAGCAGCCTTAAAAAATTGATAGAGAGAAGATAACCTGACAGATCATTTACGGCAACACACATTTTCTACATAAGTCTTAATCAGAAAACCCTCTTCCGTGAAATCTACAAGTACTGTGTTGGTCTTCCACAATCACATAAAGTCGCTGTTCAAAACAGAACAGACTGAACAGTTTCAAACATGATACTGTACACTGATGATATAATGAAGTTTTCTAATTTTTATATAAATTGTGATCTTGAGTTTAAAAGTAATTTTTATTCTTTCACTCAATCCAAATTAAGTCACGCGATGCGAGTGACTAAAAGGTACAAAATGAAGTTAGTTTATTGTTTATTCCTGTACACATTTTATTCATATACATCATTTAAAAGATTAAACACTAAAATGACATTTATCTCTAATTATTTTAATTGGACTCTCAAGAGGCTGCTCAAATTGAAACCTATGGCAAAGAGATTGTTTACAACAAAATTTTCGGGCAAAATGTTCACAAGATGAATTTGGTACAACACTAGAGACATCCATGAGAAAGTACAATAACAGAAGTTAATTTGGTTCTCTAAATATATTTCAAAACATTCCATTTATTTCACGGATGATAATTTTCAATAAAGTCCCAAAAAGGAGAGATTAATGAGATAGGAAGTAGTCACTGAATGCACTTGTGCGTTATCTAAGACTGCTGTGAAAAGCAGAATCGGGCTGCTCTTATTCAAGAACGGTGTGGGAGAAAATTCTATGCGAACTGCACTACCGTGTGAGAACTTGGGATTAGACCTTGTAGTGGGCAACGAATACCTGAAAGGATAATCACTGATTGTTCTGATTTTAAAGTTAGCCTGGACAGGGTTCTTATATTGCATTTGGGAAGAACGCAATACTAAAATTTTTCGCGGAGTTTGACGATCCAGTGACAATTTTTTTGATAGTTTAAAATATACGGTTAGTATACGGTTGTATAGACACCTAATAGATAGGAATAATAGAGTAAATAGACAGCTTTGTGTAGGTTGGAAGATTAACTATGGTTGACCCCTATTATTTTTTGATGATAAATGTTTATTGTAGCAGATTACTGCTTACCTGGATAAAGAAAACAAACTATTTATCCAAAAAAAACTTCTTCAGATCTACATGACAAAGGGTTGAAAGGATGTAGACGAACTAAATCCAAAAGGGGGAAATTAAACAAATTTTATTAAGAAAAACACAACCCACGCGACATATATCAAATACATATGTTAGCACGAGCACGAGCAGCCAAGTCAAACGGTGCATGTGTATGGATCTTGTATTCAATCATTCAATAAGAATATGTTAAAAGGTTATATTTTAAACATACACTCATTAAGTGATTGGAGAAAGTCTATACACAATATCTCTGGCTCGAGTTATTATGTGCTTGAGCTTGAATTAACGTGTATCTTCAACACGTACCACAAATGTCACTTATTTTTCTACATTTTAAAAAAACTTTTCACTTGTTACTTTTTCCTTTTTCCTTTCTTCGTTTCAGTAATTGACAATGCAATGTTAGTTGTATAATACTTAAGTTCCGTTCGACGTTGTTTTTTCACCTAATTTTTAGAGAAACTTCGTCGAGCGTCTTTTCTTTTTATCTTTACACTTAGTTTTGGGTGAAATTTGGTCTCTAAACGCTGATTCTAGAGCTCTGGCTTTTCTCTAAACTAACTTTTTCACCCAATTTTACTTTTCAACGACAATCTTAAACGAAGCCTTAAAATACAATGAAACACACTTAGAAAGGGTGTGAGCGACAAAGACTGCCAAATTAGATTGTAATCACTCAAATCCATCGGAGCTCTTTCTTTATTTCGGTTTTAAAATTTATTTTAATGTATTTGAAAAAACCTCGCCCTATTTGAAATTAGAATGTAGAGTCGCCACCGATCATTTTAAAAAGGTAGATCGGACACCGATAAAATCAGAAATAAAAAATTTAAGGTTCGAGAGTCGGTTACGGATAGAGAAGGATGAGCACCCCCACACCGCCCATAATTTTACCTAGCCGATTATTTATTGTCTTGGTATTGAAAATTACAAATTCGATTAAAATTTAAAATGTGATTCTGAAATGCATGGAAATGTTCTAAATACTTAAAGAAATGTTCCGTTATTTAGAATAACCGAGAAATTCACTTCCCTTTACGCCCGAGAAATAGTTTCTCGATTTTCTAATTAAAAGAAAATTCCCTTAAATATTGAGTCCTAAAATGGTAAGGATATTCTTTTATTTAGAGATATCGAGCATCCCTTTACGCTCGGGACACTAATTCTCGAACTCACTAAATAAAAGAATATTACCTTAATCTTTACTTATCTAGTTATTAGGATGCCATCTATAATGTATATATGTATATATATACTTAGAAAATATGATACTTATAATAAAGTATATTTAATAATTATATTTATAAAAACTATATATATTTAAAATTAGTAGTTTATATATATATATATATTAATTTTACAAAAAATAAGTATTTCTTATTATTTTATATATATACTTAAAGTATACTATTTTGAAATAAAAATATATATTTATATAAATTATTTATATAAAAAAACCTATACATATATTAAGTTAGTAATTTATGTGTATATATATATTTACAAAAAAATAATCATTATTATATTGTGTATATGTTGTAATTAAGTTAAGCAAAATACTAAATTTTATTTTAAAATATAAATAAAACCCTATACTATATACAAATATGGAAATATAAAAATATTATACATAAAATATAAACAAAAAAAACATATGTACATATAATATTAATATATATAATATATATAATAAACTACTTTACGATGATAATATATACATATAATAGTAATAGTAATAATAATAGTAATAATAATAGTAATAATAGTAATAGATTTAAGTTTAGGGTTTGATTTAGGGTTTTAGATATAGGCGATTTGGGGTTTATTTCAGTCGTCGGCGGTAAGGCGGCAGTGCGGCTAGGGTTGATATTAGGGTTAGGGTTTTTTGGTTCTGGGTCGGGTTATTAGATCCGGGTTGGATTATAGGTTAGGGTTTGGGCATTAGTTTGGGTCTGGTATTGGATTTGGGTTGGGCCAGACTTGAATTGGCTCTTAAAGCTGCCCCTCTTTGCTCATTGTTGTGCAACGACAATGGAGTAAAGACTAATAAAAGAGTCAATTTCATCTAGCCAGGCTGAGCTTTTCCCTCTTGACGTCTGTCTTCTTTCTTCGGTAGATCATCTCTATCTTCGATGCAGGTATTCTTTATTGACTTGATTGATCTACTTTGTCACTCTTGGGGAAGCAAAAATCTTCAAAATAGGGGTTTGTTTGTTGGAGAAGCAAAATGAGTTTAGTTTGTTGCTTCTCTTTTTTGGCACTGATCTTCGGTCTTCAGTAGGTCTTCAATCTTCATACTTCGAGGATGTTGAGTTCTTCGATCAATTTGCTCCTCTGCTTCCTAGGTTGAGATTTACCAAACTACAATGATGCTCGATCGAAAACAGATGCTTTCTTTCTTACCATTTTCTCTCCTTTTCTCTCTTTTCATCTATTTTATTTTTTTTCTTTTATTTTTTTTCTCTTTGTTGTTTTTTGTTTTTTTTGTCACTTCATATTCTGTTGAATGTGTGACCTGTTCCGTTGGAAGTTTAAGGAGAAATGGTCAGATGTTGTAGTTTTTTCGCTCCACTGCAACTTCAGGGATATGAGACAATATAGCTTCAATTTTTCCACTGCAACCTCATGGAGATAAAATTGATGCTGGATTCGTTCCACTACCACTTCAGGGAGACGATATTGGTGTTGGTATTCATTCCGCTGCCACTTCAGGGATATGAGACTGATATAGCTTCAATCTTTCCACTGCAACTTCAGGGAGATAAAATTGATGCTGGATTCGCCACTTCAGGGAGACGATGTTGGTGTTGTGTCCATTCCAAAGCAACTCTGTAGAGATGTCTCTCTCGCTAAAAAACATGGTTATTTTTATTTTTGTTTTACTTTATTTTGAAAATAATGTCTTTCGCGTGGAGTTTTATAAAACCCGTATTTTATTTAAAAATGGAGTCGCCGCCGGCCACTTAGGTAGGCCAAACACCGTAAAAACCAGAGATTTCAAAATGTCGGGTTCGAGAGTCGGTTACAGATGGGGAAGGATTAGCACCCCCACACCGCCCAAAATTGGTACTTTAATAATTACCGCTTTATTAATATTAAACTTTCCGGATTAATGTGACGATCAAATTAAAATTCGGTTATATGTGTAGTAAATTTTAAAAGCCCCGTTATCCGAGAGTAAACGCCCAACCACTATCACTACGCCTGATACTGGCCCCGTTTACGCCCGAATAAAGAGGCACCTCATTGGCAATTTATATTCCGAAATGCAACTTAAAACATAGCAGACATAAATAAATATAATGCGATAAAAATATAAATAAATAAAAGCATAATACAATATTAATCTAACATAAAACTAATCTGAAACATGCATGAATATTAATCTAACACATAAAAATATAATAATAACCATAATAATAATAATAATAATAATAATAATAATAATAATAATAATAATAATAATAACCATGCTAAAATATGTGAATCAAATAAAAACATGGACTAGTGATTAAGATGCAAGATTTGACAATCTACATGGCATAAATAGAAACAACATGGACTAAAATGAAACAAATACAACACATGAGCATAAATTAAATGACATCAAATGGAGGTGCTGAAAATAAATATAAAACAGGTGACTAAATTGCAATATAATAAAATTTTAAAGCTGTAGAAAAACATAAAAAGGGTGATATTAAATGCTCATCAAAATATAAGGACTAAATACATAATTATCCCCTGACAGAAACGCATGTGGGAAAGAAGGGGAGGACTACGTGCATAATTTTCCCTTTAACCAAAAAACGCAGATCCTCCCCGGATCCGGGTCACCGCGCGGGTCGGGGCTATTGAAACGACATGGGTTATTTTTTCTCTTCGAATCAAATTTCCAAACCCTAAGACTCCCTCAACCAGATCGAACGGCGCTGCTCTTAGGAGTGAAAGCCGGTCATCGGCTTTGAAGCCTCACAGCAAAGAACGGTGTGTCGATGGCGGGGGCATGGCGCTCTCCCTAAACACCGGTAAGAAACACGAAATCTTTCTTTTGTGATTCGAAATAGAACCAAAAAGATTTTGATTCTAAAAAAAGCTTTAAACTTTCAAAAGTTTTACTAATTCTAAAAACTTACAATGTTTTTAATTTCGGTATCCATTCTCAGATTTTTTGATCCTTTTTTTCTCTTTTTTTTGAACCACCGAACCCCAATCTCTCTCTGATTTTTTATATCTAAAAACCCCTCTATATTACAATTTTTTCTCCAGATTCCCCTCACTTTATTTTTCGAACCAGAGAACCCCACTTTTACAAATTTTGGTTCGGTTTTATAACCAAATCCTACACACTAACCCCTAAATTTTTTATTGTAGCAGATATGAAGTTGGATGGATGGAACCAGATTTTTAGGGATGTTGGTTGAGATATTGGTTATTCCAGGGTATGGGTACTGCTAGGGTTTGGTATATTTAGGTATGGTGGACAGATTTAGGGTAGGTTTGGTCTATTATTATTTTTTGTTTGGGGTTTTGAGATTCAAGCTGGATTTGGGGATTTTGGTGTTGCCGGCGACGGGAGGCAGCTGCGGTAAGGGATATGGCGGCGGCGGCTTAATTTAGGGTTAAGGTTTTTGGTTTCTGGGTCGGTCATGGGTCAAATCTGGGTCGGGTTATGGATTTGGGTTTGTATGAGTAAGTGGGTTATTTGTTTGGATCAATTTAGTTCAGGGCCCAAAACGGGTTATGACAAACTCCAGGGAGATGAATGGTTGGTATAGCTTCAATCTTTCCACTACAACTTTAGGGAGATAAAATTGATGTTGGATTCGTTCCACTGCCACTTTAGGGAGACGATGTTGGTGTTGTGTCCATTCTACTGCAGCTCCAAGGAGATGAACGGTTGGTATAGCTTCAATCTTTCCACTGCAACTTCAGGGAGATAAAATTGATGCTGGATTCGTTCCACTGCCACTTCAGTGAGACAATGCTGGTGTTAGTACTTATTCTGCTGCTACTTCAGGGATATGAGACTAATGTATCTTCATTTTGAATGCCTAAGACCTCCTTATGGGTCTGTGCCTTAGCGTTGTTTTGAAAAAGATATTTTCAAGATGCCCGTTTGGGTTTTTACCTTGATTTTCATTTTTTCATTTTCATTTTCATTTTTTTTTTCATTTTTTCATTTTTTCTATTTTTTCTCTTTTTTCATTTTTTTCTTCAAACAAAATATTTCTTGATTATATCTGAAGTTTGCTCCACTGCAGCTCTAGGGAGATAAACTAGGTTAGGTCTATTCCACTGCCTCTTCAGGGATATGAACTCATCTTGGTTCTCATTTCACTATCACTCCAGGGAAATGAGATAAATGTGATGAAATTTGTTCCACTGCTGCTCCAGGGAGACAAACTTTATGTCGGGTCCATTCCACTGCCTCTCCAGGGATATGAACTTGTCTTGTTCTCATTCTGCTGTCACTCCAGGGAGATAAGATAAATGTGATGAAGTTTGTTCCACTGCTGCTCTAGGGAGACAAACTTTATGTCGGGTCCATTCCGCTACCTCTTAAGGGAGATGAACTCGTTTAGGTTTTCATTATACTGCCACTCTAGGGAGATAAGATAACTGGTTTCATCATTTTGAACGTCCCGAGCATCCTTTTGGGTTTGTGCCTAGAATATTTTGAAAAGATCTCTATTGCTATTTTTAAGGTGCCCTTTTGGGTTTTCACCTTGGTTTTTTCATCATTCTTTTTATCTCTCTCCCTCTCCCTCTCCTTCTCCCTCTTTTGATTTTTCTTTTTCTTTTTTTCATTTTTTTCTTTTTTCTTTTCCTTTTTATTTATTTTTTATTTTTTTCCCTTTCTCACTCCTTAAGTAAGGATGGAACTAGGACATTTATTTTGTCAAAAAGGATAAAGTTAAAATGTCCTTATGAAAGGACTAAGTTATGAAACTCGGTTTTGGAAATTATCCAGAAGTTTGAAAAAATATCCTTTTGGAGTGATTGAGTTATAGAACTCAGTTTTAGAAATTATCCAGAAGTTTGGAAAAATATCCTTATGGAAAGTTCATGTTTTGAAAATTATCCAGAAGTTTGGAAACATATCCTTATGAAAGGATTGAGTTCTGAGAATTTTCCAGAAGTTTGGGAAAATATCCTTATGGAAGGATTGAATTTTGAAAATTTTCCAAAAGTTTGGAAAAATATCCTTATGAAAGGTTCAGGTTTTGAAAATTATCCAGAAGTTTGGAAACATATCCTTATGGAAGGATTGAGTTTTGAAAATTATCCAGAAGTTTCAAAAAATATCCTTATAGAATGATTGAATTTTGAAAGTTTTCCAGAAGTTTGGTGGAAAATATCCTTTTGGAGGGATTGGGTTTGCTTTTGAAAATTATTTCCTGTATTTATGCAAATGGGATGCATGTGTATGCTTTTGCGATGATGCAAAAATGCAATGTTATGCATGTCATGATGTATGGTCAAGTTTAAAAGATGCAATGATGCATATGCCTCCAAGTATGCTTCCATGATGCATGGACACATTTTGGTAATACAATGATGCAATGTTATGTATGTCATGACGTATGTACATGCATGAAATACTCGCAGGGATCTTCTTCCTTTTGTTCTGCTCGATCCTCTGATTTTCTCGAGCAGAAACTTGCCCCCTCAAATCTCTTTTGTTTTCATTTTCCAATTTCTGAGCTGACTGACCTTTGCAGGCTCGTCTCTTTTCATCTTCTCGAATAAAAGACGACTTTGTCCGATCGAATGTTGCCCCAGATATCATTTTGACCGAATACCTTTGAAGGCTTTCTTTCTTGTTTTGAATAGCTGTGGGCCTTAGGTCTTTGTACCTTATGTCTCGAAATGAGATAAATGTGATGAAATTTGTTCCACTGCTACTCTAGGGAGACAATTTATGTCGGGTCTATTCCACTGCCTCTTCAGTGTAGCGATGTCCCTCTTGCTAAAAAAATGTGTTTTTATATTTTGAAAATAATGTCTTAAGCGTGGAGTTTTATAAAACCCGTGTTTTATTTAAAAATGGAGTGGCCACCGGCCATTCAAGGTGGACCGGACACCGTAAAAAAACCAGAGATTTCAAAATATCAGGTTCGGGAGTCGGTTACGGATGGGGAAGGATTAGCACCCCCACACCGCCCAAAATTGGTACTTTAATAATTACCACTTTATTAATATTAGACTTTCCGGATTAAAGTGACAATTAAATTAAAATCTGGTTATATGTGCGAGTAAATTTTAAAGGCTCAGTTATTCGAGAGTAAACGCCCAACCACTATCACTATGCCTGATACTGGCCCCGTTTACGCTCGAATAAAAGGGCACCGCATTGACAAAATATATGTCCGTTATGCAACTTAAAACATGGCGAACAAGAATAAATACGATGCGATAAAAATATAAATAAACACTAACATAATAAAATACTACTCCAAAACATACAAACATACATATTAATCTAACACATAAAATATGATAATAATAACGATAATAATAATAATAATGATGATGATGATAATAATAATAATAATAATAATAATAATAATAATAATAATAATAATAATAAGTGATGCATGACATGAACTAATTTAATACATATGAAACATTATGAAACTAAACATTTAGGACTAAATGCATTAAAAATAAATTACATGGCAAGAACATAAAAATATGACTAAAACGGAACAAATGTAAAATGCATGAACTGAAAATTAACAACTTAAAACTAAAGTATTAAAATTAAATAAACACAAAACAAGTGACCAAACAAAACTGAAATTAAAATCACAAGCTTAAATTAAAAGAAAGAAAAGCGAAAATAAAAGAAACTAAAAAGGTGAGGGATCAAAACTGGAATTAGCCCATACCAAAAAACAATGCGGGAAGGAGTATAGGGACCAAGGGCGTAATTTGCCCCTTAACCAAAAAACGTGGATGCTCCCCAGATCCGGGTCTCCGCGTAGGTCGGGGCTATTGAAACGACGTCGTTTCATTTTGGCCGGTTTAAAATCAAATTTGGGTTATTATTTTTTCGATCAGATTAGAATAAAAACTAAACCTAACCCTAAACTCTCATTCTCTCAACCTCACAACGACGCCGCTCATCTCCTTCATGCCGCTCATCGGCACAAAGGCCTCGCGGGGGCGGAGTAACGGCGGCGCTACCGATACAGGTGAGGTTCGAACCTTTTACCTCTTTTTTTGCTTTCGAAATGGGATTTTGTTTAAAGAAGGTTTTAGAGTTCAAACAAAAAAAGAAAACAAGAGAAGGATTTTCGTTTCAAAATTTTTTCTTCCGAAATTTTTGATTTTTTTCGATCTGAAAGTGCTTCATCCTTTATAATTTTTTTACCTAATAAAAGCCTCATTTCTCTGTTTTTTCGAACAAAAAAGACCCATTTTTTAATATTTTTTTGAACCGAATCCCCCATTTGATTTTTGAACCCTTCGGTTTTATATCCAATTTTTTTTACAAACAAAACAAATACTCTTATATTTTATTTGTGTTGCAGATCTGGTGATGATAGATGGCCGGATTTTAGGGTATGGGTTCGGCAGGGTGGTTGGGAAATAGGGTATGGGTGAGGCAGTGGGTGGTTGTTTGGGGTAGATTATTTTATTTTTATGGTTTGTGATTTGACTGAGTTTGGATTAATTTAGGATTTTGGTGGATTTAATTTAGGGTTAATGGGTGTTTTGGTTTTGGGGTTGGATGGCAGGAGATGGTGGCCGAAAAAGGATGAACGACGGCGACGACGGGTTGATGGTAGGAGGTGAAGGGTTCAGGGTTATTAGGGTTTTTATTTTCCGGGTCGGGTCAGTTGTAAACGGGTATGGACTCGGGTCAGGTCATGGTTGAGTTGGGTTTGGTTTGGGTTTAGTTTGGTTTGGTTTGGTTACGGGTTATTATTGTTGCCCCTCTTTGCTTGTTGTTGTGTAACGGCAACAAAGCAAAGACTAAAAATGACCCGTTTCATCCAGTCTAGCTGGTTATCTTCCCTTGACGTATGTCTTATTTCTTCAGTAGATATTCTTTCTCCTTGATGCAGGTCTTCTTTCTTGTCTTGGTTGATCCACCTTGTCACTCTTGGGGAAGCAAAACCTTCAAAATAGGGGTTGTCTGTTGGGGAGCAAAATGAGTTCAGCTTGCTACATTATTGACGACGATAATACCTAGAGAATATTTGACCCAGCTGCAACACTGACGAAGAAACAAGATCTACAAAATTTGATCCAGTTGTGACATTGACAGGGAGGCAAGATCGATGGATGAAAGTTCTGATGTCTGATCCAGCTACAACTCTGGCTACAACACCGATAAAGAGACCGGGTCAAAAGATAGATGTTAGACCCCACTATTCCATCAATGGAGAAGTAAGATCGGAGAACGTTGGTAATATAGATTAAACCACCCCATCAGCGGAGGGGCTGGATCGGATAATGGAGACCTGGAATCGGCTACACCATTAGCGGAGAGCAGGATCAGAGGACGACTACAACTTGAACCCAGCCACTCCATCAGCAGAGGACTAGATCGGGCGATGAAAGTTGATAAATTTTGATTTTTTCATTTTCTTTTCTTTTTATTTTTCTTTCTCATTTTTCTTTTTTTCCTTCTTCTTCTTCTTCTTTTTCTTCTTTTTCTTCTTTTTTTTTATTTTTCTTCTTTTTTTTATTTTTTCTTTGATTTTTTTTCATTAGTAAAAAAGACTTAAAAATTAGTAAAGTTGGATTTATCAACGGAGAAGCAGAACATTAACTGGAACCCTACTACACCATCAGCGGATAAGTAGGACAGCAACAACTAGGACCTAGTCATCCATCAGTGGAGGACTGGATCGGATAATGACGACCAATAATCGGCTATACCATCAGCGGAGAGTAAGATTAGAGGACGACTGCAGCTTGGACCTAGCCACTCCATCAGCGGAGGACTAGATTGGATAACAACGACCTGGAACCGGTTACACCATCAGCGGAGAGCATGATCTGATGATGACGATAGCTTGTACCTGGCCACTCCATCAGTGGAGGACTGGTTTGGATAATGACGACCTAGAACCAACTACACCATCAGCGGAGAGCAGGATCAGAGGACGACTGTAGCTTGGACCTAGCCACTCCATCAGCGGAGGACTGGATTGGACAATGACGACCTGGAATCGGCTACACCATCAGCGGAGAGCAGGATCTGAGGGCGACGAGAGCTTGGACTCGGCCACTCCATCAGCGGAGGACTGATTTGGATAATGACGACTGTTGCGCGTAATAAGTGCTACGAAATTGTGCAAGTATACACGTTGCAAGTTATAGTATAAAAGATATCGTCTCCACAGGGATTGGTGCCACTTCAAGAATCTAGTCTATTAAACTGTAAAAAGTAAAAACACAAATAAAGGATTATAGGAGTTTTAACTAATAACTAATCTAGAAAGCAATAAAGTAAAAGAATGAATGAGATCAAATGAGAGAGATAGGCCAAGTTATCGTGAGTTGAGGTGTGATAGCCGATTGGATCGTCTTGGTAAAAGAGTACACGGGCAACTCAGTTGCCGTGGAAACTTGCACAACGGGGTTGCCTTGGCAACTAATCGATGGTTGTCTGGGCGACTAGTTGGGCAACTACTTGGGCGTCTGGGCAGTAATCTTCAAGGTTCGACAGAGCGTTCTTCAATGGTTTCTTCTTATCCCTAAGTCGAAACTCTAGCTACTTGTGCATGCCTTGATAATACATCCCTGCGTGAATCAAGGGTGAACAACAACCAATCTTGCGCTCCTCTTAGCCGTTGAAATCCTTGACTTATTCCTAAGCCGGATTAATCTTCACCATCAATAGATTGAATAAAGATCATATTCATTCATTTCTTGAATCTAACTCTCCCGATATTAGATAAATAGATGAAGTTACGAGATCATCTCCCAATTCACTCGCAAACAAGAATAAGAACCAAGAATGAATAAACCTTGAATAGAAAAGTGCAAACTCTTATTACCTAAGCAAAATCCAATAGTTTCTCACAACCACAAAACACAATAACCATAGCCAAATAGATTTAGTTCATGGCTAGGTTCCAAAGAAACACAAGATAAATAATCCCTAGCATGAACCTAATTGAACAAGAAAGAAAAAGATGAAGAATGAAGCTTTTCGAAATCTTCTTACCCTAGATGCTTGTCAAAAATTCTCTCGTCTTGCTCTCCCTGAGTTGTCGAAATTCCCCTCTAATTTATAGGGCTAGTTCAAAGTCTTTCTTTGAGGAGGAAGTTAAGTTGGAATTAAATTATCTTTAAAGAATATAATTCTTTATTATAATTATATTCCTACTAGAACTTCTCCTATCTTCTTGGAATTTAATTTTTCTTTAATCTCTTCATGGAAATCAAATTCCTTTGGGATTTAGCTTTGCTCCATGTCATCTTGGCCTTGTCTAGTCATCAATTTCAACTACCATATCACCTTGTTCTTTGTCGATAATTGCCCTGGCAACTGGCTCGGAGTCTCCTTCATGTATTGCCCTGGCAACTAGCTCGGCATCTCCTTCATGCATTGCCCTGGCAACTAGCTTTAGCCTTGATTTGGCAAATGATCCTCTACATACACAAAAAACACACCAAAGCAGCATCTTTTCCCACAAAAACTACCAAGTTATGTAATCAAGCTCAACGATGGAAGGAAACATGGATTAATGCATGAATGGCTAATTACGCAACTAATATGAGCCTAAGTCTAACAATAATATGAGTAAAAAGGGTAAGAAAAATAGTACTTTTGAACACTTATCACACCCCCAAACTCAAACTATTGCTTGTCCTCAAGCAATGCAAACTAATAATTACCTGCCAAGACTTCAATTTTCACAAACTTAGCTTTGAACTTGATTTCAATTCTCAGAACCGGGGCACAAAGTATGATTGGCTTTTCATTTTTCAGAAAACTTAGGAGTTACTCGGAATCAAACTATAATGCTTGTGAGTGTGTGCGGAGTTGTGTGCAAGTTGATTTTTCGGATTCTATGCAAACAAGAGGTTTTCAAATTACTTCATTGGGTTCTTTTTAACATGTTTTAACTAGAGCCAGTTTTGGGCACCTCTAGTGTTTTGTTTTTAGTTTTATTCGACTAGAGCCGGTTTCGGGCACCTTTAGCGATCAAATTTTTTTAGCACATACTAGAGCCAATTTCGGGCACTTCTAGTGATCAATTTTTTTTAGCACATGCTAGAGCCAATTTCGGGCACCTCTAGCATTCATCCAATTTTTATTCTAATCCTCCAATTTGTTAATTATCAACCTAAGTTCACTAGAATTCCTTGAATCAATCAAACCACAACAGTGTTTCATCAAATTTAGCATCATAGTAAAATTCTAAGTTTTTTCATGGTTATCCTAGAATAAAAATTCTATCAATTAAGTGCATTGGCAAAGTCATCATCGGATATTCATCAAATCTAAGCAATTCTTGTTCCAATTAAAGGCATGGCAAGCAATTTATGTATCCTAAATGTAATACTTAAGATGAATGTAACTAAACATGGTAACTACTAATAACAATCCCCCACAAACTCGAGTGAGGCATTGTCCTCAATGCATGCATTAAAGAAAAATAAAAATAACGAAAAATAAACTGCATATGAGGACTTACTCTGAGAGTTCGTCATCGTGGATGATTAGTTTCCTTTTGGTCGGTGTCTTGATTCTCTTGCTTGAACGCGATGGTTGTTTCCTTGTTGCCGGTGATGGAATCGATCCTCGTACGGGGTTGTCCTCATCGTCCTCTTCATCAGTGTCATTGGCTTTTCGCTTGGAGGATTCAATTGATGCGGTCTTTGTTGGTGAAATGGAAGACTCGTCCGAATTTGAAAAATCAAAAAATAATTCTGTAAGAGTTGATTCGGACATAGGTACTTTACCTTTTGCAGTGGTTGCCGGGATGTCTTTAGCTTTGGTTACTGTGGCATCTTCAGGGTTGGTTGCCGGGGCATCTGCTTGTGCATGCACGATGTAGGTTACCGCGGCATCACCTGTTGCGGTTGCCGTGGTGACTGCTTCATTGGTTGCTGGGGCAAGGATCTCCGCAGGAAAGATTGGGAACGGCACGCGATTGTCCGGGTACTTTTCTAGGATGACTTGGGTGATGGCATTGTTGTGCTCCTTCATGTACCGCATGAACATTAGTTGTCGGTCTTCAATTTGCCTTAGGTGGCTCGCCAATGGTTGCAAGAGTGCTTCGAAGTGTCCTAGGGTTGATGGCCAAGTTCCCCGGGCGTTAGGTGCTTGGGCATTAGAGATTGTCGGGGTGGCAGGAGTTGCCGCGGCAATTGGAGGCCTTGAAGAATTTCCCGGTGCCTCTCTCATTAGCTTTCAGATTTGTGCTTGATTCCAACCGGACTTTGGTAGGGCCTTTTCATCGGTGGACTCACTTGGGACATGCATCTCCTTGCAAAGATTAGAAATTAAGCAAGGGAAGAAAAGAGAACCCTTATCTTTTGAGCTGCATACAAAAATCTCATCACAAATAATTTTTCCAATGTTAATGATGCGATTATGCAAAATAGAATGTATGAGCAAAAGACGTGGTATATCAACGGTAGTATTGTGTGTGGTGGGCATTAAAGAAGTTTTAACAAACTTATTCCATAGTTTGCCTCGGGTTTAAGCCGAAGGCGATTTACGGTGCCCTTGTATTTACCGTCGTTCCAATGAGTTCCGGTTGACTGAGTTCTTGAAGCACCTTGTCGAGTTGCTTGGGCGTGATTTGATCAACGAAGGCTTGATGCTCGTCTTTCTCAATGTAAAGCCCGTAAAAGGTGTTGACGTTTTCGGGGCTTATGAGTATGGCCTTGTCACGAACAAAAACATAAGGATTATCCGGGTTAGGTGAGTGAGCATAGAATTCTCTTACCCATGAGATGTTGCACGGTTCTGGTTGATGGCAAAAGATTTGCCACTTTTGACGTGCAATCCTCTCGAAGATGAATTGTTCAAGGCCAAAATCTTGATGAGAGTTGGAGTATTCAAAGCCTTGTTCTTCATAGATCTTCCAGCTTTCAAACTTGGAGTGAAATCTTTCTTGAACCACCGGTGTAGCAAACTTCTTGTATCTTGGTTCTTTGGAGGAACTTGGATGAACTAAAAATTTAATTTTGGATGCCATGGATGATCTTGGTTGTGAGTTTTGTAAAAACAAATAAAAGAAAAGAAAAGAAACTAAAAAGTTGCAAGATAAAAAGTAGGAATAGGTTAAGGGTGATGGGTTTTTATAGAAAAGATAAGTGGTAAATGTGGTGGGTGGGATTAGAGGAAGACGAAAAAAGGGTTTTGGTTTAGGGGAAGGGTGACGGCAATGGGGGTTTGATTAGGGTAAGTTGGAGGCTTTTTATAAGCATTAGATTCAGCCCATTAATTTTCTTGTTGAAGATGTTTTCCTTCTTGGATTAAAATTCCTCTTTATCTTGAACTCTTTTCCTACAATTCAAAGACAAATCAAATAAGGATTAAAATTAAAGATAGACTAATAAAAGAAAATAAATAAAGATGTGTAAAGGGATTCTTAAACTTAAAAAGATAAAAAAAAAGAAAAATCTATCCTAAAAATATAATAATAATCGGGAAAAAAATTAGTTTGAAAAAAAAACTAAAAAAATAAATAAAATAAAAAAATAGTAAAAAATAATAATAATAATAAAATAAAATATCAAAGGGAGAGCATGTTCATGCATCTCCTAAGTTGACCACTTCTTTGTTACGTTCCACATGGGCACCATTGTAGTGTTTCAATCTTTGTCCATTAACTTTGAATTCATGTTTGTCAGTGATGGACTTGATTATCACGGCACCATGGGAGAATGGTTTGACAACTTCGAATGGTCCCGACCATCTTGATTTTAGCTTTCCCGGGAAAAGTTTTAGCCGAGAATTGAATAGGAGAACTAGTTGCCCTGGCGTGAATTACCGTGGCAATAGCTTTTTGTCATGCCATTTCTTTGTTTTCTCCCTATAGATTTGTCCATTGTTATAGGTGAGTGCACGGAATTCTTCTATCGCGTTGAGGTCCAACAAACGCTTTTGTCCGGCACTTTCCCAATCCATATTCATGGTCTTGATTGCCCAGTATGCCTTGTGTTCGATTTCCACCGGTAGATGACATGTTTTACCATAGACAAGTCGGAAGGGGGACATACCTAAGGGTGTTTTGAATGCAGTGCGATATGCCCAAAGTGCGTCATCTAGTCTTAATGACCAATCCTTCCTAGAGGGATTTACAACTTTCTCGAGTATAGCCTTCAATTCTCGGTTGGAAATTTATGCTTGCCCGCTGGTTTGTAGGTGATATGCCGTGGCGATCTTGTGCGATATGCCGAAGCGTTGCAACATCTTGGCAATAAGTCTGTTGTCAAAATGCTTGCCTTCGTCACTGATAATTGCTCTCGCATCCCAAACCGTGTAAATATGTTTTTTTGCAAGAATCGTTGCACGGTCTTGGAATTGTTGTTGGGAACTGCAGCTACCTCAACCCATTTAGACACGTACTCGACGGCAAGTAAAATGTAGAGGTTACCGAATGAAGATGGAAAAGGTCCCATAAAATCGATCCCCCATACATCGAACAATTCTACCTCGATGATGTTCTGGAGTGGCATCTCATGTCGTCTAGAGATATTGCCCGTCCTCTGGCAACGATCACATTGCTTGTAAAAGTTTTGGGCATCTTTGTACAATGTTGGCCAATACAACCCGGATTGCAAAACTTTGGTTGTGGTACGAGTTCCTC
The DNA here is from genome assembly GCA_019671005.1 of Hibiscus mutabilis. Lineage (NCBI taxonomy): Eukaryota > Viridiplantae > Streptophyta > Magnoliopsida > Malvales > Malvaceae > Hibiscus > Hibiscus mutabilis. Next base: position 5,325,204 of record CM033722.1, read on the forward strand.
CAAAATGTCCTCCATAGGGTGAAGAATGGCATTGCCAGAGTACATTCTGTTGCTCTTCTTCAGGGACACATCGGCGTATAACCTGATCTGCACATTGTTTAAACAAAAGAGGCTCATCCCAAAAGTAATGCTTAGCATCATGGCGGAACCGCTTCTTCCCTTGGTGAGTAAGTCCATAAGGTAAAATACCAAAAATAAGGAAATTAACTAAATCCGCGTACCAGGGTATTACTGAGGTATGTGCTGCCGTGGCGACTGCTCCCAAAATTGCCGAGGCGTGCGCGTCAAAGGCTACTGCGGCATCGAGAGTTGCCGAGGCGTGTGCGTCCATAGTTGCCGAGGCAACTAAAAGTTGTTCATCCGGGAATGCATCGCATATCTCTAGATCTGCGTCCTTCTCCCTTTTGCGTTCTAAACGTGATAAGTGATCGGCCACTTGATTTTTTGTTCCTTTCCTGTCCTTAATTTCAATATCAAATTCTTGTAAAAGTAATATCCAACGAATCAAACGAGGTTTGGCATCCTTTTTAGCAAATAGATATTTGATTTCCGAATGGTCCGTATGAACAATTACCTTTGTACCAATCAAATAGGATCGGAACTTGTCAAATGCAAAAACTACAGCTAGTAACTCTTTCTCCGTTGTTGTGTAATTCACTTGAGCACTATTAAGAGCTTTACTAGCGTAGTATATCACATGAAATATCTTACCTGTGCGTTGGCCTAGGACTGCTCCTACCGCGAAATCACTTGCATCACACATGAGCTCAAAAGGTAGCGTCTAATCTGGTGGAATGACAATGGGTGCTGAGGCAAGCTTTTTCTTTAGGGTTTCGAATGCTTGGGTGCAAGAATCATCAAAATCGAAGACTTTATCCTGTTCAAGCAAATTGCACAAGGGTTTAGTGATTTTAGAAAAATTATGAATAAACCTCCTGTAAAAACCTGCATGTCCAAGAAAACTTCGAATTCCTTTAACCGAACTTGGTGGGGGTAATCTCTCGATCACGTCCACCTTGGCTTTGTCTACTTCAATTCCCTTGGATGAAATCTTGTGGCCGATCACTATTCCTTCATCTACCATAAAATGGCATTTCTACCAATTGATGACTAAATCAGTTTCTTCACATCTTGCCAACACCCTCTCTAAATTGCCGAGACAGCTGTCGAAGTCATTACCAAAAATAGAAAAATCATCCATGAAGATCTCAAGAAAGTCTTCGACCATGTCTGAAAAGAGTGCCATCATGCATCTTTAGAAGGTTACCGGGGCGTTACACAATCTGAACGGCATCCTTCGGAAAGCATAAGTACCGTATGGGCATGTGAAGGTTGTCTTTTCTTGATCTTCTGGTGCTATGACAATTTGATTGTAACCTGAATAACCATCAAGAAAACAATAAAATGGTTTACCTGCAAGACGGTCAAACATTTGATCAATAAAGGGTAATGGGAAATGATCTTTCCTAGTGGCTTTGTTTAGCTTTTGATAATCCATACAAACCCTCCAACCGGTCACAGTCCTGGTTGGAATGAGTTCATTATTTTCATTACTTACCACCGTTATACCTCCCTTTTTCGGTACACATTGTACCAGACTTACCCATGTACTATTAGAGATAGGGTGTATAATGCCGGCGTCAAGCCACTTATTGATTTCTTTCATTACAACCCTTTTCATGGCATGATTCAGTCTCCTCTGGGCCTCAATTGAAGGTTTGTGATCATCTTCTAACAAAATCTTGTGCATGCACAATGCCAGGCTAATTCCCTTCAAGTCGGCAATTGTCCACCCTATTGCCTTTTTGTGTAGCTTCAACATTTTGATCAGCTTCTTTTCCTGCTCAGGCTGTAAATTAGAAGAAATAATTACATGCAATGTATTATCGGTTCTTAAGTATGCATATTTTAGTTGCTCTGGCAATTGTTTCAACTCAAGAATCAGTGGTTGTTCAATAGAGGGTTTTTCAAGCTTACCTTCCTTACATGAGTAATCCAGTGGTTCAAAGTATGTACCTGGTCGATTGACTAGCCAATTTACTTCTTCTTGTTGTTCCTCATCGACCGGTTCTTCATACTCCTCAGGTTCCTCTTGATCGGCAATGTAGTTGCCGAGGTAACTAAATTCATCGTCGAAGTTAAGCTCTGCCGTGGCATGAAGAAGTTGGCATTCTTCTGGATCATCGGCATGCCTTAGTGTTTGGAGCACATTTAGTTTAACTTGCTGGTCATTCACCCTCATTGTGAGTTCTCCCTTTTCAATATCGATCAAGGTTCTCCCTGTTGCTAGGAATGGTCTCCCGAGAATGATAGGTGCATGCTCATCTGCTTCACAATCCAAAACAATAAAGTCAGCGGGAAAAATAAATTTAGCAACTTTTACCAGTATGTCCTCGATTTTTCCCTCTGGATGCACATAGGATCTGTCGGCTAGCTGTAGCATAACTGTTGTAGGTCTTGCCTTCCCGATTCCTAGTTTCTGGAAAACCGATTTAGGCATCAAGTTTATGCTAGCCCCAAGGTCGCATAATGCTTTCCCGACATAGTGGTTTCCAATGGAACAGGGTATTGTGAAACTTCCAGGATCCTTCAACTTGGGTGGCATACGATTGTGCAACATTGCCATGCATCCCTCTGTTGCGGTAACTGTTTCAAACTCTCCTAGCCTTGTTCTCTAGGACACAATGTCTTTAAGAAAATTGGCATAGTTTGGCATTTGTTCAATTGCTTCCACCAATGGCAAATTGATGTGGACTTGCTTTAGGATATCAAGAAACTTCTTGAATTGATATTCTTGCTTTTGTCGCTTCAACCTTTGTGGGAATGGTGGTGGAAGTCGGATATCTTCGATCCTTTTATTGGTTTGGAACCTGATTGACGACATTGCTGGGACAACTGGAGTTGCCGAGGCATTATCAATTGGGGTTGTCGATGCATGCTTATCACAAGTTGCCGAAGTATCTTTATCGTCGGTTGCCGAGGCATGCTTATTGCCGGTTGCCACGGTAATTCCTGGTTCAGCATCAAGGCTTTGCTGCTAGGTTCGGCTTGATCTTTTTGTGGAGTTTTGTTTGATGAGCGGGCTTGAGCCTCTCTAATTTGTTGGCCACTTCTAGTGGTGATCGCCTTACATTGCTCATGGCCAGTTCCTCTTGCGACTTCAGTATCGCTAGGTAAACCTCATTGCGATCTAGTATTCAGATTTTGAGCAAACTGTCCGACTTGATTTTCCAATGATTTGATTGTCGCCTCTTGGTTTTGCAATCTCATCTCGGTCCTGTTAATAAAAGCATCAGTTCTTTTTATGAAATTACTGTTCTCAGCCATATAAGATTCAGTTTTCATCATAAAAACATTTAGAGAATTTTCCAAAGAACTAGATGTTGTCGGTTGTTGCTGCGGCAACTGTTGCCGTGGCATATTCTGCTGGAATCCCGATGCTTGTACATTCTGATTGTTCTGGTTTAGAGCATTGTTGGGATTACTCCATGAAAAATTTGGGTGCTTCTTCCAAGCTGTATTGTATGTATTGGACATCACATTGTTGTTCCGATTGTAATTCCCCACATAGAAGCTGGATTCCGGATTCTGCATGCATTCAGAAGAATCATGGTTATCACCACATAACTCACAAAAGAATCCATTACCTTGACTTCATGTGTGTTGTTTGGTTTTTGCATGTTCTTGACCATCTTGGTTAAAGTGGCCAATTGTGCCGAAATTGAATCTGATGATCCTAGTTCATGTATTGTGGCTTGACGTCTAACTCCTCCTCTTCTAGTAGAGGGGAATTGATAATCATTCTTGGCCAGCATGTTTAGAATTTGCATTGCTTCCTCCGGTGACTTATCTAGAAGTATGCCATTTGCCGAGGCATCTAGCATCATCCTTGTTGGTGTATTCACGGTGTTGTAAAACATTGTTACTTGAGTCCACACTGGGAATCCGTGTAGGGGGCATTTGTGTAGAAGTTCTCTATATCGCTCCCAAGCCTCGTACATGGATTTATCATTTGCCTGCCGAAAAGAAGTAATGTCATTACGAAGCTTATTAGTCAAATTTGTAGGATTAAACCAAGGAAATCACGACAAAGATCGGTCCAAGATGTTATTGATCCGGCAGGAATGCTATTCAACCATGCTTTCGCCCTACCCCTCAGTGAATAGGGGAATAATCTTAATCGTAAGACATCGGGCGTGACTATGTGTATTTTGAACGAGTTGCAAATCTCGAGGAAAGATTTAAGATGTTGTCGTGCATCTTCAGTTGCTGAGCCACCAAATTGACCAATTGTGTTGATCATATTAAACATTACCGGTTTTAACTCAAAGTGGTCGGCTTCAATTTCAGGTGCGACAACTCCTGGATTTAGTCCATCAGGATCTTCTTCAAGAAAGTCTCGAATAGTTCTGTTTCGTGCAAGAATCACTCCTCCTCCTCCTGCTGGAACATCTTGATTCATATTGTCATCTTGATTAGCCATTGCTACTCTTATCCTTCGTCTAAGTCTTTGTAAGGTTCGTTCGATTTCTGGATCAAATGGATATTCTGGTGTAATCGGTCTCGCCCTGGTCATATACCAATGCAAAACCAAAGTTTGTTAGCCCTTTGAATCTTAAACAAGAAAAGTAAAAAGAAAGTGCAAGAAAATAAAAACAAAGTCGCTATTACCAATCCCCGGCAACGGCGCCAAAAACTTGTTGCGCGTAATAAGTGCTATGCAATTGTTCAAGTATACACGTTGCAAGTTATAGTATAAAAGATATCGTCTCCACAGGGATTGGTGCCACTTCAAGAATCTAGTCTCTTGCACTGTAAAAAGTAAAAACACAAATAAAGGATTATAGGAGTTTTAACTAATAACTAATCTAGAAAGCAATAAAGTAAAAGAATGAATAAGATCAAATGAGAGAGATAGGCCAGGTTATCGTGAGTTGAGGTGTGATAGCCGATTGGATCGTCTTGGTAAAAGAATGCACGAGCAACTCTGTTGCCGTGGCAACTTGCACAACGGGGTTGCCTTGGCAACTAATCGATGGTTGCCTGGGCGACTACTTGGGCAACTACTTGGGCGTCTGGGCAGCAATCTTCAAGGTTCGGCAGAGCGTTCTTCAATGGTTTCTTCTTATCCCTAAGTCGAAACTCTAGCTACTTGTGCATGCCTTGATAATTCATCCCTGCGTGAATCAAGGGTGAACAACAACCAATCTTGCACTCCTCTTAGCCGTTGAAATCCTTGACTTATTCCTAAGCCGGATTAATCTTCACCATCAATAGATTGAATAAAGATCATATTAATTCGTTTCTTGAATCTAACTCTCCCGATATTAGATAAATAGATGAAGTTACGAGATCCTCTCCCAATTCACTCGCAAACAAGAATAAGAACCAAGAATGAATAAACCTTGAATAGAAAAGTGCAAACTCTTATTACCTAAACAAAATCCAATAGTTTCTCACAACCACAAAACACAATAACCATAGCCAAATAGATTTAGTTCATGGCTAGGTTCCAAAGAAACACAAGATAAATAATCCCTAGCATGAACCTAATTGAACAAGAAATAAAAAGATGAAGAATGAAGCTTGTCGAAATCTCATTGCCCTAGATGTTTGTCGAAAATTCTCTCCTCTTGCTCTCCCTGAGTTGTCGAAATTCCCCTCTAATTTATAGGGCTAGGTCAAAGTCCTTCTCTGAGGAGGAAGTTAAGTTGGAATTAAATTATCTTTAAAGAATATAATTCTTTATTATAATTATATTCCTACTAGAACTTCTCCTATCTTCTTGGAATTTAATTCTTCTTTAATCTCTTCACGGAAATCAAATTCCTTTGGGATTTAGCTTTGCTCCACGTCATCTTGGGCTTGTCTAGTCATCAATTTCGACTACCATATCACATTGTTCTTTGTCGACAATTGCCCTGGCAACTGGCTCGGCGTCTCCTTCATGCATTGCCCTGGCAACTGGCTCGACATCTCTTTCATGCATTGCCCTGGCAACTAGCTCTAGCCTTGCTTTGGCAAGTGATCCTGTACATACACACAAAACACACCAAAGCAACATCTTTTCCCACAAAAACTACCAAGTTATGTAATCAAGCTCAACGATGGAAGGAAACATGGATTAATGCATGAATGGCTAATTATCCAACTAATATGAGCCTAAGTCTAACAATAATATGAGTAAAAAGGGTAAGAAAAATAGTACTTTTAACACTTATAAACGACCTGGAACCGGCTACACCATCAGCGAAGAGCAAGATTTGAGGACGACGGGAGCTTGGACCCGACTACTCCATCAGCGGAGGACTGGATTGGACAATGACGACCTGGAATCGACTACACCATCAGCGGAGAGCAGGATCTGAGGGCGACAGGAGCTTGGACCCAGCCACTCCATCAGCAGAGGACTAGTTCAGATAAAGACAATCTGGAACCGGCTACACCATCAGCATAGAGCAGGATCAGAGTACGACTACAGCTTAGACCTAGCAACTCCATCAGCGGAGAGCAAGATTTGATAATGACGACCTGGAACCGGCTAGACCATCAGCGGAGAGCAGGATCAGAAGACGACGATAGCTTGTACCTAGCCACTCCATCAGCGGAGAGACTAGATCGGGTGATGAAAGTTGATAAATTTTCTTTTCATTATTTTTTTATTCATTTTTTTCTTCAATCCTTTTTTGATTTTTTTTTTATTTTTTCTCGTTTTGATTTTTTCGATTTTTTCGATTTTTGATTTTTTTTTGATTTTTTTATTTTTTTGATTTTTTTCAACTCTATTTTTTTGATAATCTTTCTTTTTCTTGAAGTATACAAAGAAGTAAGACTCGAGAAAAATTAGGTCTGGTTGCACCGTTAGCGGAGAAACAAGCCCTGAATAGAAATTTGATCTGTTTTGGGAAAGGTTCGGATCTGTTGCACCATCAACGGTAAAGCAGAATTTGGAAATTGTTGGCCTATCAACAATGACGAAGGCAAGATCTGAAAAAGGCTACTTCTGTTGCTCTACTGGCGGAGAGGTGTGACCTGAAAATGAAAAAAAAAACATTAATCTGTAAATGTTCACAAAATTTGTCATTGTTACCTTTTATTGATGCTTCAGCATCCTCTTTGTGTTTGGCCTTCTTCATGGCTAGAGGTTGGCAGTTGTGTTGTTGCCCCAATGGATGAGGTTCTTTGGTTTATTTCGAACCTGTTTGTATGTACAAGCAAAAATGCATGAATTTTAGGCCTAAATGCACGTGTCTATCCTAAATGCAAGGTGACTTTAGTGTATGCACTGAACATAGATGTATGACGTATGCAAAAATGATTTAATGCTATATGAATGCAACTAAATGCCTGAATGTGATATGATTTTTCTTGCCCTCAAAGGGATGCCCTTGACTCATCACTGGTCTCATCAGGATCTTGGTTTTTTCATGCGGCGGTGCCCCGACTTTGTCCTGGGTTCGATCAGCTTTTATCTGAGTCTTTCATCAGGGTGCATGCCCCAACATTTTGTTCGTCCTATGTTGTCGTCTGAAACTGCTCTTGAATTTGACACTTTGAATGCGGATTCTGTTGCCCCCTAAGTTGGGTTCATAAATAGTGTGTTGGTTCATGGCAGCTCATTATTATTATTTTGGATTAGGTGCAGTTTTGCAGACTGTGGTAAAGGATGTGGGAGTTTGACTCGGTAATGAAGGCTGGACCTTGGCAAAGAATGCCCCTGGACTGGGACCTTGTTAGAGGCATAATGTTTGTAAAATATGTGGATGTATGATTCCAAAAGAAGGGTAGCAAAGGTTTGCTCGACTTTTAGTTTTTTTGAATGGCTTTGAGTAGAATGGTAGAGTTAAAGAGCTTGGTTTTCGGGCGATGGTAAGTCGAGAGCTCAAAATGACTCAAACATAAGGGTTCAGGCCGTGAACTGGGGGGTTCTCTGTTCGAGTATTTTGGTTGATGGGTAGCGATGGTAGTGGGGATGGAAAAAACTTTATTGTGTTTTCGGTTGGAAATAGTGAGTGTGAATGATTTTTGAAGGATGAAAGGTGGTGGGTTAATTTCGGTGATGGAGAGTGAATGGTGAGTGTTGGAATTTGGCACTTGTCGAGAGATGCCCTCAGACTGAGTTCTTGTGGAGGTTTGGTAATGGTGCTGAATTGGCCGACTTTGATTTCTTTGGTATTAATGACGCGGGACATCCTGAGGACCGATTTTAAGATTGATGCATCTATATGCAAAATGTCTTAAATGCAAAATGATTTATGTGAATGCAATGCAAAATTAAGATTGTGATGATGTTGTGCAATGCTGCAGATGAAATCGATGCGATGAGAATAAAATAAAGATGAAACGAGTTATTACCAAAACAAATGATAAATAGAGTAATATATAAAAAACTGTACATAAATAAGAAATAAGGCACCATAGCCTAAATAGGTGACCACTAATCGGGCAGAGTTTCACATGGCTCTAAAGGGTTGGCTCTTACGGCTCACTATATGCAGTTTTGGTGCTAAGAGGTACCCGAATTGTCCTTGTTGTCCTCTACTAAGAGTAGCAAGGCCTCCGGACATTACCTATTATAGGCTCCTTTCAACCAGGTTCAATTCAGGGGGACCCATTCGCTTATGCCTTCACGAAGGAACGATATCTTTACGAAAGCATAAGGTACTCGAGCCCCGAAGGTACTTGCTAGGCCTACACGAGAGAACGATATCTCCACGAAAGCATTAGTGTTTTCCCCCCACTTAAAAAATAGGTTTATATGCCATATTTTAAATGCGTTAAAATAAACGCGCAATTATAACCAAATATTAGTTTAATAGTCACTTTAATCCAGAATTTCCGATATTAATAAAGCGGTAATTATTTTGAAAAAATCTCGACTCTCACTTGTTTTTGAAAAACAAAATAGCGATGTCCCTCTCGCTAAAAAAGGTGTTTTATATTTTGAAAATAATGTCTTCCGCGTAGAGTTTTATAAAACCCGTGTTTTATTTAAAAATGGAGTCGCCACCGGCCATTCAAGGTGGACCGGACACCATAAAAAAACCAGAGATTTCAAAATATCAGGTTCGGGAGTCGGTTACGGATGGGGAAGGATTAGCACCCCCACACCGCCCAAAATTGGTACTTTAATAATTACCGCTTTATTACTATTAGACTTTCCGGATTAAAGTGACAATTAAATTAAAATCTGGTTATATGTGCGAGTGAATTTTAAAGGCCCCGTTATTCGAGAGTAAACGCTCAACCACTATCACTATGTCTGATACTGGCCCCGTTTACGCTCGAATAAAAGGGCACCGTATTGACAAAATATATGTCCGTTATGCAACTTAAAACATGGCGAACAAGAATTAATACGATGCGATAAAAATATAAATAAACACTAACATAATAAAATACTACTCTAAAACATACAAACATAAATATTAATCTAACACATAAAATATGATAATAATAACGATAATAATAATAATAATGATGATGATGATAATGATAATAATAAGTGATGCATGACATGAACTAATTTAATACATATAAAACATTATGAAACTAAACATTTAGGACTAAATGCATTAAAAATAAATTACATGGCAAGAACATAAAAATAGGACTAAAACGGAACAAATGTAAAATGCATGAACTGAAAATTAACAACTTAAAACTAAAGTATTAAAATTAAATAAACACAAAACAAGCGACCAAGTAAAACTGAAATTAAAATCACAAGCTTAAATTAAAAGAAAGAACAGCGAAAATAAAAGAAACTAAAAAGGGGAGGGATCAAAACTGGAATTAGCCCATACCAAAAAACAATGCGGGAAGGAGTATAGGGATCAAAACCGGATACGGGTCTCCGCGCGGGTCGGGGCTATTGAAACGACGTCGTTTCATTTTGGCCGGTTTAAAATCAAGTCTGGGTTATTATTTTTTCAATCAGATTAGAATAAAAACTAAAACTAAACCTAACCCTAAACTCTCATTCTCTCAACCTCACAACGACGCCGCTCATCTCCTTTATGCCGCTTATCGGCACAAAGGCCTCGCGGGGGCGGAGTAACGGCGGCGCTACCAATACAGGTGAGGTTCGAACCTTTACCTCTTTTTTTTGTTTTCGAAATGGGATTCTGTTTAAAGAAGGTTTTAGAGTTCAAACAAAAAAAGAAAACAAGAGAAGGATTTTCGTTTCAAATTTTTTTCTTCCAAAATTTTTGATTTTTTTTATCTGAAAGTGCTTCATCTTTTATAATTTTTTAAAGAATAAAAGCCTCATTTCTCTGTTTTTTCGAACAAAAAAGACCCCCATTTTTTAATATTTTTTTAACCGAATCCCCCCTCTGATTTTTGAACCCTTCGGTTTTATATCCGAAATTTTTTACAAACAAAAACAACTACTCCTATATTTTATTTGTGTTGCAGATCTGGTGATGATAGATGGCCGGATTTTGGGGGTATGGGTTCGGTAGGGTGGTTGGGAAATAGGGTATGGGTGAGGTAGTGGGTGGTTGTTTGGGGTAGATTATTTTATTTTTAGGGTTTGTGATTTAACTGAGTTTGGATTAATTTGGGATTTCGGTGGATTTAATTTATGGTTACTGGGTGTTTTGGTTTTGGGGTTGGATGGCCGGAGATGGTGGCCGGAAAAGGGTGAACGGCGGCGGCGGGTTGATGGCAGGAGGTGAAGGGTTCAGGGTTATTAGGGTTTTTATTTTTCGGGTCGAGTAAGTTGTAAACGGGTATGAACTCGGGTCGGGTCATGGTTGAGTTGGGTTTGGGTTTAGTTTGGTTTGGTTACGGGTCATTACATTCAAGGATATGAACTTGTCTTGGTTCTCATTCCGTTGTTACTCCATGTAGATGAGATAAATGTGATGAAGTTTGTTCCACTCTGCTCTAGGGAGACAAACTTTATGTCAGGTCCATTCCGCTACCTCTTCAGGGAGATGAACTCATCTTGGTTTTCATTATGCTGCCACTCTAGGGAGATGAGATAACTGGTTTCATCATTTTGAACGTCTCGGGCCTCCTTTTGGGTTCGTGCCTATGATATTCTGAAAAGATCTCTCTTGCTCTTTTTTAAGGTGCCCTTTCGGGTTTTCACCTTGTTTTTTCATCATTCTTTTCATCTCTCTCTCTTTTATTTTTCATTTTTTTCATTTTTCATTTGTTTTCTTTTTCTTTTGATTTTTTTATTTTTCCTTTCTCCCTCCTTAAGTAAGGATGGAACTAAGACATTTATTTTGTCAAAAAGGATAAAGTTAAAATGTCCTTATGAAAGGACTAAGTTATGAAACTCAGTTTTTGAAATTATCCAGAAATTTGAAAAAATATCATTTTGGAATGATTGAGTTATGGAACTCAGTTTTATAAATTATCCAGAAGTTTGGAAAAATATCCTTAGGGAAAGTTCAGGTTTTGAAAATTATCCAGAAGTTTGGAAACATATCCTTATGAAAGGATCGAGTTTTGAAAATTTTCCAAAAGTTTGTAAAACTATCCTTATGGAAGGATTGAGTTTTGAATTTTCGAGAAGTTTGGAAAAAAAATATCCTTATGTAAGGATTGAATTTTGAAAATTTTCCAAAAGTTTGGAAAATATCCTTATGGAAGGATTGAGTTTTGAAAGTTTCCAGAAGTTTGGAAAAATATCCTTATGGAAGGTTCAGGTTTTGAAAATTGTCTAGAAGTTTGGAAACATATCCTTATAGAAGGATTGAGTTTTGAAAGTTTTCCAGAAATTTGGAAAAATGTCCTTATGGAAGGATTGAGTTTTGAAAGTTTTCCAAAAGTTTGGAAAAATATCCTTATGGAAGGTTCAGGTTTTGAAAATTAACTAGAAGTTTCGAAAAATATCCTTATAGAATGATTGAATTTTGAAAGTTTTCCAGAATTTTGAAAGTTTTCTAGAAGTTTGGTGGAAAAATATCCTATTGGAGGGATTGGGTTTGCTTTTGAAAATTATTTCATGTATTTATGCAAATGGGATGCATGTGTATGCTTTTGCGATGATGCAAGAATGCAATGTTATGCATGTCATGATGTATGATCATGTTTAAAAGATACAATGATGCATATGCCTCCAAGTATGCTTCCATGATGCATGGACACATTTTGGTAATACAATGATGCAATGTTATGTATGTCATGACGTATGCACATGCATGAAATACTCGCAAGGATCTTCTTCCTTTCGTTCAGCTTGATCCTCTGATTTTCTCGAGCAGAAACTTGCCCCCCAAATCTCTTTTGTTTTCATTTTCCAATTTCTGAGCTGACTGACCTTTGCAGGCTCGTCTCTTTTCATCTTCTCGAATGAAAGATGACTTTGTCCGATCGAATGTTGCCCCATATATCATTTTGACTGAATACCTTTGAACGCTTTCTTTCTTGTTTTGAATAGCCATATGCCTTAGGATTTTTGTACCTTATATCTCTGATGCAAGAAACCTTTTTGTTTCAAATATATTTTTAAAATGATAAATTTTCTTTCTATGAAGTAGAGGGATTAGGTGCATCCAGAATGTTTGGAATCAATTATCGGGTTAAAACCGATGTGGTTCTTTGAAAATATGGACAAAAATTTTGCAAAGGTATAAATGAATTAAATTTTCAAAATTTTGTTTTTATGGTTTTTTTTCAAAAAAAATATGGGGGAATGCATTGGATAATCATATGCCCTTACAAAATATTTCCTTTTTTACCTACGGGCCTAGGTAAAAGGTTGATTCCATGTATTACTCAAAAGATTTAGGCTACAAAGACACCTCAAAAAGAATTTAGCCTCTGAAGGTCATTCATTCTTCTTCAATCTTCGATTAATTCATCTGGGGTACCCCGTTGTTGAACTTCAGAGTGCTATTCTCGATCAGGCTTTGCACCTTGTTTCTCAATGCCCCACAATTCTCTATGTGTGGCCCGAGCTTCCTATATGATAGTCGCAGATAGCGTCAATATCATATCCTTCGGGGTAAGGAGGCTCTTTTGGTTTAGACTATACCAGGGCTATCAAGTTCTTTTCAACAAGCATTGAGAGTAGCTCTGTATATGTCATCATGATTAGATAGATTACTTTCTGAGAAGCTTTTGGTCGGTGTGAGGACAAGTAGCTTGGCTGGCCTGAGGACCAAGGTTGGATAGTCGAATAAGATCCTACCATGTAAACTTCTGACTCTTCTCTTTCTTGGCTAGGGTCAGTAATCTTTCTTTCTCTTACAGCTGTCTCAATGAGTTCACCAGATATCACAAGGTCTTCCAAACTCTTAGTTACATTACCCAACATGTATTTCAAAAATATACCTTTGAGGGTCCTTATAAATATATGCGTTATTTCTTTCTCGAGCAATAGTGGTTGTACTTGTACAACAACACCTCTCCACCTTCGCATATATTGTCGGAAGCTTTCATCGGGCGTCTTCTCCATGCTCTGTAGTGTTATACAATCTGGATCGATGTTAGTTATATGCTGGTACTGCTCGATGAAGGCTTTGGCCAGATCTTTTCATGATTGTATCTGGTCTCGGCTTAGTTGGTTATACCATTTGGTAGTAGACCCTTTTAAGCTTTCCTGAAAGAAATGGATCAGAAGTTTCTCGTTGCCAACATGCCCTGTCATTCTTCAGCAGAACGTTGTAAGGTGAGCATATGGAGAGCTTGTTCCATTGAACTTATTTTAAACTTTGGAGGCATCACCAGATTCGGGACTAGACTTAACTTTCTTGCATCTACCTCACATGATGCACTTGCCTCTTCTGCAGCTTTAGATTTCTCTTCAACCCGCTTGCACAAATCTTTAATCCAATTGACTACCTCAATCTCTACTTGACCCATCTTGTTAATGATGTTTGGATCAGGGATGACATGCTCACTAGAGTTGTTTTGAGCATTAGTTCCCCTATATGATGAAGACTCGGTTTGAGGACCTTGTTACTTTTTAACTGAAACTGGCACTTACAAATGTGTCTTATCGTATGTATTTTCTGCCTTTTCTAAAGCACTGGGGTCTATGACCAATCCTTTTCTTGTCTTAGAATCTTTGTCGGCCAGCATAGCAGCTATCTAAGCTAGCAAATCTACGTGTGATTATGCGATATGATCGCGAGTTGCTTGTTGCGCCTTCTCGAGCTTCTCGTTTATGTCATTCTTCAAGTCTTCGCATGCTTGCTCTACTCTTGCTAGACGACTCTCCATTTCTTAAGCTTTGACTTGAGTGAAAGACAAATACAAATATGGTTGACCTTGATGCCCCAAAATGGCTGCGATCGAAATTTACGGAATCATGCCCTTCGATTTAGAAATGGGGGTACCCGAATTGTCCTCGTTGTCCCTTTGAACTTTTAATGGGTTTCGTTTCTAGAGCAAGGCTCCTATGGTCCATTACATGAGGTTCAGTTCTAGGGAAGGGTACCCGAATTGTCCTCATTGTCCCTTACTAAAGGTAGCAAGGCCCCTGATCCTCACCCATTATAGGCTTCAAACGAACTAAGTTTAATTTAGGGGGATACATCCCTTATGCCTATACAGAGGTAACCCACATGAAAGCATAAGAAATATATCCCGAAAGTAATTCACCAACCTATACGGTGGCAACCCACACAAAGGCGGTATCACACTTCCACTTAAAATATGATAGAGCTCAGGTAGAAAGCTCATGGAATGCAATGCACTTGCACGGTGTGTGAGGAGAAACTCTCAAACCTTTTGACACCCTATTTTTATGTTCATTTATATTAAGTAGTAAAAGTAAAGCAGTTATATTTACTAAAAAATAAATACATAAATAAAATGCATGTCTTATTAACTAAAGACATAATCATACTTTAAATTAAAATCGAATTCGTAAATTTCCAATACTAAGACTAAAAATATTCGTCCCGTGGCTTGACTCTCTTTTTATTTAAAAAAACATCCCCAGCGGAGTCGCCAGCTGTAATCACCCAAATCCGTCCTGTGCTTTTTCTTTATTTTGTTTTTAAAATTTATTTTGATGTATTTGAAAAAACCCCGCCCGATGTGGAATTAGAATGTGGAGTCGCCACCGATCATTTTAAAAAGGTAGACCGGACACCGATAAAACCAGAGATAAAAAATTTAGGGTCCGAGAGTCGGTTACGGATGAGGAATGATGAACACCCCCACACCGCCCAAAATTGGTACTTAGCCGATTATTTATTGTCTTGGCATTGGAAATTACGAATTCGATTAAAATTTAAAATGTGATTCTGAAATACATGGAAATGTTCTAAATACTTAAAGAAACGTTCTGTTATTTAGAATAACCGAGAAATTTGCTTCCCTTTACGCCCGAGAAGTGGTTTCTCAATTTTCTAAATAAAAGAAAATTCCCTTAAATATTGAATCCTAAAATGGTAAGAATATTCTTTTATTTAGAGATATCGAGAAGGTCGCATCCCTTTACGGTCGGGACACTAATTCTCGAACTCACTAAATAAAAGAATATTACCTTAATCTTTACTTATTTAGTTATTAGGATGCCATCTATAATGTACAAATATATATATACTTAGAAAATATGATACTTATAATAAAGTATATTTAATAATTATATTTATAAAAACTATATATATATTTAAAAATAGTAGTTTTTATTTATATTAATTTTACAAAAAAATAAATATTTCTTATTATTTTATATATATAATTAAAGTATACTATTTTGAAATAAAAAATATATTTATATAAATTATTTATATAAAAAACCTATACATATATTAAGTTAGTAATTCATATATATATATTTAAAAAAATAAATAATCATTATTATATTTTGTATATGTTGTAATTAAGTTAAGAAAAATACTAAATTATATTTTACAAATATAAATAAAACCCTATACTATATAAAAATATGGAAATATAAAAATATTATACACAAAATATAAACAATAAAAAACATATGTACATATAATATTAATATATAATATAATATATCTATATATATAATAAACTACTTTACGATGATGATAATAATAATGATAATAATAATAATAATAATGCATGATTTATACTAAAATAACATGACTAAAATGCATGGGTTAATAATTTATATGGCTAGAAATTACATAAAATAAAGACTGAAATGAATAACATATAACATGCATAGGCTGAAATATAAATAAAAATAAATAAGGTGCTAAAAATTAAATTTAATAAAAGAGCAGTGATTAAATTGAATAAAAAAACAAAACAGAAGTGCGAAATTAAAGTGAAAAGGATGAAATAAGATGAGAAAATAAAGAGCAGGGATTGAAAGCGATATTTAACCATGAACAAAATAAAAACGGTATAAAAGAGGGACCGTTCGTGATTATCCTATAATTCAAAACGCGGATCCTCCCCGGTAACCGGGTCACGCGCGGGTCGAGTACGCCAAAACGGCGTCGTTTTGAATAACCGGCTAAAATAAAGGGTTTCCTTTTATTTTTATTCATTTCGAACGAATGAAAAAAACCCTAAATAATTTCTTTCTAACTTTCTCTCTCAAACCCAACAAGAGTGGCGGCCGCTCATCTCCTTTGTTACGCCGGTCATCGGCCGATTATCCTCACGGCGGAGGTGGTGCGACGGCGGCGGCTCCGGACCGAGCAGGTAAGAGCCGAATACTTCCTTTTTTATTTTGACTCGAAATAACAAGGAAAAAAAGGATTTTGATTCGAAAAGAAAATAAGAAATATTTTACCCTTCAACTTTCTTGTATTGATCTCAAATTTCTTACAAAGTTTCTTCTTTTTTTCAGTTTTTTTGAACCCCGAAATTCCCCTATTATGCTTTTTTCGAAAAAACTCTCTCTAAAACTCTCCTTTACAATCTCTGTTGGCTCGGTTTTATATCCAAAAATAATAACAACTCCCTCCTTTCTTAATTGTTACAGATATGATGATGCTGGGGGATCCCGATTTTGGGGGTTTTGGTTGAAGATACGGGTATGAGTCGGTTAGGGTAGGGATATGGTGATGGGAGAGGGTAGTTTGATGGTATAGGGTTAGGTTTGTCTTAAGGTTAATTTAGGGTTCATGGGTTAGGGTTTAGATTTAAGTTCAAGATTTGATTTAGGGTTTCGGATATAGGCGATTTGGGGTTTATTTCGGCCGCCGGTGGAGCGACAATGGCGGCGGCGGCGCGGCTAGAGTTGATATTAGGGTTAGGGTTTTTAGAAAATTAAGGTTTTTTAATTCCGGGTCGGGTTATCAGATCCGGGTTGGATCATGGGTTAGGTTTTGGGCATTAGTTTGGGTCTGATATTGGATTTGGGTTGGGCCAGACATGAATTGGCTCTTACACAGATGTCTTCTCATGACTCAAGTTAAAATACATCATTTCAATCAACTATCTCCAATAAAAAATTAGAAATAAGCTTCATTTTGATATTTAATCTTTAAATATGTTATATTTAAATAAAAATACCAAACATAAGTAATTAATAATACTACTACCATAACATCAAATTACAACTCCCTGAAGACGGTGACATTTTTAACTGGTTCTGTTCACGGTTTTCAGTACACCGTGCAGGATTGCAGCAGGCCTGGTGAAGAAATCTGACGAGATTAGTAAATTCAAACAGATTTATACAGGTCTTGGATTCAGGGACTGACAGGGAGCAGAAAAAGAAACTATAACATCCTGAGTTTCTTTTCTCACCTTTTGTTGCATATTTGCAGAGGGACTGAATTCAAGTCGACATTAAAACGAAATTAAGATTATAAAAGCATATAACAAATGTCCCAAATTCATATACAGAACAGAACAAAGCTACTTAACAGTTAACACCTAAAGGAAGTGCGCTTCTCCTCGGATTTTCATCTCCCCAATGTTACAATTTTTGTCATGCTGGTTGCTGAAAGTTACAAACCCGTTCAAAAAGCCCCCAACAAGAAGAGAAACACAGAACTAGAATACCACAAAAAAAATCTAAGAGCAAAATCAAATTAAAGCAATATATATAACCATGGACGTAACCATTGCACTTGAATTTTGACTATTTCACTCGGTCTTTCCCTCATTAAATCTGTTTCTCATTCCACGCTAGAGAAAAATTAGCAGGTGGAAAGCATTAACAACACTAATGCCAAATCCCCTCCCGAAAAGTAATCAACGCCACGAAGAAACAGTGAGTAGAGGCACCTCGTTCCAAGCTAAAGAGAGAAATCCAGGTTGGGATTCAATCAATGAATAGGAGGAGCTGTAATTATAATTCCACAGTAGAATTTTAGCTTGACTTATCGCGTAATGGCTAAGGGGTACCGTTTCGAAACCAGCACTCTCCATTGAAACCTTCCATTGCTCTTTATCTTCCATCCGTTCCCTTCGGTTCCCAGCTTCATCCGGTCCAATAACCCCCGCGATTTTCCGACCGAGTAAGAGTCTCTCGACTTGGATTCTCTCATGTGAATCACGAGGCAAGTTCGGTTCCAACGATTCAAACATGGCTGAATAATACCTCAATGCGTTCCTGAACCGATTCAAGAATCCGACTCTGTTCAAACTCGCTTCGTGCTCACCCAATGTCACGATTTTCGGGTTTAAAGATTTAGCCAAAGCTAGAGCAGTTTCCACAGCGACTGGAGTCTCATCTAACAAATTGTACAATTGAAGCATGAAATTCACGGCCAACACCTCATCCTCTTCAACCCGGAAACTCGACCCGTCAAGTTCCATAATTGGAGTTAGAATTGGTTCAAACTCAAAATTCAAATCCAGAAGCTTTGCAAAGTCACGTAGACGGTTACCAGTTGCACTAAGAGAAGGAGCTGGAGTTGATCCTAGGGCCGGAGCAGGTATACCCGAGATACGAATTCGGGTCGGTTTTCCGGCTGATCGGGTCGCTAAAGCTTGTAACAGAGCAGCCCATTGAACTCCTTGAACAATCCCAAAGTCAACTATATGAATATTGCTCGATCGCTCCGTTGCTTCGAGAATCGCTTGGTTTGCCGTTAAATGAGCGAACTTTGAGTAAGGGCACGCCTCGTTTAATGCTTTATAAGAGAGAGTGAAGTCCTCCGAGGACGTTTCGAGCATCGTTGATCTTTTGTCTGCTTGAGGGAAGACTCTGCTGCATAGAGCTTCGGTGAAGTAAAAAGCCACTCTTTCAGTTGGATCTCCACAATCTGACACCGATTCCCTGAGTCTAACCAGTGATTTAATCGCTCTTTCAGGTTCCGACTCAGCGAGTCTGGCACAGTCCAGTAAAGCTTTTAAAAGCGGAGGAGCTAACTCGGCCTCGGGGGAACTAGAGGAGACGCCTGCGCCGTCAGTGTTGATTGGTTTTGGGTTCTGATTTTGTGGACTGCTTGTTTTTGTTTCTTTAACGGCTACTTGCGGCGGAGGAGGAGGAGACGCCTGCGCCGTCGGTGTTGATGGCGGCCATGCACGTAGCTGAGTCTGAGTCTGAGCTTGAAGCGTAGAACTATGGTTTTTCTGTGCCTCTGCTGAGAAAATCACTCGGTTCAGATTACACGGCGGAGAACACGCCACGCTGAGTCGACTCGGGCAAGCACTAAACGGATCAGCACCGTAGAGACCGAAATCAGCATTGTTCTGCCACGCGTCACAACCAGACGGCAGATTCGAACTATCCGTTGAATGCCCACTGTTTATTAAGCTGTCCATCCACTCATCCGATTCAAACTCACCACCCGCACCACCGCCGAAATCCGGGAACCGAAACCCACTCGAATGATGATGCTCCATGTTAGGGAACTGGAACCCTTCCCCGGTATCCCCCTGAAACGGGTCAGCAAAACCCGGTCCCGAAAGCCCATAGCCGACATTAGAGGAGTTGGGAAGGCCATGGTGGGGGTTAGGCCAAGGATTCAAAGAGAAGGGATTAAGACCAAGAAGATGTTGCTGCTGCAGATGGTGCTGCTGTTGCTCTTGATCTTGCTTTTGTTTTATAACTTGTTCAGCGATTGCCATTAGATTCCCATTATCAGCACACATATATGCCATCCTCCGGCCAAACTTCTCGGCAAGTTTTAGTGCACTGCACCCAGTCTCATTACCCAAAAAAAATCAGCAAAAAGTGAGCTTTTTTAAGCATAAAAAAAAAAAGAAATAAAAAAGATAAGAGAGTACATACAAAGAAACAGTAGGACGAGGGTCCAGGAGTGACCGAAGAAGCTCTACAAACTTAGATTTTGCTTTTTGCTTAGCTAATAAGTGAGATATAGAGAAATATGGAATGGTAGTAGTATAGAATTTAGTTTTTAAAGAAGGAAAGCTAAAACAGCAGCGAGCAGGAGCAGAGAGTCCTCCAAATGAAATGTGGGTCCCTCCTCCCTTTTCTTAATTAAAAATTAAATGAGAACTAGTAAAAAAGTCCTGGTGAAAGGAAAAATGACGAAGAAATGTTGAGAAAGTTTGAAAGGATGAAAAATCAAATGTTAGCATTAGCACAGTGAGCGACTGCGACTAGCCCTTACTACAATCAAGTGTTTGTTCTTATTCCCCAATAAAATAAAATATCCTGATTATAGTGTGAATTTAGCGATGCTTACTGCTTGGGCTGTTGCAATTTGCAATTAAATTAGTAGTACAAGTTATATTTTTTTCGCGCTTTATATATATTATTCAAAGGTCTGCTCCAGTCAAGAAATGGGGCTCCAATCCAGTGGAATTGGTCGCATGTATGCATAGTGCACTTTAGTGACTATTTTACAACAAAAATTAAACTTTAATATTTATTATGTAATATTTGAAAGTTTAATGACGTTTTGTACTTTTTAAGATAGTTTAGTGGTCATTTATATATTTTATCCGAAAAAGGAAAAGCGGTAAAAAAGAAAGGGCGAGAAATAAAAAGGGTAAATTACTCAAACTGTCACTGAACTTTTTATCTAACCTATTTTAGTCACTAAAATTTAAAACATTCAATTTAATCACTAATTTTAGACATTGATATGGCATGCGACAACAAAGGACGTTTTGAATCATCCAATTTTATATCATAACGACATCGTTTTAAACCTATAAAACTTTTCTTTTAATACTAAAACTCTTTTTTTCTCTCAGTATACTCAAATTTTGTCCACTATTTAGGTTGATCGGTCACCACATCAGATATTGTTGACCGTCATTAACGGCGGCCGATAAATTTTAAAATTTTTCACCAAACCTCTTTTATCCTCTGAACATAAATTCGATGTCCGTTTAACCAGAAAACATCTCAAATGCTCCAAATCTAGCTTTGCCCTCTTCAATTTCTTATTCTCTAATTTTCATCGTTCGTCATGAATGAAACCCGAATGAAGGAAGCAAACTCAAGAGGATCCTCTCAACCTTTAGGATCTTCAAATGAAGGTTACAATCGCCAAGAATCCGCCAAAATCGAAAGTTTTTAACGGGATACGCCATTGAGTTGGTATGCAATTTGTCTCGTAACTGTCAAAGTATTTCTGCTCCACCAGAAGAAAAAGTTTGACATCACCGTTCCAAACTGAGTGCAGATTTCAACAATCCATCAATCGAGCATACATCCGTCGAATCTAAATATAGTAATGGACCTTTTTTATTACTCTGTCTTTTCTTCTTTCCTCGTCAATTTCCTATTGTTCTTATAGTCATAGATATGATATCTTTCTACACTCTGACAAATTAAGTTTAATACATACAAATGATTCAGGGGTAGATTATCCTACAAAACGGTCAGTCGGGGAAACAGATATGCAAATGCTTGCATCAGCAAGTGATCTCAAGTTGCCATAAAGTAACCAAAGGCTAATATATACATATATATATATATATATAAATGGATGGTTCAGCTTGGGTCGAGTTTGAGAATTTTTACTCAAATATAGTTTTAGAGTTTTTCCCCCCAAAATATAGTACTTCTCATTTTAATTCTAAAAATATTATATTTGTTACAGTATCTTAAAAGTCGAATTCAATAGAATCTAACTATAAACAGTGTTTTTAAAAAAAAAAACTTAAAAATTGCCTGAAGTTAGATCCTCATGAACCAGCCTTACAGATTTTTTGGAATTTACTATTTAAAGTCGAATTTTGTTGAATCCAACTTCTAAAGTACTATAGCAAATGCAATATTTCAGAAATTAAAATGAGGATGACCATATTTTGGGGGGAAACCCTAAAGCAATATTTATATAATTCTTTTGTCGAGCTTGCTAACCTTTCAAGACCTGTTGTTTTTGTGGAGTGGTTGCCATCTGATTACCGGAATCACTTGATGAAATGTATGTTGAAGGTTGTGGTGATGGGCATTTGATTTTTGGTTTAGTGTTGACTAGTGTTTTGTTGGAGGCTATGGTGGCTGATGTTAAAGGTGGTGGTGAAGTGGGTTACATGCAACGATGATTGATGTTGAAGGTGGTGTTTCGATTGAGGCACTGGAGTCTAGTTAACAAACGAGTCATTTGGTTCGGTTTCGGTTCGGATCATTTTAGTTTGGTTTATTTTGGGTCTGACTGCATTCAGTTTAAATTCAGTTTGGTTCGGTTTTAGTTCGGGTCTATGGTGATTTCTGTTTGGGTATCGGTTCAAGACTTCAGTTCGGTTGATTTTGAGTCGATTATTTTTGGTTCGGTTGATTTTGTGTCGGGTCAATATCGGGCTAATAGGAGATCGATCGGTTTTAGTCGGATTTTCAGGCCGAGTTAGGTTTTTTCACCATATATATGACTTTATATAGCCCGTATATTTGGCTTTTTGGTGTGTTGTGCGACAATTCACATCTTATCTTTATATATTTATTTTAATATTTTTTTATTTTGGGTTACCTTCGGTGTAACACCATCGACCCGGATGTCACATTTGGGCTTCAAGCCCAAACCCGAAACTATAAAATTTATTTTTAAACAGGATCAACCCATCAAGTAAGTCGCAAAAACATTTAAAACAAATGATTAAAATATATATATATATAAGTAAATAAAATGTTACAAATGATATCCATTTTAAATTTAAATCATTTAAATGTACAATTTTAAATAATACAATTTCAAATAATAAATACAGACTCCACAAGTAAGGTCATATGAACACATAGCCCACTAGACTCAAATACCGTACTCTGGAGATCCCCATGCTAGAATCCTGATCTGATAGTGCTCCACGATCCAACGATCAACCTACGCACGGAAACAACGATTCCTAGTGCTGAGCTTACAAAGCTTAGTGGTACACATCTACTCGACTATACTTCATGCTAATCATAAACGTAAGCATGCAAGCTAGTACGAGCAATAAAGAAGGATAAATAAACACGTAGCGCTACCATAATCGCCTAAACACATGCGATAGAACAAATAGCATCTCAACAACATAAACATATAGATAAACAAACCAGGAGTGAGGCCAAATCTCACCCGACACTGGGAAACCCACTCATGCTTGGAATCTCACATCGAGCTACTCAGAATCTCACATCGAGCGGTATACTCGGGATCTCACATCGAGTCTTTGCTCGGAATCTTGCATCGAGCAAATATCATCACCCAGAATCTCGCATCGGATGGCCTTCATTTCATCACCCAGAATCTCACATCGGATGGCCTTCATGTGTTGCAACACTCATTCATTGGGTATCTGGATCCCATCAAACAAAGACTCATAACTAAACAAGTGCCCTACTTGGCACGTGACCATACATGATCCACCACGGATCCATACAAGTGCCCCACCTGGCACACAATTATCATACGATCCACCATGGGTCCCTATTGTTGCTATTACAACCAATCAAGCATTACCGAGTTGTTATGTTTTATGGAGGAGTATTACAATTTATTTCCATCAATTATTTCCAATAATCCACATTATCACATTGATTAAAATAATAATCGCTTGTTAAACATATCTGTCAATTTTTACCTTAACTGGAAATTAAACCAGTTAGTGTTAAATTACAGTTCATAAGCAGTTTATCAAGTATTTGCCGAAATTAGTCCATTAATCTTAACAACATCAATATTAATTATGAGGCTCTATTCTACCCTTAAAGCTTATTAGGTTCATTATAGTTTGTTGCTAGCGCATTTAAATTATTTATTAATAATTACCAATTTTTAAACATTTAATCCAATATTTATCAGCACTGCCCCTAACCAATATTCAATCAACATATTAATTCATTCCACTAGCACACAAGGCGTCATCACATAGCAATCATAAACCACATAATTATATGAATATTCTGAAAATCTTATACGGTCTCTAAAGCTCATAACAGTCTCAACATTCTCAATAATTACCAAGCTTCGAATATCCACATCACCGCATGCTTATTACTCATCTCCTAATTTGCAGCTACTAACATGCAAGGCAATTACACTTATGATGCTCATGAAGCATTTCAGAGTTCGAGGTGTACTAACCTTATGCTGACAATGCTAAAATCCTCTTTTGAGCTTCCTGATTATTCCACTTGATTCGATATCCAAACTCGAGCAACCCTCGTATATCAACAAATACAAACATACATTATTTCTATGCATCTTCTATACTATTCAAAAGGTCAAATGCTTAAAGACAGCTTATCGGGTTCGAATTTTGCAAAACAGACTACGCCAATGGATCCGAAACGTCGAGAAACCCCCGAGTAGGGTCCTCTAGAAAAAGTCAACTCTTGGTCAACTGTCAACTCTGGTCAAAGGCTAGTCAACTGCCTAGATAATCTGGTGCGGCGCGGTGCTCAGCAGTTAATGTGCACCCTAGATCAAAATCCTGTGCAAGTAGGCGCACGGTAGTCAAGGTGCACCCTACGTATGAGATCAGGTGCAGACGAGCACACGTGAGGCTCGGTGCACCCGCGAGGCAGGTTTTGGTGTAGCGCAGTGCACCGAAGCATCGTGCACCCGCTTAGGCTGCCACATGCCCACTCTCGTCGGCGCCGCGGGAGGGCGCGTGAGTTGTCACTCGCTGGCCAGACGGCGATGGCCAACTTCAGATCCGTAGTACTCCAGCCGGTGAGCATGCTAGTGGTGTTGGTTTGCGACGGTGACGACCGAAACTTCACACTCTAGCTCTCCCGAAAATTTCTCAATTCTACCCCAGTGAACGACAGCTTTGACGGCGACTTGAAGACCACCATCTGACTTGTCTCGGTGAGCTGGATGCAACAGCGGTGGCGGTGAGAGCCACGGTGGCTCCGACAGTAGCAAAACAAGGTTCAAAACCTCCCCCAAACTTTTCTCTTTCCCCTCTTTTTTTCTCTATCCTCTAAATACCATCTCTCTTTTTTTTCTCTTTCCTCCATCAATCATCAACCACTTTATTTTCAAAATATTATCAATTTTCTTCTTTTTTTTACTTGTTTTATTTATCCACCCAAAGCTCAAATCCAACCTTTTAATTGGGTTCCCAACCTAAGGCCTAATACTCGTCCAAGACCCACGCTAACCCGAAATCTGGGTCGTTACAATTCCCCATCCTTAAAAGAAATTTCGTCCTCAAAATTTGCATCCATAACCAGAAAAAAAAGCTGAAACCTTTACAACTCTTCGACGTTCCCAAGAATTTCCCGCTGCGCTACTCTGATCTTTCACGATGCTTGTCAATTATAACTCTTGTCTTTTAATGATACAAATATAATTTGAACTGGTTATTCCTCTTAGAAGTAATCCATCTTCGCTTGGTACAACCCAACTTTACTGACCATTTTCTTTAAAGAGATCTATCTCGATTCGGTGCATTACCAAAGCCATTGATCAAACTTGACAGTACCTTGGCCAAGCATCATACGAACTTGTCATCGAGAACTTAACTTATGTTGAAGGACCCATAAGGTCGTTGCACAACAAAATCTTTCCACAACTCCACACGATCTGAAAGACAAGGGGTTACACAACCGTTGTGACCAAAATAAAGTGGTTCATCAAGTGACAACTCCCTGAAAGAGACTCTAACTCGGATGGCATCCCTTACCAAAATCTTTGCTTGACTGGTGTAAGACTTCTAGAAATAACGACATCTCGACCCCTCAAGCCCATATCTTGACTCAGCATGATAACTCACATCAGCAACTAAAGCATTTCACATAACTCAGTTTACGCATGGGGCTCACACTCTGAACTATAAAGCTTCTCAAAAACATGTCATCTGAACTATCACTTAAATTTTGTCATTACAAGAAATCCCACCAAGGGATAAGGTTCCATCTCATACCCCAAACTCATAAACAAACCATGCAAACTTCCTATACGACTCTTACCCTTGCCAAAGATATCGAACGGTACTAATCTATAACCATACCATTACTTAGAGAAATCCCATCAAAACTGTGCACTCATTACCCTTTGCAAGATCCACGATCATTTATTTAATTCCCACCGATGAATACCACATCATCCTATCAACCCCGAGGAACTCAATACTTATCTCTTAGCTGATAGCAAGAGCTACTTGTCACTATCTCATACAACTCCACACTATTGCCCGAACACATGACGAAAGCTTGGTACCAACTGTCATTCTCAAAATTCGTCGTATACAGACCACTATACTATAGGGGTAAATCTCTTAACTTGATACATCTTTTCCAAAACACTTACCACAAGATTTCAACATCGGACCCAAATTCAATCATAACATTGTATCCTCTTTACTAAAATTATATGTTTCTTCTCGTGGCTTTCAAAGCAAACCAATCTTTAACTCAAAACGTGCTAACTGACACACGGGCACCGATATTGTATAGAGCGAGTATCGACACTCTTTTTCCTGACCATTATCTAGAATAGCCTCACACGACAGCATGATACTCCGAATCTTATTACTCAGTACTATCCACTACTTATTTAGCTCACTTTGCTTAGATGGTGATCGACTATACCATAAACAGTTCTAACATACCTTATCCCATGTCATCATCAATACTGCAAATTTCCATAGAGATCAAGTACCTCAAACTTTTCACTATTGTGGAAAACGCAACATTTCCCTTCTAGCAGTCAAATACAGCTCTAACGGTACAGCAAAACATCTTCAAAAACCACAAAATCTCATTCAACTCTGATCAGGTCCACCCACTGTCATAACAAAACGGCCTCACGTAGCTGGATTTTCCACCAATGTCTTTCAGCTCGCTTCAGAGCGACTGCGATACAAACAAAAACATTTACGAAGTCTCAAACCCTTACTTTCTTAACTGATTGTATGGTAATTAACCCTTCCTACACACACATTCAATGAGATGATTATCTCTTCAACGCCAAACTTTCCGTATTCCTTAGCATCCACACTTGTCATGCAAAACATCCAACTCATATTCAAGAGACAACATAGTGGCTTTCACCTTATCTTCACCAAAACACCTTGATGTCACATTGAACATTACCCACTATCACAACATACTCAAAGAGAAAGAGAATCTTCTTTCCAAAATCCATTTTCTAACCTCAATACATTAACAATAAGCATCAACCTTCCAAACTAACCTCAAAAGAAACACACAGGCATTTCACGTTCGGTTAAACGTGTTATCCACCTTCAAATCGGGTAACAGTCTTCTACGATCGCTTAATAATTATCAACGGTTTGGGTGGCACATTCACGAACCAACTTTTTACTAGAAAACAAGTCTGACTCTCCTTTGAGTGAAGCACTTAGTCGAGAATAACTTTATTCAAGCTGTTCCTCCGAAACTGAATCACCAACTACTTATAGCGACTATTTTTTTTCTAAGCGTCGAAGGCCGCTATGAAAAATACTTAATTACTAATTATTATATATTAAAATGAGGGGAGGTCCCTCTTTTACTGAAAAGTTATTTAAGAGAGGAATTTGGGAAGAACCCGTATTTTAGAAAATATGGAGTCGCCACCGGTAACTTGGATAAGGTAGACTGGACACCGAAAACCAAAAACCAAAAACCAGAGATTCTTTTAAAAAAATTGGGTTCAGGAGTTGATTACGGATGGGGAAAGATTAGCACCCCCACACCGCCCAGAAATTGGTACTAAATTATTACCGCTTTATTAATATCAAATTTTACAGGTTAAAGTGACGAACGAATTAAAATTTGGTTATAAGTGCGAGTAAATTTTAAGGGTTCCAGTGTTCGAGGGATAAACGAAAACTACCATCTACGTCTTAGACTGGTAGCCAAGTTTACTGTCGAAAAAGGAAGTGCCACATT
Organism: Hibiscus mutabilis; assembly: GCA_019671005.1. Taxonomy (NCBI): domain Eukaryota; kingdom Viridiplantae; phylum Streptophyta; class Magnoliopsida; order Malvales; family Malvaceae; genus Hibiscus; species Hibiscus mutabilis. The sequence goes on from CM033722.1 coordinate 5,353,312, forward strand.
AGCAATTAAATGTGCCGAATATGCAATTTAGAAAGACAAGATAAAAAGTAAGATAAATACATGAAATTAAATACATATTATTATGAACAAACAATGACATAGTTAAAATAAAACACAACAAAATTAAGATAATACACATAATATAACATAAGTAACATACAACATAAAATTAAATAAAACACTATATACATATACATATGTAAAATAATCACCCTAGTATAAATATCTCAAAATATTAATATATTATATACATATTAGGTAAAAAACTAATATATACATTATGATATCAAAAATATACATATATAAAAGGTAAATTACATAAAAGCATTACCAAAAATAATTTTACACGACAATATATGTGTGATAAAAATAAAAACAAAACACTAAATATATATACCATTATATAAAAAAATGTACATATAAATATAACACATAATATAATATATAAAGATACTAATCATAAATAATAACTAAAACAACGAAGCACTATATGAACAAAAATTATATTAAACACCAAAACATAATAATGATTCGAACAAATGAACAATAAAAACAAAAATTAATGACTAAAATAAAATGGAATGAAAGATCAGGGACCTGAAACTAATTAAATGCAAATGAACCACTGGAAAAGGACCTAATTGAGGGATTCAAAATTATTCCAGGGATCAAAAGAGCAATTAAACCATGCGGCAGAGCCGTTTTGTAAATGAAAGTTGTGCGGAAGGACTTTGGTGGTAATTTCCCTATATAAAATCTGATTTTATTAAGTTTAGGGGTGAAATTGGGATTTTTGAAAACTAGAGGAGGACTAACAATGTAAATTACCCATGCGGCAAGCCTAGAATGAAAAATCTGAAAGGGCGGAGGGACTTTATAGGGTATTTTACCATTTGAAAATTTTTAAAACTCTATATAATACCCTTATCCGGCTAAATTTCACCATTTTCCCATTTTTTAAAACCATTTTATAAAAAAAACCAAAAACCCTCTGTTTTATTCTAATACAAAACCGATTGTTCATATATTTTCCAAATCCGGCCGCTGCCAAACACCAACGGCCACCACCTTTTGGTTCTAAACAACCAAAAATCGAAATCCCTCTTATTTTAAAAACCCAAAGCCCTTTTTTTTGTTGTTTATTCGTTTGTTCTTTTTGAAAATCAGATCCTTAGATCTGTATCAATGGAAGAGAAGAGAAGGTGGAAAGGTATCTGAATGGTGCCGCAAACCTCGACCGCCATGTATGGCGGCCGGTCGAAGCTGAAAGGGTAAACTTGTAACCCCTTTTTTATTTGTTTATTATTTTTTTAAAAAAAATGCAAGAAGAAAGAGGGATGGATGATTACCACGGGAAACCTTTTTGCTTTTTCTTTTTTATTTCGAATCTGGTCACTTTTGGTTACAACTGATCTTACATATATATATATTTCATTCTCTGATTCTTGTTTGTTTACAAGCATAAGCAAATTAAATGAAACTACTGTTGAGGATATTTGATCTGACATGCTCTTAATATTTTTATGTTTCTTTATCTGCAATGGTGGTTGAATCGGTGTGGGCGGTGTACGGTGATCGCGCAAAATCCAGTGGCTATAACACGTGGCAGCAAGGGATCGAGAGATGGAGAGACAATCTAGTCAGATTTAATTTTGGCCGTTGGATCAGATCTGATCCAACGAATGAGATTTTGCCTGGATAGACGGCCAAGATTCGATCTTGGGCATGACGTGGAAGCACCAGATCACGCTACATGGCACGAAAGAGCGGAACGGGTCATGCGTGCGTTGTACGCGCGTGTGGGAGATGAACAGCCAGAACGTGTATCCCACTCGCGACATTTGAAGGGTTGTTTTGCTTCCTTGATTTGATCCTAGTTGTTGGATCTGGATCTGATCCAACAGCTCAGATGCGGCTGCGCACAAGAGAAAAAAATATTAAGGTTTATGGATTAAATGGGTTTGGGTTATGGCCGATTTGGGCCTTGTGTAGATATTTTTGGGTTTTGGTCATGTAATATGGACTGAACTTTAATAATAATAATTGGATTTCTTAATATTATATGTTTATATATATTACATATAATAATAATAATAGTACCAACAATATATAATATGTATACACTCAATAATACATATATTCTTACACATACAATGTACACATGCATATATTTATGTACATACAATATACATGTCATACTATAATTACCATAATACGTACACACATACTAACACATGCACACGTAGACATATATTAATGCACACACAAAGTATGTATATTTATACACGATAACAAGATAAACATTCATATATGCATAATAAACACATATATTCATATACATACTACCACACGTACGTATAGGTATTAATAATAACATATATAATAATTATTAATATAATATTTACAACTCGAATAAAAATGAGTGATTACAGCTGCCCCTCTTTACTTGTTCTTGTGAAACGAGAACAAAGCAAAGACCAAAAACTATTCATTTTTGTCCTACTTTCCTGTCCTCGGCTTTGGAATCACGGGTTCTTCTGGAACTTTATGCTCTTCCTTGGCCATATCTTCAAGCTTCGACCTTTTCAATGCCCCGATTTCTACTCATCTCAATATTAAAAAAGAAAGCTTGACATCATGCCCGAAGGTCTTACTGATGGCCCGAAGGTCTTATCACCATGCCCAGAAGGACTTAACGGTAGCCCGAAGGACTTAAAATCTGAATTCACACCAAAATGGCTACCAATATCCCTTAGATTGGTGCCCCTGTTTCTGCCAGTCTTGACATCACAATAAGGTTAACATCATGCCCGAAGGACTTACTGATGGCCCGAAGGACTTATCACTATGCCTGAAGGACTTATCGGTGGCCCGAATGACTTAAGATTTGGATTCACGCCAAAAATGGCTACCAATACCTTATAATGATGCCCCAATTTCTACCAGTCTTGACATCAAAATAATGTTAACATCATGCCCAGAGGACTTACAGATGGCCCGAAGGACTTAAGATCTGGATTCACACTGAAAATGGCTACCAATCCCTTATAATAATACCCCAGTTTCTACCAGCCTTGACATCAAAATAAGGTTAACATCATGCCCAGATGACTTACAGATGGCCCAGATGACTTAATATCTGGATTCACGCCGAAAATGGCTACCAATCCCTTATAATGATGCCCCGATTTCTACCAGTCTTAACATCAAAATAACGTTAACATCTTGCCCAGAGGACTTACAGATAGCCCAGAGGATTTAAGATCTGGATTCACGCCGAAAATGGCTACCAATCCCTTATAATAATGCCTCGGTTTCTACCAGTCTTGACATCAAAATAAGGTTAACATCCTGCCCAGAGGACTTATAGATAGCCCAGAGAACTTAAGATCTGGATTCACGCCAAAAATGGCTACCAATCCCTTATAATGACGCCTCAGTTTCTACCAGTCTTGACATCAAAATAAGGTTAACATCCTGCCCAGAGAACTTACAGATAGCCCAGAGGAATTAAGATCTGGATTCATGCCAAAAATGGCTACCAATGATTTATAATGATACCCCGGTTTCTACCAGTCTTGACATCAAAATAAGGTTAACATTCTGCCCAGAGGACTTACAGATAGCCCGGATGACTTAAGATCTGGATTCACGCCAAAAATGGCTACCAATCCCTTATAATGATGCCCCGATTTCTACTAGTCTTGACATTAAAATAAGGTTAACATCCTGCCCATAGGACTTACAGATGGCCCGAAGGACTTAAGATCTAGAATCACATCGAAAATGGCTACCAATAAAAAATTTTCAAAAGGATCTACCCCTTCAACATGAAGTTGTAGACCGAAATCTCTGGTATTCTTCAAACATCTATTTTAAAACAAGTAAAATGCTTTTAAATTAGCATGCCCTATCTATATGATGCATGTCATGTAATATTTTTCTTCTTTTTGTCATCTTTTTTTATTCTTCTATTTTAGAATCACATCCCTTGAAATGTTATTCTTTGGATTTCTTTCCTTTAATTCTTTTACAGCATGCTCTTCAATCTTCATTTTATCAGTGGAATACTCATTTCACTTATGATCGGATCCACGCTTTCAATCCTCTTGCGCGAACGCATTGTCTTCTTCGGGGTCACTACCATCATTGCAAATATTTTCCTTATAGTCCTTGCACCACTCTTATGTAGGGACTTTCATAATCTCATTAAACATTGCCTCATCCAATCCTAGGCCTAGCTATTTTCTACATCTTTGATCCCAACACTCGAAGTGTTCAGCTATTCTAATCATTAGGGTGAGCAAAACATCTTAATTCCCCAAACTCATCTTTGAGTTCAATCTTCACTTCTGGACTCAATCGAAAAATCTTAGGGAAAACCAACTTTGGTCCCTATACTTTTCTGTGATGCAATCTTGTTATCTCATGAGGTATTGCTACCTCGTTCTATCTCGAACTTAACTATTCTTGTTGTCTCCGATCCGAGACTCGAAGTCTTTATCTGTCTTAATATTAGGGCTGGCAAAATGCCCCCACGCCCTGAGCTTATTCTTAGATCTAATCTTGTTGTCGCATTTCAAATGAGAACAACTTCAGGTCCTCGTACTTAATCAATCATGGATTCGTGGTATTGCCCTACTCGACCTTGGGCTCATTCTGGTCCATTCTGACCCAACACTCAGAGTTTTTCTTCTTAGGGTAAGCCATAATCTTAGCCCCTAACCCTTCTTCGTATTTTGAAAATTGATTTTCAACAAGGTTTATTCTTCATTTCTCTAGACTAATCAAAATATCATGATTGGAATCTGCCTTAAGCCCCTGAGCTATCTGAATATTTATCGTAGTCATTGATGGGTCACTCTTCTGCGATAGGTCAATTAATCACATCCACGACCTTTACATTCAGAATCTAATCCCTGAAGTAATACATGGAAATCTTTTTGTTTAAAATGTCATTTTGTTAATCACCATTCCAATGAAGGGTGTCATTTGGGTTAATATACATGACCTTGAAACCAAAAATCTTAATAATATAAAATAGAAAACAATCTCTGGATATCAAGTGCAAGAGCGCCTCAAATTCAACCTAATTATTTCGACCATAGCTTGTGTCTGTAAAGACTTTGAATGTTGTGGCGATTCGAAGTTGTGAAAATTTCCCAAGATGACTCAGTTCATCCTCATGATTACCGCATTGCTACAGAAGATTACGCATTCTCAATTCTTATTTTCGCTCCGCCCAAAGAGAAATGGACTTGTTTAACCATTACAGTGCAGAAATATCATTCTAAGAATAGGGTTTTAGGTGCATGTGTGTGCTGCTGATCATACTTATGTTATTGTTCATTTCTTTCTGCTCATTCATTATCTTCATTCATTACTATTATTATTTTAGGAAAATTAACTCATCACTGTCATTTGTCTCGAGGATAATGATGGAGCAAACAACACTACCCCAGGTTACTCAGTATAGTCATGATTTGAAAATATCACCATCACTCATGAAGCTAAGGTTTCTCGATTTGGATGGTGCATTGCAACCTGATTTACCTATTTGCTTCAGCGGAGTGCCCTAAAAATTCCACACTTTTATCCGAACATGGCTATTACTAGGCTTCGAACATTGGAGTGCTTTTTCTCTTATTCATTCATCATTATTATTATTCTCAATCATTAATCACAATTCATTATTATTCTATATACATTTACTTACATTTTAACAATCAATTAATGAATAGAAGTCTATACTTAGCATTTCAATTTCAGACAACTCTATATGATTAAATTTTGGAGTTTTTTCCTCACTAAATGTCATCGAATGAGTAGCACTATTGCTTTGTGTTGCGCGTAATAAGTGCTACGCAATTGTGCAAGTATACACGTTGCAAGTTATAGTAAAAAAGATATCGTCTCTATAGGGATTGGTGCCACTTCAAGAATCTAGTCTCTTGCATTGTAAAAGGTAAAAGAAAACACAAGTATAAGATTATAGGAGTTTTAACTAATAACTAATCTAGAAAGAAAATAAGTAAAAGGCGATGTAATTAAATGAGAGAGATAGGCCAGGTTATCGTGAGTTGAGGTGTGATAGCCGATTGGATCGTCTTGGTAAAAGAGTGCACGGGCAACTCAGTTGCCGTGGCAACTTGCACAACAGGGTTGCCTTGGCAACTAATCGATGGTTGCCTGGGCGACTAGTTGGGCAACTACTTGAGCGTCTGGGCAGCAACCTTTAAGGTTCGATAGAGCGTTCTTCAATGGTTTCTTCTTATCCCTAAGTCGAAACTCTAGCTACTTGTGCATGCCTTGATAATACATCCCTGCGTGAATCAAGGGTGAACAACAACCAATCTTGCGCTCCTCTTAGCCATTGAAATCCTTAACTTATTCCTAAGTTGGATTAATCTTCACCATCAATAGATTGAATAAAGATCATATTCATTCGTTTCTTGAATCTAACTCTCCCGATATTAGATAAATAGATGAAGTTACGAGATCCTCTCCCAATTCACTCGCAAACAAGAATAAGAACCAAGAATGAATAAACCTTGAATAGAAAAGTGCAAACTCTTATTACCTAAACAAAATCCAATAGTTTCTCACAACCACAAGACACAATAACCTTAGCCAAATAAATTTAGTTCATGGCTAGGTTCCAAAGAAACACAAGATAAAGAATCCCTAGCATGAACCTAATTGAACAAGAAAGAAAAAGATAAAGGATGAAGCTTGTCGAAATCCTCCTTGCCCTTGATGCTTGTCAAAAATTCTCTTCTCTCTCTCCCTCTTGGAGTTGACGGCATGGCCTCTAATTTATAGGGCTAGGTCAAAGTCTTTCTTTGAGGAGGAAGTTAAATTGGAATTAAATTATCTTTAAAGAATATAATTCTTTATTATAATTATATTTCTTCTAGAACTTCTCCTATCTTCTTGGAATTTAATTCTTCTTTAATCTCTTCATGGAAATCAAACTCCTTTGGGATTTAGCTTTGCTCCACGTCATCTTGGGCTTGTCTAGTCATCAATTTTGACTACTATATCACTTTATTCTTTGTCGACAATTGCCCTGGCAACTGGCTCAGCGTCTCCTTCATGCATTGCCCTGGCAACTAGCTCGGCATCTCCTTCATGCATTGCCCTGGCAACTAGCTCTAGCCTTGCTTTATCAAGTGATCCTACACATACACACAAAACACACCAAAGCAGCATCTTTTCCCACAAAAACAACCAAGTTATGCAATCAAGCTCAACGATGGAAGGAAACATGGATTAATGCATGAATGACTAATTATGTAACTAATATGAGCCTAAGTCTAACATAATATGAGTAAAAAGGGTAAGAAAAATAGTACTTTTGAACACTTATCACACCCCCAAACTCGAACTATTGCTTGTCCTCAAGCAATGCAAACTAATAATTACCTGCTAAGACTTCAATTTTCACTAACTTAGCTTTGAACTTGATTTCAATTCTCAGAACCGGGGCACAAAGTATGATTGGCTTTTCATTTTTCGAAAAACTTAGGCTTTACTCGGAATCAAACTATAATGCTTGTGAGTGTGTGTGGAGTTGTGTGCAAGTTGATTTTTCGGATTCTATGCAAACAAGAGGTTTTCAAATTGCTTCATTGGGTTCTTTTTAACATGTTTTAACTAGAGCCGGTTTCGGGCACCTCTAGTGTTTTGTTTTTAGTTTCCTTAAGTTAATTAATTTATTCGACTAGAGCCAGTTTCGGGCACCTCTAGTGATCCATTTTTTAGCACATTCTAGAGTCGGTTTCGGGCACCTCTAGTGATCAATTTTTTTAGCACATGCTAGAGCCAATTTCGGGCACCTCTAGCATTCATCCAATTTTTATTCTAATCCCCCAATTTGTTTAATTATCAACCTAAGTTCACTAGAATTCTTTAAATCAATCAAACCACAACATTGTTTCATCAAATTTAGCATCATAGTAAAATTCTAAGTTTTTCCATGGTTATCCTAGAATAAAAATTCTATCAATTAAGTGCATTGGCAAAGTCATCATCGGGTATTCATCAAATCTAGGCAATTCTTGTTCCAACTAAAGGCATGGCAAGCAATTTATGTATCCTAAATGTAATACTTAAGATGAATGCAAGTAAACATGGTAACTACTAATAACAATCCCCCCAAACTTGAGTGAGGCATTATCCTCAATGCATGCATTAAAGAAAAATAAAAATAACGAAAAACAAAATGCAAACGAGGACTTACTCCGAGGGTTCGCCATCGTGGATGATTAGTTTCCTTTGGTCGGTGTCTTGATTCTCTTGCTTGAACGCGATGGTTGTTTCCTTGTTGCCGATGGTGGAATCGATCCTCGTACGGGGTTGTCCTCATCGTCATCTTCATTAATGTCATTTGCTTTTCGCTTGGAGGATTCAATTGGTGCGGTCTTTGTTGGTGCAATGGAGGACTCGTCCGAATCTGAAAAATCAGACAATGATTCTGTACGAGTTGATTCGGGCATATGTGCTTTACCTTTGGCTTTTACAGTGGTTGCCGAGATGTCTTTATTTTTGGTTGTCGTGGCATCTTCAGGGTTGGTTGCCATGGCATCTGCTTGTGCAGACACGATGTGCGTTACCACGGCATCATCTATTGCGGTTACCGTGGCGACTGCTTCATTGGTTGCCGGGGTAAGGATCTCAGCAAGAAAGATTGGGAACGGCACGCGACTGTCCAGGTACTTTTCTAGGATGACTTGGGTGATGGCATTGTTGTGCTCCTTCATGTACCATATGAACATTAGTTGTCGGTCTTCAATTTGCCTTAGGTGGCTCGCCAATGGTTGCAAGAGTGCTTCAAAGTGTCCCGGGGTTGATAGCTGAGTTGCCCGGGCGTTAGGTGCATGGGCATTAGGGATTGCCGGGGCGGCAGGAGTTGTTGCGGCAATTGGAGGCCTTAAGGATTTTTCTGGTGCCTCTCCTATTAGTTTTCGGATTTGTGCTTGATTCCAACCAGACTTTGGTAGGGCCTTTTCATCAGTTGACTCACTTGGGACATGCATCTCCTTGCAAAGATTAGAAATTAAGCAAGGGAAGAAAAGAGAACCCTTATCTTTTGAGCTACATACAAAAATCTCATCACAAATAATTTTTCAATGTTAATGATGCGATTATGTAAAATAGAATGTATGAGCAAAAGACGTGGTATATCAACGATAGTATTGTGTGTGGTGGGCATTAAAGAAGTTTTAACAAACTTATTCCATAGTTTTGCCTCGGGTTTAAGCTGAAGGTGATTTACCGTGCCCTTATATTTACTGTTGTTCCAATGAGTTCCCGGTTGAGTGAGTTCTTGAAGCACCTTGTCGAGTTGCTTGGGCGTGATTTGATCAACAAAGGCTTGATGTTCGTCATTCTTAATGTAAAGCCTGTAAAAGGTGTTGATGTTTTCGGGGCTTATGAGTATGGCCTTGTCACAAACAAAAACATAAGGATTATCCGGGTTAGGTGAGTGAGCATAGAATTCTCTTACCCGTGAGATATTACCCGGTTCCGATTGATGGCAAAAGATTTGCCACTTTTGATGTGCAATCCTCTCGAAGATGAATGTTTCAAGGCCGAAATATTGATGAGAGTTAGAGTATTCAAAGCCTTGTTCTTCATAAATCTTCCGGCTTTCAAACTTGGAGTGAAATCTTTCTTGAACCATTGATGTAGCAAACTTCTTGTATCTTGGTTCTTTGGAGGAACTTGGATGAACCAAAAATTTAATTTTGGATGCCATGGATGATCTTGGTTGTGAGTTTTGTAAAAAAAGAAAATAAAATAAAAGAAACGAAAGAGTTGCAAGATGAAAAGTAGGAATAGGTTTCTTGGAAGTTAAGGGTGATGGGTTATATAGAAAAGATAGGTAGTAAATGTGGTGGGTGGGATTAATTTTGGATAGAAAATAAATGGGGTTTCGGTTTAGGGGAAGGGTGACGGCAAGGGGGTTTAATTAGGTAAGTTGGAGGCTTTATATAAGCTTTAGATTCAGCCCATTAATTTCCTTGTTGAAGATGTTTTCCTTGTTGGATCAAAATTCCTCTTTATCTTGAACTCTTTTCCTACAATTCAAAGACAAATTAAATAAGGATTAAAATTAAAGATAAACTAATAAAAGAAAATAAATAAAGATGTGTAAAGGGATTCTTAAACTTAAAAGGAATAAAAAAAGAAAATAAATATATCCTAAAAATATAATAATAATCAGAAATAATAAAAAAATTAGTTCGAAAAAAAATAAAAAATAAAATAAAAAAGTAATCAAAAATAATAAAAATAAAAATAAAAATAAAAATAAAATATCGAAGGGAGAGCATGCTCATGCATCTCCTAAGGTGACCACTTCTTTGTTACGTTCCACATGGGCACCGTTGTAGTGCTTCAATCTTTGTCCATTAACTTTGAATTCATGTTTGTCAGTGATGGACTTGATTATCACGGCACCATGGGATAATGGTTTGACAACTTCGAATGGTCCCGACCATCTTGATTTCAGCTTTCTCGGGAAAAGTTTTAGCCGAGAATTGAATAAGAGAACTAGTTGCCCTAGCGTGAATTGCTGCGGCAATAGTTTCTTGTCATGCCATTGCTTTGTTTTCTCCTTGTAGATTCGTGCATTGTTATAGGCGAGTGCACAAAATTCTTCTATCTCGCTGAGGTCCAACAAACGCTTTTGTCCTGCACTTTCCCAATCCATATTCACGGTCTTGATTGCCCAGTGTGCCTTGTGTTCGATTTCCACCGGTAGATGGCATGTTTTCCCAAAGCGCGTCATCTAGTCTTAATGACCAATCCTTCCTAGAGGGATTTACAACTTTCTCGAGTATACCCTTAAATTCCTGGTTGGAAATTTCTGCTTGCCCGTTGGTTTGTGGGTGATATGCCGTGGCAATCTTGTGTGATATGTCGAAGCATTGCAACATCTTGGCAATAAGTCTGTTGTCAAAATGCTTGCCTTCGTCACTGATAATTGCTCTCGGCATCCCAAACCGTGTAAATATGTTTTTCTGCAAGAGTCGTTGCACGGTCTTGGAATCGTTGTTGGGAACTGCAGCTGCCTCAACCCATTTAGACACGTAGTCGATGGCAAGTAGAATGTAGAGGTTGCCGAATGAAGATGGGAAAGGTCCCATAAAATTGATCCCCCGTACATCGAACAATTCCAACTCGATGATGTTCTGGAGCAGCATCTCATGTCGTCTAGAGATATTGCCCGTCCTCTGGCAACGATCACTTTGCTTGTAAAAGTTTTGGGCATCTTTGTACAATGTTGGCCAATACAAACCGGATTGCAAAACTTTGGCCGCAGTACGAGTTCCTCCAAAATGTCCTTCATAGGGTGAAGAATGGCATTGCAGAGTACATTCTATTGCTCTTCTTCAGGGACACATCGGCATATAGCCTGATCTGTACATTGTTTAAACAAAAGAGGCTCGTCCCAAAAGTAATGCTTAGCATCATGGCGGAACCGCTTCTTCCCTTGGTGAGTAAGACCATAAGGTAAAATACCACAAACAAGAAAATTAACTAAATTCGCGTACCAGGGTATTGCCAAGGCATGTGCTGTCGTGGCGACTGCTCCTAAAATTGTCGAGGCGTGCACGTCAAGGGCTGCTGCGGCGTCGAGAGTTGCCGAGGCGTGCACGTCTATGATTGTTGAGGCGTGCGTGTCAAGGGATACTGCGGCGTCAAGAGTTGCCGAGGCGTGCGCGTCCATGGTTGCTGAGGCGTCAAGGGTTGCCGAGGCATGCGCGTCCATGGTTGCCGAGGAAACTAAAAGTTGTTCATCCGGGAATGCATCGCATATCTCTAGATCCACGTCATCCTCCCTATTGCGTTCTAAACGTGATAAGTGATCGGCCACTTGATTTTCTGTTCCTTTTCTATCCTTAATTTCATTATCAAATTCTTGTAAAAGTAATATCCAACGAATCAAACGAGGTTTGGTATCCTTTTTAGCAAATAGATATTTGATTGCCGAATGGTCCGTATGAACAATTACCTTTGTACCAATCAAATAGGATCGGAACTTGTCAAATGCGAAAACTACAGCTAGTAACTCTTTCTCCGTTGTTGTGTAATTCACTTGAGCACTATTAAGAGTTTTACTAGCGTAGTATATCATATGGAAGGTCTTACCTGTGCGTTGGCCTAGGACTGCTCCTACCGCGAAATCACTTGCATCACACATGAGCTCAAAAGGTAGCGTCCAATCTGGTGGAACGACAATGGGTGCTGAGGCAAGCTTTTCCTTTAGGGTTTTGAATGCTTGGGGTGCAAGAATCATCAAAATCGAAGACTTTATCCTGTTCAAGAAAATTGCACAAGGGTTTAGTGATTTTATAAAAATTATGAATGAACCTCATAAAAACTTGCATGTCCAAGAAAGCTTCGAATTCCTTTAACCGAACTTGGTGGGGGTAATCTCTCGATCACGTCCACCTTGGCTTTGTCTACTTCAATTCCCTTGGATGAAAACTTGTGGCCGAGCACTATTCCTTCATCTACCATAAAATGGCACTTCTCCCAATTGATGACTAAATCAGTTTCTTCACATCTTGCCAACACCTTCTCTAAATTGCTGAGGCAACTGTCGAAGTCATTACCAAAAACGAAAAAATCATCCATGAAGATCTCAAAGAAGTCTTCAACCATGTCAGAAAAGAGTGCCACCATGCATCTTTGGAAGGTTGCCGGGGCATTACATAATCCGAACGACATCCTTCAGAAAGCATAAGTACCGTATGGGCATGTGAAGGTTGTCTTTTCCTGATCTTCTGGTGCTATGGCAAATTGATTGTAACCTAAATAACCATAAAAAACAATAAAAGGGTTTACCTGCAAGACGGTCAAGCATTTGATCAATAAAGGGTAATGGGAAGTGATCTTTCCTAGTGGCTTTGTTCAGCTTTCGATAATCCATACAAACCCTCCAACCGGTCATAGTCCTGGTTGGAATGAGTTCATTGTTTTCATTACTTACCACCGTTATATCTCCCTTTTTCGGTACACATTGTACCGGACTTACCCATGTACTATCAGAGATAGGGTATATAATGTCGGGGTCAAGCCACTTGATGATTTCTTTCATTATAACCCCTTTCATGGCATGATCCAGTCTCCTCTGGGCCTCAATTGAAGGTTTGTAATCATCTTCCAACAAAATCTTGTGCATGCACACTGCTAGGCTAATTCTCTTCAAGTCGGCAATTGTCCACCCTATTGTCTTTTTGTGTAGCTTCAACATTTTGATCAACTTCTTTTCCTGCTCAGGCAGTAAATGAGAAGAAATAATTACAGGCAAAGTATTATCAATTCCTAAATATGCATATTTTAGTTACTCTGGCAACTGTTTCAACTCAAGAATCGGTGGTTGTTCAATAGAGGGCTTTTTGAGCTTACCTTCCTTACCTGAGTAATCCAGTGGTTCAAAGTATGTACTTGGTCGATTGACTAGCCAATTTGCCTCTTCTTGTTATTCCTCATCGACCGGTTCTTCATACTCCTCAGGTTCCTCTTGATCGGTAATGTAGTTGCCGAGGCAACTAAATTCCTCGTCGAAGTTAAACTCTGTCGTGGCATGAAGAAGTTGGCATTCTTCTGGATCATCGGCATGCCTTAGTGTTTGGAACACATTTAGTTTAACTTCCTGGTCATTCACCCTCATTGTGAGTTCTCCCTTTTCAACATCGATCAAGGTTCTCCCTGTTGCTAGGAATAGTCTCCCGAGAATGATAGGTGCATGCTCATCTGCTTCACAATCCAAAACAATAAAGTCAGCGGGAAAAATAAATTTATCAACTTTTACCAGTATGTCCTCGATTTTTCCATCTGGATGCACATATGATCTGTCGGCTAGCTATAGCATAACTGTTGTAGGTCTCGCCTTCCCGATTCCTAGTTTCTGGAAAACCGATTTAGGCATCAAGTTTATGCTAGCCCCAAGGTCGCATAATACTTTCCCGACTATGGTTTCCAATGGAATAGGGTATTGTGAAACTTCCGGGATCCTTCAACTTGGGTGGCATACGATTATGCAACATGGCCATGCATCCCTCTGTTGCGGCAACTGTTTCAAACTCTCATAGCCTTGTTCTCTTGGACACAATGTCTTTAAGAAACTTGGCATAGTTCGGCATTTGTTCAATTGCTTCCACCAATGGCAAGTTGATGTGGACTTGCTTTAGGATATCAAGAAACTTCTTGAATTGATATTCTTGCTTTTGTCGCTTCAACCTTTGTGGGAATGGTGGTGGAAGTTGGATATCTTCGATCCTTTCATTGGTTTGGAACCTGATTGACGGCATTGCCGGGACAACTAGAGTTGCTGAGACATTATCAACTGGGGTTGCCGAGGCATGCTAATCGCAAGTTACCGAGGTATCCTTATCGTCGGTTGCTGAGACATGCTTATTGCCGGTTGCCATGGCAATTCCTGGTTCAGCATCTGAGGCTTTGCCGCTAGGTTCATTTTGATCTTTTTATGGAGTTTTTTTTATGAGAGGGCTTGAGCCTCTTTAAGTTGTTGGCCACTTCTAGTGGTGACCGCCTTACATTTCTCATGGCCAGTTCCTCTTGCGACTTCAGTATCGCTAGGTAAACCTCATTGCGGTCTAGTATTCAAGTTTTGAGCAAACTGTCCGACTTGATTTTCCAATGATTTAATTGCCGCCTCTTGGTTTTGCAATCTCATCTCGTTCCTGTTAATAAAAACATCAGTTATTTTTATGAAGTTACTATTCTCAGCCATATAAGATTCAGTTTTCAACATAAAAGCATTGAGAGAATTTTCCAAAGAACTAGATGTTGTCGGTTGTTACTGCGGTAACTGTTGCCATGGTATATTCTGCTGGAATCCTGATGCTTGTGCATTCTGATTGTTCTGGTTTAGAGCATTGTTGGGATTACTCCACGAAAAATTTGGGTGCTTCTTCCAAACTAGATTGTATGTATTTGACATCACATTGTTGTTCCGATTATAATTCCCTACATAGAAGCTGGATTCCGGATTCTGCATACATTCAGAAGAATCATGGTTATCACCACATAACTCACAAAAAGAATCCATTACCTTGACCTCATGTGTGTTGTTTGGTTTTTGCATGTTCTGGACCATCTTGGTTAAAGTGGCCAATTGTGCCGAAATTGAATCTGATGATCCTAGTTCATGTATTGTGGTTTGGTGTCTAACTCTTTCTCTTCTAGTAGAGGGGAATTGATAATCATTCTTGGCAAGCCTGTTTGGAATTTGCATTGCTTCCTCCGGTGACTTATCTAGGAGTATGTCGTTTGCCGAGGCATCTAGCATCATCCTTGTTGGTGTATTCACGGCGTTGTAAAACATTGTTACTTGAGTCCACACCGGGAATCCGTGTAGGGGGCATTTGTGTAGAAGTTCTCTATATCACTCCCAAGCCTCGTGCATGGATTCATCATCTGCCTGCAGAAAAGAAGTAATGTCATTACGAAGCTATCAGTCAAATTTGTAGGATTAAACCAAGCAAGGAAATCACGACAAAGATCGGTCCAAGATCCTATTGATCCATGTTGGGGGAATTTGTGGAGAAGTTCTTTCATTTGACGTTATTTTCACGCTCTGAAGGGAATGCCGACTCGGTTCTAGGTCTAAAACATATCTATATTGGCTCAAAAAGGCGTTGGCTAGGTCACCCCATGATCGAATCTAATTTCTGCTCAATCGATTGTACCATATTACAGCGGGTCCTACTAGACTATCGTGGAAGTAATGGATCACAAACTTTTCATTCTTAATGTACCTTCTATTTTTCTGCAGAACATAGTCAAGTGAACCCTCATACAACTTGTGTTGTCATATTGCACGAATCGGGGAATCTTGAAAAATGAAGGAATGACCAAATTAGGGACTAGGCAGAGCTCTCTCATATTGCAAGCATCTATTTTTTCTTTTATCTTGAACTCTTTTACTCTATCCTCTAATTGGTCAAGTCTCGATTTCTTAACTCTTTACATTCTTTTTAACTGATTCTGCCATCGAATCCCCAAAGATTTTAGATTCCAAGAAAGGAATATAATGATAAAAATGCAAAGAATGCAATGCGATGCTAAAATGTAAATATGATTGCAATAAGGTATTGATTCCAAAAGTAATCCCCATTGAACATCTTTCATTAAGACCAAAGGTTTCATTACATCAGATAGTGAGTATTTACAAATACTGATGGGCTATAATCCCTAACTTTTTCACTCCGTCCAACAAGTGAGTTAGCTTTCCTTCATGGTCCAGTGTAGGGTTCATATTCTGACTTAATGGCATAGTTGTGTCGGCCAAATCTGCTACCTGTTGGGCTACCTTACACGCTTGGGTTATAGCAATCTTCATGTCTTTGTCCCTTTCCTTTATTTCTCGCACGGCCTTCTGCAATTTAAAAGTTACCTTCTCGACACATTCATAACATGTCTGCTTGTAAGCCTCGGCACGAATCTCGCATGTACGCAAAGAAGTTCTAAGATCATCTATTTGTTTGTTGAGCGTTGTATTCTCTATTTGAAAGGTGCGAAATTCATTTTCACTCTACTGCAGACTTGATTTTAAAATCTCGTTCGTATATAAATTACTTTCTAACGCATTCTTGAGGATGTCACGTTGGCTCTCGACTTCTTTTAACTTTTATGACAACGACCGGATTCTATTTTCACTAGTCTGACATTTCCGCTTCCAATGCCCCAAATCGCTTTTCAACTGAATCATACCATTCTTTCATTCATCGAAAGTGTTACCTAAACCAGCGTTCTGAAATATGTCGTGAAGCTTCTGATGCCATCTTGTAGACTCTTCAATTTCTTGCTCAAATCATCACTCTCTTGTCTGAGCTGGTTATGATTAGAGGAATGCCCCTCTTCTGAGATGCCCCTATCTTTGGTCTCTAAATTTGACTCGTCCTCATTTGACCATTGCACTGAATCTT
Organism: Hibiscus mutabilis; assembly: GCA_019671005.1. Classification (NCBI taxonomy): domain Eukaryota; kingdom Viridiplantae; phylum Streptophyta; class Magnoliopsida; order Malvales; family Malvaceae; genus Hibiscus; species Hibiscus mutabilis. Next base: position 5,370,279 of record CM033722.1, read on the forward strand.
AGCTCTTCTTCAATTTTGCCCCATGGGAAATGGTTGGCTCACTGTGAAATCGGGGTTGTCCATCTTCAAAACTCAACACGCCCATATTGAAAAGATCTTTAACTCGGTTCTTCAAAGCCCCACAGTTCTCTGTAGTATGCCTTAAACTTCTTAAGTGGTAACCGCACCTGGCTCAGTTGTCGTAACTTTTCGGGTAATGTGGTTCCTTCAGAACAGACTGAACTGAAGTGATAAGGTTTCTCTCAATGAGCATCGATAGGAGCTCGGTATACCTCACAGGCCTCGGGATGTGCTTCTTCGTATAGTTGGTTTCCTCTAGACCTACATCTGTCTTACGGGAGCTTGGCTCAGGTGTACCTCTCACTAGTTTGTTGATGTGAATCACAAAAGGGTTCAAATTCTCATATTTACTGATGTTATCTGGCTTGGGAGTGGGCTTCTGACCATCAAACTCTATACTTTGACTCTTAATCGACTCCTTTTTTGGCTTTACAGACTCCTGGCCTTTAGCCATGGTGCTCATCAGATTCATCAACTCGACCATCTGTTTCTTCAATTCTTGTACTACATCTCGCTTGTTATTAGCACTGGTATTGTCTACCATGTTTTCCCAGTAATCTACAGATGATTCCTCTTTAATCTCCTCAGATCTAGCTTTATGACCTAACCCCATATTCGTATCCTTCACTATCTGATCAGACAACCCTTTGTCCATTATGACCGATTTCTAATTTTTGGGCAACCACTTGCGAATCAATACCCTATGACTGTATGAGGATGCAAAAATGCAAAAAGAAAACAAGACACAAAAAGAAATGAGTTAGTGTTGAATAAAAATATGTAGACAAAGAAATAGTACAGAAAGTTTAAATAAATCAACAAATAAGACAACCCTATTTAAAATCTAAACCTAAGGTATTCGCATGGCTCTAATGGGGTGGGCTTTCTATATTCTCTATATGCAGTTTTGGTGCTAAAAGGTACCCGAATTATCCTTGATGTCCCCTACTAAGGGTAGCAAGGCCCCCAGTCATCACCCATTATAGGCTCATTTCAACCGGGTTCAATTCAGGAGGACCCATTCCCCTATGTCCATACGGGGAAACGATATTCCCACGAAAACATAGAGTAGTAGAGCCCCAAAGGTACTTGCTAGGCCCATACGGAGGAACAATATCCCCTCGCAAGCGATAACATTTTCTTCTCAATTAGATAAACGAGTTTATTTATCCAATTTTAAATACGTTAAAATAAACTTGCATTCATAAACAAATATTAGTTTAATCATCACTTTAACCCGTAACTTCTTATACTAGTAAAGCGGTAAATTTTTGCTTAACTCCTTTTTGTTTAAAACAAAACAACTCCCAGCAGAGTCGTCATGCTGTAGCGACTATTTTTTTTTCTAAGCGTCGAAGGCCGCTACGAAAAATACTTAATTATTAATTATTATATATTAAAATGTGGGGAGGTCCATCTTTTATTGAAAAAATATTTAAAAGAGGAATTTGGGAAGAACCCGTATTTTAGAAAATATGGAATCGCCACCGGTCACTTGGATAAGGTAGACCGGACACCGAAAACCAAAAACCAGAGATTCTTTTAAACAAATTGGGTTCGAGAGTTGATTAAGGATGGGGAAGGATTAGCACCCCCACACCGCCCAAAAATTGGTACTAAATTATTACCGCTTTATTAATATCAAATTTTACAGGTTAAAGTGACGATCGAATTAAAATTTGGTTATAAGTGCGAGTAAATTTTAAGGGTTCCGGTGTTCGAGGGATAAACGAAAACTATCATCTACGTCTTAGAATGGTAGCCAAGTTTACCGTCGAAAAAGGGAGTGCCGCATTAGCAATTAAATGTGTCGAATATGCAATTTAAAAAGACAAGATAAAAATTAAGATAAATACATGAAATTAAATACATATTATTAGAACAAATAATGACATAGTTAAAATAAAACACAACAAACTTAAGATAATACACATAATATAACATAAGTAACATACAACATAAAATTAAATAATACACTACATACATATAAATATGTAAAAGAATCACCCTAGTATAAATATCTAAAAACATTAATATATTATATACATATTAGGTAAAAAACTAATATATACATTATGATATAAAAAAACATACATATATAAAATGTAAATTACATAAAAACATTACCAAAAATAATTTTACACAACAATATATGTGTGATAAAAATAAAAACAAAACACTAAACATATATACCATTATATAAAAAATGTACATATAAATATAACACATAATATAATATAATATAATATAATATATAAAGATACTAATTATAAATATATACGTATATAAACATATAATATATACATATTATAAATAGAAATTAATAACTAATAAAATATATATCGAATAATAACTAAAACGAGCATAACAAAAACAACGAAGCACCATATGAACAAAAATTATATTAAACACCAAAACATAATAATGAGTCGAATAAATGAACAATAAAAACAAAAATAAATGACTGAAATAAAATGGAATGAAAGATCAGAGACCAGAAAATGCAAATGAACCACTGGAAAAGGACCTAAATGAGGGATTCAAAATTATTCCAGGAACCAAAAGAGCAATTAAATCATGCGGCAGAGTCGTTTTGTAAATGAAAGTTGTACGGAGGGACTTTGGTGGTAATTTCCCCATATAAAATCTGATTTTATTAAGTTTAAGGATGAAATTGGGATTTTTGAAAACTAGAGGAGGACTAACAGTGTAAATTACCCATGCGGCAAGCCCAGAATGAAAATTTTGAAAGGGCGGAGGGAATTTATAGGGTATTTTACCATTTGAAAATTTTTAAAACTCTATATAACACCCTTACCCGGCTAAATTTCACCATTTTCCCATTTTTTTAAAACCATTTATAAAAAAAAAACCCAAAACCCTCTGTTTTATTCTAATCCAAAATCGACTGTTCATCCATTTTCCAGAAACCACGGCGGCCCGGCTACTCTGGCCGCCGCCAAACACCAACAGCCACCACCTTTTGGTTCTAAACAACCAAAATCGAAATCCCTCTTATTTAAAAACCCAAAGCCCTCTTTTTTATTGTTTATTCGCTTGTTCTTTTTGAAAATCAGATCCTTAGATTTGTATCGGTGGAAGAGATAAGAAGGTGGAAAGGTATCTGAATGGTGTCGATCATCGGTGGCACCAACCTCGGCTGCCCTGCATGGAGATCGGCCGAAGCCGAAAGGGTAAACTTGTAACCATTTTTGATTTGTTTATTATTTTCTTCGAAAAGAAACATGCAGTAAGAAAGTGGGATGGATGATTACCACTGGAAACCTTTTTGCTTTTTCTTTTTTATTTCGAATCTGGTCACTTTTGGTTACAGCTGATATTACATATATATATATATATATTTCATTCTCTGATTCTTGTTTGTTTACAAGCATAAGCAAATTAAATGAAACTACTGTTGAGGATATTTGATATGACATGCTCTTGTTTTTTTTATGTTTCTTGATCTGCAATGGTGATTGAACCGGTGAGGGCGACGTACGGTGATCGCGCAAAATTCGGCGGCCAGAACACGTGGCGGTAAGGGATCGGGAAATGGAGAGACAATCTGACCAGATTTAATTTTGGCCGTTGGATCAAATCTGATCCAACGACTGAGATTTTGCCTGGATGGACGGCCAAGATTCAATCTTGGGCATGACGTGGAAGCACCGGATCGCACCATGTGGCACGAATGAGCAGAATGGCTCGTGCGTGCGTTGTACGCGCGCGTGGGAGATGAGCGGCCATAGCGTGTATCCCACTCGTGGCATTTAAATGGTTGTCTGGCTTTCTTGATTTGATCTTAGCCGTTGGATCAGACCCAACGGCTCAGATGCGGTTGTGCATAAAAGAAAAAAAAATATTAGGGTTTTAGGATTAAATGGGTTTGGGTTATGGCCGATTTGGGCCTTGTGTAGATATTTTTGGGTTTTTGGTCATGTAATATGGACTGGACTTTAATAATAATAATTGGATTTCTTAATATTATATGTTTATATATATATTACATATAATAATAATAATAATAATAGTACCAACAATATATAATACGTATACACTCAATAATACATATATTCTTAACATACAATGTACACATGCATATATTTATGTACATACAATATACATGCCATACTATAATTACCATAATACGTACACACATACTAACACGTGCACACGTACACATATATTAATACACACACAAAGTACATATATTTATACACGATAACAAGATAAACATTTGTACATGCATAATAAACACATATATTCATATACATACTACCACACGTACGTATAGGTATTAATAATAACATATATAATAATTATTAATATAATATTTACAATCCAGACAAAAATGAGTGATTACACTACTCAACTGGGTCGATAACTTCTAACAACTACGATGGCACCGGCATCCAACTCGGTCTTACCTCAATATCTACTCGCGTTCCTGATATTGAGAGATCCTAACGACTCTTCCACAAAGCACAAACAAGCACTCTGGTAATCTAAAAGCTCCCGAACATCAAATTGTACATATTAACACCTATCAATTCGGTCAAACCTGTCTTACAACCCTGTTGCCATCCTAAACCAACACTTTGATGATCACGATAAATGGGCGATGATCCAACATTTCCATTTCCAAAGCTAGGTTCCATCGAGGTCTCGAAGCCTCAAATTCACTATCGGCATCACTGGCTAACTCCTCACTTGATTAACCAGAACAATTCCCACGATGCAACAACTCTTAAGAAGATAGCTCTCCTTCAAACCGGTAGAACGCCTAACTTCGGCCATACAATGACGAACTAATGGATCCCGAATCCACTATCTCAGAGGAATGCCCTTAAGAATGGCAATGATAAAAGGGTAATCTAACCAACGTGCACTCATCGATCGATTTCGAGAATAGTTTATCCATTCCCGCAATAAAACCTTTATCCACGTGTAACGATGAGAATTCATTGATGTGAACTCTTGCAACGAATCTGAAGACTTCAGGGACTACAACGTGCAACAAAAATGCCACTCATGAGGAGAACTCATTCTCGACTCGGGTGTCCTCCGACTAACTTGCATCTCGACAATCTAAGGCGACCCCACTCTCGGGATCACTACCATTAATTATACTACACTTAACTCGGTCCTCTCGGCCACGATCATAACCATCTTGACGTTGCAACATTAGATGCACTATTAGAATTCCAGCCTTAAGGAGTACAAATTTTGTTTAAGGGCTCGTATTCACTAGACACCTTACTAAAACACCTATACCATCTCGGAGTTTCCTAGAACTGACTAAACCTAAGCCCTGATACCACTAAATGTAACACCCTCAACCCGGATGTCACATTTGGGCCTCAAGCCCAAACTCAAAACCATAAAATTTCTTTTTAAACAGGATCAACCCATCAAGTAAGTCGCAAAAGCATTTAAAACAAACGATTAAAATAAATAAATATATATATATAAGTAAATAAAATGTTACAAAGGGGCTCCAATTTAAATTTAAAACATTTAAAGGTATAATTTTAAATAATACAATTGTAAATAATAAATACAGACTCCACAGATAAGGTCCTATGAACACATAGCTCACTAGACTCAAATACCGTACTCCGAAGATCCTCATGCTAGAATCCTGATTTGATAATACTCTACGATCCTACGATCCAAAGGTCGACCAACGCATGGAAACAACAATTCTGAGTGTTGAGCTTACAAAGCTCAATGGTACACATCTACTTTACTATACTTCATGCTAATCATAAATGTAACCATGCAAGCTAGTACGAGCAATAAGAAATAATAAATAAACATGTAGTGCTACCATAATTGCCTAAACATATGCCATAGAACAAACAATATCTCAACAACATAAACATATAGATAAACAAACCAAGAGTGAGGCCCAATGTCACCCGACACTGGGAAACCCACCCATGCTCGGAATCTCACATCGAGTTGCTTGGAATCTCACATCTAGCGGTATACTCAGAATCTCACATCGGATGGCCTTCATGTGTTGCAACACTCACTCACTAGGTATCCGAATCCTATCAAACAAAGATTCATAACCAAACAAGTGCCCTACTTGGCACGTGACCATACATGATCCACCACGGATCCATACAAGTGCCCTACCTTGCACACAATCATCATACAACCCACCACGGGTCTCTATTGTTGCTATTACAACCAATCAAGCATTACCGAGTTGTTACGTTTTATGGAAGAGTATTACAATTTATTTCCATCAATTATTTCCAATAATCCACATTATCACATTGATTAAAATAATAATTGCTTTTTAAATATATCAGTCAATTTTTACCTTAACTGGCAATTAAACCAATTAGTGTTAAATTACCAGTTCATAAGCAGTTTATCGAGTATTTGCCAGAATTAGTCCATTAATCCTGACAACATTAATATTAATTATGAGTCCTTATTCTACCCTTAAAGCTTATGAGAGTCACTATAGTTTGTTGCTAGCGCATTTAAATCCTTTATTATTAATTATCGATTTTTAAACATTTAACCGAATATTTATCAACACTGCCCCTAACCAATATTCAATCAACATATTAATTCATTCCACTAGCACACAAGGCATCATCACATAGCAATCATAAACCAGATAATCATACGAATATTCTGAAAATCCTATACGGACTCTAAAGCTCATAACAATCTCAACATTCTCAATAATTACCAAGCCTCGAATATCCACATCATCACATGCTTATTACTCATCTCCTAATTTGCAACTACTAGCATGCAAAGCAATTACACTTATGATGCTCATGAAGCATTTCAGAGTTCGAGGTATACTAACCTTATGCTGACAATGCTAAAATCCTCTTTTGAGCTTCCCGAATATTCCACCTGATTCGATATCCAAACTCGAGCAACCCTCGTATATCAACAAATACGAACATACATTATTTCTATGCACCTCTTATACTATTCAAAAGGTCAAATGCTTAAAAATAGCTTACCAGGTTCGAATTTAGCAAAACATGCTACGCCAATGAATCCAGAATGTCGAGAAACCCTAGGTAGCCCCCCCAAAAAAAAGTCAAATCTTGGTCAACAGTCAACTCTGATCAAAGGCTGGTCAATTGCCCAGATAATATGGTAAGGCACGGTGCACGACAGTTACTATACACCCTAGATCAGAATCTTGTGCAAGCAGGCGCACGATAGGGCTGATACACCCTAGGTGCGGGATTGGTGCAGACGAGCGCACATGAGGCTCGGTGCACCTGCGAGGCATGTTCTGGTGTGACGCGGTGCACCGAAACATCGTGCACCTGCCTAGGCTACCACACGCCCACTCTAGCCGACGACACATGAGGGCACATGTGGTGCCTCCCGGTGGCCGGACGGCGACGGCCAACTCTAGATTTGTAGTACTCCGGCCGGTGAGCACGCTGGTGGTGTTGGTTTGCGGCGGTGACCCCAAAACTTTCTCAACTCTACCCTGACAAACGGCGGCTTTGACGATGACAGAGAGACCACCGGCTGACTCGTCTTAGCGAGCTGGATGCAACAGCGACGGCGGTGAGAGCCACGGTGGCGAAACAAGGTTCAAAACCTCCCCCCAACTTTTCTCTTTTCCCTCAATTTTTTTCTCTCTCTTCCAAATACCATCCCTCTTTCTTTTATATTTCCTCCATCAATCATCAACCACTTTATTTTCAAAATATTATCCCTTTTCTTTCCTTTTCTTCTTTTTTTCACTTCTTTTATTTATCCACCCAAAGCTCAAATCTAACCTTTTAATTGGGTCCCCAACCTAAGGCCCGATACCCTCTAAGACCCATTTCGCTAACTCAAAATCTGAGTCGTTACATTCGATTCGAGTTGTTTTCGGTTCAAGTGAAATCGGTTCGGTTCTATTCAGTTCGGTTAAAAATTGATTCGAGTCTATTTTCGATTCAACTAAAATTTGGTTCGGTTTCGGTTCAATTCTGTTTATTTTGGGCTTTAGATCAAATTCAGGTCATCGTGTTTGGGTCCAAATTCGGATAAATCAGTTTAGTTCTTGGGTTTCGGATCAAATTTGTCAGGTTTACGGGAGACAGATTAATTGATTTCTTCTTGAATTTGGTTGAAACAAAGATCGGATTTGACTTAGGGGTTGTATAAGATGACCTGAAAAATTTTAGGTTCTAACGAGCGACGACGGTAATGGTGGTTGTGTGATGGTTGATTTCGATGAATAGTGATCAAAATTTGAATTCGTGCTTATGTGATTGGAAAAATCTTTTAAATAAGTCAGATTATCTGACAACAACTAAAAAATAAATGAATGATAAAAATTATTTAATGTCTAAAATTTAATGATAATTTACGTAATGTACCCAATAAAAAAAGTGTAATCTCTCTCTTGGATCAACCAAAAATGCAACAACTATAAAGATAAAAACTAAAGCAACGGTCCAGTGCAGGATAAAGTTGGATTTTTTGACGGTGTCTTTATCTTTGGTTCAAACTTGAAAGCTACCAGACACGTTGGCATGCACTCAATTCTCCAACTCCAACGTCTACATTTATTTTTGCCGTCTATTATTGCACTTCGTTTTTTTTATTACACTTCGTTTTCATGTTAAAGGATTTGGTTATTTGTACTAGATGCCTTTGAATTCTTGACAGATTTTGGATAAACTTAAAAAATCAAACATTTTATAATTGAATTTTAAATTAAAAATGGTTATAATTAAGTCCTTTTGATTTTATTAGTATGATTATCGGTTCTAAAATAGTCTATTTTGATCTAAAATATTTTTTTAATACATATAAGTTAATAAATAAATTTAACCAAAATGATTTATTTAGGTACACCTTATTAAATTTGTTTGTATTTTTTTTTTTGAAATTTTACTTATGATGAAAGCTTTTTATATTATTTTATTATTAACAGGAAATATAAAACATTTTTTTCTCATTATAAAGGATTTTTGCTAGTATTTTTTTAAGGATGAGTCTAGAATGAGCGGCAGACATCGCTACACATTTTTAATTTTTAATAATTTTTAAATAAATATTAAAATTTTTAAGGATACGACATGCAATTAACTATATTTTAAAATAAAGTTAGAAATGAATCAATCGGTTGGTTCTGCAAATTTTTACATGTTGCACATTTAGATTATTTTTCTTTTTCGACATAAAAAAGGTTGCAATTTAAATGAATCAATGGGTTAAGCCCCGGATTTTACAATCATGTTCTTTGTTTCTAAGATAAAATTACAAAGCATTTACTTTTATACTTTCCAAACAGTGGAATGAGGTCAGTTATGGCAGTCGGCAATGTTCGTTGATTTTTTTTTTTTTTTTTGGTTTTAATGAAGCTTTTGGTCGTATATGTCTAGAGTATATGGAGAATGGAGAAATTACTACTAATATTTTAAATTAAAGATTAAAAAATAATAGAAAATAAAAAGATAAAAGGGTTATTAACTCAAATTCTATTTTATTTTAAAATGTGGTTAATTGCACATCGAGTCCCTAAAATTTTAATATTTATTTAAAAGTCATTAACATAATTAATGACGTGCAACTATGTGTAGTTGTGTATCGCCTGTTTTAGAAATTTTTAATGTGTGAGAGAGTTTTTTTATGTTCTTTTAATTGAAGATGGGAGTTGAATGGTAATAATTGGTGTTTTTGTTTCATTCAAAAAATCAAAAATTAATGGAAAGGGTTAAAAATTCTTCAAATGATTATTTATTAACACACTGTTAAGATGTTTTTATAGGGATTTTGATGGCTTTAGTTTATGTATTTTCCTCCAACATTTTCTCTCTTATAGTATAATTACTGTATATATGTTCACCAATGTAAACAAACTTTCCACTTTAAGTAAAAAAATATAATAAAATTATACTATACAATATTAACTCTAAAAGATATTTTAAATAAATAATATGCAACATTAAGAAAAAAAGTTTTCATTACTCGTGTATTATAATAAGATTTGTGATTAGTACAACATAATCCATATGGATAAATTATAAAATATGTAATATAATAATACATATTATAATAAAGAAAATATTTTTAATACACAAGCTTGGTTTACAAGCCTTTCAATATTAGGGTTTAGGGGTTTAGGTTAAGGTTTAGTGTGTAGGGTGTAGAATTTAAGGCTGATGGTTAGAATTTAGAGTTTAAATCTAAGGTTTAAGGTTTATGTTTTAGGGTTAAAGATTTAGGTTTTAGATTTATAGTTTAAATATGAAGGGTTGTATCTTTATACAACCCTTATAATAATAGACATTCAAATATATATATATATTTTGAATAATTTCTATCTAGGGGAGGGGAAGGGGAGATTGCTCCTGCTGGGACTAGAACCCAGAGACTAGAAAAGAAGATTAGATGCTAACAGGAATCTTTAACCATCTGCTCCAAATATACCCATCCAAATATTATATTATATAATATACATTAATCATAAACAATACATATAATTTAATTCGATAAATAATTGTATGATTGAGTGAAATTGATCCATAATCTTAAATTGAGGTTAACAAATTTATTGTCATTTCTTCCATCCTAACACGATTCAATTCGATCAATAATTATATAATTAGTTAAACAATTATTTGATTAAGTTCCTAATTACAATAACTGAAATCGGTTAATACAAATGACGTGATATGATATGATACCAGTTATCGTTAAATATGTGGACATGTCACATCAACTCTTGTTAACAATTGTGATTAAAGTGCAAACGAATTTAATAGTTTAATGACGTTAATAAAAATTTAGTAACTGAAATCAAAGTACCCTAAAAATTCAATAACTATCATGAAAAACTTGACATTAGTATAGAAAAAAAAAACACTTAAGGTGTCTTAGAAAGTCATCGAATAATTGGTTGTAGCATACTTGTTTGTAATTATAAAGGTGTGGAATGTGTGACATATTTGAATAATTATTATAATCGGCGAATCTTGTTGAATTAATATTTTTAAAATTTTGTATAACTATTGTAATTAGTATGTATGTTAAATTGTAAATAGTTACTATGTGCTATCCAAATACACCACTAATTAACCGATTTTCCTGAAAATGATGCTTACAAAATCAATATGTTCGTTTTTTTTTTTTCCATTTTTTTGGGGTAGTCCAACATGTTAATAAATCGTTGCTTTTGCACCTCTCCAGATACCACCCCTCTCGAGTGCTCGCTGCTCGAAAATTCCTGGCTTGTTAACGCTGGTTGCTTCAACTTCATGTCAGCCCGTATGAAGCGTTGCTGCTATCTAAGCTTGCGAGCGAGCTGTTGCTTACATTTAGCCCCACACTCAGCTCATCCAGGGACGCGTCTCCTAGCAGGGCCCGCACTATCTGCTTTCAATATTGTTGATATTACATGAGAAATACCGAATTAAAAATGTATCATCATATGATTAAAGGTTAAGCTATCAAAATTTGTTTTTGAAATCATTGAAAACCTGGCTCATTTTGGGTCGCCTGCTGGCCGAGTGCCTGACGCTGGCTGAAGCACAGGCTATCATGCGTTGCATCTCTATATGGTCGTACTTACGCTCCAAGCGTGGATCAACGAGCTGCACATGGTTCCCGGTCTCTAAGGCAAGTTCCAAAAGTGGCCGAGCCTGTTTCGTAAAGTACATCATTAGATTGCTTGGAAACAACAGCTGAGGCAATTAATGGAACAAATTTAAAATCTTACAAACCCAATCTACTAAAGTGTCTTCCATTGTATCATCAACGGGAGGTTTTCCAGTTATGAGTTCTAAAAGCATAATCCCGAATGAGTAAACATCTGATTTCTCTGTCAACTTGCCGCTGGACGCATACTCTGGAGCCAAGTACCTACATTATAACCAAAACCATTAGAGTGTTTCGAATTTCCATTTACTAACTGCGGAAAATAGCTCTTTCAGTTCTGTTTGTAGAATCTGAGTGTCTTACCCGAATGTTCCCATCACACGAGTCGAAACATGTGTGGGGTACTTGATACTTTTGATATCATTTCTTTCAAGAGTGTATTAAAACAATAGATTCAATTCTAAGAGAAGATACCATAGCTTCAAAGTTGTCGTCAATGAGAATATTGGCCGCTTTGATATCACGATGAATAATGCGGGGATTGCCTGCATGTATGGTTCAACCGAGAAATGAGAACCGTAGAGAGAAATGTAGTCCCAGAGACAGAAAAAAAGTGAGATACTCGGAAATCCTTACAATTTTCATGGAGATAAGCAAGCCCTTTAGCAGCACCTAATGCAATACGAATTCTAGAGGCAAAATCCATGACCGGATCACCCTTTACTGCAATATGCAATTGAAATGGTTTTCAGGACTGCATAATTCATATCAAAAACCATAAAATGCCAACATCTTCTCCCCAAAACGGATGAAGAATGAAGCAAGGAATTAAATTTTACCATGGAGATGATATTCCAACGTCTTGTTCGGAGCGAAGTCATAGAGCATCATCCGCTGCGCACCGGCAACACAATAACTGACAAGTGATAGAAGGTGGCGATGATGGACTCGGCTAATTATTTCAACTTCAGCCTGGAATTCTCTTTCTCCTTGCCCACTACCAACTTGTAAGCTCTTGATTGCAACCTCTTTTCCATCCGGTAGCACACCCTTGTGGCCTTGTGAACGTATCCAAACCCACCTTGGCCGATCAGATTCGACTGAGAAAATCCATTTGTCGCAATCGACAGCTCCTTGTAAGTAAAACTGTTCTTATTGAATCCGATAGGAATGCCCGGGGGAGTAGGTGGCAAAGCATGTTGGTAAGGGCCTGAGAAACTGGTGATTGCCTCATCACTGTAAATTAGTCCTGGCATTTGGGATGATGTATTCCGCCCATTTCCACCGCCATTACCAGTTGGTGGCATTCGAAATGATGCGCCAGTAGGCAGAGGTACTCCAATAGCATGCTCTGCACCTTGAAAATCATTGCCCCACTGAGGATGATTGTTTGAGTTATTATAACCTGGCTCACCACCACCTGCTGCAAAAACCACACAATACAAATTATTCGTAGGCCATAATAAAATTTCCATCAGTTCTGAGCTCGTAAAGTTGATCCTATATTCATTGGATTTATAAGAGAAATTCGTAGGTTTATCACCTTGAGGATCAAATTGTGGATTTTGCTGGCATTTCTTCTTCTTTGGAAGAACGCTTTTGGCTACAAAAAAAGATAGCAACAACGACCAACAATCCAGCACCCGCAGATACTCCTATAATCATTTTCCCATCCGTGACGTTCTTACTGGATGAACTTTTGGTTGGTGATGCATTACCTCCATTTTTGCGAGGAAGTGACGGAGAGTTGTGGTGGCCGCGGCTACTATGACCATGTGAAGGAGGAGGAGGAAGAGGATTATATTTAATTTTCGGTGCTGGTTCCTGTGTTGTGTTATTTGGTGTTGATTTGGAGTTACCTTGTGATGAACTTGACGGTGCTCGGGCGCTGTTTTTACCAGCTGGGGACCTTTGAGGAGAAGAGGATGGGGCCATTTTGCGTTAGCTTTGCCAAAGCTCGAACCAAGAAAAGCAAGGTTACCAGGAACCCCTAAAGAACTCTGATGAACCCTGAAGGGTACGGGGAACCCTCTTTTCACTTCATTGGTTCACGCGAAAGATTTGAAGAACCCTGAAGAAAACTGCAAGGTTAAAAAAAGAAAGGAAGATTCGAATATCACATATTTTATGCATGCAAATGCAAGAAAAAAAGGCGGTGTCTCCCGAAGAACCTTCAACAATTTATAGTACAAGTGAAATATGTGAAATTCCTGAAAAGATCTTTATGTTAAGCAATAGAGCAATGTTTCTTGTGATAAATGAGTGAAATGAAGAACATGAGAAGTATGAAGAGAAAAAAGGGTACCTGATTGAAGAAGAAAGGGTTCTCAAGGGAAAGTGAGAAAATTGTGCATGTTAAAATTGCCATGGGAGAAAGGGGACGCTCTGTCGTTCTCCGGTGGCTTCCGACAAAGCAGGACTTTTTTAGTTGTTTCTTCTCAACCTCCTGTTGTTTCCTGCCACCCTTGATTATTTTGGAATTAGTTATTTTTTTTTTAGTATTTCCTGCTTTGCTGCCTAATTTTTGTTCGAAATCAGGTTTTCATAAACAAAGCACGCCTCACAAATTTGAACATTACTAGTAGATTTATGCAATCTAGAAGTTTTATGTTTGAAAATCAAACACACGTGTGCATATATTCGGTGAATTCTGTTGGTTGTTGGAAGATTTTCATTACCAGGTGAAGTTGTATGGTTGGGCTATCTTATCAGTTGATTCTTGTGAAAAAAAATGAAGGCTTTGATGTTTAATTGTTTTCCATTTCATCGTACCTTAGGCCATAATGTTAATGACAATGAGTTGTAGATATCATAATGAAACACGGTTCGTGCAAAATTTAGCAGAAATCACACTAGGGGAATGAAACAAAAAAGAAACGAAAAAAAGAAGAAGCGAAGTTCATTACTGCATAAAATTATTTACAATCCTTAGGCTCTAGCCATGGCCATAAGCACCAGATAGTCTGGTAGTGGCCCATGCCACATTATCTCGTCACCCGAAGCACTGGTCACTCGGAAGGGGTCCAGGAATGGAACCGTTCTGCAAGAACTGCAACCCGAAAACAACCAAAATGGCTAGCAAAGACAGGAACGATAAACCTTCGACGGCTCCCAGCAACCCGAAAGGCCCGTTTGGTAGACCCGAACCGGTCTTGGCTTTGGTGTACAAAGACCAAGCCACAATCCCAACAACAACCAGGTAACTAACACCTTCCAGTGCACCTATGGAGCCACCCGGTCCTGGGGGCAAACCACACCCAGTTGTCTTGAGCGTGTACAGGGACCAAGCAATCACTGGATTGGCAACCAGGCCAGCGGGTATTGCTGCTTTGGCTGCGACTCCATCGCCGCTTTCACTGGTCTCATTTGCCATGGCTAGCACTTTCAGTGGAGGCTGCAACTTCGGTCTTTTATATGTGAGAATGAAACTATGGGGTTTTAGTGAAGATAGGGAGGCTGATGGCGGTGATAGTAGCAGCATCTTGGCGGCATCCATGGCCAGAGGAGAGAGAGAGAGAGTTGTATTGATAGGGCTGTGCTGGTGATTTTGCTAGTATTTTAGGACCTTATCTATCCCAGCAAAACAGATAAGCTATTCACCACTTACGACTTATCTTCCTAATTTTAATTTTCTATATTTCAAATAATGTGGGAATGAGATAGCAATACTCCATATTGTATTGTACGATTGAATTGTACGACGCCAGTAAACGCACCTCATTGTCTTGCAGAATAGCAATACTCCACACGCACTTGGTACGAGTTTATCATATTCCACTTTGAATGGTTTTGTATATCTCATCTTCACTTGGGTTTCGTTGTTTACCTGCTCGGAATTATATAATGTGAACAAGTAATTTTTTGTTATGTTGGTGCAGTTTTAAAATTGGCTAAAGCAAAGGATACGTAATTTGAATTGGTAGCAGGCTTTACTACTTTTGGAATGGAAAGAATGCATTCATCCAAAAAAAAAGGATACATAATTCTTTCTTTCTTTCTTGTTTAATTTCAATCTGAACCATTTGATTGTTCAAAATGTGCACTTCTGATGGCTTTGCCGCCCAATCCATAGAACAAAACATTGACAGCAACAACTTAAAAGGGACCTAACTAAGATAAATTCATAGTTTGCCCCTGTGATAACAAATGTGAACAGTTACGGTTTTGCCGACTGTGATCTCTTATAAACTTGGGCTGCTCACCAGCAAAATGACAGTATAAAAGTGGTGAAGAAATTTTCAACTCCTCAAATCCAGCAACCTTCTTCACATCATTGATCACTTCTGCTTGAAGTTACACTGGATCCACCTTTCAGTGCCTGTTTTAGACCCTTGCTCCGTTCCCTTACACTCTGCCAACATAAATGGTAAAAACCCCAAGGCCAATGTGAATTGAATTCGATACACAGTCAAATTCCACCAAGCTAACGAAAAAAAAAAACTACAGAAAACAGCATTAAGTAATGAAATTACATTTTCAATTGTTCCTAACTACAAATTTTGCTAGCTGTATAATCAAATCCACCTTATAAGTTGGAATGGATATGTTTTTTTTTTTACACTTAGGACCATTCATTAAGACATTGAATACCTTATCGTGTAACTGGGAGCAGTCACTACCATCAAAGAATGACACGCCCTGACTCAACAATCATTTAGATAAACAGGTTCTGAGATCTAGAAAATCCTATGATTCATTAACTTAAGTGCAACTGCAAACAATAAGAAAATTAAACGAAAGAATGAAATGACTCGATGTAACTTGATCAGTTATATGTGTTGCGTGCTACTTAAAAACTGAGATTCCAAGCAGATATATAGAATTGAGAGCACTTCAACTGATTCAATTACATGACATCTCACAGTAAAAGTAACCATATAATCACAGGGTAGCAATGGGGGACAGTCATTAAAAGACGGGCAAGTGCAAATTACGATGAGAGTAAACATGTTAAAATCATGTTCATAACAGCTAATATGACAGCACAAAGCATGCTTAGGTAATTCAATTGATCAGATTTATCTGCCTTTCAGAGTGAAACTTTACGACATCCGGTCTCATTCATTTGACCTAAGCTTATACCTTTATCTCCTTATTTACTATAGCACTCAATAACAGAAAATCTCAATCCCCTTCCCAAATTTTGTGGAATAGACATTCCAACCTCATTGAAACACCTTACTTAATTGGACCTTCAAACACTAGTGGGGAGAAAGATCCAGAATAAGATTAACAACAGCTTTGTCAGAACTGAGGTACTTTGCTTTCATCAAGGTCTATTTTAGATTTTTTTTTGTTGTTGGGGGATTTAATATTTTATAATACTTTAAAAGAATGGATAGATCATAGAACAAATAAGGAGAGAACCTTAACGAGAAATGGCAACAAAATTGACTCCTTTCTTAGAACAAACTGATGATAAAAACAACCTAGACTGCTAGTTTCCAATTATGGGTCTCATTCAATTAATGCTATTTCCCCAAATAGATGATGGCATTAAAAATAATCTAATATGTGTGCATACATAAATATACACATTGGAGGATCAAAGGACAACATTTATGTTTGAATGAAATGGAAATTGCATACAAAATTTAAACATTGCCTGAAGTAGCAAATGAAATAGCAATGAGGGGGAAACCCAGTAAACTACTAACCAATCGTAATAGCAAGGGCAATCAAGTTACTTGTTGCTCATGTACAATAGAAATCAAATTGCATGCAAAACGAAACCATATTGAAAGTAGCAAACCAGTAACCGGTTTAAAGTTAATTCTAATGAATGGAGAAAAAATCCAGCTAAGCTAAGAGCCAAGCCAATAGTAATTAGAGGAAAGCCTAGTTGTTGTTGTTGTTTTGGCCACTACGTGTAAAATTGGACAAATTATTCATGTGTTTGATGAACTGCTGAAATGCATGAATAGCGAGAATTGTTCCATATCACCAAAAAGCTAAGCTAAAACGACAAATATAAATTACACCATGAAGCAAATCTGCTATGATTCAGAAAGAAAATGAAACACTAAATCCTCACCGTTGATTGGATAGGAGGAGGATCAAGATCCACGTAGCGCACGGACATCTTAGCGATCTCAGTAACTGCGGCCTCTCTAACTCCAGGCACGTCACTGGTTAACTCCTCGTAGGCAGCTTCAAACGTCTCTTGCCAAAACCTCGGTAATCTAATTCGACGGCTGTTAGTATACACATCCCACATATGCTTCACGGCCTTCTCTCTCTCCTCCATTTCCTACCAAACGAAGAAAAAAAGAAAATTAAAACAAACTGGAAAGAAAACAATATTTATATATTTTCGTAGAAAATGCAAAATTGAAAAGGAGAAAAAAAAATTGGGGGGAAGATACGAGGACATCTAGATCGTCGTGAATGGGGCTACCAATATCATCAGAAAGACGGTTGAGATTACCGGCGGACCAACGGAGGGTAACGGTTCCAGTGAACATCGACCAAAATGCCAGTAACAGAATCGCCGCGAATGCCCAAAACTTGTATCGGCCTCTTCCAAATAAACACGAATCTACGCTATCCTGTTTCACATTCACTGTCGTCGTCGTCGTCGTCAGAGTGTCGTCATCCTTCATTTCGATTTAGAAAAAAGAAGAGAATGTTTTTACTCTTTTTTTCTTAAGAATTTTCTTTAAAAAATCGTAAAGAAATACTCTTTTTTTCTTAAGAATTATTTATTACGTGTTTTTTTGGTAAAATTTTGATAGTGTAAGATTAATTTTATACAAGTCTGTATATTTATACTATAAAAATCTAAATCCTAAATTTTTAACTCTAACGCTAAAAAATTAAACCCCACACTATAAACCCTAAATTCTAAACACTAATCTTAAATTTTAAACCCTACAACTTAAACCCCTAAACCCTAAACTAAAATTCTAACCCTAAAACTAAAAGACACATGTAAACTTTAATTTACATTGCTTATGTATTAAAGTTTTTTTTTATTATGAGATTGACGTTTGGATTTGAGAATGACAGAAAACAAGGGCAATTATATTGGATATGCCTTTATAATGGAGGGAAAAGAAAATATTGTTGTATGTTGTTATCATCGGGGCAGCACACTTGGATTAGTTTCGCTTTTAGTTGACCTTTATTATATATTTTTTAAATAATTTAAAAGTGATTACAAGTAATAATTTTTATAATTTTTTATAATTTTTTTAATATTACATACATATTTTACGAATGTTATGATTAAACTCGATTTTTTTAAGATTAACATCGTCTGCTTTTTTACGATACCACTTATTATACTCGACCTTTATCACATTTAAGGACGATATTAACCTTTATATGTGAAATTCATGAAAGTTTTGATGGTTTTGCAATGGTACTTGTCTATTCCTCCTTTGATATTGATAATATATTAATATCATCTGTTTTTTTTACGTGACCACTTATTGTATTCAACATTTATCACATTTAAGGACGATATTAACCGTTATATGAGAAATTCATGAAAGTTTTGATGTTTTTTCAATGGTACTTGTCTATTCCTCGTTTGATATTAATAATATACGACAGGGCCACCGACATTATATTACGAGTTTAGTATTAATTAATTATAGGGAAAACTATTTAAATAGTACCCAATTATTGACGCGTTATTTTTTTGGCAAAATGATACTTAACATGTCACCTTTATCTTCTGGTTGAACAAAACCAAAGGAATTAACATGTCTCTTTTGTTTCTGATGGAATTTTAACTAGGGATATTTAACTTGAGCCAAGCAACTAATAGTGATTAGAAGCAAACAAAGATATATTTAACTTAAATAAAATTATCGTCTTAAAATAAAACAAAATTGTTACTATAAAGAATTGACCTTGAGACCCATTGTAAAATGGATATTGTGCAAAGCCATTAAACTAAGTTTATAATTCATTTAAAAGTTATAGAAATAATATTTAAGTTAAGTTTCGCTACCATTGAAGTAAATAAATAAATATTTTTTGTTATAAATTAAAAAAAATTAAAAATTAAATTTATAATCTTTATTTGGAATAAAATATAAAATTTAAATTATTTGCAAAATTTTTTACTTTTAACTTTATTATTTTATTTTTATATTATTTAATATAATATTAAAAAAACAAATATTTATTTTATTTTTTTAATTTCCAAAAAAATATAAAATAATTTATTATTTTAATTTTTACATTATCGAATATAATATTATAAAAATAAATACATAGTTATTTTTTTATTTTCAAACAAAATGAGAAAATAATTTATTATTTTATATTTTATACTATCTAATATAATATAATAACAGATTATAAATAATTTTGTAAATAAATTAAAATTTATATTTTATTTCAAATAAAGATTATAAATTTATTTTTTTTAAGAATGTTTTAATATTACTTTTATAACAAAAAATAGATATTAGTTAGTTAGTTTAATGGTAGTGTAATTTAACTTAAATATTAGTTCTGATAAATTTTAAATGTATCTTTAATTTAGTTTAATGGCTATGCACAATAACCATTTTACAAGTGGTCCCAAATTCGATTCTTTATAGTAGCTTTTATTTTGATACGGTAACTTTGGTTAAGTTAAATATATCTTTGTTTGGTTCTAATAATTATTAGATGATTGGCTCAATTGTTGAGTGCCTAACCTTTTATCATGATGTCATTGGTTCAAATCCCACCAGAAGCAAAGGAGACATTTTATTTTTTGCCAAAAATAGATGGGGTGCTAAAACGATAACGTGTCAATAGCTGGGGTACTATTTAGGTAGTTTTCTCTTAATTACATGATATTTTTTCTATAGCTTAACTACAAAATAAGTGTTCAAATTATATCTCTTTTTTGCAATAGGTCCCTAACGTATTTGGGTTGAAATAAGTGCATAAAGTTTAATTTCTGACTGAAATAAGTGCCTAAAGTATTTTTTGGCTGAAAGAAATGCCTAAAATTTCATTTTTGGCTTGTTTTAAAGTCAACTAAGGGACCTATTTCAATCAAAAATGAAAATTTAGGCACCTATTTCAGCCAAAAATACTTTAGGCACCTATTTCAGTTAAAAATAAAACTTTAGGCACCTATTTCAACCAAAAAAGTACTTTTGGCACCTATTGCAAAAAAGAAACATAGTTTGGGCACTTATTTTGTAGTTAAGCCTTTTTTCTATTAAAAAAACTATATTATAATTTTTAACATTTATAATTCACATAGACCATATAAATAAAATTGTTCAAACTCAACGAACCTAACAAATGTCCCAAGAAAAGCATATTATGTTCATTCTAGGAGGCACGTGTTCAAATTGTTTTATCTACAATGTGTATATCCATTATCAAAGGGTTAAGAATACATATGAATTATTTCGACTCAATTTTTACAATCACCTATAGAGTATTTAAAATAAATTGTTCAAATTCAATTTTTTTAGTGAAATTATTCCTTAAGTACTGCACTATACTGAAACTATAATGAAAGACAAGTGATTGGATGATCAAATTGTTATTTTTAATATCATTATTAAAATGCATATAATCTTTTAATTTTTAAAATAAAATTAATTTATGTAAAGTGTTTATATTTTTCAATTTTTAAGTATTAAGTAAAAATTCTATTTAATATATTTAAATTCACAATATTAAGAATCTGCATCCAAAGCAATATTCGATTGAAAGAATAAAAAAACCCAATTTTTTTAAATTTTAAATAAATTCATTTTTTAACAAAAGAAAAAAAAAACTAAATTTTATTAAAAAAATAAGAGAAGTTCAGCAAATACAACACATTCAAATCATGAAAAGAACTTTGAGGACAAATTCACCCAGAAAGATTTCAAAGAAGCAAATTTTAAATATGTAACAAAGTGTATGAAGAAAAAAATTGAATCTTTCCTTAAATGTGGTGTTCGTTTTCTATAAAAAAAAATCAGCCGCCATCACGGAAATATTCATGTTTCTTCCAATTAGACGCTATATCGATGTACAAATGGATATCGAAAAAATAAATTTCGCATATTTCTTCACTAACAGTTCTGATTGTATCGACAAACTACCATAAAAGACATCTAACTATAGTGAACTGTTGACCTTCCTTAATCAGACATTACGCCATGATGAACGTTATACGAACGCCATACTACTATAAAATAAATAAAAACATGCTATAAGACAAACAAACGTAATAAAACATAAATAGGCGAACAAACACAATAACATTGCGTGAAAACTTGCATGCATGGGAATATAAAACAGGATTTAGAAAGTTTTAATTAGAATTGTTTAAGAAATAATTATCCATATAGCTTGATGGGCACAGTCGGTATAGCCTAATTCATATAATTATTTTTTCTTAATAAAACTAATTATTTTATACAAATTTAAGTATAAGATATAGAAATGTATTTTATTATGGAAAATATTTTGATACACAAGTTTGTGTAAACTTTAAGTTTATACAAACTTTTTAATTTTAGGGTTTATGATTTTAGGTTAGAGTTTAGGGTATAGTGTGTAAGGTATATAATTTAAAGTTTATTGTTAGAATTTAGAGTTTAGGGTTTAAGGTTTAGATTTTAAGTTGTTAGAGCTAGAAATTTAGGTTTTAGATTTTATAGCTTTAAATATGAAGGGTTGTGTAATTTTTTTACACAAGTGTGTATCAAAATATAATCCTTTTATTATTATTATTATTTTAGAATACGATGGTAGTACCAGTTTTCTGAGCTTGTTCGGATTTAGATTGAGCTCGAAATCCACGGACACCTCTAAGCGCAGTACTTTTCCAGTGCTATGGTTGAACCATTAAACCCAATGGCTGGAACAGCCACTTAAAACAATCCCTAAAGTTACAAGGCCGGAATTCACTTTAGAGCCAGCTTAATTAAGCCCAAGAAGATAGGAGCCTGATTGAACCCCTGCTCTATAATAAGACATGAATACAGTAAGTTATTTGATTCGACTTGAAAATTATTTTAATTATTGGTCAAATCGAATTTAGTACCATAATATTTGATTTAGACGGCTTGTCAATTTATTCAAAATGTTCAGTTTTAGTATATATTTTATATTATTAAATTACGTTTTTACGTTATTATATTGAATA
Organism: Hibiscus mutabilis; assembly: GCA_019671005.1. Classification (NCBI taxonomy): domain Eukaryota; kingdom Viridiplantae; phylum Streptophyta; class Magnoliopsida; order Malvales; family Malvaceae; genus Hibiscus; species Hibiscus mutabilis. The sequence goes on from CM033722.1 coordinate 5,393,041, forward strand.
CGAACAATCTTAATCGAGCTCAAATTTGAGCTTTAATGAAAACATCGGTAGATGAGTTTAATTAAATTCGAATAGCTTGATTATATTTTTAACCAAATTTAAATTTAAAAATTAATGCTCTGTCGAACTTGAATCGAATATCAATCTTCGAATTTTGAATATGTTGGTGCCAAAAATAGATTTGCATCGATCAAGGGTCGTCAATGGTGGAATGTGGTGGCTGATTGTGGTGGTTTACCTCTTATAATTTGGACAGAGAGCCGTAGAGTAGACCACTCGATGTCGTTAAATGTGACGGAAAATCGATACACTTGAAGGTGGAGGCTGGTTGGTGCTTGATGGCGCAACGAGGCATGATGATGGCCGTTCCATGAAGGGCGAGATCGTCCCCCCTCTTGAAGGTAAAAATGTACCGGATATAAAAAAAAATATATGTCTTTCTTGAGAAAGAACTTGGAGAATGCATTCACATAATCAAGTGGATTGGTGATTGACGAGACTTGATAAACTAGTAGGTCTCATATAGTAATTTATTATTAAGGGTATAACAGAATCAAATAAAAATTAGAACTTATCTCTATTTAAATTCGATCGGTTCCATTATCTCATTACGTAAATAAGTTTTCAAACTTTCAAAAACAAAGAAGTCAAAAACCTGAGAATTTAAGATTTCTGCGAGAGAATTTCAGGGAGATGGGGAGAGGAAGAAAATACAAGATATATGTGAGTAAGCATGGGAGGCAACCGTGTTGGCGACAATTGAGTGCACACTTTTGCTAAAATGAGGTATGTCCCTCTGAAAGAGTGTAAAAATAAAGAAAAAGGAGAAAACATTTGGAATTTGGATGATTTTGTTTCCTTGGATCCCCGCCATGTGCGCTCAGGAGGAGCTTCTTTGGATTGACCTACTTTGTGTCGTCCCTCTGCCCCCGAGATTTTTCTTTATATTCCATCTTCTACAAATACAAAAAGATATCCTTTTTACTGTTGCACGCGTTTCAACTCTCAACACTATCATTAATTCACTGCCATACCTCATTTCCTATAAAGTAAATACACACATTTGGATTTAAATTTCAATCTGCATAATTTCTTCATCCAGATGTAACTTTTATATATATATAAAAAAAAAACATGAAAAGGACAGCACTTGCTTGTAAGTTGCTTTAATTCAAGTTCATTTTACTTTTCTTTTTGATCGTGTAACTTTTCCTCCTTCACTAAAAAGCAAGTACTTTGTTAAAAAAAGGAAGAACAAGGGAGCTGATAATTAATCACCATTTATTATATCTGAGCCAAGTGATAAACAGCTAGTATTGAAAACGTTTTGGCCAATAACTTTGTAATGTGGCGATTATAACAAGGATTATCATCATTACCAGTTCTTTAGGTTTAGGCAGCTCCCCCTAGGCTCCTTTTAATTAAAGATCAATGCATGTAAATTCTGGATTATAAAAATGAATAATAAGCTGCATTTTTCCATTTTTTTATTCTTCTCCATCCATGCAATTGCAAACTTTTGCTTAAAGAACAGATTCCTTTTGAAAAACGTAGCATTAATAATCTACATTTCTTCTGCATGAACTTACTTTTTACCTGGTTCATTTCAAAATATTACACTATTCGTTAACGTGGGAGTAAGAATATAAAAACCAGAAAAGTATTCAAAGTTTTAATCTTCTCCCTGTTTCAGATTTAAAAGAAATGAAAGGAGCATGGAATCCCAACTTTCAGATACGAACTTTGTCGTGACTTTACTGACATGGCATTCTAAAAGAATAGAATACGATTAAACATTACTGTCATGTATTCAGTAAACAGGGGCATAGGAATATATCCAGTATCCAGCAGGTTTTCAGGGTTGTGAACCTGCAAATTGTAATGCTATATAACTAAGGACGACGACGGGCTATAAAGTATATGAAGTTTGTATTCCTTTTTCAGAAGGGTAGGGCTGGGGGCAGGGCATGGATGAGCACTTCTTTTGATGAATCCTAACATTTCGCAGTGATCACCATGATTGCTATTGATTAGGTACCCCATGCATGCCAATGTTGATTGGCTTTCTTGCTTTGTTATTGTACCACCTTCATCACCATTATTGCTGTAGGGTTTTTTTTCCCTTCTACGATTGAAAGCTGAATTTACCGCTAAAATGAATAGTTTTCTGATACAGTCTTTCTTACAGACAATTAACCTATACATTATTGCAGTGGTAGAAACCATTGCTGTTCACTCAAGTCTTAATCTGTCAATGATTTAGAAATTATCAACATGTAATAATACGCTTGAGCTCTTTTTTATTTGTTATCAAATCAAGTAGGCTCTTTCGTAGACAGCATGGAAAAGTGGTCAAAACAAGGGATGGCTAACAAACTCACCGATTCACTGTATTTTTACTTGTTTTCCTATAGCAAATAATCTGTAGCACCCCAAGTTCATTTATTCCTTTTTCTGTACTAGCTGACGAAAAAATATTTAAAAAATAAATTTGGCAGTTCTTTTTTAATGAAAGAGAAGTCACGTCTTCGCTCCTCGCCCTCTCTCTATATAAGCCTAACTTTTCTCAGATAATACAGAGAGCTAACGGAACAAAGTCTTCGAACATGAAAATGGCGAAACGTTCCAAGCTTAAGATATTCCGTGTCTTCACTTCTTTCCAATCTTGCCGTTCAAAAGACCCTTCTAATCTCCCATTAAATCCTGTCCCTTCATTCTGCAGACTGTATTCAGTCAGACGAAACCCTATCACCCGCCATTTACCACCACCGCCGCTGCCAACACAGCCAAAGTCGACAAAGCTGCCTCGCTACTCTTCCCTAAAACGACACGTTTCATCCGCGATTTCGTCTATCGGCTGCGGCCTCGGGCCAAGATCTTCTGCAAAGTACTTGTCTGAAACTGACCGTAGTGAATCATCACCGCCGGCGACATTGGAGTTCCACTGGGAAAAAGAAGACAGATGGCACGTTATAACCAAAGTTTACGACGATGACAAAACCCCCGGTCGCAAAATCTACAATACCTCTGAAAACGACGGCGATTTATTTCCACCTCCAGCGCCTCCCAACACGATAAAGAAAAAACGACGACATAAAAAAAGGAAAACGCCGAAAATCCGGATAAGCACCTCGTCGGCCGAGAGTGGGTTATTTAGCAGCGAAAGCTTTGAGGACGACGATAATAACGACGAAGAAACCGAAACCCTGGTCTCATCTTCGAGGAGCTTCTCCATTGATTCCTGCTCAGAGATGTTCAACGCCAACTTAGAAGCCATACTGGGAACGAAGCCTACGGGGGAAAAAAAGAAGAAACCCAAGAAAGTTAAGAAGACAAAAAGGTACGCCGTAAGACTCTCGTCGTCGGAGAGCGAATCTCCGGCGAGGTTGTCGAGCTTCTTCCAACGCATGATACCGTGCACGGTGGATAGCAAAGTGAGGGAGAGTTTTGCCGTGGTGAAGAAATCGGCGGATCCGTACGAGGATTTTAAGAGGTCGATGATGGATATGATATTAGAGAAGCAAATGTTTGAAGAAAAAGATTTGGAACAGCTCCTGCAGTGTTTCTTGTCTTTGAATTCTAGGCATCATCATGGGGTCATTGTTCAGGCTTTTTCTGAGATTTGGGAGGCTTTGTTTTCTCGAAGATCAACTAGTTTTCGACTTTCTTGTGCTCATAATTAATAGTAGTATAAACGTAAGAATGATCAAAATTGATAAATAATCCGACCTTTTATCTTTAACCCCTTTTTTGTTGGTACTAATATTATTGTAAAATATATTATGCTGAAGGATTTCTCAGTTTTTAATGAAGTTTTTTTTTTTTGGTATATCAATGCCAATAAACTAATACCATACCAACACATCATAGCTATGTTCCATAATCCATAGTAAAATTCTGTTATTTGCTTGGAGTATGTTCCATAATCCACTTTCTACAATATTTAATTTACATATGTTTTATAAATCTTAATTAACATTAGATCCAAAATTTTATCTTAAATAACTTCTTTCTCATTCTTCATCAAAAGAAGAAAAAAAATTACATACGTAAATAAAACGGGAGCATGATAAAATTTGTTTGCTTTTTTGTATTTCTTTATATGTTTTACCAATAATTTTATATAACATGTATTTATAGCCTTTTATCATTGTTTTGCTAATTATTTTTGTTTATTCATAATATATGTGGGATAAAATTATAAATAGAACCTATAAATGAGCTAAAAAAAAGGAACATACGAATTTTATTAGGAGCATGAGATCCATATTTTGCACGGCAGTCTTGATATATTGAACTCTACGTTATACCGCGCGTGTTGTAGATGATGGCATTTGCGAAATTTCTTTTATGAAAGGGGGGTATGATCAAAATGTGTCCTTGTTCGAAGGTGGAGTATGATTTATGAATTACATGGAGCAAGTGGCAGCATCTTACCATTTACATCGACTAAACTTTTATGGAGCATGTACAATTCCTGGATTAGGTGACTTAAAACTGCTCATGGCAATGTAAAATTAAGTGTGGATGCAGGTATCGATGGACATGGGACACTTGCAGTTGTTGGGAGGCTATAATGACAGATGAAAATGGTAGTTTTAATGCTGGCAGAATATGGTCCAAGTATGCCAGTCTGATTCGCTTACTACAGAGGCAATTGCAGCATTATTAGATATCAAGGGATTAACTGAGCGACAGGTACAAAGAGTTGAATCGGAAAATGATTCATTGGTCGCAAGTTTGGGACATTTAGTTGTGTATTTATTGTGTTTAAATATATTGTGAAATTAGGAAATTAAGTTGCTCATCATTTAACTAGTTTTGCTATTTTAAGGATAGGAGTTGGAAATATAGCTAGGTACTTAATGGAACCAAATGATCATGTAAATTCACTCTTTTTCCACCCTTCACAATTCACATACCTAATATATTACTTAATGCGAATGTATTGATGATGTATGCTTATTTTATGTTCACAAAATGAATCCACAGTCAATACTCAATGCTGTAGGAACTAACAAAGTTAGTACCCGCGTTGTCTTTACATGCGCAAAACCTAGCCCGGAATGTCCTTCGCTATTTCTTGCATTTTTTTTCATTTTGGTCTCACCAGCCTCCATTATTTCTTACATTTATTGTTCTAACTTCTAAGCTGACATACAATCTTCAGCTTTTTACGATTTTAATGAATACGAACACAGACATAAATATATATATATATATTTAACAACAATGACTTGTTAACAAATTGCATTTATCATAACTCAGCTATGATCTATTTTTGATGAACACATACATTTATTAATATTGAATAAAATTTAATGTCTCTTTTTGGTGCGTTTTTTTATACCCAAAATTTTAAGTTCTTATTTTAAATTTTAAATCCTAAATTATCTAAAAATACACACTACCACTAATTTCTTAACCTCTAACCCTAAATCCTAAACTTAAAACTTAACCACAAACCATAAACCTAATTTTCAACGTGCAGGCATAAATATGAGCACCTAAAAAGAATATAAATTTTATATTCATCAATATTTAACTTGAGAGTTCAGAGCAAGAATAAATCGACAAAATTGCACAACAAACAAAAATATAAACAAAACGTATTATAAGAATAGACAAAACTATTCACAAAAATTATTCAAAAAAATTGCCCACAGAAAAACTAATTAAACAAAATGAGATAAATTTAACGAGAAACAATAAAGATAGGGGGAAAATTCAGTCCAAAACTGAGACAACCGCGAACGATAAAAAAAATACAAGAAACTAAGAAAAAGACAAACGAATAAGATAGAATGACTAGAATTTAATCAAATTCACATATAAATTAAAGGTATAAAATTAAAAATAGCTCCCAATGTTTAATATTTTGGTCACTTTAGTCTCTAATTTTTTTGTGAAAACAACTTTCTAACGTTTTATTTTCGTTCAAAATTCACCATCGACGGATGGAAATCGTCAGTCAACTAACGGTCAACGCTCTTCTATGACGTGGCATGTCTACAAAGCAGGACTTGCTAACGTGGCGGTGACACATGTATGGAAATGCTGGCTTGGCACTTTACTGAAGTGGCATCACAATTTTTTTTACAAAATAATAAATTTTTGGTTTTAAGGTAGAGAATTAATAAAAATCATGAATTAGAGAGGTTAAGGTTCGATCCCAAGTATAGTGTGTGAAAGGCTTAATGCCTAGTGGCAGCTTTGGATAAATGGGGTGTTTAGGGATGAATTTTTGGAATATAGGGTATGTTAATGGATATTTTAGAATCTATGGCATTTTCTACAGTGCCAGTTGAGAACGACTCCTGCAGGAGGCGTTTTTTATTTTTTAATTATTTTTTGGATCAAAAACGCCTCCTGCAAGAGGCGTTCTTTATTTTTTTAATATTTTTTGAACATATTCTTTTGTTAAAAAAATATTAAAAAATTAAAAACGTCCCTGCAGGAGGCCTTCTCCCCTAACACAGTAGAAAATGTCATAAATTCTTAATTTTTTTCCAACACGCCATATTTTTCTATTTTTTTTCCTAAACCACCATTTTTACCAAATTTCTCTCACCATACCAACCTCCTAGCTTTGAAAGCTAACACCAAATATATTATATAGGCTCGTTAAAATAGCATGGCTTCTTCTTCTTCTAAGATTGTTGTTCTTTGACAGCATCCTCTATGATTTGTTTTCAAGGCAACAACCTATCTGATGAAATGGCTATTTGACATGTAAGATATTCGACTGCTGGCTCTTCTATGTTGAAAAATGTGCAGCCTTTGGTTGCTGGTTACAGGTTTGGGTCTGTTGGTGTTGCGCACAATGAGAACTTGATGAACTATAGAGCGTTGAGGCATATGCTCGAGGATAATGGTTCGATTTTAATACTAGTTCTGATACTGAGATTGTGCTTCATTTGATTGCTATTTCAAAGGTTAGACCTTTCTTTTTAAGGATTGGTGATGCTTGTGAGAAGCTCGAAGGGGCTTATTCGGTGGTGTTTGTAACTGAGGATAAGTTTGTTGCGGTGCGTGACCCCCATGGATTTTGGTTATTGAGAGGAGTAATGGTGCTTGTGCTCTCGATTTGATCAAGGCAACGTATGGGAGAGGTGAATCCTGGTGAAGCTTTGGCGGTGGATAAAAAAGACGGGGTTCAATAACTTTGCTTGCTGTCTCACCGTGAACCGAAACAGTGCATTTTGAGCATATGTACTTTGCTTTTCCTAATTCGGTTGTCTTTTGGAGATCCGTTTACGAGTCGTGGCATGCTTTCGGAGAAATACTTGCAACATCGAGGATGCAGTTAAAGAACGACAATCTTAAAAGAAGAAGTCATGCTACTTTAACGAGGTTATATAATATATTTGGTGTTATCTTTAAAAGTTAAAAGGTTGGTCTGGTGTGTTAAAGGCTTAGAACCCAGCCTCTCCAATTCGTAATTTTAATTAGTTCCCTAAAAAAATAAACTTAAAATATAATTTTTTTTTAAATTGTGATGTCAAGTCAGCATCTCCATACATGTGTCACCGTCACGTCAGCAAGTCTTGCTTTATACACATGGCATATTATAAAAGGGTGTTGACCGTTAGTTGACTAACGATCTTCATCCGTCAATGATAGATTTTGAACGAAATAAAACGTTAGAAGGTTGTTTGTACAAAAAAAAAGAACCAAAATGACAAAAAAATCAAACGTTGGGGCTATTTTTAACTTAATGCCTAAATTAAATTGAATTACATCGTCACTTTTATAGACACTTGATAACTATTGAATTTGAATATATATTATCAATTTTTTTTGGATTTTCTAAAATATCCATCAGAGCATTATCAATTTTGATTTTAAGCGACAATTATTGAATTTAAATATAAGTTAACGATTGTATTTTAATTTTTAACTTAAATTTCTTTTAGAACAATATCTACCTAGGAGAGGGAAAATGAAATTTTTACTTCTACTAGGTCTTGAACCCACAACTTAGAAGAAAAAAATGATGCTAACTAAAAATTTTAACCATTTGTTCTAGAGATAGTTGACCACTCAAACATTTTTTGAATATTCAACTCAAAGCTTTTAAATTAAAACAATACATAATCAAATTTATGGTGAAGAATTGGGCAAGGAAAATTTTATCAATACCATTGTTAATTAGATTTTGATTTTTATATTAAACAAATAACGGAAATAATTTTTAAAAATTAAAAACTGAAGATCCGAAGAGTCGCTGGTGCATGATTAAACGAAGAAATCTTGGTAACACAGTCTAGCTCTTGGTTAAGAACAGGCTTATCATTTCTTAAGCAACCCATAATCAGAAAAATAGTTGGCTGCTGGCACGTATGTCGCGTGTGGTGATTAGCCAGAACCGGTCGGCACATCAGACCGGACACTTGTCGGGCGTGTAAGATCGTCAGTGAGATGCTTCAATATCGGAGACTCGTCCGAAGCCGAGAAGATAATATTCGTTGTGGGTTTGCAGTTTTAACTTGAGTGGTTTCATAGGGTCACTACTCTGTTTCTTAAACGACACGCCAAGAGCCCAAGAGCCAAGAGTTAAATCTTTTAACTGACATGCCAGCAAAAGATAATTTCAAATAAGGAAGTGTGAAGGACTGAAGAGAATACACGGTATCAGAGATTCTTTACCAACTTAAAGAAACTAAGATAAGCACTTCTTCCCATGAAATTAATAAAAAATAAAAATCATTACTTTTATTCTATCCGGTAGATATCCTACGTTCTCTTCACAGTATTATCATGCTATGTTGATATTGCTGCTGGCTGTTGCCTTGGTGCTGTGGGATCTGTTCGTCATTGCTGCTGGTTAGTCATTGAGATTCCGGTTTTCTTAACATTGCTATTTGCTATATGAGACTTGTTAGAACTAGATGGAGATATGTTTTGGTTCATGCATGCACTGCAAATAAGAGATTCGATATTCTGTTTAAGGCCTAACAGGAGTTGTCGGCTTTATAGGCTATAGCCCCACGGTTCGACACTGTTTGTTCGGGTCATCATACAAAAGGTTATCCTGTCGATACATGGTTCTAGTTTATTAACCTTGCAGTAACTTGATTTTCTCCGAATTCCCCGTCCATGCATTGCAGCTTGAAGCTTCGAACCTTCGATGTATAGATAAGAGTTCTGTTTTGTGGATGTTAAACTCCAACTTTTATAGCAGAAAGTGGAGATAGAAAGGGCTTTAAACACAGATACATGAACACAAAAAGGGGGAAAACGAGGGACTTAACATGTTAATAAGGAAAGATGAAATATAAAAAATGATGCCCAAATAGTTTAAGAAGAATTTTTTCATGTTTTCCAGCCTCATGTCTTGTGTCTTTATCAATGACCTGTGTGCAAGAGTGAACTTTGGTCCTTGTATTTTTTTTAAATAATGGTTCTTTGTATTTTTAGAAAGGTTTAAGGGGTAGGAAGCCCTTAAACTTTTGAAAAAATTAATTAAGCCTTTAATTTTTTTTGTATTCAATTAAGTCATTGAACCAAGAAATTGAATCAATTAAGTCATTGAACTTTTTCTTTAGATATTATTAGAACGTAATACACTATTGTTCTATCATTGCATTTATATATTTTTTTCAAAAAATATTTTTTTTATAAATTTTATAAGTCTTTTAAAATTTTTAGAACATTTAAAGAATTTTTCTAAATAAAATAATTTTTTTTGAAAATGTCAAGCGAAAACATTGTGATACGTCGCTCTGAAGCAATAAATTTAAAAAATGTCAAGATTTAATGGTCAAAATTGATTAAAGTGCTTAATTAATTACATTTTTTTGGTTCAAGGGTTTAATTGATTATATTTTTTTGATTTAAGAGCTTAATTGAGTGCAAAAAAAATTAAAGACTTAATTAATTTTTTTTTCAAAGGCTTCTTACACCCTTAAGTCTTTTAGAAATAAACAAGGTTGATGTATATATTAGAAAAATGAATTAAATTGTCATTTTGATTAGTTGAAAGAAAAAAGTTAATTAAAATCTACTCATTGATTTAATGACTAAAAATGCCTATTTTATCTTATTTTATAAGATTCGAATTACGATATAAAAATATAATATTTCTTTATTTAATAAAAAAAAGTTAATTTTATGAGGCGGGTCTAATTAATTGATTTAGCATCAGTGATATAAGAACGCTTAAGCCCACCGGGCAGAGCCCGTATATAGACCCACAGCAGGTAGATTAAGAGCGGGGCTGACTCAGATCCAGAATCTAAAATATATTAATAATATAATATATATTAATAATATTGCATTTGGTTTGAGGAAGCTCGTTCCCTTTTACACATCTAAATATGAAGGCATGAATCAGTATGTGCTTTTATCGCATTAATAATTAGGGACAAAGCCAGAATTTGAATGTAGAGGCAAAATATAAAATTTTAAAGGTGAAGAATAAATTTATAATTATTTCTAATTTTTAAAGAAAAATATAAAGAATCAACGATTAAAAAAAATTCCCTACAGGGGGCAACAATCCCTCATACTGTAGATTCATCACTGTCTATCATGATTCTGTTAGAAAAATTCAATAATTTTAAAGCTTTAAATAAGAAATTAATGCAAACGTTGTTGAAGAAAATGTAGAACCAATTGATGGTTCGTAAATTTGCAGACGTGCACGACGTGGGCAACACAAATGTCCGAACCGATCTCGTCCTTTGTGGGCCTGCAAATATTTTGACCCAAATTTAAAATATTTTTTCCTTAAATAAGAACATATATTTGCCAAATTCTATTTTAAAATTAAAAAGATAAATATTAAAGTTTCCTTTAATTCAGACAATAATATTGAAAACTGCTATTTAAATACTCATTAATTCTCAAAATCATAAAAGCTCTATTAGGTCAAAAGTTTTCATTTATACCTCTCGTGAAACTCCTATAAATAGGGTGCAAACATTTTAGGTTTTACACAACTCAAAAACACAGTGAATTTTCTATTATTTTATTCAAAAGTATTTTTGGTGATAGGAGAAGACAATGCTATAGTGCATGATCTTTGCAGTTGTGCTATTGTAGCTGATCATCTAGTTGTTGCATCCTGAGAGACAGAGACCAAGAATCTCAAGTACCAATGAGTGACAAAAAATATGTCTTAAAGAAGCTGTTTAACTGCATGCCTCAACTCATTCCTAATCGATTTGGTTTTTAAATATGTTGCATCTATATTTTTTGTTCTGTTATTTTAATATTTTAACATGATATTATATTTTATTAATTTATTATTTCTTAGATTAAGAAATTTTAACAATCTTAAAGACAGATTTTAGTTTTAATTAAAGATGAACAGATTATTATCTCTAAGCCAATGCAAGAGGACCATCGGAGCATCCGAATTCTCGTGATGGCAACTCTGCAAACTTTCCCCTTGGTGAGTTGTTTACTATTTTAGACTTTTAATTGTTGATTAAGTCTTTTATTCCCTATATTACCATGCGGTAACTTTTATTTCCATCATCATATTCATGGTTTTTCCGTAATAACTAATTGATTATTCTTCTATGGAATATTATCATTAATAGTAAAGGTTCATACTTTGAGTCTTTGACGGTGGAATATTAAAAAAAGCATTGATTTTACCTTAAACTATGGTAATTTTCATTGTATTATGATGATGGTATTACGATCTAATAATTTTTGGCTTTAAATATGGAATAATTTCATATGTGTTTAAAATGTTTCCTTTTACGGCTAGTAAGGAATCAATGTATTTTTTTATGTTATTATTAATACCTTAAATATGGTATTAAGATAATTCTTAATATTTCTTGATGAGTTTGGTCTTTTAATATGAAATATTTAATACGACATATGAAATATTTTGTCTTGTATAATAATAATTAAATATAATAATTATTATTGTTTGTGTTTTGGAAATTTTATGGTTTTTATTTTAGTATTAATAATTTTTTTGATAAATTTTATAGAGACAAACATGATATTCAGAATCAACGAAACCATAAAATTTATTGGAGTGAATTTAAAAAACGAAACAACAGAGGTTGTTGTCCTATTTGACCATGATAAACTTGGTCAAAGATCTGAAGAATGATCCTTCTATTATTAGAGATGATAAAGTAAATGTTATTACCACCTTCAAATGTTGCTAAGGCAAATATTGCCAGGGCAAATGTAGTGGAAGTAAAAAAAAAGGACTTCAAGAAAACAAACCGAAAAAATGGTGTGCTTAAAAAGTAAAATTTTATGAGAAATGTTTCAATTGCCATAAGATGGAGAATAAGTCTTCGGACTATAGATTTCTAAACGAGGTCAATGTTAAGATAAAGTATTGGCTTAACAATTGACATGGCAAACTATTGTTCGAAGGAATAAATTTATTAACTTCAATGATGATGGCACAAACTAGTGTTATGCGCATTTGCTCAAAAGCAAAGATATGCTATAGAGAAATTGTTCTCCATAAGCAGGATGTTGAAACCCAAACTTAATAAATTGATTAATATGGGGAGAAACTCTATGTGAGTAACGCTACAATATCCAAGGGTACATTGATTTTGAAGATAACTTTCGAAAAGAATTGAAACTTTAAAATACACATGACATGTGGGGGGAAGTTGTTAAATCAACTAACTACCTTTTAAATAAAGTTTCCCACAATCAAAGAGGAAAGACATCATACGAGTTAAGGAAGGTAATTAAACCTTCCTATAACTACTTTAAAATGTGGAGGTGTCGAGCAAAAGTAATGACCTCATTACCAAAGTAAATGAAAACAAGTCTCAAAATAGTGGACTGTATTTTCGTTGGTTATTTAGATCATAGCAACGTATATCAGTTTCTTGTGTGCGAATTAAAGAACCATGCGTTTTACAAGAATATGATAATGGAATCAAAGAATGTCTCATTCTTTGAAAAATATACTTTCTTGTATAACTAAGGAAGTTGATCCAAGTTTAACGAAATGAACTTTTGAGACCATCAATGAAGATAGTCCGGATGTTCAACAAAAGGTTAAAACTAAAATATTGTCATGACAACAAATAACTGTGACAAATGTATGTATGCCAAACCTACTGACATTAGGATATATGATTATATGTTGATGACATACTCATTGTTATATATAACAATTAAATGGTAAAATATATCAATGACATGTTAAATTCAAGATTTGACATGAAATATATGAGACTAGACGATATGATTTTGGGCATCCAAATCAAACAGTCACCTGGAGGTCTCATATTGAAATAGTCACACTACGTGAAAAAAAAAGTTTGACAAGGATGTTTCTGGCATAGCCAGAACTCCAATGACTATAAGTTAACATCTGCCCAACTATTGACTAAATGGAATATGCAAAGGTCATAAAGAATTGTACTAGACCATATATTACTTTCACTGTAAGCAGTTTAAGCAGATTCACAATTAATCCAAGGTCAAACCTTTGGAAAGTGATTGTGAGAGTAGTGAGATATCTCAGATATACTCAAGACTATGAACTGCATTATTCCAGAGATTCTACTATTTAGAAGAATTATTTGATACCAGTAGGATATATAATATTCAAGATATCAAAGGCACAAGTAAATATGTTTCACATCGAAGAGATGAGCTATGTCATAGGATTTCTCAAGAGAAACGTTTACAACCAGATCCATAATGGTATATGAGTTTTTAGCTCTAGACAAGTCTAAAGAAGAAGTCAAATGACTTTATCGATACGGGTCTCAGCGTAGCGATACGAATGTCGTTAAATCTGTTAATGTCATAGAAGGCCAGTTCTGTTTTCTTTCGTTTTAGTCCCTGAATCTTGTTTTGCCAACTATTTGAGCATGAATGATTGTTTGAAGCTGATTTTTGACATATAAGCATGTAATAAATCTAATTTAAGGATGAAATCTTAAAAAGTGGAAAAGTCCTTTTACACTGCTGAATTTACGTTTTGGTCCCTAATTGTGTTATGGCCAATTGGATGTTGTTGCGATGCCCGATTGAGTTGAGTGCTCACGTATGAACAATATGATTTTGTAGGAATGCATTAATTCATCTAGACAAGATAAAAGGAAAAAAATGGACGTGTTCTAGGTCTAAGCTTCCTCGTTTACCTCGGTAAACCTAATGTAGCTTGCTCGGTTTGGTTTTGGGACTAGGCCGGGTCTAGGGGTTACAGGGACAACCTAATTGCATAGACTTGTACGGTCACTGTGGGGTTCTTCTTCCAAGTCTGTTCCAATAATGTAAACAGAGATCAAAGTGGAATAGGCTAAGCAAAGCTTTTAATGACAATTGTGTGCTTCGGTGAGGCGAGCAACATAAGTCACCTATGTGAGAGTGAAGTGGGGCCACTTCAAGGAGACTATTGGGCATAGTTATTTCAAACTCTTGTAGAACCAGGCGATGTCCACGGCCATATAGACATACCCATGAGAACTAATACTCTTGTTAGAGAAGTAGTTGTGTGAAGTATATTATTGTTTACACAAACGACATAATAGTTCAATGACATCCAGTCTACTGGTCATCTAGTAAAGTAAATATACTTTCACAATGGAAGGTTCAAAGGAAGAAACCTACTTATCCTATGCAACCATCGATCGTAGAATCTATTACCACATTGAGTCAAAATGTTTTGATTAAATGATTAATTTCATTCATGTGGGGGATTGTTGGAAATTTTTATAATTTTTGAGCTTTAAATGAGAAATTGATGCAAACATTGTTGAGAAAATGTGGAATCCTCCTTGGGCATGCGAATATTTTGACCCAAATTTGAAATAATTTTTCCTCAAATAAGAGCATATATTTGCCAAATTCTGTTTTGGAATTAAAATGATAAATATTAAAGTTTCCTTTAATTTAGATAATAATATTGGAAACTGCTATTTTAATGCTCATTAATTCTCAAAATCATAAATGCTCTATTAGGTCAAAAGTTTCTACTTATACCCCTCGTGAAACTTCTATAAATAGGGTGTGAACCTTCTAGGTTTTAAGCAACTCAAAAACACAGAATTTTCTATTGTTTTACTCTATAACTTTTAAAAATAGTTTTTGGTGATAGGAGAATGCAAGTTTGTAGTTTATGATCTATGCACTTGTGCTACTGTAGCTAATCATCTAGTTGTATCCTGGGAGACAGAGACCAAAAATCTCAAGCACCAAAGAGTGACCGAACATTCTTCTTAAGGAAAATATGTATCTACATGCCTCAAATCGTTCCCAATTGGTTTAGTTTTTAGATATGTTGTATCTATATTTCTTGTTTTGTTCGTTTAATATTTCAATATAATATTGTATTTTATTGATTTATTATTTCTTAGATTAACAAATTCTAACATATTCTGTGGAGCTCCAATCCTTCAACCGATCTTGCTTGCCAAGTGGGTGTTGGTGGTGGAAGCAAAAGATGAGACAATGAGCAGAATGATTTAGAGTGGTTTGGCTTTCTAACCAAAGCCTACATCCACTACCTTAGCTTCCCCACTAAGGAATTCCAAATTCACTAAGAATTTCTTCATTTTTCAAGGTTCAAGGAATAACCTTTACAACCACTTAACCTATGCCCCAAGGCCAAGCAAAACCCTCTTACAAAGAGAAATAAAAAGCAAACAAGAAATTCTCTCTTAGGCAAATTGTTTGCACTCTAAATCACTCACTCAAATCTTAATACACTTGATCAAATATTACAATTGAAGCTCACAAGTGTAATCTATGAAAGAATGGGAATTTTAAGCACTAAGACTCTTTTATAATCATAATAATGTTGGCAAATTAAGCATTAGTTGTTGCTTGTGCTTCAAGTGTCTTTTTATCCTCCCAATTGAGTTCCTAGCCGTTGGAGACTGCTGGGATTGGATTGAAGCTGTTGGGGACATATTTCCATGCTGAATTTCCACTTCTGTGCTCATCGGTATCGGTACGCGGGTGTGCGTATCAGTACTCTTCCTTATATAGAAAAAGCCGTTATGCTTGCTTCAGCCTTCGAGTATCGATACGCCTTGGGGCGTATCGGTACGTTGGATCGGTACGCCTTGGTCTGTTTCGATACTAGGGATCTATACGGCGTATCGTACACCTGCGTGGAAATAGCTGTTGGGGGTTTGAAAACATAAGGGATCGGTACGCGTAAGAGTGTATCGATACGACCCCTTCCGTATAGGTATGCATAAGCCTGTACCGGTACGGGTTTTCGGTTCTGAAAAAATGTTGTAGCTGAAAACCTAAGGAGTATCGGTACGCCTCTGGGGGGTATCGATACGAGCCTTATGAAATCACAAGTTTAGCTCTTTGAAAACGTGTTAAGGCCTTCCAAAACCATTTGAAAACATCACAAACATATTTTCAAGTTGTTTGGACTTAAAATAATTTTTAAAATATTTTCAATTTAGTCTAAAACTATTTTTTAATTATTATATCAAAACACATATTCTAACAGATTCCACAATTTCTTATTATTTATTTGCAATACAGAGATGGATACCCTAATGCATCAAATTATAACGTCCCCAAATTTTATACAAATAATTTTTATGTTCTTACTAATGTCATTGTCTACTCAAGGTTCTTCATTTCCCATATATTATATTACATATATATGAGTTGTATCCGGCAAATTCATTGTAATTTGACTTTATCAGCATCTTAAAAAAAAGATGAGGAAAATCAATCAACTAATATTCAAATGTGAAATGTTTAGGTTTTAAATGGAATCCATAGTTGCATCTATAAAATTCATGATCAAAATTATATCACCATTGACTCTTTTCTCCATTTTTATATTTATCCGAAAGTACTCACCTCCAGGGACGGATTTAGAGGGGCAATCATCCCTCTTAAAAATTTAAAATTTATATATGATTTAGAATTCTTTTTAATTTTTTTATGTATTTTCTATTGAAAATTTATTTTCGCCTCCTAAAATTTTATAAGCTCACCCCTTTTAAAATTTTATAAGTTTGCCCATCCTAATATACAATCTTGCGTCCATTCTTGCAGTAAGCTTTAGGACGGTAAAACTGGTATACCTAAAAGTCCCTAATGATTTTGAATCTCCAGTCAAATAAGCTTTTGAGTATAGATATGAAGGCCAAAAATGCAGGCTTTTCAATCATTAATTACATATCTTGTTAAGAAACCATTGGTTCGTTTACGTACATTTAAATAATGTATTGGTATTTGGCAAGTATAATTATAGCTGCATTAGCAGTCTTTTTATCCTTCTTCATTGATCCTTAATCGTGGAGGATTTATCCTGTAGGGTGCATGTTCCATGAATTTCGTTGCTAGTATTTTCCTAGTTGAATTCTAACATTAGATTCGGTTTAACCATCGGTGTGTGACTCATTGGCCCGATTAATCCAGATCAAGTTTTGCAAAAGTCTAATATGGGAATGATCCTCTCAACCCAGTTTTCTCCATTCACACCACCAGGATTCGAATTCCTAACTTTGCTTAAGGGACCTATCACCTTATCCTGCTAGACCAACCGGTTTAGAGCAAAAGCCAATAAAATTGGAGCTTGTTTAGAGCAATAAGACATTCACTTGCTTTTGTTCGTTTCTCTTTATCTAATTCCAAAAAAAATATGGCTGTAGTTTTCACTAGGGTAACGTGACCTGGTAAACCAGATCTTGAAAAAAACAATGCCAAGGGAAACATTGAGAAAAACAATACCTTCTTCGACTCCAATTATTTTTGTTTGTTATCACCGCGATTAAGAAATATAGTTAAAGTTTCTTTTTTATGTCAGAATTGGGGACCGATGTTATAATTCTAATATCCGATATGTATTCAAATACGGTTACCGGGAGCTACGATCCATATTAAATACAAAACATTATTGGATCTGGATAACGTTAGGGTTGGAAATAATCTGAGTTTTTTTCCCTTAAGAAATTGAAAGTTGTTGAAACATTGCAAACTCTTCAAATTTTCTGCTTCTCACGTCTCTTTCCCAGGTTAATAACTGATGGAAGTCAAAAGAAAATAATTTAGATGGACACATCCAATTTATTAGAATTTTAGGTAAACTTCATTAGCAATTGTCAAGAAAGCTTCTTAAGCAAATAAATTAAAGGCAAATGCCGTCTCTCTATTAATGGAGATGCTGATGCATCAAATTATAGCGACACCAAATTTTATACAAAATAATTTTTATGTTCTTAATAATGTCATTGTCTACTCAAGGTTCTCCAGTTCCCGTATATTATATTACGTATATATGAGTTGTATCCGGCAAATTCATTGTAATTTGACTTTGTCAGCATCTTTAAAAAATATAAAGTCAAAAATACTCTTAATGTTTGACTGAATAGTCACTTTGACCTCTATTCTTTTTTTGGAGTAATTCAACCCCCAACGTTTTATTTTGGGTCAAAATAGTCTCTCTACGGATGAAAACTGACGGTAAATGACTTGAAATGACGTGACAAACAGATATGGCAGTGCACCTGACATGATAGTATCATATAGACAAATATGTTGACTTGAAAAAAATATTACACCAGTCAAAAAATAAATTTATAAAATTATATAAAATATAAAATAATTTTTTCAATTGACTTATTATTCTGTTAAGTCATTTCAAACTGTTTACCGTCAATTTTTTAACAATTTTCAGCCGCAAATGAGCAATTTTGACTCAAAATAAAACGTTGAGAGTTGAGTTGCTGCATAAAAAAGAATATAGACTAAAATGACTATTTAGTCAAACGTTGGGGTATTTTTTGACTTTATGCCTAAAAAATAAGAAAATCAATCAACTAATATTCAAATGTGAAATGTTTAGGTTTTAAATGGAATTCCCAGTTGCATCTATAAAATTCATGATCAACATTATATCGCCATTGACTCTTTTGCTCCATTTCTACATTTATCCGAAAGCACTCGGCTTTAGGATAGTAAAACAGGTATACCTAAAAGTCCCTAATGATTTCAAATCTCCATTCAAATAAGCTTTTGAGTATGGATATGAATGAAAAAGAAAATGCAGGTTTTTCGATCATTATTACATTTTTTTTCTTTTTGACAAATCCTATCGAATCCTAATCCTACTTAGAGGGAAGGAAAAGCGGGCACTCGAGGAGAAGAAAATGAGTGCTCCTACTGAATCTAAAACTCATAACTTAAGAAAAATGAGATAACAAAGATGAACAGTTTCGTCAACTGATCAAACGTGCTTGTTCGTTTTTTTAAGAAAGCATTGGTTTGTTTACCAACATTTAAATAATGGATTGGTATTTGGCAAGTATAATTATAGCCGCATTAGCGGTCTTTTTATTCTTCATTGATCCTTAATCTTGGAGGATTTATCCTGTAGGATGCACGTTCCATGAATTTCGTTGGTAGCATTTTCGTAGTTGAATTCTAACATGAATGACATTTTTTGGGTTTACCATCGGTATTTGATTCATTAGTTGACAAATCTAGATCGACAGAGACGAATTCAGAATTTCATGTAGGGGTGCAAACTATCAGAAAGCTATATTAAAAATGTAGGGGTGCAAAATTAAAAGAGTTTAGAGGGTGCAGAATTAGATTATCAATAAAAAATATAAAGAATATATATAAATATAGGGAAACTTAAAATTTTTAGGGGGTGCGGCTGCGGCTGCCCCCCAACACACCCCTAGGTTCGTCCCTCCATATCAAGTTTTATAGAGGCTCAAAATGGGGACGACCTTCACAACCAATTTCTTTCATTCACAATATCAAGATTTGATTTCTAACCTTACTTAAGGGACCTGTCGTATTATTCTACTAGACCAAACAGTTTAGAGCATAAGCCAATAAAATTGGAGCTTGTTTAGAGCAATAAGATATTCAGTTCCTTTTGCTCGTTTCTCCTTATCTAGTTCCAAAAAATTGTATGATTGAGAAGTCAATTTGGCTGTAGTTTTCACTAGGGTAGCGTGACCTGGTAAACCAGATCATGAAAACAACAATGCCAAGGGAAACATTAAGAAAAACAATACCTTCTTTGACTCCAATTATTTTTGTTTGTTATCACCACGATTAAGAAATAAAGTTAAAGTTTCTTTTTTATGTCAGAATTGGGGACCGATGTTATAATTCTAAAATCCGATATGTATTCAAATACGGTTAACAGGAGCTACGATCCATATTAAATACAAAACCATTATTGGTTCTGGATAACGTTAGGGTTGGAAATAATTTGAGTTTTTTTCCCTTAAGAAATTGAAAGTTGTTGAAACATTGCAAACTCCTCAAATTTTCTGCTTCTCACGTCTCTTTCCCAGGTTAATAACTGATGGAAGTCAAGAGAAAATAATTTAGATGGACACGTCCAATGTATTAGAATTTTAGGTAAACTCCCTAAGCAACTGTCAAGAAAGCTTCCTAAGCAAATAAATTAAAGGCAAAAAAATAGCCTTGTATTGCCGTCTCTCTATTTTTGTACAAGGGACAAATCCACAAACATGACAATAGATGATCAAATTATTCGAATATAACGAGTTCTGGTACAATTTTATACAATCGATTTTTTCAAAAAATCAAGCTCTAGTTGGGCTAGATTTGGTGAAAAATAAGGCCGGGTTCAAATTTAAACTATTTTTTTAAAAGACATTAGAGCCACCATTTCATGGCTAACTAGAATAATACAGAGTTAGAACTACTAAAATAAATAAATAAAATAAGAAGAAAGAAAAAGGCACCCAAGTCGATGCAAGTTATGATGCAGTGTGCTGTGCAAATAAAAAATTGCCTGCTTTTTGGCTATATATCATATATCTACAGAACAAAAATCATATTCCCTTTTTGAAGCTGCCTCCTACTAAAAAAATAAATTATACTAAATTTTAATTTTAAATTTTTTATCTTAAATCTTAAACTCTAAATTTTAAAAAATATATTATACCCTAAATTTTATAAATTTTAGCTTTAAATTTTAATTTTAAACTCTAAATTTATATTTTTAATATGAAACAAAAATAGGGCACCAAAGAGGGACGGGTTTCTATTCATATCTACCCTTCATGTGATTCAGTTATAGTTCATGAAACATATTCAAAGTTTTTTTTTCCAAAGGTATTAAATATATTCAAAGTTAATACGCAATTGAATGCATGCACGCCAAGTGTTTCAAAAATTCAGCATTTCTCTGGTCTTGGAAATATGAATATATATTATGAACCAAAAATAAAGTAGAAATATGATTACATAGCTAATTGGTTTTATAATCATGGTCATGCACTTTGATTTATACTTTTGATATTTTTCTTTTATCGAAAACTAAATCCATTTCATCCAGAGGAAAGAATAAACAAGGAGATCTCATACGGAAATATAGAGATCAAATCGAAGAACTACAGAAAATAGAGCAAAAGAGAAAAGCAACCATCGAAAACATGAAGGGTCTTATTAACAACGCCATAAAGAAGGAACTTGAATTTAAGCTTAAAATGACATGAACCCTTACGAAAGTAAACCGGCTTCTACAGCTCGTCGATAACTTTGAGAACTTCAGACTCGTGAAACCTCTTCTAAGAGAGCTTCAAGATCAGTGTAAAGCTTCTCCAAAGACAAGCAATCGAGACCTAGTTATTAGACAGTTACTTGAGAACATTTAAAAACGAACGAGGTGAGAAACACCAAAGTTCTGTAACAGTGGAGGCGAGCATAAACGAGAAAATTTCTCCCCCTTGACCATCCAACTTCCACATTTTTAAACATAGAAGAAGACATAGAAGAAAAACTCTTCGCACAGTGAGGGACCAAGCAGCAAACTAGAGCCTCTCAAAAGGAACAACGTACAACGAAAAACATGGGCTTTGGAGGCGGTCGATTGTGTTGAAGACGCAAAGAAGGAGTCAAGCCCTCAAGATCCTCTGCCATCGGAACAAAAATCTACCTCCCATCAGACCATCACACAAAGGCTCCAAATGAAAGAAACTGAGTCATCGGAAGAAGGACCTCCAACGAGCGGCCAAGGGGATCCACAATCAAAATTCAGCACTAGAGAAAGATAGAAGAAAGTCTCCATGGATAAGGGGAAAGAGGTGGGTGGTCGGAAGAGGATGAGTGTTCTACGACGACGTCCAAATCATTGAAGATGAAGCTCATCGATAATGCAAAATAAAAAAGAGAATGGTGACTGAGTCGATTTTTTTTTCTCTAGGCCTATTACTACTGAAAATTAATAATAAATTTCCTTTAAAAATGAAGATTAGAAAAGAAAAAAAAAACTTCTACCTTAAACACACAGTCCTAAATATGATTGTGTAATTCATTCACTCCCTGATAAAGATATTTCCATCTATTAATTTTTGCTTTTAAATTCATTTCTTAAACTCTTTTAGGTCTTTGGACTCCAAATTCAATAGTGATTAGGATTTTTTTTGGGTTCGTGCGGTAGGATGGGGCTTGTCAGACTCAGATCTGAAAGGGATGTTATTCCATTGGTCCCCAAAAAATCTGAATTTAATTTGTCAGATGATATTTTGTTTGAGTTTCAAACACTACAAAAAAAAAATGCAAGAATGATTGGTTGGAAGAGAAAGTGAGAGTAAATGAGTAAAAAATGAGTAGGAAGAGAGATTACCAAACTGTCTCGACTACTTTCCCTTGATACAAATCTGAAAGTAAAAACAAGAGAAAAAAAAAAGAACTGAATAAAATACTCGAAAGAAAAGAAAATATAATTTAAAAGTAAATCAAAGAACAAATAAAACCGTTTTGTTGAAGATGTATACGAGTATGAACAAATAAAACCGTTTTGTTGAAGATGTATATGAGTATGACTAGGCCAGTTCTAAGATTTTGGAATCCCCGAACATATTAAAAAATTAGGCCCTTAATAATAAGCGTTGAAAATTTAAATTTTAAGAATAAATCTCTAATAATAAATATTAAAAATAATAAATTTAAGAGTATATATATATAATAACAAATATTATAAAATAAATTTTAAGAATAAGCCTCTAATAACAAATATAAGGAAAGAACGAGCTTCTAATAACAATTATTGATGAAATTTGGCCCCTAATAAAAAATATTAAAAAAATAAGTTTTAAGAGTAGCCCTCTAATAGCAATTATTCAAAATAATAAGAATTTTAAGAGTACCATCCTAATAACAAATATTTGAAAAATGAGTCTCTAATGACAAGTATTAAAAAATTTGAACCTCAAATAACAAATATTTAAAAAAATTGGGCCACAAATAAAACGTATTGAACAATTTAGACCCTTAATAAGAAATATTGAAAAAATAAAGTTTAAGAACAATCACCAAATAACAAATATTGAAAAGTTAAAATTTAAGAATATGTCATAATAACAAATATCAGGAAAAAAGAAGCTTCTAATAACAAGTATTTTTAAAAATTTAGGCCTCAAATAACAAGTATTAAAAAAATTGGACCTTAATAACAAATATTTTTTAAAAATATTTTAAGACTAGGTCCCAAATATAAAATATTAATAAAATGTTAAATCTCTAATAATAAGTATTAAAAAATGAGCTACAAACAACAAATATTGAAAAAATAAAACTCTAATAATAAATATTAAAAAAAATAAAATATCTTTAAAATCTCAATTATAACACTCAAACTCATTAATGTTTAAACTAAATAAAATTTTTAATTAAAAATAATAGACTCTATTAATAAATATTTAAATATTTAAAAATTATAAATATAATTAAAATATATAAATAATGAGTCTTGTATGAATAATGTGTTTGGGCGGGTGCCTCTCCTCCCCACCGGCCTTGAGTATGGCAAACACTTTTGGATTAAGAAGCCAAACAAAAGTCCCCACATGATAAATAAATAGCTTAAATTAAAAAATAACTTAAACTATAATTTAGGTAAAATAATTCTTTAAAATATTATTTTTGATCACTTTAATTTTTTAAATTATTTTTTGATCAAAATAATTATCTAAACTATGTCATTTTTTTAGTCCATAAAATAGTTTTTTTTTGTTTAAGACTAAATAAATAAATAAGGTTGCTCCTTGGTGGTGTAGGAAAAGCATGGCAAATGTAAGGCAACAATCAAATATGCCAAGTTCTAGCTGTTCACACCACGTGTCAACAATCAATTGGCTAGAAACAGCAAAAATTCCAGTAATAAGCAAAAGTAGTTTGACTTTACATGAATTTAAAGCTACACCACCAACAGCTTCCCGATCGTGTCCGAAAAGAGTTCAGATCCGACCAATGCACTACACGACAAAACAGCATCTCCCGAGTCCCGACAAGTTGCTCCAGTAAACCCACAAGTAATCCGTAAAATAAAAGTCCCGGAAATCTCACTTAAACATATTTAAAATTTAAATCAATTTTATTATATATATATATATATATACTTTCTCCTTTTCTGAAAAGTAAGCTAGCAATAGCTGCCAAATCAGAACTTTGAAAACTCTCTTTTTATCGCTTCACTTCTTTCTCTAAATCTCAAAAGAAGCTCTCTGTTTCTTTTTTCTATGCGTTCATTTTAAAACGTGTAACATATATAACATCCATAGCTGATCCCGTTTCTCTGTTGTATTTGTTTATGTGTCCAGCTCTGACCGTTGGATCTTTCAGTGGCTGGGGTTCTTCATTGGATTTGCTTTCTGGGTATTGATCTTTTTAGGGTTTCGGATTGGAACTTTAAATGCTTTCTAGAACTGAAATAGCTGATTTTCAGTGTATGGGTTTAATCATTGAAGCTTCTTTGGGTAATGTGAATTTTGGTCAAAGGTTAGCATGGGGAACTGGTAGTTGGATTAAAGATTAAATATAAAATCGAGAAAAACAAGATTGACCGGTAGATCTCTGCAAAAAATAAAAAAATAAAAAACTATTGGAATTGGGAGATAAATGATGCTCTAGATTTTCCATCTCCTTTTCTTGTTTTGTAATTTGATTTGTGAAGAACACTATCTTTTTTAAGCCATGCCGGTCGACGTAGACAATTCTTCCACCGTCTTCGGCGACGCTAGCGTCTCTTCCTCCGGTAACCAGAACCCACCTCCCAAATCCATCGTCAAGAAGAAACGTAGCCTCCCTGGAATGCCAGGTACTTTAATATATAAATAATTAAATATCCAATCATCAGTCTTTTTCCCCTTCTGTTTTTTTTTGGGTATTTTTGTTTTTTATTTCGTTTGTTGTTTTTGAGTTGTTACAGATCCAGATGCAGAGGTGATTGCTTTATCTCCAAAGACTCTCATGGCCACGAACCGGTTCGTTTGTGAAATCTGCAACAAAGGGTTTCAAAGGGACCAAAATCTCCAGCTTCATAGAAGAGGTCATAATTTACCATGGAAGCTTAGGCAGAGATCCGGTAAGGAATTGAAGAAGAGAGTTTATGTTTGTCCCGAGCCTACTTGTGTCCATCACGATACGTCGAGAGCTTTAGGCGATCTTACGGGAATTAAGAAACATTTCTGCAGAAAACATGGAGAAAAAAAGTGGAAATGCGATAAATGTTCGAAGAAATATGCTGTTCAATCGGATTGGAAAGCTCACTCTAAGATTTGTGGTACTCGAGAGTACAAATGTGATTGTGGAACCCTGTTTTCCAGGTGCTCAAAAACTATCTAAAGATTCAATTTTTATTGGAAAATTTTGATTTTTTTCTTCCTGGGATTGATTGTTAATTTCGTTTTGGTCGTTTTGCAGGAGAGATAGTTTTATCACGCACAGAGCTTTTTGTGATGCGTTAGCTGAGGAGAGTGCTAAAGCTCAAACGAACCCCAGGTCTGAACCCGACCGGAAAGATCTGGCTGTGGATTCATCGCCGCCACCGGCCCTTGTGCCTGCACCGCCGCCAGTATCGGCTCCAGCACCAGTAGAAGTGCAGGTTTCAGCACCAGCTCTGCCTCAGTCAACAAGTGCGATGACTTCTTCAGTTATGCCAATTCAAAGTTCTGGTAAACACATGATTAGAAAATTTTTATATCTTGTTAGCTTCACTTTTGCCCTTTCTGATCTTGTTTGGAATTAACAGCGAAGACAATTTTATTTTGTTGTTATTATGTCTTTGGATAAATCTTGGAGCCTAGTTGTTTTTGTCTGTATTTGTCTTTTTTGGTATCTGGAGGGAAAATAAACTCATTTTCTAAATCCTAAGAATAAATTTTGCAAACTCAAAAGCTAAAACAAAAGAAGAATGTATTTGTAGAAAGTAAACCATGACCGATTCAGGTTTTAGACTTTTAAATCAGATTCCCTTATGGTCGTATTTGCCTTCTATCTCGTTTCTTGTTATAGAGTTGGCTGAAGATCCGATTTCTGTCATGGAAGAAGCTCCTGTTCCAGCACCGGCTGGCTTAAATGGAAGTTGTAGCAGTGGCGTCAGCTCAGTTAGCAATGGTAGCAGCAGCAGTGTATTTGCAAGCTTATTTGCATCCTCTACTGCATCTGCGAGCTTACAAACTCCGGCTTTCACAGACTTAATTCGAGCAATGGGTCCACCTGATTGTCCTACTGACCTTGCTCCGTCTACACCAATTGAACCAATTTCTCTCTGCCTCTCCACCAGCCATGGCTCATCGATATTTGGATCTGCAGGGCAAGAGCACCGGCAGTATGCACCGTCCCCACAACCTGCTATGTCCGCCACAGCACTACTGCAGAAAGCTGCTCAGATAGGAGCAGCAGCAAGCAATGCATCCTTTCTTCGTGGTCTCGGTGTGATTTCATCATCTTCATCGTCGGCACCGCAAGAAAATTTGCAATGGGGTCAGAGACAAGTTGAGCCCAACAATTCCTCCGTTGCAGCAGGGCTTGGACTCGGTCTTCCTTGTGATGGAAATTCGGGATTAAAGGAATTGATGATGGGAACCCCAGTATTCGGTCCAAAGCAAACTACACTTGACTTTCTTGGATTAGGAGTGGCCGCCAGTGGCAGCCCCAACGGTGGCCTGTCAGCTCTAATTACTTCTATTGGAGGTGGACTTGACGTAGTGGCAGCATCGTTCGGAGGCGGAGATTTCAAGGACATCAGAAGGAGATCATAACTTGGAAACTATCCATTGCACAGGCTCATATATTATTGGACTAAACAGTGTTGCAGTAGAAAACAATGGGGATATATAATTTCCGATATAGAATTGCCGTTGTGGAAGTTAGTACCAAGCCATCAAAGAGCCGGCTGGGGGTCCCTTTTCGGTATGGTGCCTTCAACCTAATAACAGCGAAAACAACTTCCTTGTGGTGGTATATATATCCTTTTGTAGTATAAGGTAAAATTCAAGAACCAGATGTAACAGGATATTGGATGTATAAAAGCTTGTTCTAGCTAGAGAAATTTGGAACAGAACATCTCTGTTAAGAAACTTGGGTAAGTGGTGACATTAGGACACGTCTGTGTCGGTTTTGTCAAGCTTGGGAAAACATCAGGTTTTCCAAGCTTGGAAAGCCAACAATGGACTGGGAAAATAGCTGTAAATGGAAGGATTTTGGCTGATTCTGATCTGGTTACTTAGCGTGGATTAAGGTTCCACCTGTAATTGTGCTCATCAAATTTGCAATTAATTTAAATCTGTTTGTTTTATTTATTTTAAATCTCCGTCGACGGAAGAAGATAAAGATAACAGTAACTGTGCAATTGGAGTGTAATTTTCATGTACAAATATTGGGGTCCCTCTCCCCTAACTTCTCAAGTGTTGCAAAAGTCATTGAACCCCATGAAAATGCAATCTCAATGATCCTTTGTAGCTATGACTTTACATTCCAAGTTATTAGATTATGGTCCCCTTGCATCCATGGTCGTAAAGCCCCGATCAGATTTTGCAGTTCAGAAAATTAACTTTTAAGTCTTTTTAAGGTGATGGCTTTGATGTTATACGGTGTGTTAATAATAGCAAAATAGGGTGGATAATGAGACATTGAAGCTTGCCTTTTTTGCAGTGGTTAGACAACATAAATGTGGAGTTGTGGAGACTGTCGTAAATGAGACTTTAAATTCGGTTGTGCAGGTGTACCCACTATTTTGATGTAGCTTCTCAAAGGCCTCATCAATGCAGTTGTTAGCATGGAACACGTTTTCGGTTGTTGTCGAAACCCTTGTTCAACACTTGATATCAGATGCTTGAGCATCCAGTCCGGCCCGGATTTGCAATGTCTTGATTCGAAGCAGAGCAGCACATTGGGGAAATGGTTCATGGCCTAACAAAGAATGTTCTCTTCTCGAATAAAACATCTCAGCTGTGTTAATAGTACAAAGCCGAACCGACAGACAAGATGTTAAAAACCTTCATACTTCAAAAATATCTTAGTTCTGAAACACAAACACAAAATTTGTTCAAACTTAGAAGGGAAGAAGATGAAATTTCTGTACAGGTGCTTGTATTATTGTGTAAAATGCAGTTTAATCTCTATATTTTAGAATGCTCGAAAAGGTCACTGCATAAGTATATATTAGTAAAACGAACAAAATGATTATTTTCGTAACCAGTAAAAAGAACTGTTAATTTATTAGTTGTAGTTAAATAAATGACGTGGTATTTTCGAGAAGAAACATGAACGTATTAAATCAAACACTATTGATAGTTTAATGACGAAGTGATCGAAATGAAAGCATTCATTAATAACGGCGACTAAATGAACGTTTTATTTGAATGACAAAAGTATAATCGCCCTAGAAGTTAGGTAGTTTATCTTAGGGTAAACTATTGGAATGATCACTTACGTAGTTACGTTTAATTAGTGAATATTTTTTGTCATTAATTTTAAAAATTGACCGATATGGTCACTTACGTTTTCGTTTTTTTAACATTTGGTCGCTCGAGTGTTAATTGTTGTTAGACACTAACGACATACTGACTTGGCACAGTAAAAAAAATAAATTACCTAGATAGTCCCTAAACTATTACTTTACTCTTATTTTAACCACCAAAATAAAAATAATTTATATAATTAGACATTTAACCTCAACACTTAATTTTTTTATTTTTTCTCCCCTCCACCATCTTCCTTGAAGGAAAAATGTCTCCAATGAATATAAACGTAAGCATACTTATACAGTTGCTTAAGGAATAAGGGAAATAACAAACACAAATATAAAAAGAAATATATAAAAACAAGTAAAATGAAAATTTAGGTAAACACTCACACACTGCGGCAAGTACTGGATCAAAGCCAGGAGGCAGATTTTCTCTTGGAATTGGGTCTATCTTCAAAGTTAAAAAAAAAAAAAAACACACACAAGAATAAAGGGGAGAGAGAGAGAGAAGAGAAAAGAGGAAAAGAAATGATTTTTTAGAAAAGTCCCTTCCCACACAACCCAATTCTAAGGTGAGGCCCTTATGGTGGGGTTAAAATAAAACGATTTTGCATGAATTCATATTCAGTTGGTAATAAATTTTTACTCAGTTAATAAAAATTTTGATTTTACTAAAATTTTTATATTATTCTACATAAATTTTTACAAAATAATAAAAATTTATGTTGGCCGCATTTTAATCGCATTTTAGACTTATTTTTTAATTTTTCCCCAATTCTAAATCATTCAAATCCAGAAATGAATAAGACTTCTGTGAGTTATCCAACAGACAATCTAAAAGACAACCATCAGAAATGAGATCACTTCTCCAACCTCACACTAATACTTTCAACTTAAACACAATATATTTTCTTTTTTTCACCTTTTTTTTTTCAGTGACAAGAAGGCCAAAGACTTTCCACCTAATCTAAATACAATAAATAAGAAATTGACTGATTGTTTAATTCATTGTGACCGTGTACAAGAAAGATGGAACTATAGTTTACGTAAACACATTCAATCATTTCTCAACATTTGCAAAACATGTAGATTCCATTTAGCAGTAAATCAAAGTGGTGAGAAACACAAGTAAACGAGAAATAAAACACCAAAAAAATCTTCAGCACGAAGGCTGCAACTTCATATAAGAGAAATAACAACACTGAAATCTCACGAAACGAAAAGTAAAATAATAAGAAACAAAATAGTTTCTCATCAAATTAACCAAAACAATGAGCTTCAGTTTGCACCAAAAGCTCGTTAAAGAAACATACATTGTCAAATCAACTTTTAGACCAATAAAGCAGGGGAAAAGATCACATTCAAAGCCTACAAACCAACAAAAATAAAAACAAAATTCACCAAAAAGCAAAACACAAAAAAGCCATCACCACGTAAAATTATCAAACTAGTCAAGCCCTACGAATTAGGAATTCAAATAGTACTACGAATCAATCACAAAAGGCAAGCAAACGAAAGTTGAAAGATCAAAATACGATTTAAAAAAACAAAATCAACAAAAAAATTAAAAAAAACGGATAAAAAAGTATATGCCAATAACCGATGGAAATATAATCTGACAAAAAGTTGAAGGCAGAAGAGAAACAAAAACAAAAAATAATGGAAAAACCTGAGGAAGAGATAGGATGCCAGGATGATAAAGAGACTGTTGTTGAAGAAGAGTTTGTTGCTGTTGCTTCATCCTCTGGTGCTGTATTTTTTTTCCTTTTTCTCGGCGATTGACTGGGGGATAATTAAAGGTTGCCTAACCTATACCTTTTCTCTATGTTGGTGCCTAATGTTTTATTTCTTAACTTAAATTAGGATTTTTCGCCAATAGCTATTAAGAAAATCTCGTCACCTATTATAATATAACACATGGTATAATTTTATTTATTTATTTAATATATAAATTTATTTAAAAACATGAATTTCTTAAAAAATCCCATAGTTTTAATTTTTTTTGATCAAGTCCTCAAATCATATCTCCCTCACCATCGGGCATCCTCACACGTCGACAGTTCACCATTTACCACCCAAACGTCGCGTACCTCACCATTCAATATTCTCACCCTCTAGATGTCATTTAGAAGCTCAATCGATCTCTTTTTTCTTCATTGTTGGATGTTCATCGATGGAGTAATTAACGATTCATTCGTTGGTTTTCGACGATGAGATGATAGAGTTTTTAGTTGTGAGGGCTGACGAAGACAAAGGTGGCCATTGGTGGTTGAATCGATTGTGAGATGGGAGAAACTTAGGGATTTAGGGTTTGAGTTTGGGGGTTTAGAGATTAAAGTTTTTGGGGGTTTTTTTTATAAAATCAAAGATTTTCTTATTTTTGAAAAAATAAAATGAAAGAAAATACTAGAAATATGCCACATGTCGTGTTTTTATTGGATAACGAAAAAAATTTTAACATCTACCACGGGAAAATTTGATTTGAGTTGCGGAATAAAACGTTAAGCACCAAATTTGCCCCCAACAAAACTTTAGGCACCAAACTGGAAAAAGAATATAGGTTGGGCACATTTTTGACTGTTAAGCCTTTTTTCTCCAGCTAGGGTTTAAAGTACGCGAGGCCTCGAAAAAGTGATAGAAGAAAAGATGAAAAAAAAGAAAAAGAAAAGGGTAAACTACTGGAATATGAGAGAAGTAATATTTTAAGAACTATCTAAGTTATTTATCCTTCTTTTTACTGTGCCAAGTAAATACATTTTCAGTGTCTAACGACAACTAAAACGAAAATGTAAGTGACCATAACAATCAATTTTCAAAATCAATAACCAAAAGTATACACTTACTAAATGTAAGTGATAGTTCCAGTAGTTTACTCTTTATCTTAATATAAATATATATATTATGCATATGTGGTCATGCTTGTTTAGATTTTAGTTAAAGGCGGCAAACGGGTTATTCGGTTCAAGTTATTTCACGTTTGATTATATTTGGTTTAAGTTCGTTTCGAGTCTGGTTCAATTTTAGTTTGGGTCTATGCTGATTTCGGTTTGGGTATCGGGTCGATTGATTTTCGGTTCGGTTGATTTTAGGTCGGATCAATATCGGGTTAATAGGAGATTGATTGGTTTTAGTCGAGTTTTCAGGCCGAATTAGGTTTTTTCACCCTATGTATGACTTTATATAACTTGTATTTTTGCTTTTTGGTGAGTTGTGCGACAATTCACATCTTATCTTTATTTATTTATTTTAATATATTTTCTTTATTTCGTGTTGCCCTTTTGGTTTGGGTTTATTCGGTTGAAAAATGTCTAGGTTGAAAATCGGTTCGGGTCTGTTTTCGGTTACACTAAAATTCGGTTCAGTTTTGGTTCGGTTTATTTCGAGTTTCGGATCAAATTTGGATCTTCGTGTTTAGATTGATTTCGAGTCTCAGTTCGGGTATATTGATTCAATTCTCGGGTCTTGGGTTAAGTTTGTCAAGTCTAATTTTAGTGACCTAAGAGCGAATCTTAAAAATGATCCCCTAATAACAAGTATTGAAAGAAATTGAATTTTAATAGTAGGCAAAAATAAATTAAATTATAAATTAGATCTCTAATAACAAGTATAAAAAATAAATAAATTATAAAAATAGACGAAAATAAATTAATTTATTTGTAAATTTTAATTACTTATAAATTAAACCTATAATAATAAGTATTTGCGCTTCTTAATTATGAGCTTTAGGTTGGTGCCCTTTATGCTTAGACGTAGCTACGACCATGCATCTGACACTGTAAATGACATATTCCTTTAAGGCCCTGTTTGCAGTTGAGGTTGGGTGGAAAAGCTAGTTTGAGAAGTCAGAAGTAACCAAAACTGACAGCTTTTGAGTGTGAAAACATTAGTTTGCCCATAAGCAACAAAAAACAGACAGCTTTTGAGTGTCAAAACATTGGTTTGCCCCCCAAACTAGCTTCTCAAACCTTGATTTTGCCGCCTCAACCGCAAACAAAGCCTAAGTGTCATACAACTTCTTTTTTACTCGAAAAGAACAGAATAAAAAATGTTTCATATAGGAAAATTCAAAGGTCAAATGAAACAAAAAAAAAATTAAACATCAAAATGGTAACGAGGTACAATTCAAGGATAAAAGTAAAAATTTAACCTTATGTTTTACACGTGTCATGTTTCTCTTCTCTGTACTTTGAACCTCTCTGATAACAAATGGAAGAGGGCCATTTTGGGCTTAATCAATTCAAAGAGCCTAATAATTGATGGGTCTTTTGGAGCCCAAAGAATTCCATCTAATAATTCATCAACTATGAAATGAAAAGGACAATTTCAAGATAGAATCATGTGTGTACAATATCCTTCCTTGAAGAGCCATATGGCGCATATTTGATTTTTCCTTCTTTCCGAGAAACATAAAAGAGATAAGAATGGATAAGGATTTAAGCTGTTCCTTTTATTTCCCCCCTGGATTTGTGGACATCTCTAATTTTAGTTATTTTAAACCTCAGCCAATGTGTCTATTTCCATACCAATGAATTTTTCATTTTGTCCTCAAAATTTACACACGCTTCCTTGATTATGTCCCCCTCTTAAAATTCTTCAGTCATAAATACGACATGTTCTTCGATTTTTTACCGTTGATGTCCTTTTCCAGACCTTGGGTAGCTCAACTATCAAAAGAACATCTCGAAAAGTTTATAAGTATTGTCATGTTTTGCATAGATTTTTCTTAAGAACAATGATTTAAGATTGTTCCACCTCAATATATGACATTGAATTTTTTAAGATTTTTAATCTTCAAAAAAGTGACGAAAAAAGAGCCTTCGATATTGTCACTCGTACACATATCAATCATATGCACAGTTCAATTGAAGAAATAATTGAAGTTTGAAACCTTTAACGGTCCATAATTCAAGCTGGAATGGAAATTTTGAGGGATTATTTTGGTCTTGTCGGAATTAATAATGTATTTAATTGTGTTAGATGTGTCTATATTATTATATTAAATTAGAATTTTAAAGGGTAAACTACACCAGTAATCACCGAACTTTGGTTTCTTTTTATTTTTGATCACCGAACTATTTTTTGGCAAAAACATTACTAACGTTATGTTTCCTTCTTATTTTGGTCACCGAACTATTTTTTTGGCAAAAACATCACTAACGTTATGTTTCCTTCCTATTTTGGTCACCGACTGTTATTTTATTTTTATTTTTTAATTTTTTATGTCATTTCTTCTCTCTCCTCATAAGCAATATATGTTATTTTATAATATTTTTATTCAAACTAATATGATGGTGACATGTGTCACTACCTAATAGTGGAATAAAATGAATGAAAAATCAAGCCCTTTATGCAGCCAGAGAGATTCAACTAATAGGCAGTTACACGTGCCACCATCTCTCTAACTGCATAAGGGGCTTGATTTTATTCTTTTTATTCCACTAATAGGTACTGACACGTGTTATCATCATGTTAGTTTGAATAAAAATATTATAAAATAACATATATTGCTTACAAGAAGAGAGAAGAAATGACATGAAAAAAAATAAAATAAAATTCCACGTCAGCAAAACTGTTAAGTTTTTATCATCTGGTGACCAAAATAGGAAGGAAACATAACGTTAGTGATGTTTTTGTCAAAAAAAGTTTTGTGACCAAAATAGGAAGGAAACATAACGCTTGTGATGTTTTTGACAAAAAAATAGTTCGGTGACCAAAATAGGAAATAAACCATAGTTCAGTGACTATTGATGTAGTTTACCCAATTTTAAATTACTAATATTATATCAGCCAATTTTTTTTTATAATACGAAACGAAGAAAGACTTAATTGCTTGCCGTTGAAACAAAGATGTTATCCCATCTAGAGGATCAATAAAGACATTTTCACCAACAATTTTATTTCGACTCAACAACGATAAACAATCTGGCACTGCATTCCTTTCTTGCAATATATGGTTCATTTTCACTTCCCACGCTTGCCGTAATATATTGATTGAATTTTTTTTGTCAATCTAACAATTAATTTAGGTATTAAATACTAATTTAAATCTAACATAAAATACATTTAAAACTTCCATCAAAGAGTATATTTAAAGCCCATAAACAAATTGTAAACACATACTCATGTATTATTGTACAGACAACTTAGATGCGACCTTGTAAAAAAATAATGTCAATGAAATTAAGACAAGTTATTTTTTAGAACATTAGGTATAAAATTATCCATGCAATAGATGCACATTTACAATTTAATCCACAAGTTTTATATATATTTTCACCCGTGGTCTTGTTTTGCTCGAAGAATTAGTCTATGCATAAATCTGTTAAACGGATAGATGAAGACACTCATAATTCATATTAAACTTCGAATACTAAATTACAATAATTTGAAGTTTGAGGATTAGATCAAAATTTAAACCACAATTTGAGGATATTAGGTGCAATTAAGGCAAAAACTATTATGTCTTACCCTTCCTGGTAATAAGTGAAACTAGCCACAGGTGAGATAGAGGGAGAGAAGAAGCCACGGAGATATTGGAATCGGATCCGGGCCATCTTTGGACCTCAATCCAAAAGGACTTAAAACTTTCGGGGTCTTTTCCCTTTCATTTTTTCTCTATCGGTTGTTTGTTTTCACTTTAGGCTTTTACGGATTCGATAATAGCTTCAGGTACCAAATACTAGCAGATTAACCTCTACAAGCTACTTGAACAGGTTCATTTAACGCCTTTTTGTTATCCCTTTTTGCATTTTGTTTGCTGGGTAATTGTGAAAAGTTTCAATTTTTGTGAATTATATTTCTCGCATTGAGATTCTTACAATTACCCATATTTCGTTTCAATTAAAACTATCCGAAGTTCGTACATAATGTCTGTAGTTTTCCTGAATGTTTTAGCTTTGAAATGGGATTATTAAAACAGTGAAAAAGCTATATTTTTATTGAAAAAGAGCAATATGTTTGTTTTCTTTATTATGGGCCATATATTCAAATATAATTACCGGGTATAAAAATATAAATTTTGCAGTTTATCGTCCAGGAAAGGTGAAATTCTAGTTTTAAGTTTCATCTTTGCAATTTGACTTAGTCTTGAGCTATGTAACTAGTTTAGGTGGTTTGATCCTTTTCCAGTCTCTCTCTTATTTGTTTTTACATTTTGAGCGCGTTTTAATGCATCTTAATCACTACGTACAGGCCTAGAAAGCAAGGCTTTGAAATATGTTATATACCACAATTTGGTGTTCTATTTTTGTGTTGAAAGAAATATGCTTCATTGGAGTAGAACTGGTTCAAATTGCAGATATGTCATAAGCGTGTAAATGCATAAGCTTTTATATCTGGTTCAAGGTTCTCTCTGGGTGTGATTGAACTAAGGGAACTTGATATGAGGAGTTCAAATGTGTCGTGTGTAGCTTTCTAAGCTCAACTCTGTAATATATACTGGTTTTTGAAGGACAATTACTGAAACATGCTTTTGGTTGCGCAATTCAACAAGTTCACTACTTAGACAGAAATTGTTGTCATAGGATTCAGGGTTGACTTAATCCGTTTTTCTTATTCGAGTAATTAGTTATCCGATAATAGGTTTATTCTAATCCAGCTCTGTGACAGGGCAGAAACATGGCCGTCTCTGGTTCCAAGGCTGTTTTTGGAGATGTTTATGTGGATGAATTAATGGCAAGCTGTTGGAATGGCTTTGGCTTTTTGAAACCTAAAGGAGTTTATTTTGCTGATCGGAGCCATACCAGTTGCCGAAAAGCTTGTATGTTTTTGAGACAGCAGGAACAACCCCTCTTTGCTCGTGGATACTATATTTCTAGCACAATGTCGAGAAATTCTAAATGTAATCCTCCTTTTAGTCTGAGGATTAAAAGTAATCACACCTCAACTGTGCCATGTTCCTCTGCTAGGGCTGTTCATGATGTGTCGTTTGATGGCAGTTATAGTGATGAGCAGGCTATGAGTTTGCCTGAACAGTACGTCTTCTCATCTTCTATTTATTTTCATTGTTTTGTCCCCTTTTTTACTTCTTTTTTTCCATTGAAAATTATCTTCAAGTAATGGCCGGCTATATGCTTTAAACATTTGTGAGATGTGTACTCAATTTCCACAATTTGGTTCTTTGGTGTTGATTTCAGAGCTATTCCAGGTGAGAAAATCTTGACGCTTGTTTCTGGGTCATGTTATCTCCCACATCCTGCTAAGGTAGAAAAGGGAGGAGAGGACGCACATTTCATCTGTGCCGATGAACAAGCCATGGGTGTAGCTGATGGTGTAGGTGGCTGGGCAGAAGTTGGTGTTGATGCTGGAGAATTTGCTCGTGAACTTATGTCAAATTCAGTTACTGCAATTCGAGATGAACCCAAGGGTTCAATTGACCCTGCCAGAGTATTAGAAAAGGCCCATTCAAACACAAAATCACAAGGATCCTCAACGGCATGCATCGTTGCCCTTAAAGAGGAGGTTTGTATTCGCTTTCAAAGGGTTGTCTTTATCATTTTTCTAATACATTAACAAGCATGAGAGCAAATGGGCTTTAGATGATTTTTCTTCGACATATCTTGATGAAGGGAAGGTCTCAATTTGATTACAAGAACTAATTCGTGTCTTTTATTGATTTTGTGGATGGTTCAAAAGTTTGGTGCCACTGAAAAAGAGTAAATTTACTTACAAAATCCCTGCTGACCTCCAAAAATAAAGATATTAAATTTCTTTTCTTGGTTAAGCTTTTAAGTTTTAGTCTTGGTATAGGTGTATGATGTGAGGTTTCTTTGTTTCTGTGAATTGAAGTTCTTGCCACATTCCACATTATTGATTTTCTCTGAACTTAGCAGGAAATCCGTTGGGGCATCAGCTGCTATCATTTCATTCCATGTCTTCCTATGGAATTGACCTTATTTTTATGGTCCTAAAAATTAATCGAACTTAATTGTAAGTGCATTTCGGGATGGCCAGGGTTGCAGAGTCTATAAAGGACTGAGATATTTAGCAAGCAGATTATGTGCATATGGTTTCATATACTTTACTTTTCTTGACAGGGAATACATGCCATAAATCTGGGGGACAGTGGTTTCATAGTGGTTAGGGACGGTTCAACTGTCTTCCATTCCCCAGTGCAGCAACATGGTTTCAATTTTACTTATCAGTTGGAGAGTGGTAATAATGGTGATCTACCAAGCTCTGGTCAGGTTAGTTGATGACCCATTACTCCACCTGAATACAAGGGTTTGATTAGTGTTTTTCCTTTCGTTTTTTGACCGTGTGTAAGGCAATATGTTTCAATGTGGTAGAAAATCCTGGCAATCTCTTGGATATTTTAGCACCCTGTTTTGTTAATTCCTTAATATTGGATTTATGAAAAACATACTAATGATTGTTGAAATTTGACTATTGGACCTCATCTGGCTCGGTGCTCATAGTTACAACAGAAAAAACATGTTCATATAGTCTCTTATGTGTTCAAGACTTTGAAACTCTTGTGATGCCATATAGCTTTCTATTTTCTTTCCTGACCTTAAAATCAATATGTAGCTCTTAAACCTATTTCCCCAATCATATGTCAAAAACCTAACTATCAGTTTGGAATAAATATGCTAGGTTTTCAGAATTCCTGTTCTGCCGGGTGATGTCATTGTTGCTGGAACAGATGGGCTGTTTGATAATCTGTACAACAATGAGGTTACTGCTGTCGTCATTCGTTCTTTAAGCGCTGGCTTGAGTCCCGAATCAACAGCTAAGCAGATAGCAGCTTTGGCTCGTGAACGAGCAGTGGATAAGAACAGGCAGTCACCATTTGCCAAAGCTGCTCATGATGCTGGATTCCGCTATAATGGAGGCAAGCTTGACGACATCACTGTTGTTGTTTCCTACATTACTAGCTCTGCCGATGTGTGAGTCTTCTCCAAGTTGGTGAACCGATTGAGACCTTGTATAGTTTAAAGAGTGGTTTTTAGGCTTAGAAAGCTTCATTAGCTCAGTCATTTTTGGCCATGGAAAAAGAAATATTTTTATTTTCCTCTGTGTTCCTTTTAGGTTAACAAACTTTGATCTTTGCATCGTTCTGCTAATATCGATTTTAGCTGCTGCTGCTACTACTACTAATAGTAATAGTAATCAAAATGGTAGAATATGTAATGGTCCGATTTATTATTTTACTTTTTATTTTAGTCCAAAATTGGAGAAAATTCAAGGAACTCAGCAACTATGTTGATCTGGATTGACGTGGCCAAAATCATAGTTAAAATGAGCACGATTTTTGCAAGTTTATTTAACAGGCATTGGTTGAGTAAGATGCATGAAAATTCTGAATGAGGTGGACTTACCAGAGTTGGTCATGTCTTTTCATCATTTTCAAGTTGGGCAGCTAAAGAAATACCAAACCGCCTTTAAGTCTTTTATGCCCCTTTAAATCCTACACCACTTTCCATCCCATAATGATCCATAAAGTAGCATAAACAAACTGTGCGAACGCAAACCTATAAAATTTTAAGAGTAAAAATAAATTTTTAATTAATAATATATAAAATATTTTAAATTATTAAATTTTAAATTAAAAAAAAACGACCGCTTCTTTCAATTCCTCTCGGTTCATCTTTATAAACAAACACTAAGATCCCTCCCGTATCATATGTGGACTGTCAAGGAATCACAATAATCCATATAGTTATATTGTATGCATTGAAAAAATATAAGGGAAACTAAACTAAATTAATCGAATCAGTGTTTATTTCCCCCTCAAACCAAAATCAACATATCCTTGGGGATCTGGAGTAATTGAAAAAAAGGAAAATTACATATTTAGTACTCCAGTTATGTTCGCGTTATTGTTTTGGTAACTCAACTATTTTTTTTTGAGAAAATGATAACTAACGTTACGTTTTTGTTCTGTTTTGGTACCTCCGCCGTTTAAAATTAACGGAAATGGTGAGTCAACTTGGGTTAATAATAACTTTAGTCCAAAACTTATACAATCTATCAATCTAGTCTAAATTTTATCAATTTAAATATTATTTTAATTTTTTGGATTAAAATTGTAAATTTCTCATTTTCTTCTTCTTCTTTTTCCAGTTGAACACTTTTTGGGGTTTTGGGTTTAAAAAACACGATAGGGACAATCAAAACTTTAGGATTTAGGATCAATGGGGGGCTAATGCGGGGTTCATTGGATGACCCGAACTCCACGATCTAGATAACGACGAGAATACAAGGGGTGGGAAGGGGATGGGACAAAACTGGATCAAATCTTTGTAAATCTCTCTCGTCGAGAATATATATATATATATATATATATGTGTGTTGTTTTGGACTATTATAAGTGTTTTGAACTAAAACTATAATTATACCAAATTATGTCATTATTTATGTTAATTTTTTACCGTCGGAGTATTAAAACAGAACAAAAATGTAACGTTAAATACCATTTTACTAAAAATAATTATTAGGATATCAAAACAATAACGCACGGACATAAATATGAAGTTTCCCTTTGAAAAAAAAGATTTTGTAAGGTTACTTGCTCGGAAGATCCGCCTTTCATTAATCGGTATTGTATTATAATTATATTGCATAAATTTTGAAATATTAATATATTTTGTATTATTTTTTAACATTATTTTCTAAAGACAAAGGCACAGTTTTTGCCTTTTCTTTTTTAGGGGTAACGGGGGACCATCTTTTTTATGAATGATATAAATCAGAATCTAAACATCTTGAAATAACTTTTGTGAGCTTCAAGCCCCTTCTTATGGGGATATCGCGTGTGAGTTCTGAACCTTAATACCTAAGTATTTTGACTAAAAAATTAGTCCCATTAAATACTGTTAGTATTCTTTACAAGTTGCAATGTAAATCATGTGTTTCTGAGAAAAATCTCTCTTTATTCTTGTTGTTGTAAAAGATTATCAGCTAGAGATGTTGGACAATTATTGGCTTCTTTCGAATATATATGCCAATGGAATCATCTAGGGTTTTATTTAAGAAATGTATTTTAATATACACTAATTGAAATTTTTTTATGTATTAATGACTCATGTCAAT
Source organism: Hibiscus mutabilis (assembly GCA_019671005.1). Taxonomy (NCBI): domain Eukaryota; kingdom Viridiplantae; phylum Streptophyta; class Magnoliopsida; order Malvales; family Malvaceae; genus Hibiscus; species Hibiscus mutabilis. The sequence goes on from CM033722.1 coordinate 5,433,749, forward strand.
TTACTTCAATCTATACGGTATAGCATATACATAGTACTTCGAACATAAATTGTAGGGTTTTATTAAGGGATTTCTTAATTATTTGGAAGAAGTATACAAAAATGATGTCCGTGGATTAGTTAGTTGATCGTGAATTTTTACGTCTTTACGTATAACTTTAGTTTCAAAAACTGTTTCTTGTATTTTGAAGAGGGTTAGTGGGTAGTTCGGAGGGGCAATTGCTGCCTCAACTTTGAATGGTTTAATTATTTTTAGGCAATTGATAGTTTTAAAACTTTTGTAATTAAGTCTTTGTCTCTTTCAATTTTTTTTGATTTATTATTATTTTAAGATCTTTTAAGTTAAAATTAATGAAATTAAGCTTTGACCTTTCATTTTTTTAGAGTAATCACCTTTTAAGACCGTTCAATTTTAAAATTATTGAAATTAAACCTTAATTTCTTTGATTTTTATGATTTAATTACTTTTTAAAACCCTATCATTTCAAAGTTAATCAACTTGTCCCCTTACAGTTTAATCTTGACTCCGTCCCTGGCTTTGGGTACACTAAAAAGTGCTTTTTTAATGTATAAACATTTTCTTTTACCATGGCGCCTTTCTTAAAGGCTTTTGTTGACACTTGGCTTTTCCTTTTCAAATTAATCATGTTTAGCTTTATTATTCCATTTAGTAATGTTATTCTCAAACCGCGTATAGTTTGTAGTATATAGTTATTTCAAACATTATATTAAGTAGGTTAGTACCTCCGAATACCTTGTACCACGTGTCAAGACCAAACGACCCCCGACGAATGAGCAAGACTATGAACAACCTAACACAAAGGATATCGCATATGTTGTCGCGGTGGACCATCACGTGTGGGATCGACTACGAACCATGTGATGCCTTCCGCATCCGACGATCACGTGACTACGCACGTGATCGTCACGGATGAAAGAGCGAACTCAAGAAGTCAAGTCATAGCTAGTCCAATCAAAACGCCACGACAACCCGATCATGACAAATGCCCAATTAGTATAAAAGGAGACATGCAACAAGAAAAACAAGAGAACGACGACCAGAGATATCATTGCCCACAAAACAGTAGCAATATACGAACTTTAACTCAGAATGACTGTCCAGACCACCGCCAAACCACATTCTCCGACTCGTGTTCACTTTGACAATCAACAATTGGTGCGACGAGTGTGGATCAAACACGCGACCTTCATATTTTTTGGCATTTTGAGGACTCTGAGGATGGGCGCTAGTACCCAGGCCAACTCGGCTGAAACTAGTAGAGAGCGGTGACCCAACGAATCGACCAGCCCCGAAGACCATACAACAACTGTAGTGGTTTAAACGGCAAAGAAAGTCTATAAAAGGCCAAGCTCAAAGGCGACAAACTGAAGAGTTGAAGAACGAAAGACTAATTAGATGGCTACCCAAGAAAGATAGAGGCAAAGAAACCGAGGGGCAACAGCCTCAGGGGCCAGGTAACAGAGAAAGCAGCCCAGATAGCAGAGGCACTGTACATATGTTAATAAGTACGAACGAGAAGTAGAATCAACCAAGCTCCAAACGTAAGAAGCGCACGCAGGGAATAGTACCACTTTCAGCAAAAATAACAAGGAGGTTGAAGCACGAAAGCTCGTGGCAGATATTGTTTTAAAAAGAAAAGAGGGTGGCATCATGAGTGAAGAAAGCAACAACCTGATCATCGTCACAATTGTCATAGCTGGGTTTACCGTCAAAAGAATTTTGGTTAATACGGGTAATGCTGTAGAAGTGTTGGTTTGGAACGCATTTAAGCAAACGAGAATTCCCAGTTCGGAGCTGAAGCTGGCAGGTCTAGTGTACGTGTTTGGCGGTCAACCTATTAAGGTATAGGGTTCTATCTAACTCCCCGTAACCATAAGAGATAATGACAATACAACTACGTAAATGAGTATTTTTCTGGTCATAAATAGTTATTCCATTTTCAACGCCTTCTTCGATAGACCCCTAATGGAAAGAGCCAAGATAATGGTCGCCCCCTTCTGCTTATAGATCAAATTTCCCACACCCTTAGAAGAAGGCTTCATGCAGTCTGATCGAAAGACAGCAAGGCAGTGCCATGTTCTTTCACTCTATCTAGCCTAAAAATAGAGGGACCGTAACCATACTAGTGGAGAGGCTCTACCACAGTAAAGAGGACCCGAGGTCAGTATTTTGAATAAAGCTATGATGACCCTTGAGAGCTTAGACCTCAAGGAAGGTGAAAAATAAAAAAAACTAGTACCGGTAGAAGCAATGAAAATGGTAAAGATTTACCCAGATGAGCTCGAGAAGACCACCAGGATCGTAGCAGGGTTAGACAAGTAAAGTAGTAAAAAGGTTGATAAGATTATTGCGAGACAATACATATATTTTCGTGTAGTCGACAACGAACATGCCCAAGACAGACCCAGCTATTATTGAGCATTCTCTGCATGTTGATCCAGCTATAAAACTTGTTCGACAAAAAAGAAGAAAGTTTTCAGAGGAAAAAGGTGTATAACATTAGGCAGAAAACAGAAAGTTGATCATGGTAGATTTCGTCGAAGAAGCCAGGTACCCACAATGGCTAGCAAATATAGTCATGGCGAAGAAGCCTAGCGGTAAGTGGCAGATGTGTGTAGACTTCACCGATTTAAATAAGGCATGCCCCGAGGATAATTTTTTGTTACTTTATATCGATAGGTTAGTGGATGCCTCAGCAGGTCATAAATTCAAAAGTTTCATGGACGTCTTTTCTGGATACAACCAGATCGTAATGGCAAGTGAGGATAAAGAAAAAACGACCTTCATTACTGAGGACGGCCTCTACTACTACAAGGTAATGCCGTTTGGACTAAAGAATGCAGGGGCAACGTATCAAAAGTTGGTTAATAAGGTTTTCTGCCATCAAATATGAAGAAATATTGAAGTTTACGTAGATGACATGCTAACTAAGAATACTTTTGAGCAATATTTGGTCGACCGACAAAAAGTCTTTGATATTTTACGCTTGTACGAAATATGTCTTAATCCTAAAAAGTATGCTTTCGCAGTAGGGACAAGAAAATTTTTGGGTTTTCTAATCTCGGAGAGGGGCATTGAGGCAAACCCGAAAAAGATAAAAGCAATTCTAGATATGACACCACCAACAAACACTAAGGATATCCAGAAACTCAATGGCAAGGTGGTCGCCCTAAACAGATTTGTATCTAGGTTAGCAGATAAATGCCTCTCGTTCTTTAAAGCCTTGAAAGGTCCTTTCTAGTGGATACATGATTGTCAGAAGGCATTTGACCACTTGAAAATATACTTAGCTAGTCCCTCCATGCTAGCAATGCCTGGAGAGGTGGAAACCTTACTTATGTACTTGGCAATCATCGACAAAACCATAGCAACATTACTGGTCTGGCAGAAGGAGAGCATCCAAAGATTGCAACTAGAAGGCTTCACCGCTACTTTCAAGCACATCAAATATTCGTCCTTATAGACCAACCTTTCAAGTATGTGTTAGTAAATATCGATATTCAAGGGCGAATATAAAAAATAAGGAGTAAAGCTTAGTGAATTCGAAATAGACTATTAACTACGGAGGGCGACCAAGGCCCAGGTTCTGGCTGACTTTGTTGCAGAGTGCAAGTTCACAGCTCAAACAACTTCGCTGCCTGAAAATATCAGCACTGGAAAAAAGAGCCAACATGTGCAACAATATCTCTTAGAGTCCGAAAAAAATAGGCGACAAGTACCTAACCTTGGACCTTGCATGTTGATGGGTCGGTAGCTATCGATAGAGTAGGAGCAAGTGTGCTGTTGTGCGCACCCAATGCAAAAGAGGAATAGTAGTATGTGTTTAGCTTCGTGTTCGCCTTATCCAATAACGCTAGTGAGTTTAGAGTTTACAGCAAGATTTAAGGTAAAATCGTTACAAATATTCACCAATTCACAACTGGTGGCTAAATAACTGTCAGGCGAATATAAAGTTCACGATGAAACATAACGATGAAACATAACGATGAAACACTCCTCAAATACCATCAAAGGTTGACAGGTCACAACAAGCTCATTTAAATTTACGCATAACACAAATACCTAGAGGCGACAACGCCAAATAGACGCTTTAGCAAGATTAGCAACAACACTCGAAATCCAAAGGCGATACAGGTTCTTGATGGAATATCGAGAGCATCCATCTTTTGCAAAAGAAGGCCAAGTTTGTCAACATGATACAAGAGATACTTGGATGAATCCAATTATGGCGTAAATTAAGATGAGAATATTGCCCGATAATAGAACCCAAAGACTTAAATTAATATTATGAGTCACCCAGTACACTGTCATCAATGAAATTCTATATAAGAGAGGATTTACGCAACCGTTTTGGCGATGCTTAGAATCTGAAGAGGCCAAGTTGATATTACAAAAAATTCACGAAGTCAGTGGACACCACCCAGGTCCGCATTTCTTAGCCCCAAAAGTAATCAGGTAGGGTTACTACTAGCCTACAATACAAAGAGATGCTAAAGAGCTGGTAAGAAAATACGTACATAGCTAAGAGTTCGCTCTTATCGCGAGGCAACCAACAATATTACTTAAATCCATCACAAGTCTCTGGCCATTCACAATTTAAGGTATTGACATATTGGGCCCATTCTCGCATGCAGTATGTCAACAAAAATATATGGTAGTTACGATGGACTATTTTACCAAGTAGATAGAGCAGAGCCGTTAAGCTGATAACATAAAGACAAATGGATAGCTTTTTGTGGAAATCCATAATTTGTAGATTCGGCGTCCCCTATACGATAATCACAGATAATGAGAATTAATTCCAGAAAAGATTCAAAGAATTTTGTACAGGCTTCTATATCACACTAACCCAAAATTCAGTTAAATCTCCGCAGACGAATGATCAGGTTGAAGCAGTTAACAAGAAGATAATGTATGCGCTCAAAAAGAAGGTGGGCGACGCAAAAGAAGCGTGGACAGACGAACTGCCAGGAATTCTATGGGTAATCCGAACAACTTCTCACACTAGTACGTGTAACAAATATTTTAAATACATGTCCATAATGCCATCATTATACTATATCATTTTCTCCCGCACAGATGTAAAGATACCTATATTAAATCTTTAACTAACCAAAAACATGAGAGACACCATTCAATCTCACATACGGTACAGAGGTTGTTATACCAGAAGAGATAGAGGTTCTAACATATATAACCATGTAATACGATGCTAACACGAACAACAAAGTCATCCGAGTACAACTCGATATGATCAAAGAAGCAAGAGCCAAATCATAGATAATGGTAGAAGCAAGGAACAAAGTTGTAATAAATTACTATAACTCGCGCGTAAACAACAAGCAATTTTGGTCGGGCGATTTAGTGTTAAGGAATACAAAGGCAAATAAACTACCGACCGAGAAGGGAAAAATAGTCCCTACATAAGAAGGACTGTACCAAGTTTGCAAGATGATTGGATTCGGGGTATATAAACTTGAAGACTTCAATGGAAAAGAGGTTCCAAGAACATGAAATGTCAGGTACCTCAAAAAGTTCTATCTATAAAAATTCTACAGATTATTCAATGCAAGTAATATGGGCAAAATATTGGTTACATTTGGTGTCTAATGTTCTAATAAACAAAGAGTCGTATGAGCATCCGCCGCTTTTAAGAAGTGTGTACAAAGGAATTAGCTCAACGACCGCACTTATAGAGCAAGTGAGCAAAAATAAATAAAGGGTCGTATGAGCGTCCGCCACTTTTAAGAAGTGTGCACAAAGGAATCAGCTCAACGATTGTCACTTCCAGAGTAAGCGAGCAAAAATAAACAAAAGGTTGCAAGAACGACTACTGCTTTTAAGAAGTGTGCACAAAGAAATCAGCTCAACAATCGTTGCTTTTAGAGCAAGCGAGCAAAAATAAATAGGGTAGTATTAACGTTTGTCACTTTTAAGAAGTGTATACAAAGGAATCAACTTAACGATCACCGCTTCTAGAACAAGCGAGCAAAAATAAATAAAGGGTCGTATAAGCATCATTCGCTTTTAAGAAGTGTGCACAAAGGAATTAGCTTAATGATCGTTGCTTTTAGAACAAGTGAGCAAAAATAAACAAATGGCCGTATGAGCGCCTGTCAATTTTAAGAAGTGTGCACAAAGGAATCAGCTCAATTGTCGCTGCTTCTAGAGCAAGCAAACAAAAATAAACAAAGGGTCGTATGAGCGTCTGCCGCTTTTAAAAAGTGTGCACAAAGGAATCAACTCAACGATCGCTGCTTCCAGAGCAAGCGAGCAAAAATAAACAGAGAGTCATATGAGCATTTACCGCTTTTAAGAAGTGTGCACAAAGAAGTTAGCTCACAGATTGTCGTTTCCAAAAATATATATACAGATGCCAAGATTAACGAAGTCGCTCAAAAGTTATGAGAATATGTAATAATTGAAGTTATCTCACTAAGGGAAAGAGCCCTAAACAATAACACCAGTGCGTAACCCACCAAGGAACTAGTCACAAAAAGGGGGCAATAACCTACCAGATTTTTACTCGCGTCTCGCTATCACAAAGGGAGAAAATCATGATACGAGTATTAGAGCACAAACATAATTTCTAACTCATCACCTACTCTCCATACATTCTTTCGCCATTAGGGGCAAGCATTCACCCTAAAGAAAAGGCAACATGATGATACGAAATTGTAAAAGTACAAAATTCTCCATGAACCACAAATATCACTCTCATCTTCGATGCCATTAAAGTCATGTAATTGATAAAAATATGCGATTCATGGAAAATAATCATCGCCATTAGGGACAAACGGAGAAAACTTGACAATATCTCTAGTAAGATTAATCTGGAAAAGCCCATAAATTGACATCAACTCTTTCTGTTGGGAAGAAAATGAGACTTCTTGATACAATTGCCAAAATGCATGAAGATGATAGATATATCTCTTAATGTTGCTTCAGCTTCGCCGTAAGAATTATCGAGTGTGAGTGATTCAGTAACACAGTTTTCGATGCCACAAACACCATAGCTGATAAACAAATAGCCATCTTGATCCTATATGTACATATGAGGGACTCGGCAAAGTTCTATCACATTCATAGGTACAAACTGACCTACATATGTTGCATCCCAATGAAGTTCTAAACATCAATACACAACAAGTTTTCCTAATATATTCAAAGATCCCGGCTCTTAAGATATTCCGAATACGTTATATGTTGGTATTTCTCACCATAAATGGCTGTAGATAGCCTTCCGAATACTATTGGCTGTAGATGCAAATAACCCAAACACCATATAACATTTTCCTAAGATCTGTAAAACAAAAAGTTTTCGCATAACTCTCACCTCTACAAATATGTTATCTTCCCCTCTTCTTAGGCTAGAACGACTAAAACCTTAAAACAAAAAACAAAACAAAAGAAAGTTTGCACAAAAATATAAACCAAAAAGAGTATTATTTATAGCAGGAGAGTAAAATACCAAATTAAGGCATTTTGAATTCAGATATGGAAAACTACTGGGCTAGACATTTAATGCCTAGATCCTAAAATCTCGAGTAGACAACCAAGATCACACAATTGTCAAACTTTTAGTCAATAAAAGTATGAATAGTACCATACTCCTACCAAAGCCAGTTAAAACATTCATTTTTTTATTATCATGGTCTACCCCGAATTGTCCAATCATCATAAAAGAGCTAACACACATCAAGCACAATACGTCAAATATCGAAAAGTGTAATCATAGCCGAAAACAACATAACCAATTAAATATGGCAGGGTAGGTAATATTAATAGCATGAGTTCCATATAACAAGTCAAAAAGTCTCCAATATGCGATCTCTTTAAACTCGTATAGCAATTGTTAGTACAACTAAAGATGACAGATAATGGGGATGGCAAACATGTACAATGATAATAAAAAATATCATACCCCAAGAGGGAAAAAACTCCATTAGTGCATCATACGCTAACCATTAAATCTACTTTTGCAAAATCTATTTTCAAAAGAAAGCAGAACTCTTCTTCGACACCAGTACGTGATAACTAAGAAAATAAAAAATAACACGTCGTGAGATAGACAACGGCACAAATAGTTTTAGCCTATATAGATAATCATAATCTCTTTTGCAATACGAGCATGATGCCCAAGAGTATCACAACTAAAATCAAAAACTTCTTGAACAAGATAAAAAAAATACTAAAATAATTTTTTAACCCTCAAAGGAAGGCAACCTTCTTACAAAAGCATATAAATATAGGTGGCACCAACAATCACATACTTCTACTATAATCGCCTAACACATGGTACCACCTATCATACCCACATCACCGCTACGGTCACCAGCAAAAGAAGATGCGTTTAGAGCATAAATAAGAGCAACAGAAATATCCCTATATTGTACAGCAAATTTTTCCTACGAGGGCCCAAAGGGATTCCTCATGTTGAAGTCAGCGTCCACTTCGCAAAGGGCATCAAAGTCCACAACACTAATATTAAACGGGCCACACACTAGCTGAAAGCTGAGAATGGCAGTATCGTTAGCTTTGCTTATTCATTCGATCATGAAGATGAAAGTCACATCCGCATATGCTTTAACTTTATGAGCCACATCAACGTCGTGGGTAGCTTTTAACACCATAATCTTATTTTTATGAGACTCTTCTAACTCAATCAACCTCCTCACAAACTTTGCAAAGCTCTCATCTGCTGCATTCTTTTATTGTGCTAGCTCTTCTCTCAAGCCCTAAATTTTAGTCTTTAAACTTTGCTCAGTAGCTTCGAGTAGCTTTTTCTTAATCCTAATAGCTTGATTGAACTCAGTTTCCTTTTTAGAAATCTCATATTCATATTGTCTGTAAAAATATTTCATACGCAACCGAATGTCAGCCCCGTGTTTCTTTTGCAACTTTTATAAATAAGCAGTATAACCATCCACCTTTGACTACAGCTTCACATTTTCTTCAAGAAGAGTAGTATAACCTTCCACCTTCAAGCACGGCTGATCATTTTCTTTAACAAGAGCCTTCGCGTTCCTCTCTATGTTATACTGAAAGCAGCCCAACTCTTGAATAAGACACCAACCCCTTGAACAATCATTCAGATATTGTTACACGGCTTCGAGGCATCAAAACTGTTGGCATACAACTCAGATAACCTCCTAGAGACAGACTCGGGATGAAACCAAATATTCGTTTTTGAAAAACCCCTTCAAGGAAAAAAATACCTCCCACGGAGCCAGAGGCTTACCAATCCCACTAGATGAAACAACTACAGGCAATGTTACAACAAAAATCACCGCAGCCTCTGACAAATCCACCACATTAACAGGTGCGACCACGAGGGGAGTATTTCCCATGAAACAGTGGAAAACAATAGAATTCATGATAGATACCCCTGTGAGGGCATTAACAAGTATAATTTATTAACAAAATTAAACAACATCAAAAAATAATTAACTAAACCAAATGCATCAACATGCTAATCAAACACACCTGTAGATGACCAAAAAAAGGCAAAGTAGTAGCCAAACTAGCAGGAGCAATATCTCTAATAGCGTCAGTTGCAATAAGAAGAGTAAAACTGTGAGGCTCGCTCAAATAGGGAGAGTATCGAGATTAGACCTCAACGAATCCATAACAACCCCAACATTTGATGTGGCCTCTTTTTCTGATGTTTCACTGAAAGACGCTTTCTAGAGCTATAAGTTCTCACTCGTTTTACTATGTTCTCCCATGTCGTTTCCACAATATCCATTGAGCCCCCGTAGGCCTGCTTTGCAAAATAGGTAAGCCTCTCACAGAAGAAACAATAGAAATTGTGCCTACAAAGGATGCCATTCCAGGCGTTAAAATTGGCGCGTAGGGCGAACCAATCTCTCTGGTACTTAAAACCCCCGAGGACATCACCTCTACCAAGCATGGTGACCCCAATTGTTCATCACTATACGCATAAACTGACATACCTACAACCGTAGCCAAATCCCTTAATTCATCTTGTGAATGGAGGCCAACTATCTCTGTAAAAGGAACACATATCAGCATCGACGTATACAAATAAGAAAAATAATAAATAATAAAAGCTGTCACGAACCAATGCTTCTATCTATGTGCCTCTTCGTCCTGTGTTCTATGCAGACGCAGCTCTCCTCATCCCCTGAATCAGATAAGACATGTGAGCTTAAGACTACATGTTTCCTTCTCCTTCTCTCACGACCAGAACCAGAAAGGCTAGCTCTAGCATAACCCCTTATAGCAGCAGGAGCGGTTTCCCTACTAACCTCGTCTAAAAGACCATTTTCATCTTGATACCTCCAAGGGTGAGTGTAAACGCCAACATACTCAGAAAAGAAATTTCTCGTCTCATTCTCAATACCAAAAAGTACTATTGCCACTTTTTCGTCACCCCTTTTGCCAAATGGCCAAGCTTCTGCGCAAATGGGCACACCCACCAAGAAACCCTCAAGAAAACATTGAAATCTACTTCATCCCAACCATTGAGACTCTTTTCCTCTAGACAATGCACTCAGATATTCCTAAGAGTACATATGTCTTTACAGTGCAAATGCGGGCCACTTTCTAACTTTCTGAGAAGTTTCAACTTGCCGGGAGACATTTTTTGCACATCAAGAGGGGCAACCCTATCTTGCGATAGTCGACGCTAAATGACTAAGAACGAAAAACCCTAAGAGTACACTCCACTTTAATATACTTCGCCCTATCCAGGTGAAGATTCACAGTATAATTACTTATCACCAATGGTCTCCCTATACGATGACCAATGCTTATGAAACCCTTTGCATTCTTATTATGACCAACCCTTACGTTATAGAAATAGTGAAAAACGTTAATAGAGGTATCATCTCTATGAATTTTGTAATTCAAAAAGTAGGTCATCAGAATCTACCAACTAGCCCTACCCAGTTAGCCCGACGCCATATCATACCAGTTCAACCAATCGATGAAAAAGAAATATAGCAGTAGATAAAACCCAGCCTCAAAAACATAAAGGGGAATTAAACACCATGACCTCCCTTTATCAGAGCAAGCATTCAGGCGATACGACCCCTGCGACAAACTAAACCGATAACGAAAGTTGTTAACAGCAATGAAGCCTCAACACTTCAACGTTTTTAACATCTCATCCCCATCTACAGTACAAAGGACTTCATCACTCACTACAACAGCTGAACTAGCCATCAGAGTAAAAAGCAAATATATCATTTTCTTTTTTCTTCTTCAGAAAACTAATAAAGAGCGTCCGACCAGATAACCAAAATAAAAAATATTGAAAAATAACTATAAACCCTATTTATAGCCAAGAATTGTGTCATCTTTAGCACACCTCGCTAATAAAGAGGTTTATTATGTGACGCTTTATACATAAGCGGTTTACCCTCAAAAGAAAATCAGCCGGTTCATCATAAAACCCTCTGAATTTCAAAGTCAGATCGTCATAAAAAACTCACACCTAGGGGACCCTCTTCTAAATTTCACATGTGCGCCAAGGTCACTTTATAACCTTTTCTCATATAGGGGCAATTGTTAGTACCTCTGAATACCTTCCGCCACATGTCAAGACCAAACGGCCCCCGACAAATAAGCAAGACTATGAATAGCCTAACACAGATGATATAACATATGTGGTTACCACATACCATCATGTGTGGGATCACATGCAAACCATGTAATGCCCTTCGCATCCGACGATCTCGTGCCTATACACTTGATCGTTACGGACGAAAGAGCGAACTCAAGGCGTCAAGTCATAGCTAGTCCAATCAAAACTCTAAGACAACTCAATCATGACACATGTCCAAGTAGTATAAAAGGAGACATGTAACAAGAGAAACAAGAGAATGACAACCAGAGATATCATCTCCCACAAAATAACATTAATATACGAACTCCAACTCAGAACGACCGTCCAGACCACCGCTGAACCACTATCTTCTACTCATGTTGTAACCCTCTAGACCAGCCTACGCGTAAATCCAAATCTAGGGGATCACATTTGTTACCAATTTTTTTATGGAAGTATTTAATGAATTAAAAATTTAAAATCGAGAGATAAGAGGTTCAAACATAAACGATTTAAGTTAACCAAAATAAACCATAATCCAAAATATGAAAGTACATCACAAGCCATATATGACAACATCATCGAGTATAAAATATGAAGTAACAAAATATAGGCTCATGTCACCGTAATAGAACAATCCAGAAGATAGAAACATTACAATAATTGATGTATCTCAAATGTGTCGATCCTCCAAATGCCAGGTCCAGAAGCCTATCCAAAATCTGAAAGTGAAGAGATTTGGGGTGTGAGCTTGAAAGCTCAGCGTGTTCCAATAGTGCAAGTAAAAACAGTTTATGTGCATACAATTTAGACAATAGTAGATATTTTATAGAACAAGTTATAAGAGCATCCATAGTTTTTATGTAATCCTATCTACCCTCCAACCAAACTTTAAGATACAGTCCCCCAAGACAACATCACATACATGCTTTAACCTGAGCCCATTAACAAGGGTACCATCCTAAGGGGATACCTTAGGTCACGGGTGAAATTACCCCAGCTGAAGCATGAGAACCTAATACGGGTGAAATTACCCCAGTGGAAGCATGAGAACCTAATACGAGCGAAATTACCCCAGCCGAAGCATGGGAACTGAACACGGGCGGAGTCACTCTAGCCGTAGTTGAGGATCCGAATATGGGCGTTAACCCTGGCCATTAGGCTAGGGTACCATCCTAAGGGAATACCTTAGGTCACGGGTGGAATTACCCCAGCCAAAGCATGGGAACCTTATACGGGCAGAATTACCAACCGGATCAGGGCTGAACCTTTATCACTTTATATCATAATCCAAGTACCCAAATGAAATGGTCTAGGCAGTATTACAGTATGTAGTAATAATTAGGAATAAAAGCAACTAATAACAGACATTTATAAGCAGGTAGCAGTAACCAGAGATCATGCTAGTCATATCAGGTATTAGGATATAAATCTGGCATATAATGTAGTCATGCTTAAGTTTAGAAAACATGTTATTTATGTACGAAAACAGGTATGCCAGTCATGTGCATATGATCAGTTTAGTAAAACATGCAGAATAATATGCAAAAATAGTTAAGTAGCACACAAGGAACACACCTCAAAAGCCAAGAAGGTCTGGTAATCTATTGGGCACTGGGACCACGCTCTGCTGTGGTGCTAGAACGGGTCACAATGGGCTCACACGGTTGAGCAAGTCGGGATGAGCCGAACTGAGCTGAATAGCGATCGCAAATATCTTGGGTACCTTAGACCATTTGAACTTTGGCGAAGGTTCGAGCGACTTCAATTGGATGATCAGAGGTAGGGCTGGAATCATCTAGCCGTGATGATGATCGTGGTATTATTGCTTTTTTCGATGGATGACGTAATCTATCGAGATCGACAACGGATTGAAGGGATTTAATCCCTAGGTTCGTCGATCCTTTGAACTCAAATTACCGGTGACCGACAAGGCTGATCGGCGATAGAGTTTGAGGGTTTTGCTCGAGAGGAACCGGGGAAGCTTTCGATGCCAGCGGTGAGCTGCACGGTACAACGGTGAGACAACAACGGTGAAATAGAAAATGGACGGTGAGAGAGATGATTTGGCGGAGATTTTTTTGGAGTGTTTTCAAAAATAGGAGCTGAAATGTCCCAAGAGTGGTTATATAATTTTGTAATAACCGAACCATAAAGGGTTTTCATTTGTTTTAGGAAGGCCATATCAGAAATAAGCTCTAACTTAGATGGCTGGGTAACCAGCCTTGGCACCATTAGGTTGTGTGCTTGATTCCCATAACCAGCAATCCCTCACTTACTTTATATATATATAGGTGTTACAATTGTTCACTTTGGCAATCAACAAAGTAAATTATTAATTTTGAGACATTAATTTGTATCAAATTAATTACTAATTTATTTAGTACAAAAAATAATATCCTCATTATTTTTTAAATGACAATTTAAGTAAGAAGCTGTAGCGATATCCCTTTTCTGCTAAAAATAAGTTTCAAGGTGTTTGTGGTTTTTTTGGGAATTTAAAAAATATGTTCCGTGGGGTTTTAGAAAAACCATATTTTATTTAAAAAATGGAGTCACCACCGGCCACTAAGGTAGGTCAGACACAGTAAAACTAGAGATTTGAAAACTTTTGGGTTCGGGAGTCGGTTACGGATGAGGAAGGATTAGCATCCCCACATCGCCCAAAATTGGTACTTTAATAATTACCCTTGACATTGGCCACGTTTACGCTCGAATAAAAGGGTGTCGCATTAACAATTAATATATCCGTATGCAACCTTAGAAAACATTATCAAACATACATATATAATTTAACATGATATTAATAAAATGCATGATCATAAATAAAGAATGACATGTCACAAGAACCAAGACTAAACATGAATATGAACACAAACATATAAATATGGTAAAAGAGAAAAAACATGCTTTAAAATTAAATAAATTAACTACAATATGTTTGGACACATAAAAACACAAATGCATGACATACATGTAATATGATACTAATAAATCAAAACAACATGTAAAGAACTAATACTTAATACCTTAACATATGACACAATCTACATGCTCAAATTAGAAACATATCATGAAATTAACATATAACAAATTTACCACCACACTAACATGTAACCTAAAAATGCGAAATGACCGTAAAACATGCTACAAAATATACATACACTATGGAAAAACTTGAACAAAGACATATTAGCATGGTAATACAAAAAAAATACACGTACTAAAAACAGCAAATAGAATAAAGCACGAAGAAATAAAATAAACACGCAAAAACACATATATATATAACATGAATAAACAAACTAAACATAATAAAAAAACATATGCATCAACAATACTAATGAACCTAATATGCAAACTAAAATACATCTAAACATGATATTTTAACAATAATAAATAAACTGCAAAAGGACCAAAATGAGAAAAAATGAAATGGAAGGCAGAAATGAAACAAAAGCAAAAGCCCATTTAAGGACCTGATTACAAACCGGAGAAAAACCTGGAGGACTAGACATGTAATAAACCAAGGGGCAAGCTCAGACTGAAAATGTTGAAAATGTAGAGGGACTTCAGCCGTAATTATGCCTTTAAAAATTTGATTTAAAGGGCTTAGGGACTGGATTAAAATTTTTGAAAAACATGCAATGGCCATTAGTGTAAATTAAAATGGGGAAGGGTATCGGAGCAAAATCAAAAACATGGAGGGACTAAAATGTAATTTTACCATTTTTAAAATTTATTGGTCCATAAAAAAACCTTTCGGCCCAAAATTTGCCTCTTTGGTATTTAAAATTTTTGTTTTAAAAAAACCTTTCTCCATTCATTTTTCTCTCAACCCAAACCCCTCAAAACCTAGAAAACCTTTCTCGGCCGTCGTCATTTCCAGAAATCGGCGGTGGTTCGGCTATTCAAACCACCGCCCTTAGCCTCCGGCCACCGCTAATTGGTGTCAGAAATACAAAAAGGCACCATTTTTAGAAAACAAATCGATCAAACAATCCAAACCCTCCATCTATTTTGTATACTAAAACTATATTCGTTAAAAAACTGTTTATTACTCCAATCATCCACCCGACTCACCATGCATGGTCAGAAATACGGCCGTGAGGCTTTTAGCCGGACAACGACCAAGAAGGGTATATTTTTCCTTTTTATTTGTATTATTGTTTTATCTTTTCGATATGCATGTGAGAAAAAAAAATTAGAAGAAGAGGATACCTCTGTAATTTCCTTTTTTATTTCGAATCCCCAATCCAGTGTGTACCCGGCTTTGATTCCTACAACTGCATATATATCCACATTTTCGATTTGATCTTTGTTTACAACCTTAAGTTACATTTAATGAAAATACTGTGTTTATGATTTAGATCTGATATCTCTGTTTTTCTATGTTTTGTGGCCATGCTAGGTTGGTGAGAGGTCGGTGAGGAAGGATCTGTACGGTAGTACAGAAACCTTAGGTGGCCAGACACGTGGCTCGGTTGGTGGAGATCTCTCGGCTGACCTTATTCTTGGCCGTTGGATCAGATTCGATCCAACGGCTGAGATTGACCAAAGATGGACGGCTAGGATGGCCCCTGGGAGACGACGTGGCATCCCACGATGAAGCCACGTAGCACGTGGAAGATAACCGGTCTCGCGCATTTTGATACGGATGGTTGGCGCGTGCATCATACATGGAGGCTGAAGGAGCATCATCTTTGATCTAGACCGTTGGATCAAATTTAATCCAACGACCCCGATTGGGCTGCGCAAAATAAGATACAATAATTAAGGTTCCAGATATTTTTAGGGTTTTTAGTTATCAAAAGGCTTGAGCGGTTGGGCCTATGTAAACATTTTTTGGGTTTTAAATATTTGTACATGGACTTGGACACTCTAATAAACAATATGGGCTTTGAAATATTTGGATTGGTTTCTTTCTTTTTGCTTGCAACCCAATAATTAATAATAATAATAATAAATAACATGCAATACAATAATAATAGGTATATTCACATACATATCCATACATATAAACATATATTCATGCAATTTAAATACATCAGGATAATAAATACTCACATTAACATATACATATACATATACATACACATACACATATAAGTATTAACACGGACATACATATGCAATATTAATACACTCATATAAGACACACATTCATATAATCATACATACAATGTACAGACATGTATACATTTTAAATACACAAATATAAATTATTGACAACATATATAAATATAACATTGATAAACATATTCATATACCACCCATACATACTAACACATACATGTACATATACTCATACATATGTTTAAATATACATTACCATACATACTTATATATATATATATTAATTCATATATATAATAATTATTATAACTGAAACCGTTTACTGCTTATGAGCTGTCTGACATATATATTTTTGTCATCACCTTTATCTTATACATTGAGGGATCGTTTCTCTGATTAGGTGCCTAATAATATCCGCGACCTTGTGTTCTGGATCTTATCTCTGAAGTAATACATAGAAATTTTGTTGCTTTAATTTGTCAATTTGTTGATCGACATTCCACTGAAGAACGCCATTTAGATTAACATACAGGATCTTGAAATCAGTATCTTAGTATAACAACAGAATAGAAGCTCTTGATATCAAGTGCAAAAGCGTCTTAGATTCAACCGTTCAACGACCCTTTCAAGCATAGCTTTAGTCCATAAGGATTTTGAATGTTGCGGCAATTCAAGGCTGTGAAGTCTTCCCAAATGACTCGGTTCATCCTCATGATTACCGTGTTGCTGCATAATACTACTATTTCTCAATTCTCATTATTTGCTCTGGCCTAAAAAGGGTGGACTTGTTTGACCACTCGAGCGCAGAAATATCATTCTAAGAATAAAGTTCTAGATGGGCGTATGTTAATTATACTTATGCTATTGTTTATTTTTCTCTTCTTTTTCTTTCTTTCTCCTTTTTCTCTTTTTTCTTTTTTTTCTCTTTTTTTTCTTTTTCTTTTTCTTTTTCTCTTTCTTTTTCTCTTTTTTTTCTTTTTTCACGCGTTTGTCATTATTTTTGAGGAAATCAACTCGTCATAGTCCTTTGTCTTGAAGACAACGATGGAGCAAACAACATTACCCCAAGTTACTCGGCATAGTCACGATTTAAAAATATTACCATCACTCATGAAGCTAAGGTTTCTGGACTTGGATGGTATATTGCAACCTTATTGCTTCAGCAGAGTGCCCCAAGTTACTCGGCATAGACCCTTGTTACCTTCGGGCAAAGAGTAGCAAGTTTAATTGTACACAACATGCAAGACAAAGCTCGGGTGTAGAGCTCGATGATCATGATGCAACACATGTCGGTGATTCCATAGAAATTAAATGAGCAATTAATTCAAAGCCACCAATTATAGAAGCCCGTACAATTAAAGTCGTATTTTCAAGAACGAACAAATTGAGTGAAGTCAATTTAAATTTCAAAATTTCCATCATTAAAAGCAACATAGATTTTCTTGGCTTAACTCTCTTTTTGTAAAAACAAAAATTATCCCCAGCTGTAGTGACCTTTTAAAATTAAGAGTTTCGAAGGAGATCGCTAAAAAATGAGTAATAAGTTTCCTTTAATCTTTTCTTTGAAAATTTTTGGAAAATGGGAAATTCTTTGAAAAGTCCGTGTTTTGGAAAATGAAAAAGACTTGGAGTCGCCACCGGCCACTAAGGTAGGCCGGACACCATAAAACCAGAGATTCGTAAAAAAGAGGTTCGGGAGTTGGTTATGTGTGGGGAAGGATTAGCACCCCATCACGCCTGGAAATCGGTGCCAAAATATATGTTGCCTTTAATTTGATGGAAATTGTCGAAACTTAAATTGAATTTAATTAAATGGTTCGTAATTGAAAATAAAATTTAATTAGATGGGCTTTGTTGGTAAATTTGAATTAATTAAACATTTAATTAATAAGTGTGACGAAACCTCAGACCATAGATTAAACCGACATCGAATAAACCTGACTACCGTGTTAATTTATGGTTCGAACTTCGTTCATCACCTTTATGCATGATGCAAGCAGTTAAACATGATGGAATGACTTGTCAAAATTTAAATTCGTTTTAAATTGTATTTACCTTTAGACAATACGAATTAATTCGAATATTTGGCCAGCATCTAGTGAGCAAGGACTGTTACGGCACAAATATCAAAATTAATAAATATCTCCATTTTATAATTAAAGTTGATTAATTACATGCAATGTCCAATTAAAATATTAGAGGTCTAATGAATGACAGTTGTAATGCATGGCATAGAAAGGCACAAAAATAAAGCCCTAGGCCTACTAGAGTCCTAGCCTAAAAAGGCCCACTAGAGTCCTAGCCTAAAAAGTCCCAAGTTGTTGGAAATCCATTTAGTGATCTAAATATTAACTAGATTAGACTAATAATTAACCCTAAATTAATTAATCCTAAAAACTAAAAAGAACATAAAATTTTATTGGTTATCTTAAACCATCAATTCAATTAATTTTGAACTAGAATCCCAATGAGCCAGGGAAACTATCCAAAATCAGTTGAATTAACTAGTCATGATTTTGAATTAGGTGATCTACATGAAAATTCAATTTTATCCCTAAAATAATTAAGATTTGTTCAACCAATTTAATACATTTAACATTTACCCCAATGAGCCAAGGGCGAATTTAAATGGATTAAATTAATTTGAACCTAAAGTCTAACTAAGGCTCTAAACTAAACCTAAATTTAATTTAATTAATTTAAAGCCTATGCCCCAATAAAATGAGCACATAGTTTATATTAATTAAATTAAATTCGAAACCCTAAACTAATCCTAAAGGGCCTTAACTAAAAAAGAAGTCTACCCTAAAAATAAAGGATAATCAAAACTTGCAAACGAGACATATAATTAAAAGGATAAATAAATACATAGATAGCATACAATTAAAGGAATAAAATAAACATGAAATGCAAAAAAAAAAACACACACAAATAAATCTAAAGGACCCAAATTAAAAAACACGATCTAGGGGCTTGAAAGGTAACCTGAAGAAACAGGGAGGGACCAAAAAGGGGATTTCACACTGGATTCAAAACTTAATGCACAAAAATCTAAAAACTGGAAGGACCAGGTTGGTAATTAACCCATTTAAAAGAATTCAGTTTAAAAGAGGACAAAATCGAAAGGTTTAAAACGTCATTGGGCCGAGGGGAGGATTTTAAGAGACAGAAAGGCTTAAAAAAGAGTTTGAAAACATGGAAGGATCAGTTGCGAATAAAACTGTTTTGAAGATGTCTTATAGGATTTTAGGGACTAAATCGAGACATCAAAAATGACGGGCTTGAAAAAGAGCAAACAAGTGACCAAATTGAATAACACTGGAAACACAAGGGAGGGATGAAGGAAAAACTGAAGGACAGAATGGTTTAAAGGGTGATAAAACCCGTTTTCATACTTGGTATAAATATCAAAAACAAAAACAAAAACAAAAACAGATTTCATTTTCATTCACTTCCTAAACCAGATCAAAACCAGCTCCTAGAGACTCTCTGGTCTCTCTCCTAAATCTGATGAACGGCGCTATTCATCGGGGCGAAGCCCAGAATCTGGCCGCCACAAAACCTATCCGGCCGCTATACATCAACGCCAGAGATCTGAACCGACACACCAAAAAAACTCTCCTCACCTCCCCTCCCCGAATACGAACCTGAGCCTAGTTTTGCAAGATTCAACCCCACCCGGCCTAAATCCACTTAAACAGAGACCCTCAACTCTCCTTCCAGATCTGGGTTCTCTTTTGAAAACCAAGAGGCTTTGGACCTCAACCGGCTCACCTCTACGGCCAAAGGCCTAAGGCTTGTTTCCGGTGAACAGAACCGAGGACCGACGACCTTGAAACGAAGGGGTAAGACTCTCTCTCTTAGCTCTAGGGTTTTCTTGAGATATTATGGGGATGCATGCATAATGAAAGAAGGCAATATACCTCTGAAGGGTTCTGTCTTTTTTGTATTTCACTTTTTTCAACTTCCAAAACTTAGATTACAATGGGGGATGCTTGGTTTTATAACCAAACGTGTTACATGAAAGAAACAAATAAAATTCTTGCTATGAACTTGTCTGAAATTCGCCGAAATCTATTGGAAACTTGCTTGATTTTTTTCTTATTGCAGTTTCTGTTTCCCTTGATCTATATAAGATTCTTTTGTTGATGTTCGGTCTTGTTTTGGTTGCATGTTCACGAGGCCGTTCGATGAGGAGGAGGGGACCAGAGGGATTTCGTTTTCGGCAGCTGAGGCATCAGAGTCCAGAAGATGCGCGTAGGAATCTGGAGCATCAATACGTGTGATACACGTGCGCGTGGTGGAGCAGAATGGTCGCGCGCAGGCGCGTGGAAAGTCTGGAACCTTCCATCTTCAGATCCGGGCCGTTGGTTGAACTTGCAGATCCAACGATTGATAAAGATGCGGCGCTAGGGCTATGTGAGATCCATCCTAGGGTTTCCTTCAGTGATAATCTGGACTGTCAGATCTTGCCAAATCTGACGGCTGATGTGTGGCTACGCAAGAAACATAAAAATTGTATTAGGGCAGATTAGGGTTTCATTTTAATTTTGGGCCTATCGGGCCGTGTAACTATTTATTATGCATTTTGGATTTTAAAAATGTAATGGACTGTCTCTTAAAGAACATTAGGCTTTAGTTATTATTTAATTAATTATGGGGCTTTTAATAAATACTATTTAGTTAATGTTTTGTATGTTTTTTTTGTTTTTTAGTCTGATAATAACATATTAATATATAATAATATATAGTAATATAATATAAAATAATAAAACAACCTAAATAATATTATAATATTAACATAATACGAATTAAAATAAAACTAAAGAAATTTTGTTTTTCTTGAATCACTGAGTAATATATAGTTATATATAATAGTATTACATTAACCGAATATACAAATAATATTTTTTTGGGATTTTAATTGTAAATAAATAGTAGTAAAAATAAAATAATACTTATAATATTTTTGGGGGTTTTTACACAGTGACATAATATAATAATACTAATAACTAGTAATATAACAATGATATTTTTTAGTTTTTTTGCAATAATAAATAACAATTATACTAACAACTTAAGCCCATTATTTAAATATTTACAAAAAATAAACCCGAATAAAATTAGTGATTACAATTGCCCTCTTTACTTATCCTTGTAGAACAAAAATAAAGCAAAGACCATAAGCACTGATTTTATTCGACTTCCCTGTATGGAGATTTCGAGCTGCAAGTCCCTCTAAAAAAGAAATGTTCGCCCTTCCTCTTCCAGACATCCAAGAGCTCCAAATTCTTCCCATGCCAGGCCTAAAGAAGAGAAGCCCCTAAAGTGATGCCTCGATCCTCGACCGTCTTGCACCAAATGACATATCGCTTTGAGTCTTCTAGAATGCCCTCGATCTTTATCGCCTTGGCCTGGGGTGATCTCTCGCCTTGAGGATCCCTCCTGTTGATGTCCTAATTGTTGGTTGTCTGGACACCAAATGATATCCCCCTTTGAGTCTTCTGAAACGCCCTCGATCTTCCTTGTCTTGGCATGGAGTGGTCTCTCACCTTGAGGATCCCTCCTGTTGATGTCCCGATTGCTGGTCGTCTTGACACCAAATGATATACCGCTTTGAGTCTTCTAAAATGCCCTCGATCTTTCTCGTCCTGACATAGAGTGGTCTCTCGCTTTGAGGATCCCTCTTGTTGATGTCTCGATTGCTGGTCGTCTTGACACCAAATGATATCACGCTTTGAGTCTTCTGAAATGCCCTCGATCTTCCTCGTCTTGGCATGGAGTGGCCTCTTACTTGAGGATCCCTCCTGTTGATGTCTCGATTGCTGGTCGTCTTGACATCAAATGATATCCCCCTTTGAGTCTTCTAAAGTGCCCTCGATCTTCCTCGTCTTGGCATGGAGTGGTTTCTTACCTTGAGGATCCCTTATGCTGATGTCCCAATTGCTGGTCGTCTCGACATCAACTGATATCCCGCTTTGAGTCTTCTAGAATGCTCTCGCTCTTCATCGTCTTGGCATGGGATGTTCATAACTCCCAAATAGCTAAAAGATTTATTGATTCTTTGTTGATATCCCCTTTTTCTTTTTTGTTGTTTCTCAGATACCTGAAAGAAACAAACACAATGATTTGATGATGCTAGTTAGCATGCTCCTACCTTAAGGATGTCTAACTATTCATGATGCATGAGTGCAATCATTTTTTAGAATTGTTGGGGAAAACCCTTGCTTTTTGGTCGATCACCTTTAGCTTCCATGGGCCTTTTGTCTTTGCAGAATCTTTATCTTTTGTCTTATCTCGAAAAGGTATGGCTAATTTGCACTGGTCGGAACACAATATGTCGCTTCCTTGAGGTCCAATTCTATATCATTGTCCCTACTTCATCTGGACTTGAATGCTGTCTCTTCAATGTCTCTTTATGACGAGGTCTTCAACATTATGGTGAACCCATGCCCTCAAGTCTCAAAACTTTTCCTGCTTCTATGAGGTTCGATCTTCACTTTCCTGAGCCAGACAATATTTCTTTTTCTTTACTGGATCTCTCCCTTGTTTCCTCTTGAAATGATCTTTGACTTGCTCCGGTCAAAATCGAATAAATTATTTGCTGAAGTCCAAATTCTTGACATCACCCTTACTCAACTGTTATCTCTTCTATGACTCTTTATGATGAGCCTCATCATGCCCCACAAGCTTCCAAAGGTGTTGAACCAGACTTTTGTACCCCCGGACATTTCTGTATCAAAGTTGGACAAGATAGTGGGGCATATCACCGCCTATAACCATATAATATTCAGTGATGATAAGATCCCTGAAGGAGGAATGAGGTCCACCAAAGCTCTTAACATCACAACCTACTACAAGGGATATGTGTTACCGGGGGTATTGATTGACAACGGGTCAGCACTGAACGTGCTACCTATGGTGACTCTGCAGAAGCTACCAATAGATAATTCTCACCTAAAGCCTTGTCATAAATCCGTGAGAGCCATCGACGACACACAAAGAGGAACACTAGAAAAGATTGAGGTGCCTCTATTGATTGGGCCGACTGAGTACGTGATCGACTTCGTGGTGATAGACATAAAACCATCCTACAACTGCTTATTGGGAAGGCCATGGATCCACTCTACAGGAGCCGTCCCCTCATCACTGCATCAGAAATTAAAATTCTTGATCGAAGGCAAGTTGGTCACAGTGGAGGCTGAGCATGAGATCATTACTTCGGTGACATCAGACGCCCCCTACATCCAAAATGATGAGGATGCTACAGAATGCTCTTTTCGAGCATTAGAGCTGGTGAACGCCACATTCGTCGCAGAAGGTAATCGGATCCCCTGCCCCAAGTTATCTAATTGCACCAAGATGACCGTTGCTGAAACTCTGGGCCGAGGAGCCAAAGCAGGAAAAGGGTTAGGGAGAAGATTGCAAGGGAGCCTATGAGCCAGGAGCGTAATAACCTAGAAGGACCGCTTCGAGCTGGGTTACAAACCAAGTACCCAGCAAAGAAATGAAGAATACAAGAGAAAGGAAGAACAAAGAAGAGACAAATTTAAGAGAGATGACATTCCATGGAGACCAATGTCTTTCCCTAGTTTGAAAAACACTTTTGTCTCCGGAGGATTCTGCCAACCAGGATAGGAAGTCGAAGAAGCAATTAAGGAAAATGACATACTCAACGAGAAAGAAATGTTTAATGAATCACTTGAGGGGATGTCCATCAACATGATAGCTGGAAATGACCAAGTCAACAGTATGTTGACCAACATCCGCCCCTGCCGCCCCGGGGAAACTCTTGATAACTAGAGCCACATTAATCTAACTGTGGTTTTTAGGACTAGATCTGAGTAATACTCCGAATCAACCTTTTTGTTCTTGCCCATAAACATGGGGATCTTTTGTATAGGGCACCTATGTTAACTTTTTGTCTGAAATGAAAAGATACCTTCCCCGTTTTCTCAAATGGCAAACATCTCATTTGTTTCATTCATTCATTATTCATTATTCATATTCATTCACCTTATATAAAACCATTCTCTTCCCAATACATTCGTTCTCATTTAATGCAGGTCTCCCGTAATTAACTGTATGAATGGTGTCGAATCCAATCCCGAAGCAGATTTTGAATGCCCCGAGATCTCAGCATGAATTGAAGAAGAGGACGGTGAGATAGAATGTGAGATCCATGTAGAGCTGATGAGGAAGATGGCCAACGAAGAAAGGCAAATCATGCCCCACCAAGAAGAAACAGAAGTTGTAAACTTGGGGACTGAAGAAGAGAGAAAAGAAGTAAAAATCGGGATGACATTTTCCTCAAAAACCAGACACGAACTGATAGCCCTACTCCAGGAATTCAAGGATGTTTTCGCCTGGACTTATCAAGATATGTCGGGTTTGAATACTGACATAGTGGTACACAAACTAACGACGAAGCCAGAATGCAAACCTATACAGCAAAAACTCTAGAGAATAAGACCAGACATGTTGTTAAAGATCAGAGAAGAGGTGAAAAAGCAGTTTGATGATGGCTTCTTAGAGGTGGCCAAGTACCCTGAATGGGTTGCAAACATCGTACCAGTACCGAAGAAGGATGGGAAGGTCCGTATGTGTGTAGATTATAGGGATCTTAACCGAGCTAGCCCTAAAGACAACTTCCCCTGCCACATATTGACACGCTCATTGTTCTAATTCATGGACGGCTTCTCGATGTACAATCAGATAAAGATGGACTCGAACGACATGGAGAAAACCACATTCGTGACCATGTGGGGTACTTTTTGCTATAAGGTGATGCCTTTCGGGCTCAAGAACGCGAGAGCGACTTATCAAAGAGCGATGGTGACTTTTTTCTACGACATGATGCACAAGGAAATAGAGGTATACGTGGATGATATGATCGCTAAGTCCTGAACAGAAGAATAGCACCTACAGAACTTGAGAAAACTATTCTAAAGACTACGAAAATACCAGCTGAAGCTTAACCCGGCCAAATACACATTTGCCGTTACGTCTGGAAAACTCTTGGGGTTTATGGTGAGTAGAAGAGGGATTGAGATCGATCCAGATAAGGTGAAAGCCATCCAGGATCTCCCACTGCCCCATACTCAGAAGGAAGTTCGTGGTTTTCTGAGGAGGTTAAATTATATCTCCCGTTTCATCTCCCAGTTAACAGATAGGTGTGGCCTAGTCTTCAGACTACTTAGAAAGAATAATACATGCATCTAGGATGAAGAATGTCAAGAAGCCCTAAAGAAGATCAAAAGGTACCCGACGAATGCTCCGATTTTAGTCGCGCCGGTATCAGGCAGGCCTTTAATCCTCTACCTGACAGTCTTTGAGAATTCAATGGGTTGCGTATTGGGGCAACACGATGAGTCGGGGAAGAAGGAGCGAGCCATCTACTACCTAAGCAAAAAGTTCAATGATTGCGAAACGCGGTACCCGCCAATTCAGAAGCTATGTTGTGCTTTAGTTTGGGCCACCAAACGGCTTAGGCAATACATGCTATACCATACCACATGGTTGATATCCAAGTTAGACCCCTTAAAGTTCCTAATGGAAGCGCCATCACTAATAGGGAGGATGGCCCGCTAGCAGATGCTCTTATCCGAATTTAACATTGTGTATGTAAGCTAGAAAGCCGTGAAGGGAAGTGCCACAGCGGATTTCCTAGCTTGTCGTGCTTTGGACGATTATGAGTTGTTGAACTTTAATTTCCTAGATAAATACTTGATGTGTATTCCAACCGAGAAAGATGTTTCAGATGACAACTCATAGAAGCTTTACTTTGATGGAGCCTCCAACGCCCTCGGACACGGGATAGGGGTCGTGCTAATTTCTCAAGAGAATGTCTATTATCCCTTCACCAGCAGACTAGAGTTCTTCTGCACCAACAATATAGCCAAATATGAAGCCTGTGTTATGGGACTGAACGCAGCTAGTGAAAGAAAGATTAAGGAACTTCGAATATTCGGAGATTCATCCTTAGTGATTTACCAGTTGCGCGGAGAATGGGAAACCGGGGATTCGAAGCTGGTCAAATATTATGAATTGATCCAGGAGCTCATCAAGGAGTTTGAAAAGACCAGTTTCAATTACCTTCCCAGAGAAGAAAATCAGATGGCAGACACCTTTGCAACCTTGGCTTCCATGTTCAAAGCAAACACGGGGGCATAAATGAAGCCCATTAAGATGCAGACTTTTGAAAGGCCGGCTCATTGTTGTAATGTGCAAGAAGAGATTGATGGCAACCCGTGGTACTATGACATCTTACAGTATGTCAAGTCTCAAAAGTATCCCGAAGGTGCAAATGATAATGACAGGAAAACACTCAGAAAAATGGCAGCGGGATACGTTCTGGATGGGGAGATCCTATATAAAAGAAGCCATGATCAGACATTATTGAGATGTGTGGATGCCATGGAGGCGAAGGAGATTTTAGTAGAGGTACACGATGGTCTATGTGGGACGCATGCCAACGGGCTGTCTATAGCACAAAAAATTATGAGATATGGCTATTTTATGGTCGACCATGGAGGGAGATTGCATTGATTACGCCAGAAAATACCACAAATGCCAAATTTATGCTGACAAGATTCACGCCCCTCAGTTATCTTTACAAACTATGAATTCTCCGTGGCCTTTTGCAGCATAGGGCATGGACGTCATTGGGCAGATTCACCCGAAGGCTTCCAACGGACACTATCTTATTTTGGTCTTCATAGACTACTTCACTAAATGGGTGGAGGCAACATCTTATGCCAACATCATAAGGACGATGGTATGCAAATTCCTAAAGAAAGAGATAATTTGTCGATACGGTTTGCCAGAAAGGATTATCACCGATAACGCTTCCAATCTGAATAACAAAATGATGACGGAGGTGTACAACCAATTCAATATAACACACCATAACTCCACAGCCTATCGCCCTAAAATGAACGGGGCAATGGAAGCAGCAAATAAGAACATAAAGAAGATCATCGCGAAGACGACAGATACCTATAAGGATTGGCACGAGAACCTGCAATTCGCCTATAGGTCATCCGTTTGTACATCGACAGGGGCAACACCCTATTCTTTAGTAAATGGCACCGAAGCAGTACTCCCCATTGAGGTTGAGATTTCGTCGCTCCGGGTCCTAAATGAAGTAAAATTGGAAGAATCCGAATGGGTGCAAGCCAGATTCGACCAGTTAAATCTCGTCGAAGAAAAGAGGCTAAAGACCATCTGCCATGGTCAAATGTACCAAAAACGGATGATGCGGGCATACAACAGGAAGGTACGCCCGAGAGAATTCAAAGAAGGGGATCTGGTGCTTAAGAAGATCCTCCTGATTCAGAAAGATTCTTGGGGAAAGTGGATGCCCAATTGGGAGTGGTCATACGTTGTTAAGAAGGCCTTTTCAGGAGGAGCCTTAATCTTAAACGAAATGGATGGAGATGAGTTGAAAAATCCTATAAATTTTGATGCCGTTAAGAAGTACTATGTTTGAAAAAGAAGAAGAAGAAGAAAAAAAAAGAAAAAGAAATAAGAGAGGTGGAATGAAAATCTGAAAGGGTGTTTCAAAAAAAACAAAAAAAACAAAAAAAGGGAGAGCTCAGGGCGAAAACTTGAAAAATAGCGTCTTGAAGCAAATGAAGGATCCAAGTCGAAAACCCGTAAAGGGCGACTCAGATAAATTTGGAGGTTGGACCTCTGGAGAAAGGAGTCGTCCCTATGAGCCCCATGAAGAAGAAGTTCCATGAAAAGATTCTACTTCGGTTGACAATATCGTGCATCATTCATACTGTGGATACTGTGAGGTTTTGCATTTCATGTCTGGCTTTTCCTTTTCCTTAAGTTTCCATGACCTTCTCAAAATTGTTCCAAATCCTTAATAATAATAAAATCACATTTTTGAGCTTTCGTTCCTTGTCTTCTTGTTATTTGCCATAAACATCATGCAAATAAGTTAACATAGGCTTATGATAAACAATAGATTTCTGAGCATTACTGTGATCTAACCCTGAAGATTCAGGTGATTAGAAAATGGTGTTGACCTTGCCCTCCAGCTGCCTACATGATGTATGATGAAACAGGGCGAGCAGAAGTCTTCAAGCACCAGGGTAAGATGACCAATGGCGCATGCCCTGCTTCTTTAAAGAAAGCATTCGAGATAACAAAAGAGATTTCCCAGGTGAAAACTCGGAAGGGCACCTCAAAAAAAAGGAAAAAAAAGAAAAAGAAAAAAAAAGAAAAAAACATAAGAAGTGAAAAACAAACAAACAAACAAGAAACCTCTAAAGTGAAAACCTAAAAGGGTACTTTAGAACCCCAAACCAGAAATTCAGAAAAAAAAGGTTGGAATGGTTGAACCCAACAGTGAAATATGGTATCGCCTCTAGAAGAAGAAAAAAAATGAGAAAGCAAGCAGCGTAGAGTCGAGATTGACTGGGGGCCAAAGCAGACGCACCAAGATATTGACACTCATGCATCACGAATAGTTAGACATCCCTAGGATTAGGAGCATGCTAACTCATTTGCCATAGCATCTTGTCTTATTCTAGACATGTATCTGCAGATTTAAAGAAGCATCGATAGCCATTTTGGCGTGAATCCCAAATGTGAAGATAAAGGTTCTATATAGGAAGGGCCTATATTTTCAAGTGCCCGCAGCGAGAAGTTCTATATAGGAAGAATCCGCCACTCCGAGGCTTCAGGAGCTGCAAGTTTTATATAGGAAGGGCTTGTAGCTCCATGGTGAAGACTAGCAGTTCTATATAGGAAGAACTCCCAGCCGAAGGAATTCACCCATGGCACAGAAGGTTTTATATAGGAAAAACCCGCTATGTTGAAGGCGAAGAGTCCTATATAGGAAGGGCTCCGAGCTTTACTGTCTCAGAGTGAGAGGTTTTATATAGGAATAATTTGTAGCTCTGAGATTTCAGAAGCTAAAAGTTCTATCTAGGAAGGACTTGCGGCTCTAGGATTTGAAGACTAGCAATTCTATATAGGAAAAACTCCCAGTCGAAAGAATACATCCGTGGCGCAGAAGGTTTTATATAAGAAAAACCCGTCGCGTTGAAGGCGAAGATTTCTATATAGGAAGGACTCCAAGCTTTACCATCTCAGAGTAAAAAGTTCTATATAGGAGGGACTCATAACTCGAGGCTTCAGAGTGAAGGGTTCTATATAGAAAGAGCCTATAGCTCCAAGATCGGAAGGTGAAGAGGTTCTATATAGGAAGAACTTACGAGCTCGAAGATTCAGCTGAGGAAGAGCGGAGAGTTTCAGAAGAACACGTGACTCCAAAGCTACAAATAGAGAAGTCGGATAAAAATGAGTGCTTATGATCTTTGCTTTGTTCTTGTTCCACAAGAACAAGCAAAGAGGGGCAACTGTAATCACTCATTTTTTTATCTGTGTTTGTTAATATTGTGCCGTACTAATATAATAATAGTTAATATTGTCGTGTGTTTACATATATGTATGTGTGTACGTGTGATTAATGTATACGTAATATCTGTATGTGTGGATATTTATGTTGATTATGTGTATGATTGTATATGTATGTATGATCGTATATGATATTAATTAAAATATGTAATATATTAATTTTCATATATATGTTTGCATGTCTGTATTATTAAAGTCATTATTACGTATACGAAAGAGTATTGCATGAATTGTATATGTGTGTATGTAAGCATGTATGTGTATGCTATATACGTATGTGTCCATGTACGTGTACGTTTGCATGCGTGTATATATACGTATTAATTATTATTATTATTAGTATTATTATTACTATTGTAAACAGATAAAGTGTCATAAACCCAAAAAGTAATAAATTAATATCCAGCCCATGTACAAAACCTACAAATTTTACATTGGGCCACATCCTAAGAAACCCTAACCCATGGCAAATATTAGAACCCTGATGCCCTACTTTCATCTTGCGTAGCTGTACAAGGGCCGTTGGATCAGATATGGATCCAACGGCCACAGATGAAGCATGAAGACCCTTCATCTACCGCGTGAAGCCCACGCACAGGCTGTTGGATTACCCACTCGTGTGTATGAGACACGTACAAGGCCGACCATCCTCTCCAGGCCACGTAGTGCAATCCAAGGTCGCTACATCATTTCTGAGGCCTCATCTCAGCCGTCTGACCATCGAGCAATCCTAACCATTGGATTAGATTTGATTCAATGGCTCGGAATGGTTCTGGCAGTGATAATCGTTTCATCTCCCGAGACGCCAGTCCACGTAGCCGAGCGGTCATCTTCCCCATACCACCGTACCAACCACCAAACATGGTCGGGCATGCCAAAGATACAAAGAAATGAAAGGGCGTCAGAACAAAATCAGATCCAAAATATATCTTATGTACTAGTTTTTACCAAAAACACAAATCAGGGCATGATATATGTAAACCAACAAAAAGTGTAATATCATCAGAGTTTCTAAGAAAATGCAAAAAAAGAACCAAGTTTCAGTGGTAATCTCTTTTTTTTTCTTTCTTTCCTGCATGCATGTAAAGTAAAAAATACAAAATAATAAAAAAGGGAGAAGAGTTGAGAGGTTCTTTACCCTCGTCGTCAGTGGATCTCTCAACGCCAGTGATAAGCCGCATTAGTTTCCAAAACTGAACATGGTGAACTGAAAAGGGAGAGATGTTTCTTTTGGTCTCGGGTTTTTTTAGAAAAATGGTTTTCGCTTTCGTATTTTCCTAGATCTGGGTAAAAGGGAAGTCCCTTTTTTAAATTTAAGTTTGGATTTGGGTTTGGGTTGGAGTAAGGTTTGTTTTGGTGGTTGTCTCGACATCAACTAATATCCCACTTTGAGTCTTATGGAATGCTCTCGCTCTTCATCGTCTTGGCATGGGATGTTCATAACTCCCAAATAGCTAAAAGATTTCTTTATTCTTTGTTGATATCCCCTTCTTCTTTTCTGTTATTTCTCAGATACCTGAAAGAAACAAACACAATGATTTGATGATGCTAGTTAGCATGCTCCGACCTTAAGGATGTCTAACTATTCATGATGCATGAGTGCAATCATTTTTTAGAATTGTTGTGGAAAACCCTTGCTTTTTGGTCGATTACCCTTAGCTTCCATGGGCCTTTCGTCTTTACAGAATCTTCATCTTTTGTCTTATCTAAAAAAAGTATAGCTAATTTGCACTAGTCGGAACACGATCTGTCGCGTTCTTGAGGTCGAATTCTAGATCATTGTCCCTACTTCATCTGGACTTGAATGTTGTTTCTTCAATGTCTCTTTATGATTGGGTCTTCAACATTATGGTGAACCCATGCCCTCAAGTCTCAAAACTTTTCATGCTTCTATGAGGTTCGATCTTCACTTTTCTGAGCCAGACGGTATTGCTTTTTCTTTACTGGATCTCTCCCTTATTTCCTCTTGAAAGGATCTTTGACTTGCTCCGGTCAAAATCAAATCTATTATTTGCTGAAGTCCAAATTCTTGACATCACCCTTACTCAACTGTTATCTCTTCTATGACTCTTTATGATGACCCTCATTCTACCTCGGCATAGGGATGAACACATGCCCTACAAGCTTTCAAGCTTTCCGTACTTCGACATGGTCCAATTTTTAATTTTCTGAACCAAACAAAGTATTTCTTCTGTCTGAATCTTCAACTTTTGCTTCAATTTGAAAGGACATTGTTGCCCCACACTGGTCATACAAAATTTATCGCTCTCACTCAACTTGGGCTCAATTGTCACCTTTTCTACGACTCTCTTTCTTCTACCTTGACATCGGGGTGAACACCGTGCCCTCCAAGTTCCCAAATTTTCTTTCTTTTTGGTAAGATCCAAAATCTTCACTATTCTGGGCCATACAAAATGTTACGGCAGAAAATTGCTTCAAATCTCTAAACTGTCTGGTATATTAAATCTTGGGATTCCAACCACTGATAAATTATTACTTCATTCTAGGCCAACCACGTAAATCTTTGACCTAACACTCCAACTGCAGGGCCATACAGGGAGCCAATCTTCTCATTCTTTACCTTGGTAGCACCTCAAAAATTTACATCTCAATCGGCTTCATTTTGGCAGTCGAGCTTGCCTCAAACATGGCAGCCAGAGTTGCTAGGGCATCAGCCATCTAAATATCCTCTCTTGGTAGATAAACAAAGCTGATTTCTTCAAAATCTCTAACCAAATCCTGTACCAAACCATAGTATTTGACGAGCTTCTGATCTCTTGTTTCCCATTCTTTCCAGAGTTGCTAGGTCACCAAGGATGAATCTCCACAGACCTGAGGCACCTTAACTTTTCCTTCTATGGCCGCCCGGAGTCCCATAACACATGCTTAATGCTCGGCTATGTTATTTGTACAAAAGAATTCCAATCTTCTGGTAAGGGGTAATAAACTTCCTCTAGAACAATTAATAATGCCCCTATCCCACAGCCTAAGGCGTTAGATGCCCAATCAAAATAGAGCTTCCACAATTCATTGGTAGAACTCACCTTAAATAAAGCCCAATCATGTCTTCATCTGGAAAACTAAAATCTAGCGGCTCATAGTCATCTGAGGTGTGGCTTACCAAAAGATCTGCTACCACGCTTCCTTTTACTATTTTCTGTCTCACGTAGACGATATCAAACTCGGATAGCAATATTTACCAACGGGCCATTCTCCCGGTTAGTGCTGGTACCTCCATTAGAAATTTTAGTGGATCCATTTGGGAAATCAAGTAGTATGACATGTACTGCCTGAGTCGCTTAGTAGCCCATACTAGGACACAACACAGCTTCTGAATAAATGGATATTGTGACTCACACTCGGTGAACTTCGTGCTCAAGTAATAAATGGCCTTTTCTTTCTTTCCCTTCTCATCATGCCGCCCTAATACACATCCCATTGAATTATCAAAATACCGTTAAGTACAAAATTAACGGCCTGTTGTGTACTGGTGCTACTTATATTAGAGCATTGGTTAAGTACTTCTTAATCTTCTCTAAGGCCTCTTGGTAATCTTCATCCCCCTTTTCTCGGGTTATTCTTTCGGAGTAGCTTCTGAGTTTGAGGTGGTAGGAGATCTTAAATTTCCTTTACCTTGTCGAGGTCAATCTCAATCCATTTTCGGCTAACCACAAAGCCTAAGAGTTTTCCCGATGCGACTGCAAAGGTACACTTGGCTGGGTTAAGCTTCAATCGGTACTTCATTAGCCTTGGGAACAGCTTTCGTAAATTCCCAATATGTTCTTCTTTGGTTCAAGGCTTGGCTATTATTTTTTCTGATCCAACGGGGTGATCTTTCTTTTATCTCAATGTCGGGCTATAAGCATGCCCCCCCAAATCTCCCAACTTTCATTCCTTCAATAAGACTCAATCCTCATTCTTCTAAATTAATCAAGGCATTGCGGAAGACACTCACTTTGATTCCTTGAACCATGTGGCATGCCAAGCTTCTCTTCCGTCTTATTTAGAATCACATATGGGTCTTGTATTAGGTTGATCATGTGCATCCTTGACCACGCATTCTAAACTCTACACAACAACACAGAGAAACCTTATTCTTTCTCTTTTCTCTCTTTTCTCGTTCTTTCTTCTTTTATTTCTCTCTCTTTCTCTTTCATTTCTCTCATTTCTTCTTTTTCTTTTCCCCTATTTCTTCTCTCTTTCTTTCTATTTATATGTCAGTTTGCTAACTATCATTTCAACAAATGATGTTTTTTGGATTAACATACAAAATCAAAATCTACGAAAAAAAGAATAGAATGCCCAAGATATCAAATGCAATAGTGACTTCGATTCAATCCCCTGACTTAATAGCTTGCCTTTGAATGTTGTGGCGATAGTAGTGAAATTTCGGCCAGATTACTTGGTTTATCCTCATGATTATGGTATTTGCTTGATCTGTTCGAAAACTACTACTTTTAGTTCTCATTGTTTTCTCTAAAATACATTCATTTTTTCTAAATTTGTTTAACACATTGAGTGTAAAAATATCAATTTAAAATTTAATACAGGTGTATACTTTCAATTACAATTAATATCATGTCAGTGTCTTCAAACAGTCATCTTTGACGCTAGGGTATTGAACAGGTAGAACATAGCTCCTTATTAGATTTGTTCTCCCTCCACATCTCCATCAGGATGCTCTGAGGCTTATCGGATTGTTCATTGATTTAAGAGATTTATCCGCAATGTTGGGGCATTGAACAAGTGGAATATAGTTTCTTATTAGATTTGTACTCTTCCCAAACTTCATTAATTGTTCATTTCTTAACAGATTTCCCTTTTTTATTAAAAGAATTCCCACATTCAAACTGTTCTATTAGTCTTTCTTAGGAGATTTTCTCATCATCGAGGGAGTAGTAATATTACGTCTCGCGCTTTACCGACCAGAACTGGCCGAGCAGGAAATCATACTTCATCGTGATCACAACGTTCAACTGATCCTTCAATGTTGCATCATACAAGTGATATCTGAGACCCTACGGGGGTAAAAAAGAATATACATATATATTTACTCAAAAGATGCATCCTTTCATTGGAATGAAGAAAAAAACATTAGCAAACATAACATATGCCCTTACAAAAAGATCATTGCTACCTTCGGGCAAAGAGTAGCAAGTTTGATTGCACACATAACTTCAAAAGAAAAACATGCAAGAAAAAGCGAAAAAGGGACATCTAAAAGCATGGATAGGATGCGTTAGAAATCCTTGATCATTGCAACACCGGTCAATCACCCCGACTCTTTAATCTTTCCCAAAAACATGACCTCCTTGTTGATCTTAGGTCTCTCATTCTCAAAAGAAAGTATTCTTTTCATGACAAATTCATAGAATTTGCCTTTCAAAGGCATGTACTCTTCTGTTGTATGGCTAAAGTCACCATGATGGTACCCGCATGGAATCCTGGTATCAAACACATCAGGATTGAAATAGGCATGTCGCTTCATGGAAAGTGGCCTCAGAAGTTTGTTCTGAACTAACAAGGGTAGCAGCTCAGAATTTGACATCGAAATTGATATTTTCGTCTTCTTGTTACTCTCATTTGCATCATTGTTATGCCTTTTAGCCTTCCTTGCCCCCTCTTCCTTGAACGAATTTTTTTTCTTTGAGAGCATCATTATTCTCAAGCATTGTCACTTTCATAGATTATTCTGGAACTGCTCCTAACTTCTCAAGCGGATTCAGAATAGTGCTTTTTATGGGATAATCGGGTCATGATATTTGCTGTTATTTTTAGAATTTTCTGATGTCGGCACTTTCAGTTTATCCACCTCTGTTATTGTGGGGACTTGACCTTCCCTCAATTTCAAAGTGCTAGCCATAGTTGGGAAATTAACCTTCAGACCTGGACTCATTGTCACAAACTCTAACACCTTAAGATCTAGAATGTGTTGAACTTTCCGCTTGAAACTCACACACTTCTCGATGGAATGCCCCTGAATTCTGGCATGGTAATTGCAACTTTCTTTCTTATTGAACCATCTCGGATATAGAGGTGACTGAGCTTTGACAAAGCATGGTGCAACCAGTCAGGCGTGTAACAACTTAGAGAACAAATCTTGGTAGGTGAACGGGCTTGGAGTAAATTGAAAGTCCTCTACTTTCTTGCCTTTCTCTTGAGGACTGAAAGTTAGGCTTGCTGACAACTATAGAAATCCTTGTGGTTTTACCTCATCTATCTTTGTTTTAATTGGTGAAGACAAATCTTTTAAGAGAGGGTCCCTGGTCTCATCTATTGCCAGTTTGGCAGGACATTCAGATGCAACACCGCCTACCTCCTATTGATTGGTGATAGCTTAGTTTTCATCATATAAGCCACAATCTCGAATTTCACTTATCTTTTCAATTTCCTCATTCATGAGAGAGTCTTCGGTCAACCTTGCCATGCATAATGGTTTGAATTTTAAAGGATACTTGCCTCGTGGCATATCCATATTTGCCCTTGTTGTATCAACCTCTTTCAGAGCACTTACGTCCTGGCCTATCTCTTCTCCGGGACCTCTAGTCTCCTTTCTATTCGAGCCTTGCGTATTTGGAGACATGACCTGGGGTGAGGTGACCATCACCCCCTTAGGAGCTTTGTAGGTGTTAGTGTTGTTAACCTCCTGATTCAATTACTTTTGATCTGGTTCTTGGTCCTTTGGCGTAGACAAGATTTTTAAGAGAAAATTTTCAATATTATCTAATGCCAATTTGATAGGACATTCGGAGGTAGTGCGGACTATCTCATATTTGTCGATGATGGCTTGGTATTCATCAGACAAAATCTTTTTCGCTGTAAAGGCACAACCCCAACTCTCACTTGTTTCTTCGACCTCCTTTTGCACCAAAGAGTCTTCTGCCAAACTCTTTCCTTTGACCATCACAGTTACCATTCCTCTTAGTTCATTGATTTTCACCATAGCTTCCTATTGGGACTTCTTCATATGTGTTATCATCTCTCTTTGATTCCAAACTAGATGTTCTTGAAGCTGTTCGAACTTATCAACCCTAGCCACTACGGTATTTATGCTTCTGAAGTTGTACTGGCTGGAATTCCTTCATTCGTTCTCTTTATTTTCAGAGGTGAATGTTTCTCTCACACTGGCTTCCAGTGTAGCAAAACTTCTTTCCATTTACTTTTGGTGTAGGATCGTCAATTACTAACACGGGATCCCCAACAATTAATTTATTATTTTGAATTAATGCATGCAATGCAACATAAGTGATTAAGCAAACACTTAAAGGTCATGAATGAAATGCAAACACAAATAACCAAAATTCTTTCATAAGAATTCTTAATCAATTTCAACTTAGCAATTTTTTGCAAACAAATGCGACATAATGTAAATATGGATGAATGCAAAGAAAGATACTGATTTCGGAAAATATCATCATTAAGCGACTGTCATCGATGGAAACATTGTTCCATTACATCAATTCAAAGAACACCACTACACATACGGTTCTAGGCTAGCACCTAAGTTGACAATCTCTCTCAAGATCCAAACAATCCTTTCTCCTTCATCGGATTCGTCATTTACGTATTGTTGGAGCTCGGTAGCATCTTTCGCTAGGAACTGCACCTTTCGGGCGACTTCTTACATCTAGGTCATGAAGCGTGCCAAATCTTGCTCTTGCCTCCAAATGGTGTAAGTGACAAACTGAAACTGCTCCATCGTAGACATCCGGTGCACTTGAATTGCACCCTAAAGCTTAACATTTGGTCTTTAAGTTGTTGTGCCTCGGTCTCTAGATCCTCGAACGTCGATATCAAACCGATGTTGCCAATTGTAAGCAACTGTAAGTCGGGTTCACTGAGGCTTGGAGTAGTGACTGATCGATTGGGACATCTAACAAGTATGCTATGTCACCAAATTTGCTTCTGAAATGACTTTTTGCATCATAATCCCAACTGTGCCATACTGGTCTCAACCTCGACACATTGTTGTATTCGGTGTTCATGAAAGTTTCAGCTGACATTGTTGATCTATATCCGGCAGAAACATTGTCTCCGTCATGAAGTTGCTCGCTTTCGGACCATATTTGTACCTCGGAGTTGTTTTCATCAGTTTTATGAACCAAGTCTCCCATTGATCACATCTTTAAGTTTAGACTATTTTTGAATCAGTGTTTTCCTCTATGATATGATGAGAATATGCAAAACAAAGCATAGAGGAGGAAAGAAAAAGACAAAAGAAATATGTTAGTAACGAAATAAACAAATTCAAAAATGCAAGATAAGAACACAAATTAAGGAACAACAGGCAAGAAGATACGGAAAAGAAAACCCTATCCACATGAATTCTAAAAACTATGGTTATCCGCGTAGCTCTAATTGAGGTGGGCTCCTAGGTTCCCACACATGGGTTTGGTTCTAGAAAGGGTACTCGAACCTATCTTGCCGCCTACTAAGACAATAAGAGCCCCAATTCTGGCCCATTACAGGCTTGCGAATTGGATTCGATTTAAGGGAATGCACGACCTAGTGACGTGGAGGGCTGCTCACTTGTCAAAAGGCGTGGACTCCGGAAGTGAATTACCGACCCGTGGAGGGCTACTCACTTGGGTACGCGACGTTTCACTCCCACTCAAGGGATAAAGCTCGGGTATAGAGCCTGATGATCATGATGCAACACATGTCGGTGATTCCTTAGAAATTAAATGAGCAATTAATTCAAAGTCACCAATTATCAAAGCTCGTGCAATCAAAGTCGTATTTTTCAGGAACGAACAAATTAATTGAAGTCAATTTAAATTTCAAAATTTCCATCATTAAAAGCAACATAGGTTTTCTTGGCTTAACTATCTTTTTGTTTGTAATAACAAAAACTTTCTCTAGCGGAGTCGCCAGCTGTAGCGACCTTGTAAGAATAAACCTGATTGTCGTGTTAATTTATGGTTCGAACTCTGTTCATCACCTTTATGCATGATGCAAGCAGTTAGACATGATTAAATGACTTGTCAAAATTTTAATTCGTTTTAAATTGTATTTACCTTTAGACGATACGAATTAATTCAAATATTTGGTCAACATCTAGTGAGCCATGACTGTTACGACACAAATATCAGAACTAATAAATATCTCTGTTTTATAATTAAAGTTAATTAATGACATGCAATGTCCAATTAAAAAATTAGAGGTCTTATGAATGACAATTATAATGCATGGCATAGAAAGGCACAAAATTAAAGCCTAAGCCCACTAAGGTCACAACCTAAAAGGGCCCAAATTATTTTACATTCAATTAGTGTTCTAATTATTAACTAGGTTAGACTAAATATTAACCCTAAATTAAATTAATCCTAAAACCAAAAAACTATCGTTTTTATTGATTCTCTTGAACCATAATAACTAATTCGATTAATTTTAAAATCGAATCCCAATGAGCCAATAAGACTATTTAAAATTAATCGAATTAATTAGTCATGATTTTAAATTATATGATCTAAATGAAATTCCAATTTGTTGATTCTCTTGAACCATAATAACCAATTCGATTAATTTTGTAGCTTGACAGTCACTTCTTTGAAACTTTCATACCCGGCCTGCTTGTATGCTTCAGCATGAATCTCGCTGGTACGTAAAGAAGTCTTGAACCCTTCTATCTGTTCTTTGAGTGCTACGTTTTCCATTTGGAGGGCTTGAGATTCCTCCCCTTTCTGCTGCAGACTTGATTTCAAGATCTCATCCATAGCCAGACTGCTTTCCAACTCACTTTGGAGGATGTCGCGTTGGTTTTCAGCTTCTGTAACAATGATCTGGCTTTATTTTTACTAGTCTTGCATTTATGCTTCCAACGTTCCAAATCGTTCTTCAGCTGAATCGTGCCATTAACCCATTCTTCAGAGGTGTCAACCAGACCAGCATTCTTGAATTCAAAGTGCAACTTCTGGTACTCGTCTTGTATACTCTTTAGTTTTTTGCTCAGATCGTACCTCTCTTGCTCGAGCTGGCCGTACTTGAATGCAAGTTCATCTTCTGAGATGCTTTTACTTTCGACTCCTGAATTTGTCTCACTTGAGTGACCCACTTCTGTGTTACCCGAACCTTAGACTGAGCATTGACCCTTCTTCGACTTTGCCTCTCGGGCAATGGCTGGCTTAGTGCAGAATCGGGGTTGTCCGTCTTCGAAACCCAAAACTCCCATCCTGATAATATCTTGAACTCTGTTCTTCAAGGCTCCGCAGTTCTCAGTGTGATGACCCGAACCCCCTATGTGGTAGCTGCACCAGATACAACTATTGTAACCCTTCGGATAAGGAGGTCTCTTTGTTACAGACTTCACTGGTATGATAAGATTCCTTTTAATGAGCAACGGAAGTAGCTCGGTGTATCTCATAGGTATGGAATAATGCCCCTTCACGTCATTTGATTCTCGGGCTTCTCCTAGTCTTGCCTCTGATTCCTGGGTATCTGACCCAGATATGCCACCTATCTGTTTCTTGAGATTGATCACAAAAGGATTTAACTTGTCGTATTTAACGGTGTTATCTATCTTAACATTCTGACCATTCTGTTCTATATTCTGACCCTTGATCGATTCTTCTCTAAGTTCGACAAGCTGCTTACCTTTCATCATAGCGTTTATCTGGTTCATCATCTCAGCCATTTGCTTTTTAACTCTTGTACTCTACCTCGCTCGTTACCAGAACTGTCACTGCTTGCCGAATCTAACCTAGAGTCTCTGAACGATCCTTCTTCCACTGTCCCCGATCTAGCTTCGGGATGAAACTCTAGAACCGAACCCCCTATTGTCAGGTCAAAGAACCCTTGGTCCATCATGAACAATCTCTATTATGGGAGAAACCACTCGGGAATCAATACCTTATGTAATGCGAATGCGATGATATATGCAAAAACAAAACAAAAGAAAATGAGTTAGTACCAGATAAAAATAATAAATACATAAGTAAAGAGCAAATTAAATAAGATAAACAAACAAAACAACCCTATTTACATCCCGTCTAAAACACCTAGGTTATCTGTATGGCTCTAAAAAGATGGGTTCTTTATGTTCTCTATATGCAGTGTTGGTGCTAGGAGGTACCCGAATTGTCCTTGTTGTCCCTTACTAAGGGTAGCAAGGCCCCCGATCATCTCCCATTATAGGCTCCTTTCAACCGGGTTCAATTCAGGGGGACCCATTCGCTTATGCCCCTACGAAGGAACGATATCCTTACGAAAGCATAAGGTACTCGAGCCCCGAAGGTACTTTGCTAGGCCCATATGGAGGAACGGTATCCTCACAAAAGCACTAGCGTTTTCCCCCCACTTAAAAAA
Source organism: Hibiscus mutabilis (assembly GCA_019671005.1). Classification (NCBI taxonomy): domain Eukaryota; kingdom Viridiplantae; phylum Streptophyta; class Magnoliopsida; order Malvales; family Malvaceae; genus Hibiscus; species Hibiscus mutabilis. The sequence continues at coordinate 5,475,156 of CM033722.1, forward strand.
GGACAAGTTTATATGCTGAATTTTAAATGCATTAAAATAACGCGCAATTATAACCAAATGTTAATTTAATAGTCATTTTAATTCAGAACTTCCGATATTAATAAAGCGGTAATTATTTAAAAAGTTTGACTCTCTTTATTTTTTTAAAAAACAAAAAATTGTCCCCAGCATAGTCGCCATCTGTAGCGATATCCCTTTTTCCGCTAAAAACAAGTTTCAAGGTGTTTGTCGTTTTTCGGGCATTCAAAAATATATTCCGTGGGGTTTTAGAAAAACCGTATTTTATTTAAAAAATGGAGTCGCCACCGGCCACTAAGGTAGGTCGGACACCTTAAAACCAGAGATTTGAAAATTATTGGGTTCGAGAGTCGGTTACGGATGGGGAAGGATTAGCACCCCTCACACCGCCTAAAATTGGTACTTTAATAATTACCGCTTTATTAATATTAAACTTTCCGGATTAAAGTGACGATTAAATTAAAATTTGGCTATAAGTGCGAGTAGATTTTAAAGGCCCCGTTATTCGAGAGTAAACCGATAAACCACCTTCACTACGCTTGATACTGGTCACGTTTACGCTCGAATAAAAGGGCGCCGCATTAACAATTAATATATCCGTATGCAACCTTAGAAAACATTATCAAACATACATATATAATTTAACATGATATTAATAAAACGCATGATCATAAATAAAGAATGACATGTCACAAGAACCAAGACTAAACATGAATATGAACACAAACATATAAATATGGTAAAAGAGAAAAAAACATGCTTTAAAATTAAATAAATTAACTATAATATGTTTGGACACATAAAAACAAAAATGCAACAAATGCATGACATACATGTAATATGATACTAATAAATCAAAACAACATGTAAAGAACTAATACTTAATACCTTAACATATGACACAATCTACATGCTCAAATTAAAAACATAACATGAAATTAACATATAACAAATTTACCACCACACTAACATGTAACTTAAAAATGCGAAATGGCCGTAAAACATGCTACAAAATATACATACACTATGCACAAACTTGAACTAAAACATATTAGCATGGTAATACAAAAAAAATACACGTACTAAAAAACAACAAATAGAATAAAGCATGAAGAAATAAAATAAACATGCAAAAACACATATATATAACATGAATAAACAAACTAAACATAAAAAAAAACATATGCAACAACAATACTAATGAACCTAATATGCAAACTAAAATACATCTAAACATGATATTTTAACAATAATAAAGAAACTGCAAAAGGACCAAAATGAGAAAAAAGGAAATGGAAGGCAGAAATGAAGCAAAAGCAAAAGCCCATTTAAGGACCTGATTACAAACCGGAGAAAAACCTTGAGGACTAGACATGTAATAAAACCAAGGGACAAGCTCAGACTGAAAATGTTAAAAATGCGGAGGGACTTCGGCCGTAATTATGCCTTTAAAATCTGATTTAAAGGGCTTAGGGACTGGATTAAAAATTTTGAAAAATATGCAATGGCCAGGAGTGTAAATTAAAAAGGGGGAAGGGTACCAGAGCAAAATCAAAAACATGGAGGGACTAAAACGTGATTTTACCATTTTTAAAATTTATTGGTCTATAAATAAACCCATTTGGCCCGAAATTTGCCTCTTTGGCATTTTAAAATTTTGTTTTAAAAAAAACCTTTCTCCTTTCATTTTTCTCTCAACCCGAACCCCATAAAACCTAAAAAACCTTTCCCGACCGCTGTCCTTTCCAAAAACCGACGATGGTCCGGCTACTCTGGCCACCGCTAATCAGTGCCAAGAAGACAAAAGGCACCCCTTTTTAGAAAACAAATCGATCAAAAAATCCAAACCCTTCATCTATTTTGTATACTAAAACTAGATTCGTTAAAAAACTGTTTATTACTCTGATCATCCGCCCGGCTCACCATGCATGGTCAGAAATACGACCGTGAGGCTTTTTGTCGGACGACAACCAAGAAGGGTATATTTTTCCTTTTTATTTGTATTATTGTTTTATCTTTTTGATATAAATGCGAGAAAAAAATTAGAAGAATATGATACCTCTGAAATTTCCTTTTTTTATTTCGAATCCCCAATCCCAGTGTGTACCCGGCTTTGATTCTTACAACAACATATATATTCATATTTTCGATTTGATCTTTGTTTACAGCCTTAAGTTACATTTAATGAAAATACTGTGTTCATGATTTAGATCTGATATCTCTGTTTTTCTGTGTTTTGTGGCCATGCTGGGTTGGTGAGAGGCCGGTGAGGGAGGAGCTGTACGGTGGTACGAGAACCTTGGGTGGCCGAACACGTGGCTCGGTTGGTGGAGATCTCTCGGCTGACCTCATTTTTGGCCGTTGGATCAGATTCGATCCAACGGCTGAGATTGACCAAAGATGGACGGCTAGGATGGCTCTGGGAGACGACGTGGCATCCCACGATGAAGCCATGTGGCGCTGGAAGACGACCGATCTCGCGTGCAACGACCCAGATTGGGCTGCGCAAAAGAAGATACAATAATTAGGGTTCCAGATATTTTTAGGGTTTTTAGTTATCAAAAGGCTTGGCCGGTTGGGCCTATGTAAACATTTTTTGGGTTTTAAATATTTGTACATGGACTTGGACACTCTAATAAATAATATGGGCTTTGAAATATTTGGATCGGTTTCTTTCTTTTTGCTTGAAACCCAATAATAATAATAATAATAATAATAATAATAATAATAATAATAATAATAAATAGCATGCAATACAATAATAATTGGTACATTCACATACATATCCATACATACAAACATATATTCATGCAATTTAAATACATCAAGATAATAAATACTCACATTAACGTATACATATACACATACATACACTTACAAGTATTAACATGGACATACATATACAATATTAATACACTCATATAGGACACACATTCATACAATCATACATACAATGTACAGACATGTATACATTTTAAATACACAAATATAAATTATTGACAACATATATAAATATAACATTGATAAACATATTCATATACCACACACGCATACTAACACATACATGTACATAGACTCATACATATGTTTAAATATACATTATCATACGTACTTATATATATATATATATATATTAATACATATATATAATAATTATTATAACTAATTAATATTATTATAACATTTACAACCCGAACAAAAATGAGTGATTACAGAAGCACACACTTGTTAGCGGAATCTTTATTAACGAAAAAAAATGGAGAGAAAGTTAACCTTTGATATCAATATATATGTGTGTTGATAAATGACTAATTTATAATAGCATTGGATCCCTGACCATGCATTCACACATATACAACCATCCAAATCTAATACTACTTTATATTATAATGAAAAGAAAGGTTTAAAGTTCGACAACAATTGAAAAAAACCCTAAGGACCCACATACGCTTGATTACGAAATAAGTACTACATCACAAAAGCGATATATGTTGTATTCAATATATGCATTACTAAACTAAGTTTATATGTATTTATTTTTAAAGACTTTTTTTTTACAATTTTAAATACTTCTGATGAGATAATATTATGTACGTCTTGTATATATTTTTCTTTCCCGCTAAAGTTATCACCTATTAACTTTTGATAGTAAAATTTTTTAATTATGATTTATTATTATTCAAATTTATTATTAATAAGAATTTTAAAATAAATATTTTGAAAAATTTTAGTATAATAGTTCTTAAAGATATTTTTTTTTGAATGTGAGTACACTAGTTTTTATTAAAAAGATGACAAATTCAAAATACAATGAGAATTTACAACTCATGTAAATAAACTTGATCTAAACATATTCCTAAAAACACGAAAACTAGCGTCTCTAGATCATAAATATGACCATACAAAGAAAGGGTAAACCCCTAACTCAAAGACTCGGAATAAAATAGATACAACCATCACCAATGCTTCGACGATGAAAGGTAAAAAAATAACAAACGACATTAAAAAATGAATATTACAATAATAAGGCGCGTTGACAACACGGTCATTACCACAACTCAATCGCAAGCAAGAACGGTGATTGTACGCTCGTATCTGAATTCAGTTCAAGGGTCCAAAACAGAGAGATCAACGGGATAATTAAAGAGCGTCATCTTGATCAGTCATGGTGACGTCAAATCCAACCCTGATAAGAAATCAAAGAAAAAAAGCGACCAAACAACCGAATAAGAAAATAAAAGTGACCAAACAACCGAATAAGAAAATAAAAGCGTGCCAAAAGGCAGAAAATACATACCAAAAGGTAGAGAAAAAACGTGTCACAAGGACAGAGTTATTGAAATTAAAAACGAGAACATAAAATCAAAATAAAAGAAAAGAAACAATTGCTGGCGATCGACAACCAACATCGAGGCTGGTGCCGCTGCCAGCCACTTGAAAAAGAAAAGAAAAGTTGAAAGGCTAGGGTTTTTTAGCAAATAAAAAAAAACTAAAACGTTATTTAAATTTTTTTAAATAATTATCAACAATCAGCTGGTCTAGCAAGATAAGGTGTTAAATCCTTTAAGCGAGGTCAGAGGTTCAAATCCTGACGTTGTGAATGGAGAAAATTGAGTTGGAAGAGTCTCCCCCATAAGGTCTTTGCAAAACGCAATTTGAATTAGTCGACTAATAAGTCTGTTAGAATTATGACCTAAATTCTATTTTGAGCTACAACATAGTGAAACTCAGTTTGAGTATAATTACTTTCTATGCAAGTTTTCTTTGTAACCGAGTAACTTGTCCGTATAAATAGATAATAGGGAATAAGGGTTAGATATAAGTTATAATCTATTTTTCGACATAGTAAAATTTTCTCCTCCTCTGCCCATGATTTTTCATGTCTAAGATTTTTTACATAAATCTTGATGTTTGATATTTCACCATTATCATTATGATAGTCATAACAGAGTCGGATACTATATTTAAACCAATTTTTTAAAAAATAATTATGGTCAAAATTCTAAAAATTTGACCACTGAAACTAAAAATGACAATTTTAGTGGAAGGAGGGAGGAGTTTATTACAGTTTATGTGCTAATAGCATAAAATTAAAGATGTAAATGAACTAAACTTGAATGAATTGACATTTTTTATGTTTATTTGCATTCGTTAAAAATTTTAAAATTATATTTATGTTTGTTCATTTAATATGCAAAGTACAAACATTAAATGAGTATGTTTGTGAACACTAAATTAACATGTTCACAAATATTTACTTATTGACATATATGAAAATGTTTCAACTTATGTCCTATTGATTTTGTTTGTTTACAATCCTAGACAAAACGCCTTTAAAGTTTAAACTATGTTTCAATTTTTTAAACTAGGATCCAAATATGAAATGTTCTAATTAAGTAATCAAAGTAACAACATTCTTATTTTATTAAGTAGATATATAATTACATTCTCAATGCTAATATTAAGATTCGAACTCATACAAGCATTATTGACCACTCAGTCAATTAATGAATCTTCAAAATAACAATATTCTTTTTTTATTAAGTAGAGAGATAATTATATTCTTAAGGCTAATGTCAGAATTCGAAATGAGCATCCTTGATCACTGAGTCAATTAATAGATATAAAATAATAAAAATATTCTAGCAACCGCATCTTTTCGTTTGTAGCATCTTCTTGGGCTCAAATGTTAATTTGATATAATGCGATGCATATTTAAAGCACATCGAAAATTTTGAAATATATGTATACTTATTACATAGACAATTTAGATATGATTTTTTTTTGAAGTAGATCTCTTAAATTTTAATGATTTTGTTTTTTTCAGCATGTTATATCCAAACTTTGATTAACATATTTTCTTAACCAATCAAATTTTAAATACAATTATACTTATTGCATTGACAATTTAAATATGGATGGTGTTTAAAATTAGTTCACTTGTTTTAAATATATTTTACATCATATTTGTTATTCTTTTAGCATTTATTAACGTTGATAGAATGACTTGATTAATACAATATTAATCAATCAAAAATTTAATTAAAATATTTTGAAATTCAAACTATATTATTATTTGATACATTGCTAATGATTTTTTCTACCGTACAGGCAGAGTTAAGAAACCTTTATTTATCATTAATAATATTTTTTAAAATGCAAACTAAATAAATGAGTGGAGGAATTGGTGATCATGTGTTTGTTTGTGGTACGTAAACAGTCGGATGGGGATTTATCAAATTGATGGAAAACACACTGTCATCGATCGATCGGAACATATTCCCTTCCCTCTTGCCGACAAAAAGCTAAAGCTGTCCTACGTGGGCGTGCTCTATACGCGCTAATCCAGAACAACACAACAGAGATGTGTTAAATTAAATTAAGGGTAAAGTACACAGATGGTTATCGGACTTTTAAGCTTTTTTCATTTTACTCACAGAACTTTTAAAATTTTTATTAAGATCACTCAATTTTTATTTTACTTTTATTTTAGTCCTTCCCGTTATTTTATGTTAGAAAATAATCACGTGGCCCGTTAGTTTTTTTCTCAGTAAAATAATATAATTTAAGTCCCACCGCTGGTCAAACCACCCACCCCACTTGAACCTTCTCTTTCTCCTTCTTCTCCTCCAAATCTCTGCAACTTTTTTCTATTTTATAGAGAGCTGAATCGAGCAACGAACAACTTCGATGAAACCCAAGTTCTCACAAGTGAATTGTTATATAGATTTTATGAAGGTAAACATCAAGGACTTCCAGTTTTAGTCAAGAAGTTTACTGATGGCAGTACCTTGTGTGGCTTTATTTTCATTGATATAGGGTTTGCATCACAAATGAGTGTTCCAAGAATTATCTCAAGTTGCTTGGAAACTAAAAATCAGATCTCGAGTTCGAATACGTAAAGAACGACAACCTCGCCGATCATATATATGCTTCTAAGAAAGCACTGCTTAATCCCTTAATATGGACACAAAGGTTAAAGCTTGTCATCGAAATAGCTGATGCACTTGTAATTGTGTAGTCTGGGTTTCTCAGTCTGCTTTCTCACTTTGCTTTTTGTCTCATTATTGTGGCAAGTGTTTAGTCAATTAAAGCATTTTATTCTGCCTAGATTTGGTTTCCTGAGTGGTAGCTAATTCTTATGGGAGACACTAGGAGTCAAGGATGAGGAATTGCAGAATTTGGCTCGAGATCTTCGTGCTCGTAATTCAACAATAAGAGATAGCAGATAAACTTTCTGAGACTGCTGAAGCTGCTGCATCTGCAGCTCGTACAACGGATGAGCAAAAGAGAATTGCTTGTGCCGAAATTGAACTCTTAACAAAAGAGTCAGAAAAACAAAAGGAATCATTCATGTCAAAGGTATATCTAAAACTCAAAATTGTGCAACTCTAATCTTATTGCTCAATGCTCACCCGTGGGTTCTGGACAGGCGCGATAGAAGCGATCGCACAGAGCCCTCAAGAGAAAGGGCCCAAAAATAGAATACCTAAATTAAATTAAATATTTATATATATATATATAATTATGTATATATATATATAATAATTATCTAAAACTTGTCAACAATCTCTAAAGCAAGTGGTTAAAGTTCTTAGTTGACACCCTCCCCTCCCCTAGGTTGTGAGTTCTAAATAGGGGTGTTCAAATACGGGTATTCGGTCTTCGGGTACCCGGGTCATCGGGTAATGGTTTAGCCGGCCCGTGTTGGTCAGGTACCCGGAAGTTACGGGTATCCGCAATCGGGTAATTAGGTACCCAAATATAAAAATATGTATTTTTTAAATATAAAATATAAAAAATTAAGATTTTTTATTAGTTTAATATAAATATATATATATTGAATATAAAAAATATTAACCCGAAAATACCGGGTACCCAAAAATTCCAAATTTTGTGACCTCAGTCTGACCTGGGAAATGGCAGGCCAGGTACCCGACCCGGGAAAAAAATTCTGGGTAAATACCCGATTGTTTATGTTCGAGTAGTAGGATAGTTGGGTCGTGTCAGTAGGATAGGGTATTTTTGAACACCCCTAGTTGTAAACCCATGAAGAACAAATTCTCCCCTCCCCTCCCCAAGGTAGAAATTGTTAAAAAAACAATTACCTAAAACTTAAAACGTGCAAAAAGAATGACAATTTTTAAGTGAAAATGTTTGATTTTAAAATGTTTATAAATCAATTTTTTGTTGCTCAATTGGATAATCTAAATATATTTTTTGTATTAATGTAAATTTTTTTGAAAAAAAAAGATCTCTTACTGATCATAAATTAAGGGTCCTATTTTAATAAATTATACTTGACCCCAAAATCTTTGAACCGCACCTGATGCTCACATGTTGATCTAATAAAGAATTATGAATTTAAAAGAATTGTGAACCTGTGTTCTATACTTCATCGTTTGTCGAACCTCATTCGTTGAGTGTCCACCATGTTGCTTTTAACTTTTGAGAAGTTACTTTGAATTGTCTTGACCATATTTTTATTTGGGTCTCCATGATCCTATGTACAAATATGGCTTATAATCATGATCCTAAGTAAAGGGATCAATTGATAAAGCATGGAGACTCTGCTATGCATGAGGCACATATGTGGCGTAATGAGCTTGCAAAAGCTCGAGAACACGTTGTAATATTGGAAGCAGCAGTTGTAAGAGCAGATGAGAAGGTCAGAGTTGCAGAAAGAGATGCTGAAGCAAGAATAAATGAAGCTGCACAAAGGAGGAAGCCGTTGTGAATGAAAAGCAAGACCTTCTTGCATATGTGAATGCATTACACTTGTAAAATTAAATAGGAAAAAGTTGCAGAGATTTGTATAAGAAGAAGGAGAAAGAGAAGTTCAAGTGGGGTGAGATGGTTTAAACAGTAGTGAGACCTAAATTATATTATTTTATTGAAAAAAAAACTAAAGGACCACATTGTTATTTTTTAATGATAAGTTACAGAAGGGACTAAAATAAAAGCGAAATAAAAATTAGTTGACCTCAATAAAAAATTTAAAATTTTAGTGACCAAAATAAAATCGCCTTAAAAATTTGGTGATTATATGTGTACTTTTCCCTTAAATTATAACTACCAAGTACTCTGTCAGGATTTGGACTTTGGACCTTTGATCATTGATTCATAAAACTCATGCATATCGGACAAGAAAGCCGTCTCGTGGGGCCCATTCATGGTTTCCTTGGCCAACCACCGTCACAATCCCTATGCATTGTCCTTTTGTGTGGGTCCCTTGTTTGAAGGATGAGTCATCACTTGGCTTTGTCAACAAAACTTCCACATGAGCTTTTTTCATGAATTTTTGGAACGGAACAATGACCGACGGGGCTGCTAGTGCTGCCTGCTCTTCTTGTTACCTAATGTGAACGGTCTAGTTGGATTCTTGATTTATATGCTTTTAAATTTTTTTTAAAAATCAGTGTTTGTGGGTTTTGTTTTTGTTCTGTTTTTTTAACCTTTGTTCTGTTCTTAAAATACGTGGATTGTGGAAATTTGATTTGATTTTGCATCCATGAGGAAGTGCCTTTGTCTCCCTAACTTTTCTTTCAAAGTTGTTTGGTTCTTGAGAAAATCGATGGGAATTCTATGTTGAATATCTTAACGTTTTGCGACTCAAAGACTTGGTCGATTGAACTAAGACAGTTGATTAAGAAGCCAATGAACTAAGAATTTTAATATATTTTATTAAAAATTCACACGGATGTCGGCTAATTAGTGATTAAGAAAATGATATTTTTAACCAATATGATCAATAGAATCAAATCATATTATATAATATTTTATACTCTTTTCTTCCCGATTTCCCGAGTGTTCTTAGTTTAATTTTGCATAAAGTTTTGAGAACTTTGTGCAGTTTAGTTTTGACTTTTATTGATTATAAAGTTTGTTCCTTTCAAATTATCTTCACTTGATTTAAAAAAAGAGAAAGATAAAGTGGTAGTTGTAATTAAAGGTAATGAGAAAGTGAAATTAAGTTTTGGAATAAATGTTAAAAATACATTAGAGTTTTGATGAAATATGTACCGTGGTACATAAACTTTGATTTTACTTATTTTGTGCATGACATTTCAATTTGATTACATTTTCACAAGCCATTGATAATATCGATGTGGCACCATCTGTCGTTTACATATTGTATATACAAACAGGGATGGGTGTAGAGGGAGCAATCGTCTCTTTAAAAATTTAAAAGTCATATATGATTTAAAAAAAAATTAAATTTTTTTATATATTTTATACTGAAAATCTATTTTCGTTCCCCTAGAATTTTATGGGTTAGCCCCCAACATAAAATGATGCGTTCGTCCTTGTATATAAATAATTATATTTATCTAGTATAAGATAAATAATTTATTTACTGTATTTCTTTAGATCTGTATAATTGAATCAAAATCAAAGCTTCTCGTATATATTTAAAATACAATCAAATAATATAATTGCATCAAGTCAAAGTTTATATGGTAAATTACACATTAAATCAAAGTTAATATTGGCCTTAATTTTCCTCTGAAATTTCAAATTATCATAACATTATTTTCAAGAAAAAAAGGTTTTAGATTGAATTATATAGAGAATTAATTAAATAAACCTTTTATGAGATTAATGGTGTCCATACATGAAATATTCTATTAACAATAACAAAATTTTGCATAATTAATTCTCATGTTAAAATTTCTACTAAAGTACCTTTATACTTGTATACAATCGTTCTTAGTTCTTATTAGACAGGGATTCGATGGAGGTTTGATTTTTTTTAAAGATCAGACTAATATTCAGCTCAGTTCGATTCAGACAAAAACCGACATTATACCTTTAATTAAACAGTTAGATTTTTACATTTCTCCTTTTTTTTGTTAGATTAAAAAGAGAGACACATTTACAAATAAATCATGAAGGGCGAGGTTCATAAAAAGTGGGCTCTCTCTCAAAACTACTTTATGATAATGCCCCTTTCTTAGGTCCCTATTTCATTACTTTTGTTTTGTGGGGACTGGGGGCAAACCAAAGCAAAAGTCGCAAAATTTGGACTTTTTTGTCACCTTCGGATCCAAATTCAAAGCTCCTTTTTTCTATTTACTTCTTTCGCTGTTAATGAAGCATCAATCTTCATATTTTTAACATTTTTTGTTTAATCGTTACGTATTACGTTTGTTTTATACTATATTGTTTGATAGTTTTAAACTTCACTTGGACCAACTTTAAATCAGACAACATTGGTTATAATGTTAAATTTCAATTTGTTTGGACATATTATGTTATGATATTATAGCTCTAACCCCTTTGTTTTCTCATGAGAGCATGTTTGGTGGCATGTCTATTTATACAATTATTTTAAAAAGTTTAGAATAGGGTTTTTATGGTTGACTTCATTCTCCTTGGAATTTTCAGTGATTGCAACTTCCAAGTACACTCGTGCAAAAAAAATATCTTAGATAATATAATTCATCATCTAAAATTAAAAATTTAATTCATTAATAATTATACAAGTGGGTATTTGATAGGACCTTTCATGAATTATTACGCTAGTGGACGATTGATATTTATTTATACAGGACCTTTCATCAAATTAATTTAACATGTAGAATTAAAATGAATGGAGCATATGAAATATAGATAATCAAATTAGGTAAATATAAGAACACGGTGATAGAGAAGACTAATATGAATGGACCCATTTGATATATATATAAACAATCAATCTTGAAAAGAAATAACAACAAAAATGCTGAGAATCCTACAAAAAAGAAAGAAAAACAATGTAAGAAAGCAAAAGCTTGAGTAAGAAGCATCAAAGTTGGTAAAAAAAAAGACAGGTCTGGTATTGTGTCAAGCATGTATATATGTCATCCTCATCCATGCCACATTGCCATGCCCTTCGACCCATACCCCTTCCATCTCCCCATGCACATATAAAAAGCATGCAATCATAACCTCCGCCCCACTCCCTTCCATCTTCCTCTACTTTCAAACCCTAAATCCACGTTAATCGCCAAATCCAGGCAAACAAAAGAGATCTTTTCTTCTTCTTTTTTGTCAAAAGCTATGAGAGTCCCGGTTTCTTCTCCCCAGAGCAACCATTGTCGAAGCCCTAAACCTAACGACAATAACACGGGTACTACTAATATTAATAATAATTCAGCTAGGATCATAAGTTTCCATGGGGTTAACAGTGTGCCAACGTCATGCTATGAGCCAACTTCTGTTCTCGATCTTCGTCGAAGCCCGAGTCCAGCACCCAAAAAGCCGATATCGAATCACACGGATGTTTCAAATTGTATTCCGGCATCGGATCCTCCACTTCATCACCATCAGGCGCCTCTTGAGTGGGACGAGCATGTGCTACGAAACATGGATTGGGATTCCATCATGAAAGACTTGGGATTAAATGACGAATCAGTACCGTCTATCAAAACTATTCCTCCTCAAGCTATTAGTTCTTCCTGCCAGAATCAAATCCAGAACCTCCCCGAGTTCACCTCCTACGAGTTGACTCTTCACTCTGAGTTTAACAATCTTTACGATTTTTATTCGGGTTTAAATCATAACCCACCTCATCAAAGTGATTTTAATGGTGGTACTAACACTAATAACTACCTTGATATGTCTAATAGTTGTGGTTTTCATAGTATTGGCAACTTCAACACGGGGGTTGATTTTATAGAAGAGCTGGTAAGAGCCGCGGATTGTTTCGACACCCACGAATTGCAACTGGCGCAGGTGATATTGGCGAGGCTCAGTCAGCGGCTACGATCTCCGTCGGGGAAGCCGTTACATAGAGCCGCTTTTTACTTCAAGGAAGCTTTCCAGTCTCTGCTATCCGGGTCAACTCGGCCAACTCGTTTGTCTTCATGGGATGAAATCGTTCAAACCATCAAAGCCTACAAGGCCTTCTCTGGGATCAACCCTATCCCTATGTTCAGCCAGTTCACGACCAATCAAGCTCTCCTGGAAGCCCTGGATGGATCGGCACCGTTGATTCACATAATTGATTTTGATATCGGATTGGGCGGCCAGTACGCTTCTTTGATGAGAGAAATGACCGAAAGAAACGATCACTCCTGCAAGTTCATTCGTATAACTGCGGTGGTTCCCGAGGAATATGCGATTGAGACAAGGCTCATTAAAGACAACCTTGTTCAGTTCGCTCAAGACCTTAAGTTAAGGTTCCAGATTGAGTTCGTTCTCCTTCGGACGTTCGAAATGTTGTCGTTTAAGGCTTTTAAGTTCATCGACGGGGAGAAAACGGCGATCCTTTTGTCTCCGTCTATATTCCGATGTCCCAGCTTAAACGTGACGACGTTCTTGAGTGATCTCCGAAGGGTTAACCCGAGCATCGTCGTGTTTGTAGACAGCGAGGTGTGGATGGAGTCTGGAACGACGTCGTTTAGAAAGAGTTTCGTCAACTGTTTGGAGTTCTACGCCAAGATGTTCGAGTCGTTGGACGCGGCGGTGGCGAACGGGGAATGGGTGAGGAAGATTGAGGCGTTGTTGTTGCGGCCGAAGATATTGGCGGCGATAGAGACGGCGTCGAGGAGTACGGCGCCTCCGTGGAGAGAGAGTTTTCGAGGGGTGGGGATGAAGGTGGTGTATTTGAGTCGGTTGGCGGAGTTTCAAGCCGAGTGTTTGTTAGGGAAGGTGCAGGTTCGGGGATTCCACGTGGCAAACAGACAGGCGGAGTTGGTGCTTTGCTGGTACGAGAGCGCCTTGGTTGCCACGTCAGCATGGAGGTGTTAAATATATGAAATTAGCCTAGCTGGATTTAGAATTTTATATTTTGCATTTTTTTGAATTTTTGGTAATTAAAAATTCGGTGGTAGTAAAGTAATTGTCCCAAGTAAGAGCTGAGAGCATGGAGAGTCAGAGTACCTAGTTTCTCCTTATCAAGCTATATAAATATATCATACAATATCCCCAATAATGAAATCAAATTCTATCATTATTTGATTTTTTAATTCGTTTGATAATTTATATTTGATATTCACACAAAAACATACTAACAAATGTTACACTATATGCATCACTTTGATAATTATTCTTTTTAATAATATCATCAAAGTATTTCAAATCTAAATTTTTATTAATACATTCAACTCTTAATAATAAAATATACATTTACAAAAATAAATGTCTCACACTATATGCATCACTAAGTTCTTTTTGAAGGTGAAAAGGTTCAATTTCAAATTAAAAAATCCAACTAATCTCCCATCAACCAATATAGACATAAAAGTGGGAAAAATCTGAATTGAGTGTCCTAATCAATCCCCAATTATTCTTTTGTTCCCAATAAACTACAAACAATACAACTATTTGAAACCTGGTTAAAACTTTCTTTATGTAAAAATATACATTACAGTTGCAACGGGTTACGGGTATAGATTAGTAACTAAACCGAATCCATGGTGAAAATAATGTTCCTGGATACCAACAAACTACTGCATTGGCTGCTAGTTACCTCTTGTACGTTTCCTATTAACTCTCCCCTTCATCACCTTGCTCGAGATTAGTTACTGCATCAGGTCCGCATATCCGTGTCAGCTCGTCCTGTTATAGAAGCAGAAAAACAAGAAGTGATCTCAACACTTTATTAATACATCATCGACGAATGAATAATAGCAGGGACAAAGCTGTTCTATACCTTAATAGAACTATTTTCAGATGTAAGCTTCTCACATTCATCAGAAAGCTTCTTTAGTTCCTCTCTCAGACTATGGTTTTCGTTCGCCAAGCTCTCCACTTTGGCTTGTAGCTCTTCACATTCGGCCTATGGAAACACAAAATACAAGTTATAGATGTTTGGCTTCGACTACGGAGATGAGTTCTGGGGCCATTTGGTTGACAAACAGATATATCCAGTGTACCTGCTTGCGTAATCTTGATCTTCTAGCAGACTCCCGGTTAGATTGCTTCCTCTTCTGTCTTTTCAACTCACGTTCATCCTGGAAGAACGTTAGACCTTATGTCATATCAGAAATGTTCTAGCTGACTAAAAGGATGCAAAAGGGAGCGGAGAAAGTTGGACCTTAAAGGACTAAGGTGAATTTTAACAACTCATGGACAGACAGAATATTGGATCGGGAACGGAGCAAATAGTAATGAAGGAACATGTAAAATAAGAAACAAAAATAGCTGCGAAAAGCTCATACTTGAACCCACTGTTCGGGCATCACAACTCCAGTAGGAACTGCGGCTACAGCACCAGACGAGTTAGGTCTCATTTTCGCAGTTCCTGTGGCTGCAGGGGATCCACTCCATAGGTCCATCCCTATATTCAGATTGGTTGCAGGCATTGAGACTATGGGTTTCCCAGGAACTAAGGCCCCAGCGTTGTTGCTCTGCGCGTTGGCTGTAACAAGAGTGATTTGTAAGTAGAAAACTATAACGGTATACAAAAATCAACCCTAAGTTTATTACCGAAAAACACACTTAGCAACTTTTCTTTTTCTTTTTGGTTTTCAATTGTCATAAACTTAGTCCCTCACTTCCGGTCAGAAGGAAGCAAGTATGTGTGTCTGAAACCATTTTTCAAAGTAATCTGAAGCTTTTTTTCCCTACAAATAAAAGCAGAAACTTGATAAGGAAGCATAATATACCATCTGCAAGCATCTGGTTAAAGCTTCCCTTTTTACCAGTAGCAAGTTCCTAAAGGGACAAAAAGGCACATATTCATTAGTAAGGACAATTCATCATATTAACATGCTAGCCAGTAAACAATGTTGATGAGAGGAACTGAATTTCGAAAGCATTCGGTGTCCATGATAACAATCAATAACGATATCCACGCACGTACTTGATTATTATTCTCATCACTTCCATCTGATGAACCCTCACTACCACTTTCACCGCTGTTAATAGAACGCTTAGAATTAGAAAAGGCATGACAGAAAAATTGGAGAAGCTGTTTAACCAAAACCCAATGTTAAGAATGAATGTGAAAAATCAAAATCCTAGTGCACCTTTGAGAGCCACCGTCGTTTCCAGAGCCAGAAGTCCCCTTTGCACTTTCTCCAGCCTTGCTTCCTGAAGTTCCCTTCGACTTTTTGGCGGCACTTCGATCCTTCCCGTTAGCACCCTTCCCTTCATGGTCAGTATTATTCAGTGCAACGCTTGGAGCGGGAGCCTAAACAAAAAGTTGCCAAGAGGAAGGGCATTTAATTTATAATTGTGAATCAAAAGGAATACAAATGACAAAAAGTAACACATAGAGAAAGAAAGAAGAAGATGAAAAAAAAAAATATTACCGGGACCATATTAGGATGTGCATAGACTCCCCCGGGAGGATACATAGCTGGGTATGGAACCGGAGTGCCATATGGAGGCATTAAAGGATGCTGAAAGATCATCAAAAGCAAAGGCAAGTAAGAACATTGATCAAATATAAAAAGTTACATATTATTGTATAGTGGAGATTTCAAAAGCGGCATCACCTGGCCTCCCCACATATATGGATGCGGAGTTGGCGAAGCAACTGTTGAGGCAAAGAAGGGAGGTGGGGCAGCTCCGGCACCATAATAAGCCTGAACAAGAAGTTGGGTTGTAAGAACAAATAATCACTTACAGGAGAACATTTTTTTAGGATTCCATAAACAAGATCAACAGTTAAAAGAACTAAATAAAACCCCGGGATTTGTGTACTAAAGTATACAAACCTGCACCGGGCATGACCAATCAGGATATGAGGGTGTTGTAGGCATTTCCTATAAGTCCAAGGTAGAAATGTCAGTAAAACTCATCCATACGTTAGTGATGAGAAGGCAAGAATGAAATGGGCAATTTCTTTGTTCTTCCCAATTGGTGGAATAGAGGCAACAATGACAGACCTGTGTTGAGGCAGTAGGTTTGGAAGAAGGCTTGGCAGGTGCGCTCTCCTCTTCTGTTCCCATAATTACTTTTGTAAACCTCTGAATTTCAGCAGAATTAGAATGAAATCCGTAAATCCACAACGAACCTTATGAAGCACTGTAGAATCTGATAATAAGTAACACTGTACGTCAGAAAGAAGAGATAACAAGAAAAATAACAACCAATGCAGCTAATAAGGGGAAAAAAGCAGCTACAGATCAGAATTCATGATTTGCATAAGCAGATAAAATGTGACCACTTCAGAGTATTCACAAGGTTTTTATGCTTTTACGAGCGAAAACAGGATTCATAGAACATAAATCTGCGCAAATTTCAGTATCAGCAAATTATCATGAAACATCTTCAAAATAGAAAGATAATGATCCAGCTGCAGACGAAACCATCTCAACAATATCGTACACACTATACATCCTATACCAGCACAGAATACCTTAATAACCATCAAAAGAGCTAAACTTAGAAATAAACTCGTTTCATGTCAAGATCTTTACTTATCCCGACCACACTACTGATGAATTAACAATTCGAAATTAATACCTACCTGGTTGTTTTGATCTTCCATAAACCTAACTTAAAGTATAAAACATCCATCCTTTTTCAAACAAGTGAAGGCATCAGGATTGTAATTGATTTTAGTAATATTGAAAACAAAGCAGACCTAGAACATATGACAACAACAATCCTTATGTAAACAGACAGCCTTAAAATTGAAAGTAATTCTTCAATTCGCTTAATTAGCTTTCCAAAAACAGAAAACAAACTTCCCCACAACAAAATGTACAGTGTCTGATTTAAATAGCCCAGAGCTAAAGCCAGTCAACAGTTAGACTTAGCACTCTAATTCTTCACTATAAATTATAATTAAAAAAACTAAGGTTGACCATCAATAGACATCTTACAACTGGAATCTACGAATCTCCTTTCCGACATGTTAGAGAAAAAAGATCATAACTTAAACAATTCAGGGTTTCAAAAAACGGCCCGCGACCGCTATTTAGCGGTAACGCCACCGGGCGAAACCGCTATCGGCGAAAACAACGGTGGGACGCGGAATCACACTAGTAGCGGTGGATCGCGGCCGCAATTTAACGGGTAGCGGTAAATAACGGTAGTAACGGGAAGCTATCCCCGTTTTCTCCCGTTACTGAAAAATCTAAAAAAAATCCATGGTCGGGCGATAAGGGTGAGCGTGAGTGTAAAGGGAGGAGAGCTGATGAGACTTACAGGGAGAGGATTGGTCGACGTTGAGGAGAGGGGATTGACGGCGCGCCGACGACAAGAGGTGAAATCGCTCGGCTCTAGATGCTGGTCTGATGACGACGGCGTGATTTTAGGGTTTGAAAGCCAAAAAGAAAACGAAGAATAAAGAGGGATTTTGGGTTTTGTTATTAATGGCTTAAATGAAAAATAGGTATTAAAATATGTTTTTTTTTTATTTTAAGTGTTTAAAGTATTTTTTTTAAATAAGTGTTTAAAGTTTAAAAAGTTATAATTTTAGGTATCTGATCATTAATGGATGTTAATAAAATTTTAACCAATCAGTATTTGACACGCAGCATGTTTAATTAATTTTTTTATTTTAAAAAAATACCCAATATTTTTTGTTTTTCAAAAAATCCTAAAATTTTAAAAAATTTACAAAACAATCCTCAAATCTCTAAAATTACCCAAACCCCCAAATTGTCGCCGCCTCCGTCGTCGATCGTCGCCCTTTATCACACTGATTTGGTCACCAAAACAAGGTGGTCGTTTCCCCCAACACGACGTCGACGGAAACGGCGAACGAAGTGCCAGCCGAACGTCGATTTTGCATTCGATGTTCGACGTTCGGCTGCATGTCGTTCGCCGTTTCTAGCGACTCCGTGTTGGGGAAATGACCACCTTGGTCTGACAATCAAATCGGTGTGCTCAGGGAAAGCGATCGATGGCGAAAACAACAGCAATTTGGGGGTTTGAGTTTGGGTAATTTTAGGGATTTGGGGATTGTTTTGTAAAAATTGTAAATTTTTGGGACTTTTAAAAACTAAAAGTTTTTAATTTTTGAAAAAAATATAAAATATGCCACATGTCAAGCATTGATTGGTTAAAAAAATTAACACTCATTAACGATCAAGCACCTAAAATTATAATTTTTAAAACTTTGGACACCTATTTTTACAAAAAAATAATTTAGGCACCAAAAGTTCAAAAAGACATATTTTGGGCACCTATTATTAAAAAACTCATGTGTTATGAGAATCCAATTAGGAAAAAATATCAAGAGAGCCCATTAATTTGATAAAAAAATGAGCCCATTAAGGATTTCCAATTGAAATCGACGGCTAGGGTTTAACCCCATAAATAAAAGGTTAAATTATGAGATGCAGCGTGTTTTAAGGGTATAGGCTAATTTCCATTTCAGCCATGCCACTTTTTATCTTTGTTATTTCAGTCCTTGAATTTTTCTTAATTTAGAGTGTAAACCTTATTTTTTATTCAAGTCCTTTAATTTTAGTAATCTAAGTTCATAAATATTGGAAAACACTCAAAAATCATTAAAAGTAACTTTTTATGATTATAATTATAATAATTATGTTTTATAATAAGTGTTGGAAAACACTCTAACTGAAAATCCTCAACTTTTTATGACCGCAATAGCCTTCGTTATGTCAACAACTGCGATAAATACGATGCAACCGAAAACGCGATCGCGACCGAGATTTAAATCCCCGATCTTCACATATCTAAATTATCGAGTAAACTTTGCTTTTTTGTTCAATTTAGTCCTTTAATGATTGTAAAATTATGTTATCATACTATACAAGTTTATAAGTGTTAGAAAGTACTTTAAACATCATGAAAAGTGATTTTCTATATTTATATTTATAATTATTATATTTTACAATAAGATGTGCGAATTTTAAAAAAAATTACGACCGCGACACCCGCACTGACCTTAATAGCATTCGTTATGTCTGCAACCGCGATAAACGTGACGCGACCGAAAACGCAGCCGCGCTTTTTAAATTCTTGGATGGAGGATCAGAGGGGACGCTTGGGGGATGACGTTTTTTTACTAAATGCGCGTACCCAAAGTGTTAAAATCTCGAGTTGAAACGCAACTGAGAACTACAGCAAAAGAAACAGTTGGAGAAAGAGGATAAAGAAACAATAGTCAAGGAAGAAGAATGAACAAAAAACAGCAGCTGAGAATGGGGTTTTAACCTTTACAACAACGTTTTCATAGAACCCTAAAACTATATCGTTTTGTTTATGTTGAACTGAAGGGAAGTGGTTGAAAAGGGAAATAAGAAACGCAAAATTTGGGTATAAAGTATTTTTATTTTAGTAAACTAATTTTCATAGCTTTAAAATATTATTTGACTTAAAGTATTTTTTTAATAAAAATTTTGAAAAAAAAAATTATTAAGTGCAACAAGACTATATTTTAAAAAATATATAAGAAATTATAATTTTTTGTTAATATCTTTTTAAAGGGATCACAAAATCAATAGATTTTAATTGAAGGAGATACCACCACAACTAATGAGAATTTAACTTGCACTTCATTTAAATCCATGAAAATCATTAGATTTTCTAATCTACTATGAATTTTAATATTTTTTATGATTATATGTATTGATTTTTGTTTACATTTATCGTACCTGTACCTTATAATTTTGAAAATTATCGTTTCTCGTTTCTGTATTCGTCCCTCTACCTGTATCCGTATCCGTGCAACATAGAGTAAAACTATCAAGTTTCATACTGAGATGGTGGGGAAGATTGAAACAAATATCGGACATGAACTGTATTTTGAGAACTATTTGGGCCTCAATGGACTTGAAAAGTTTGGGCTAAAGAAATACACGTAATATCCATTCTTTTCGGTTAGTCAACTCTATTTACACTATCGTCAAAATTGTGATAAATAATAGTTAGTCCCTAAAATTGATTTTTTAAAAAAACTTGATTTCTGTATGTTTTAGAGTTAATTGCACAAGAAGTCTTCAAACTATGATTATTATTCTAAACTAGTCCCTAAAGTTAAAAAGAAAAGAAAACAACTTTTGGTATCCATCCCTGGGATTTGAACCTTGCTTTAAAAGCCACCATTGAAGCTGCAACCGACGACCACTACCTCAATCGGCTAATTTGAAACATTATTCGAAATGAAACTTTAGGCATATATTTAGAGCGAAAAATAGGTTAGGCGCCAAAAGTGAACCACGTGTGTAGTTTGAAGACATATTTGGTTATTAATTCTTTATTTTAAATCATACTTTAAGTTAATTATATTATTTTTCTAAAAAATATATTAATTATAATAGAAATTATTAACTAATTAAAATACATTTGTTTTAAAAAATATTTATATTTTGAGTTTTTTTAATAATTATATTTTGAGTTAAAAAACCATTTGTAGCTGTTTATGATACTACACCAGGAAAGTTTATTTTATTCTACACCATTTATATGTATGTACCTCTTAACATAATAAAACGACTCATATTTGTAAGACTTGGTACGAAGTAGTTAAACTCTTTAACTTTATAATCAAAGTGAACAATACTTGACCATATTGCTGCGGAGCGCCAGTTCGAGTCACATGCACGCATGGTTGTCCAAGAGGTTCTAACGGAGATTTTGAGCCTAAAGAGACCACTAGACTTAGCCCGATCTGTGGAGGATTCTAGAAGATAACCACTTTGACCTATGTAAAATTTCCATGTAAACAAAGGATTTGTTTCCTTAGATAGCAGATATATTCTAGGGAATATTCTATTGTGGTTGGTGGGCTTTGATCATAGTCATCGATGTAAATCATTAGGGACCGTCGGATGTAGGGGACTCAACTATAAAAAGAGGCATTCCCTGCCTCATTTGTATCATTCATCTCCCGAGTAATCAAGGCATTCACTCTAAACTCTCTGTGTTATTCTTGAGTGTTCTTGGCTTTCTTTCTTTGTTCTTGAGTTGTCTTCTCTATAATTTGCTTCCGCTTAGAACGATTCAACGTTTTTAGTGCATTGGAAGAATTTGATCTTCCCTGTTGTGACCTTTTTTAAAAAAAAATCAAAGATTTAAAATTTTGAGGTTTAAAATTTGGATTTTAATGAAAACATTTTTTGGGGTTTTAAAACATTTCATTTTAAAGAAAAATAAAAAAGGCTTAATATTTAAAATATTCAAAAAAATTGAAAGTACTAAAAGATAGATGGAAAATATTTGAAAATGGAGAAATTTGTTTAAATATTTAAAATATTCAAAAAAGGCTTAATATTTAAAATATTCAAAACTGAATTGCTTTCCAAACGGTGGAGAGGTTGATTTTTGGGTGTTGGTGGTGGAAGCAAAAGATAAAAAAATTGACACAATATTTAGAATGGTTCGACTTTCTAACCAAAGCCTATATCCACTACCTTAGCTTCCCCACTAAGGATTTCAACCAATTCACTAAGAATTATTCTTTTTTTCTAGGCTTAGGAGTCAACCTTTTACAACACTCAAAGCTTCTACCCAAAACTTGAGTAAACCCTCTTTACAAAGAGAAAATTCAAAGCAAACTGAAATCTCTCTCTTAAGGTATGTGTTTGCACTCTTAAGCACTCACCCAAATCCTAAAACACTTGAGCATATATAAACATTTAAGCTCACAAGTGTTGTCTATACAAAAAATGAGAATTTTAAACACTAAGACAAATTTTCATCATAATGTTGTTGACAATAAGATCATTAGTTGTTCCAGGTGCTTGAAGGGTCCTTTTATCTTCCCAAATGAGTTCCTAGCCGTTAGAGACCGTTGGGATTGAATTGGAGCCTCTATTTCTCGCGATTAATACAGTTATGCAGCTGTTCGTATCGATACACAGGTTACCCATATCAATACGCCCTTCTTGGAAACTAGCCATTAAGCTCTTAGCTGCCTAACCGTAGCGGTACATGTGTACCTGTATCGGTACAGGTACTAGCCGTTGTACCCATTCCAGCTGCCCGTATCGAAACACTTTAGACCGTATCGGTACACCTTGGTCTTGTTTTGGTACGCTCTGCAATTTGAAATACTGTTGGGAAATAGTCGTTGGGATGGTTAAAACTAGGATCGATACGCATAAAAGTGTATCGGTACGATCTCATCCGTATCGGTACGCCTAGGGGCTGCGGGCCGAATTTACAAAAGGGACAAAATTAAAATATTTTGAAAACTTAGAGGGACTGCGGGCCGAATTTACAAAAGCGGAATGGCCTGAAAGATATTGCAAAACCGCGGAAGGACTGAGAGTAAATAAAACCATTTTGAAAAATAAGATTTTACCGGATTTTGGGGTTAAATTGAGAGATTTTGAAAATATAGAGGGACTGGGAGTGCGATTACAAAAGACAGAAGGGTGTCATCGCGTAAATTCAAAGAGGCAAAAGGATTTATTTTGAAAATAAACCCTTTTATTTTTTAAACACACTATAAAAGGCAAGTTTTGAGGCCGAGCATACTCTTTTGCCTATTTTTCTAAAACCTTTGATTTAGACAAACCTAAATTCCCGAAAGCTCTCTCCCAAAACCCAAAAATATATGTGTGCTGCCGTGTCAGCCGCTGCTAGCCGGCACCGGCGACCTGAAAAGTCACCGCAGACACCCATTTTTTATGTTCAAACCCAGAGACAAAGACCACCTTAAGCCTAAAAGTAACTCTAAACTCCCTTTCACTTAGATCTGGAAAAGACGCAACCAAACTCCGTATGCCAAAACCTTCCGCCATTACCGATTCACCCGCATGGGGTTTATCACCGGTGCAAATAGAGCCGATCAAACAATGGCGAAAAGTTGACTGTCGCGAAGGTAAACTCTAAACCCTAATCCTTTTTTTTTCTTTTTTTGCATGCAATAATAAGAGGAGAGATACCTTTCAAATGGTGATTTTTTGTATTTGTATTTCTCCCTGGAAAATTTCCCTATTTTTTTGTTACATGTTCACTGTTGGGTTTCTTATATACTCGTAATATTACATCGAAATAAAAGTAAAAATGAAAATTCTAAATCCCTATTAGTTGCCCCTCTGTGGATTTGGCCGGATTCATGTGTTGATCTGACATTGTTGGTTTTTCTCTTACTTAGTTCTGATATTGTGCATGTCATTATGATTTTTGTTCGGACTCGTGCTTGCCACAGCCTAATGTTTGCATGTGGTGGCTGGGAGGATGAGACCAGTAAAGGGACGGACGTGGAAGTTGGAGAGTCCTGCGTACAACACACTCGTGTGTGGGAACTCGAAGAGGCCGGCTTGCTAGGCGTGTGGCACGTGGCACGTGGGAGGAAACGGAAGGGCCGGGGCGTGAGCTGCACACGCGGATCTGGGCAGATGATGGGACTCTATTCTCTTTAATCTGGACCGTCAGATCTGGAAGCTGTCGCAAGAGAAAGAATGGCATTAGGGCAGTTTAGGGTTTAAGGTTTATTTGGGCCTCTTAGGCCAGATGATATGTATTATAATATTTTTGGGTTTTCTTGTAATTGGACCTTATGTAAATTAAAAACTTGGGATGATTATTTAATTATATATTATTTAGTATTTTGTTTTTTGTTTGATAATACTACTAATAATATTATAATAATTTACTAATATAATATGATATAATAATAGGACTATAATAATGTAACTTAACAATAACATAATAATAATATAATATATTGATAAGTTATAATAATAAGTATACATAGTAATAATAGTAATTAAAAACGAGAACAAATAATGAAGCCATTTTAACATAAATAATAATAACACATAATAAAATACGAAGAAGCTCAAGTTATAAAATAAAATTGAAAAATAAAATTCGGACAAAATTAGTGATTACAGTTGTCCCCCTTTGCTCATTCTTGTGTTAACAAGGATAGAGCAAAGACTAAAATTACTAATTTTGTCTCACATCCCTGTTTGGAGCTCGAATCATCATGCACTAAAGGTCCTACTGATGGTTCGTCAAATGGATGATCAAGCACTGAAGGCTTTGTTGACACCATAAACCACCACACGCTGAGGGTTTTACTGGTGACTTGTAACACTAGAGTCATGCTGAATGATTTGTAGACGGCCTGGCTCACCAAGCACATGAGATGTCTTACTGATGGCCAAAAATGAAGGTACAACACTGAAGGATTTACGGACAACCTAGCTTATCATGCACTAGAGGTCTTACTGATGGCTAAAAAATGAAGTCATACACTAAAGGATTTACTGACAGTTCGGGTCACCATGCACTGAAGGTCTTACTGGTTTCCAAAAAATTAGTCAAGCATTGAAGGTCTTACTGACTGTCCAGCTCAGCAAACACTGAATGTACTACTGATAGCTAGAAAATAAAGTCAAACACTAAAGGGTTTACTGACAGTCTGGTGTACCATGCACTAAAGGTCTTACTGATTCCTAGAAGAAAGTCAAGCACTGGAGGCTACTGATATATTAACATCCGATACCGAAGGTTGATAGTTCAAAAATGAAACGGCATACTGAGGGCTTTGGTAGAAATCTAAAATGACATATAAAATTTTATTGGAGGGACCCTTCTCAATGAGAACCCTTAACTTGGATGTGATCTGACCCTTCTACACGTAGAATTACATATCGAAGTCTTTGTTGAGTGAGCTCTTCTCATTAGAAACTCTTGATTCTTTGATGTGATCAATTTTTCATGAAGTTACGGACCGAAATAGAGGTATGAATTGAAATCTTGCTGGAATCTACTTCTTCAATCGTGAAGTTGCGGATTGAGATCTTTGTGAATATCTGAATACCTGTTAATAAGGTAGAATAATTTGATGGATGTGTTAGCATGCCCCCTAACCTAGGGATGTCTAACTAAATGATGAATAAATGCTGGTTGAGGACCACTCGGGCGAGTCTTGTTCTTCAAAGAAATTAATTGAAAAGATTCGGTCTTGCTTCTTCACTAGGGCTTCAATGCGGCTAGAATACCCCGTATCATACTCAAGTTCAACCTGTCAAAGCGTCTCTTCAAGGCTACCATTCTAGATGGTTTTTTTTGATTTTTTCTCGATTGCCTAATTTGTGTCTTGAAGGTATTTCAACTGATTTATCATCTTCATGCCCTAACAAAATTTTTGCCCCAAAAATTTGTTGCTTACTATTGTTCTCGTGTTGCTAGCAAGACTTTGACTTCTTTACCAAACAACCAGAATAAAAGTCTTCTTTCTTCTATTTTGACTCAGTTTTAAAAGTTCTTGTTATCTTGCGAACAGAGTTGCCCCATTTTCTTTGAGGGACACTTCATCACTTCAAGCCTCACATTGCCCCTTCATGTTTGGGCCTTGTCACTCTTTGTCAACCCAAGATAGTCATTTGCATCAAAAGCCTTGCAGGTTAGAAATCAATTTTTGAATAAAAGAATCTTTTTGTTTATTCAAAAAGGTCAGTTCGCTAGCTGATAATTTAATGAATGATGCATTTGTAAATTAATATACAGGGTTTAGAGACCCAAAATTTTGAAACGAAAAAAACAAGAACAAGATCCCTTGGATATCAAATGCGAAAGTATCTTAGATTCAACTCCCGGTGATCAATGGGTTATCTTTGAATGTTGTGGCAATATTTGAAGTTGTGGTTTCTTCCTCAAATGGCTCAATTTATCCTTATGATTATGGTATTTGCTTGATCCATTTGAAAACTACTCATTCTAGTTCCCAAAACTTTTTCTCTTTTTATGATCACACTCTTGAGAATTCGAGATGTAAATGTGAATTAAAAATTCAATGCAATTATAGTTGTGTCAGTGTCTTCAAAGATCCATCACTGATGCTAGGGTATTGAACCTGTGGAATCTAGTTCCTTACTAGATTTGTTCTTCCCCCACAGCTCTATCAGGATGTTCCGAGACTTATTCAATTGTTCATTGTTTTTTTTAAATTATCTCTAATGCTTGGGTATTGAACTGGTAGAATTTAGTTCTTTATTAGATTGGTTTTTTCCCACAGCTTTATCAAGACGATTTTTTTTATTTCATCATTTTTTTATTTTTCTTTCTTTTTCCTTTCTTTTTCTCTTCTTCAAGTGTTAAGGGAATTCTCAAATTTAAGCAACTCCAACGGTCTTTCCTAAGAGATTTTTTCATCATCGAACATTATCGAAGGAGTAGAAGTCTCGTTTTTCGCACTTTACTGACCGAAGCGAGTTGGGAAAGAAATCATACTTCATCGTGATCACAATATTCGATTAATATTTGCATCCGAATCAATGTCACAACAAGCATGCGATATCCAATGACCTTCGGAGGTAAGCGATGATATACATATATACTCATGATTTAATAAAATGCATCTTTTTATTGAAATAAAAATTTGCAAACATGACAAGTGCCCTTTACAAAAGGTCATTGCTACTTCCGAGCCAAAGTAGCAAGGTTGATTTAAAACATGAAACGAAAACAGAAAATGCAATGACATTCATGCAAACTGACATCTAAGTAAAACAAAGGTAAGATGCATCTAAATACTTCGGCAACTTGGGCCCGATCTTGACTTCCCAGCTTCTCAAAAAAACCTAACCCTTTAGTGGCCACCATGGTTGGGCAAAAGATTGGCAGGCACATCCGGTGTGTCAAGCTGCAGAACTCTGGTATTGAGCAAGTTTTGAACCACCCTCTTAAAGGCTTTGCAGTTGTTGATGTTGTGGTCGGAGATTCTCGCATGGTACTCACACTTAGCCTTAGGGTTGAACCATGATGGATAAGGAGGTTGTATTAGAGTAAGATGATAAGGGCGAACCAAGTTTGCCTCATAGAGCTTTGGGTATAACTCACTGTAAGTTATGGGTAATGGAGTAAAGACTTCCACCTTCTTAGGCTCCCTTCGGTCGGGCCCTTGTAAACTTCTTGCCGTCATATTCGGTGCGATCGTGACGTTGCTTGGGTGAAAGGAAATCACATGGCTCACCTTATTGTCTCTTTTCTTCAAGTACTTTTGCAGATTTCCCCCCACCATGAGCTTGACACTCTTGAAAGCAATCTCAATAGATTTAGCTGCGTTCACGAATTCGACAAATCCTAAGGATACGTTGCTGATCGTTTTCTCAAAGAGTGGACCTTGCAGTGTGTCCACAAACAGGCGGGTGATTTAACTCTCCAAAATGGGCGGCTGAACTTGCGCCGCGATGTCCCTCCATCTTTGGGCATACTGTCTGACATTCTCATTTTACCCATGTGTCCAACCCTAAAGCAATGTTTTGTTTAAGACTATTCCCATCACGTGCTTGTATTGCTCGATAAAGATTCTCGAGAGATCCTTCTATGTCTTCACATTGGTACGGCTTAGCTGAGCGTACCAACGGGTAGCTGCCCCGGTCAAGCTATTATGGTAGCAAAAAATAAGAAGCTTCTCATTCTTCAAGTGTGTCATCATCTTACGGTAATACATAGTCAAGTGGGCTGAAGGAAAAGTGGTTACATCATACTTCTCGCAGTTCGACAATTTAAACTTTGGTTGTATTTCTAAATCAGATACCAAGCTCAACTCATAGGCATTTATTCCATACTCATCGGTCACTTGCATCGAGCCGAACTTCTCTTCTATCTGGAGGCGTTACTCCTCAAACTTCTTTTCAAACTCCCATTTCAGTCTTGTCTCTATCTCATTTATTATATTCAAATCTGGGATATCCGTAACAACGTCATTCTCAAAACTATACCCCACATCGTCTGGGTTGTTAGAAGATGCCCCGACTGTGTGGATACTCTTTAGAACTGACCCTTTTGGGTGAGTCATCGTGTGAGATGTGTTTTCGCCTAGGTTATCCATATTAGAACGTTCATCGACAATATGGGCTTTTCCATCCATCATTTCTAGCAGAGTAGTGACGGGGGCTATGATCTCTTCCTGAGATTTTTTAATCCTTGACTCAATAATGTTCAAATGTTCTTTGATGTCCTTTTATGACTTTTCAATGCTAGCCAATCTATCTTTCATGACTCTGGTCTGGGAACGTGTGCCGTACGAGTACAAAATAGTTGCGATTTGAACTTACTGACACGAGATTCCCACTATTAATCCATGGTTTAGTCCATTCATGCAAAATATATGCTATGAGATGTATGAAACAAAAATAAAATGCAAAAAAAGTATGCATATAAAGGTGTTGACTCCTTTTGGTGGT
The DNA here is from genome assembly GCA_019671005.1 of Hibiscus mutabilis. Taxonomy (NCBI): domain Eukaryota; kingdom Viridiplantae; phylum Streptophyta; class Magnoliopsida; order Malvales; family Malvaceae; genus Hibiscus; species Hibiscus mutabilis. Next base: position 5,504,177 of record CM033722.1, read on the forward strand.
CATCCTTGAACAAATTTCACGGGATTAGAAAAATTATAGCTACAAAGAAGGTAGACGATCTTCCAAGCCTCTTTACATAGTTAAGGAGAGTCTGACGCCTTCTCCTATCCTAAGGTAATGAAAGGATGAAGTGAATCGGCCTCCGTGGCTAGAGTCTTCTTACACCAGGCTACCTATTGCGCTTGAACCGTAAAAAATGTGATGTACTGATCTTGAATGAGTTGGCTAGGATTATGAAGGCGCCTAAGTGATCTTGAACTGTAGCTTTGAATCTAATTCTGGCTCTCAAGCAATGTCGAATTTTTGAGCGTGTCTCCTCCTTTTTGAGACAACTCCCATCCGCGATGAAAGATCTCATAATTTGGCAAACCACCTGAACCAACACCTTTATGTCATGCGATGTTGATGCAAGCAATATATGTGCAAAATGAAACATTAGTACCTGATAATAAAACAGAGAAACAAAGCAACAAGCAGGAAAAAACATGTTTACCCGATCTAAAGCACCTAGGTTATCCTCATGGCTCTAAAAGGGGTGGACTTACTATGTTCTTTACATGCAGTTTTGGTGCTAAAAGGGTACTCGAATTTTCTTCGCTATCCCCTTCTAAGGGTAGCAAGGCCCCTGATCATCGCCCATTATAAGCTCCTTTCAATCGAGTTCAATTCGAGGGGACCCATTCGCTATGTCCATATGGGGAAACAATATTCCCACGAAAACACGAGGTACTCGTGCCCCGAATGTACTTATTAGGCCCATACGAAAGAACAATATCCTTACGAAAGCACAAGTGTTTCCCCCCAACTTAAAGAAACAGGTTTTAATGTCAGATTTTAAATGCTTTAAAATGAACTCGCATTATAAACAAATGTTAATTTAATTGTCACTTTAATTTACAACGTTCAGTATTAATAAGCGGTAATTATTATATTTAAAAGGCTTGACTCTCTTTTGTTTTTTTTAAACAAAACTAGTCCCCAGCGGAGTCGTTAGCTGTTGCGACCCCTTTTTTTAAAAAAAATCAAATATTTAAAATATTTAAATTTTGAGGTTTAAAATTTGGATTTTAATGAAAACATTTTTGGGGTTTTAAAACATTTCATTTTTAAAGAAAAATAAAAAAGGTTTAATATTTAAAATATTCAAAAATGTTTGAAAGTATTAAAAGATAGATGGAAAATATTTGAAAATGGGGAAATTTGTTTAAAAATATTTGAAAAACAAAATGATAGAGTCGCCACCGGCCGTTTTGAAAGGGGTAGACCGGACACCAAAATAAAACCAGAGATTCGATTGAAAATGGGTTCGGGAGTCGGTTACGGATGAGGAAGGATTAGCACCCCGCTCCATCCAAAATTGTTATCAAAAATTAATTACCGCTTTTTAATATTGAATTTTCCAAATTAAAGTGACATTTAAATTAAAATTTATTTATACATGACAGTAAATTTTAAGGGCTCGTTACTCGAGAGTAAACCGAAAAACCACCACCACTACGTTTGGTACTAGCCACGTTTACTCCCGAATAAAAAGGCACCGCATTATCAGTTAATATATCGGACACAACATGAAAACATGGCATGGTATACGAACGTGACATAAAAAGAAAAGCACGAATATAGCAATAGTTACTCTAATATATTATATATTACATATTAAAAAACATGTGTAAAATGGGGTAATTTATAAAAAACAAAACAGTGTATATGAAAAATATTGTAGACATAAAAAATATACATATATTAGATATAACAAATATAATATATAACATATATTTTAAAAATAATCAAAGTAATTATATGTGGTAGTTTAGTATAGCAAAGTATATATGTATATAACATATAATATATAAAAAAGACATGTACAACATATATAATATATGAAGAAAATATGCGTGTAACATATGATATAAAATACAGGGAATACTAACAATATCGAATAAAAGGCACGAAAATCCGAACAATAAAAGAGTAACAGAACATTCAAGCATAGAAATAAATAGACTAAAATATGAAGGAAATGAAATGCAAGGCAAAAAAATAAATATGCAATGCAGGGGACTAAACAGGAAATCAAAACAAATTAAAAGGGGAAAAAAGGATTTCGTCACTGATTTTAGGACGAAAATGAAGCACAGGCAGGTTTAAGGGATTAAAATGACATTTATCCATTACAAATCAGATTTAGAAATTAAAGGGACGAAATAAAAATATTTTAAAAACTTAGAAGGACTGCGCGCCGAATTTACAAAAACAGAATGGCTTGAAAGATATTGCAAAAACGCAGAAAGACTGAGAGTAAATTAAACCATTTTGAAAATTAAGATTTAACCGAATTTTTGGGCTAAATTGAGAGATTTTGAAAACATGGAGGGATTGGGAGTGCGATTACAAAAGACGGAAGGGTCTCCTCGCATAAATTCAAAGAGGCGGAAGGATTTATTTTGAAAATAAACCCTTTTATTTTTTAAACACGCTATAAAAGACAAGTTTTGAGGCCGTGCATCCTCTCTTGCCTATTTTTCCAAAATCTTTGATTTAGACAAACCTAAATTCCCGAAAGCTTTCTCCCCAAACCCATAAATATATGGGTGTTGCCGTACCGGCCGCCGCTAGCCAACGCCGGTGACCTGAAAAGTCACCGCATACACCCTTTTTTAACGCTCAAAGCCAGAGACAAAGCCCACCTTAAGCCTAAAAGTAACTCTAAACGCCCTTTCACTCAGATCTGGAAAAGAAGCAACCAAACTACCTATGTTAAAACCTTTTGCCATCACCGATTCACTCGCACGAGGTTTATCACCGGTGCGAACGGAGCCGGTCAAACAACGACAAAAGGCCGACTGTCGCGAAGGTAAACTCTAAACTCTAATCTCATTTTTTCTTCTTTTTTTGCATGCAATGATAAGAGGAAAGATACCTTTCAAATGGTGATTTTTTGTATTTCTCCATGGAAAATTTTCCCCTTTTTTGTTACATGTTCACTGTTGGGTTTCTTATATACCCGTAATATTACATCGAAATAAAAGTAAAAATGAAAATTCTAAATCCCTATTGGCCGTCTCTGTGTGGATTTGGTCGAATTCATGTGTTGATCTGACATTGTTGTCTCTGACTTAGTTCTGATATTGTGCATATCATTATAATTTTTATTCGGATTCATCATTGCCACAGTCTAATGTTTGCCTTTTTGGTTGCATGTGGTAGCTATGAGGATGGGACCAGTAAAGGGAGGGACGTGGAAGCTGAAGAGTCCCACATACAACACACTCGCTCGTGAGAACTCGAAGGGGCCAGCTTGCCAGGCGCGTGGCGAGTGGGAGGAAAAGAAAGGGTCGGGGCGTGAGCTGTACGCGCGGAGCTGGGCAGATGATGGGGATGTATTCTCTTTAATCTGGACCGTCAAATCTGGAATAGATCTTATGGTGGAGAATGGGCTGCTGCAAGAGAAAGAGGGGCATTAGGATAGATTAGGGTTTAGGGTTTATTTGGGCCTCTCGGGCTAGATGATATGTATTATAATATTTTTGGGTTTTCTTGTAATTGGACTTTATGTAAATTAAAAATTTGGACTGTTTATTTAATTATATATATTATTTAGTTTTTTTTATTTTTTTGTTTGATACTACTAATATAATAATATAATATGATATAATAATAGTACTATAATAATGTAACGTAACAATAATATAATAATAATAAGTAATAATAATAACAAGTATACATAGTAATAGTAGTAATTAAAAACGAGAACAAATAATGAAGCTATTTTTAACATAAATAATAATATCACATAATAAAATACGAAGAAGCCCAAATTATAAAATAAAATCCGAATAAAATTAGTAATTACATTTTTGAGTGATAATTCAGGCTGACTTAGTCGTTTGTCTATATTTATATTTATATTTATATTTATATTTATATTTATATTTTACAATAAGATATTCGAATTTAAAAAAAATCACGATCACGACACCCGCAGTAACCGCTATAACATTTGTTACGTCTACAACCACGATAAACGCGATGCGACTGAAAACGCGACCGCATACGCTTTTTAAATCCCTGAAACAATTATCAACCAATTGCTAAGTAACTACTTTTTCTACAAAGATCAAGAGCTAATCTTAATCTTTGAGCCTAAACCCACACAGATGTTCAATAGCCATAACACAAACAAAGGTAAAAAATTAAAATTTAGCTCAATGGTTTGAAAAAATGAAATAAAATTCGAAAAAGTGAATAAGAAAGGAAAAAGAAAGACATGTTTCCCTGGGGTTAAAGAAGGGAGTGAGGTGGAAGTCTAACTGGATCACTTACAAAAGCAAACAATTAAAAACGAGAGAGAGAGAGAGAGAGAGCGAAATATCCAATTTTTGCTTTCTTCTTCTACTTCCACTTCCCTCATCCGACGGCTGAAAATTAAGGATGAAACAAACAGCAGCCGTACGGGAATTTGAAGTGATACGAGATCATTGTTGTTATTGTTGTGTTGTCTTAAAGATAGAGATATAGATAGAGGGAGCAGACAATAATCCAGTGTGGTCGGGTGCGTGGTTGGAGCGGAAACAGTGAGCTCAGACAAGGGATGAAGGGGTTAGGGTTTCGCAGGTGACACGTGCGAAGGAAAGGAAAGGAAAGACAGGTGGGATATGTTGGAGTGGATTAGGTTTTATGACACAACATCCAACTGGATGGTTGATTCACATTAAATGAAAGGAGATCCCAATTCACACGACACCGTTTCTTGCTGTCCTTCTCTCCGTGCATTTTTTGGTTTTGGGCTTGTGTGGTTTCCACGTCACTGAAATACTTACTATCCGTTTGTTTGTTTGTTTGTTTATCATGATTCATAATCCGTTTGTTTGTTTGTTTGTTTGTTTATCATGATTCATAATCCGTTTGTTTTGCATCTATGTAAATGTAATCCTCCTTATTGAGCCCTTAAGCTGATTGGTTATACAATAACGAGAAATTATTAACTTACTAAATCTTTTAATGATATAGACTGTCATTAGCATAAAAATATAATTTGAATGCAATATAGGCAAAGGTAATAATCTTTTCCATACTTTTTGAAAGGTTTTATTTCGGTCTTCCAACTTTTTTAAATTTTAATTTTCAATCACTCACCCTTAAATACTTAGGGTCCGTTTGGTTCGCAAAAAATATGATTATCAAAGGTAATAATCTTTTCCATACTTAAATTCTCATGTTTGGTTTAGGAGGATTTCCACTATGAGGTATTATTCTTTTTCCAATAGTGGCTCTTTCCCCCCCAAATGACGGGAATGTTATTCTCCTCATTTTCGTAGGTATTGCACAATTCCTTCTCTTTTGGACAATATTGCCCTTAAGATATTGAATTATGTTCATGTTGATCCTTTATTGCATTTTTAATTAAGTGACTAATTATTTATAGTGTAAATTTATTAAATATTTTATTTAATATTAGTTTAATATATAAATGTCGTTACATATATTTAAATAATGTAGTAATATTTAATATATTTTTATTAATATTGTATTTATGATGTTTCTAGGGTTATAGGATGAGATTACATTTTACTTGAGAGTGAATGAGATGTTATTAATTTTATTATTTGATTTATAAGATAATTTTCATCTTAAAAATTAGTAGGTTAATTTATTTTTATCATCTTTACTACTTTAGATGTGTTTTATTATTTACTTTAATTTATTTGATAAATGGTCAAAAGTAATTAAAAGTTAAAAATTTAAACATATTAAACGTTTAGTATATTACGGTTCAAAAAAATAAAAGAAAATAAGGGTATATAAATATAAAACATTTTTTAAAAATAATTTAGAATGTTAATTATGTTATAAATATATATTTTTACAAATTTTAGATAATGTAACGAAAATAGTTCTATAAATTTTTATGCAAATATTTTTAATTTAATAATTGAAATTTTAACTCGTTATAAAGAAAATACGTCACAATGACAAGTTGGTAAATTTTGCTTCTAATTAATCTTATATTCCTTCAACCAAACACTGCAATCTTATATTCTTATCAAATAAACCAAGCATGGTAATGTAACATTCCTACTAATGTATCAAATAATATTACATTCTGATAATACTATTCTCAGAGATAATCTTACATCCGTGAATCAAACTCCCCCTTAAAGGAATGATGACATAGTTTCTGTTTTAGTTGGGGTGAACTATCTATTGATATATTGAAGTAGGACGACGTGTCTATTTTGGTCACTAAACAAAAAAATAATTAAGGTACTAACATTAAAAAAATTAATTAATTAAGTCAATGACCGTTAAATCGATCACGTAAATAATGACATAACAAGTGGCTTATTTATTTATTCATTTTGTGAAATTCTTTAAAAATATGCATTTTTTAAAAAAACCTCAAAATTTTAGTTCTTTCAATCAAACCCTCAAATTACATCTCTTTTACCGTTCGGCATCCCTTACTAGTCGGTGATTCACCATTCATCACCCAAGCGCCGCGTACCTCACCTTTGACATGCCCACCCTCTAATCTTCGGTCATAAGCTCAATCGGTCTCATTCTTCTTTCTTTTTGGATGTCCGTCGATGGTTCATTCATTGGTTTTCGACGATGGGATGATAGGGTTTTCAGTCGTGGGGTTTGACGAAGGCAAGGGTGGTCGGTGATGGGAGGGAAGAAATTTAGGGATTTAGGGTTTGGTTTGAGTTTTTTAGAGAAATTAATGAATTTTGGGATTATAAAACTAAATATTTTCTATTTTTTAAAATAAAAAATTTAAAGAAAATACTAAAAATATGCCATGTGTCGTGCTTTTATTGGATAACAGAAAATTTTTAACGGTTGTCACGGAAAAATCTGATTTTAGTTACGGAAGAAAACGTTAGGCACCAAAATGGCCCGGAATTAACGTTAGGCACCAAACTAGAAAAAAGGTATAGATTAGGAAAAATTATTAGATAGACTCAGCTCACCACATCATCCGTGGTCCCATTCAATATGGTTCATCCATCTTATTTTTTTCCAAGGTGAATCTCCACCTCTTTCCTACATGTAAATAAGAAGTTAGTAGTTATTTGGAAGTTAAAATGAGATGGATATACCTTATTGGCTGAGACCACGAATGACGTGATGAATGGTTCTATCTAATAATTTCTCATAGATTAAATATCTTTCTGACGTTTAATCCCTCATTTTTCGATCAATTTACTTTTTGTTATGAATATTTATTTATAGTGAATATCCATGTATTAAAGGAGACTTTAATGTACTTTTTTATTAGGGTTAATACCCATTGAAATTAGGGTTTTCATCTTATGCCTATAAATATAGTTTTGGAGAAAGCATTTTACACAACTCAATATTGAGAATGAATAAAAATCTCTCTCTTTCTCTCATCTATTTGTTCTTGTTCTTCTTTATTTTATTCACAACACGGTATCACCACGAGACTCTAACCAACTGAGGTGCTTGTCGTTCGAATCCTAAAGGAACTATTGAAAAGAATTTGATTCTAGCATGAATCAAAGATAAGTTCTTCTTCCTCAATTATATTTTAATTATCGATTATCTTTCTCTCTTGATCTTTAACTTGATTTTTAAATTTTGAAAAATCATTGGTTTTCGGTGTTAGTATAGCCAGAGAATGGCATCATTTTCTTTTAAATAATATTTTTATTAGTATTATTCTATTTTATCTTAATGATGTTGAAAGTTGTATTTTTTATAAGGATATTCATGTACTTCTACTTTGCACGGATTGACTCTCTTAAATCATCGCGCGAGATACTGGATTAAATGTGAAGTACACACGTTTTGTGAAAATTGATATTTGTGATTGTAAATAAATAATAGCAAATGGGATTCAAATCATTTTGGGTAAGACAAGAAATCACGCATCAAACTTGTTAGGCGAACATAGTGCGCACGTTTTTTTTAAAAGGAAAAACAGTGGTATGATCCTTCATACCTTTATTCATATGATTTAATATGAAATTTGTGTACTGAGAATATTATTGATGCAAAAGTATTAAGATTTTCTTATTTTTTTAGCTCATAACTAAATATAGCGATGTACGTTTCGCTAAAAAATTGTTTTTTTTATCTTGTTTTGTTTTAAAAAATGTCTTCCGTGGGATTTTGTAAAAACCGTATTTTATTTTAAAAATGGGAGTCGCCACCGGCCACTTAGGTAGGTCGGACACCATAAAACCAGAGATTTGAAAACTGTTGGGTTCGCGGGTTGGTTACGGATGGGGAAGGATTAGCACCCCCACACCGCCCAAAATTGGTACTTTGATAATTACCGCTTTATTAATATTAAACTTTCCGGGTTAAAGTGACGATTAAATTAAAATTTGATTATAAGCGCGAGTAGATTTTAAAGGCCCCGTTATCCGAGAATAAACGTTCAACCACCATCACTACACTTGATATTGGCCCTGTTTACGCTCGGATAAAAGGGCACCACATTGACAATTTATATTTCGTTATGCAATCTTATAAATCAAAACACAAAACATACAATTTACATCGATATGATATTTGAAAAACATAAAATACATGAAATTAAACAAAAATAATAAAATGCAAGAACCAATAAACATAACATACCATAATAATAAAAGAAACAAAATAGAAATATGAACAAGAAAATGCATGCTTCCAAAATTTGACTAATTAGCCTTAACATGCTTAAACATATTAAAAAACAAATGCAAAATATGCATGAAGACATGGTACTAAACTAACAAATCCAAAGCAAGATGCTAACAAAAACTTAATGCTTTAACATGGTACTAACCTAGTTATCATAAGGCTAACACAAATTAAAACATGAAAATAAAAGGGAAATAACACCATTCGAAATTAAACTAGCACATATCTAACATACTTGAACATATCAAAATTGCTAAACAACAATATATGCATGCCATGACACATAATATGACACTAAACTATTAAGGCAATATGCTAACACAAAAAAAGACTAACTTGATACTAAGCATATAGCACCATTTATGCGTAATTAAATCATATTAAAAACATGGCATTATATGTAACAAAACATCACGCTAACATGTAACCTAAAAACATAAAATTCATACTTACACAAATAATCATACCAAGAAAACCCAGACATAATATTTAAGACGAGCATATATATACACCATATGGACGAATAAATTAAAACATAAAAAACACATCTAAAAACATAAACAAATGTGATATATAAAAAGCCTGTATGAAGATGATGAACAATGTGAACATGCTAAAAAGGTCATAAAATAAAAAGCAAATGATATAAATAATTAAAACATAAAAAAGACTGAAATAAAATAAAGCAAAACATGATGACAGAAACCAAAACAAAAAAAACATAAATTAAAGGCGAGATTACAAACTGTCCAGAACTCAGGATGACCTTTAGAGTAATTTACCCATGCGGCAAGACGATTTTGAAAACATTGAAAATGCGAGATGGCTAAGTGGGTGATTTTACCATTTTGAAGCTGATCTGGTTTCAAATAGGGGCGAAATTGAAAAGCATTAAAAATGAAGGGGGACTAGAATTGTAAATATACCAATGGGAGAACTCGGTTTGAAAATTAACATAATGCGGAGGTCATTGTTTGGCAATTTCACCATTTTCTTTTTATTTCCCTCCTATAAAATACACTATCCGGCTTTCATTTCTTTCTTTCATCATTTTTAACCCCTTAGAGATAATCCTCTCAATCCTCTAGGATATTCAACCCGAAAAAACTCTCTCTGGGTTCAAACCCAGAATCCGGCCACATATCGTCGTACCGGCAGCCTTAGACCATCGCCGACCGCCACTCGCTGGCGCCGATGGACCTCAAACCTAGCCCTAAAACACTCATCATCTTACTCTAAACCTACATCTAGCCTTAGATTTAAGAGAGAAAAACACCATTTTTTTTACAAACGAGACCAAAATACCCCATTCGAACAGCTCACCACATTCGGCTCTGGGCCCTGCGGATTGTTGCCGACGACTAGAGGTTGTGACGGTGAGGGTAAGAACTACAAGCCCACTTTTTTATTTTTTTTCTTTTGTACACATGCATGCAAGGATGAGAAAAAGAAGAAGGGATTACCACGAAGCTTTTTTTGTCTTTTTTTCAAACTAATAACTTTGGTCACTGGTTTTACATAATTTTTATGTTTCATACATATATCACCCCTTTCGTTTGGTAAAAAGTACTATAAAAATACATATTTTTTTAGATCTGAAATGATACTGACATAGCCTTTTTTTGGTGATTTTTCTGATGCATCGGCAACCCTGAGTGCGGTGGTTGGAGGCCGACATGGTGGAGGTATAGTGGCAGTGTGAGGGAGATGTCCGTTCGGCCAGAAGAGATCCTGGCCATTGGATCAGACCCGATCTAATAGTCATGATTTCTCGAAGTTTGAGCTGCCGGGATTCAATCTTAAAGCTGAGAAGACTACATCAGATCATGATGCGTGGCTCATGGAGGGCGACCAGTCTCGCACGTGCAACGCAAGAGCGAGAGAGAAGTGCAAAGTCCCATCGGGTACATCACACGCGCGCCAGCTGTATTGGCTCCTTTTGATCTAGGTTGTTGGATAATTTCTAATCCAACGGCTTGGATGATGAGGGCTGCAACAGATGAAAGGGGTGTTAGATATGATTCTAGGGTTTTTGGTTAGTTGGATAGGCTTGGGTTTTGGCTGGTTGGGCCTTGAGTAATTTATTTTGGATTATGTAATATTCATTAGACTTGGACTGTTATAATATATTTGGGTTTTATACATATTAGATCTTATTTAAAATAAGTACAATAATAATAATAATAATATCAGTAATAATAATAATAATACATGCACACTCATACATGGACACACATACGTATATAGCATACACATACTTACTTATACCTACGTACATTTGTGACAAAACACACTCACACATAAATACTCTTAATAATAATAAATACACTTCATGCAACACTCATTCGTATACATCCCAAAGTAACAAAAACATTAATGATACGTACATGGAAACATATATAAACATACATATAATAATTACTAATGCATGCATAACATAACATGTATACTATACATGCATTTACACATACCTCATATACACTAGTCACACGTACATATAAACACATAGTATAACACGTCCACACGCAATAATAATACCCTTTAATTATTATATTATCAATATTCACAAACCAGATAAAAATGAGTGATTACAGTTGAAGCAAAGACCAAAAGCACTCATTTTTATCTGACTTCCCTGCTCATGACTTCAGAATCACGTGTTCTTCTAGAACTCTCCGCTTTTTCTCGGCTGAATCTTCAGGCTCGTAAGTTCTCCCTATATAGAACTTCTTCACCTTTGGTTCTTCTTTGAGATTCTGGAGTTAGGGCTCTTTCTATATGAAGCCTTTCATTGGGGGCTCGAAAACGTAGGCTTCTCATTTATATAACCTTTATCTTCAATTTTTTTCTTTTCTCTTTTTTTTTTCCTTTTTTCTTTTCCCCTCTTTTTCTGCTCTTATTTTCTTTTTTTTCTTCTCTCTTTTTTCTATCTTTTTTCTTTCTCTGTTTGATAAGGCTGTTGATATCTTTGGACTTACGCTACTAAGGCTGCCGCATCATGCCCGAAGGACTTATCACCATGCTCGAAAGACTTAATGTTGGCCCGAAGGTCTTAACACCATGCTTGAATGACTTACCGATGACCCGAAGGATTTAACATCTGGCATTACACTACTATGGCTGCCGATCTTCTGGCTTCATGCTACTATGCCTGCCTCATCATGCCCGAAAGACTTATTGATGGCCCGAATAACTTATCACCATGCTCGAAAGACTTACTGGTGGCCCGAAGGTATTATCACCATGCCCGAAGGACTTACTGATGGCTCGAAGGACTTAACATCTGACTTTACGCTACTCTGGCTACCGTCATCTGGTCTACACTACTACGGTTGCCCCATCATGCCCGAAGGACTTACTGATGGCCCGAAGGACTTATCACCATGCTCTAAAGACTTAATGGTAGCCCGAAGGTCTTAACACCATGCCCGAAGGACTTACCGATGACCTGAAGAATTTAACATCTGGCCTTATACTGCTATGGTTGTCGTCGTCTGGCCTCACGCTACTATGGTTGTCGCATCATGCCTAAAGGACTTACTGATGGCCCGAAGAACTTATCACCATGCTCGAAAGACTTAATGGTGGCCCGAAGGACTTAACATCGTGCCCGAAGGACTTACCGATGACCTGGAAGATTTAACATCTGGCTTCATGCTACTATGGCTACCGTCGTCTGGCCTCACGCTACTATGGTTGTTGTATCATGCCCGAAGGACTTACTGATGGCCTGAAGGATTTATCATCATGCTCGAAAGACTTAATGGTGGCCCGAAGAACTTGACACTTTGCCTGAAGGACTTACCGATGACCCGAAGGATTTAACATCTGGCTTCACACTACTATGGCTACTGTCGTCTGGCCTCACGCTACTATGGCTGCCGCATCATGCCCGAAGGACTTACTGATGGCCTGAAAGACTTATCACCATGCTCGAAAGACTTAATAGTGGCCCGAAGAACTTAACACCGTGTCCGAAGGACTTACTGATGACCCGAAGGATTTAACATCTAGCCTCAAGCTGGTATGGCTGTCGACATCTGGCCTCACGCTACTATGACTGCTGCATCATGCCCGAAGGACTTACTGATGCCCGAAGGACTTATCACCATGCTCGAAAGACTTAATGGTGACCCGAAGGACTTAACACCATACCCGAAGGACTTACCGATAACCTGAAGGATTTAACATCTAGCATCACCCTGCTATGGTTGCCGACATCTAGCCTCACGCTACTATGGCTGTCGCATCATGCCCGAAGGACTTATTGATGGACCGAATGACTTATCACCATGCTCGAAAGACTTAATGGTGGCCCGAAGGACTTAACACCATGCCCGAAGGACTTACCGATGACCCGAAGGATTTAACATTTGGCCTCATGCTGCTATGGCTGCCAACATTTGGCCCCACGCTACTATGGCTACCACATCATGCCTGAAGGACTTACTGATGGCGCGAAAGACTTATCACCATTCTCGAAAGACTTAATGGTGGCCCGAAGGACTTACACTATACTCGAATGACTTATCGATGACCCGAAAGATTTAACATCTAGCCTCACACTGCTATGGCTACCGACATCTAGCCTCACGCTACTATGGCTGCCACATCATGCCCGAAGGGCTTACTGATGGCCTAAAGGACTTATCGCCATGCTTGAAAGACTTAATGGTGGCCCGAATGACTTAACATCATGCCCGAAAGACTTACCGATGACCCGTAGGATTTAACATATGTCCTCACGCTGCTATGGCTGCCGATCTTTTATTTCTTTAATAAGTTATTTGACAAGTCTTCAAATACCTGTCTATAAACAAGCAAAAATTGACATGCCTCTATCTATATGATGCATGCAATGTCGTGCATTCTTTTTCTTCTTTTCTTTTACTTTTTTTCTCAATTTTTTCTTTTTTTTTCTTTTACCTCTTTCTTTTTCTTCTCTTTTTATCATTATTTTTCTCTCACTCTCACTCTTTTTTTTCTTTTTCTTATTTCTTTTTTTTCTCCTTTTCTATTCTAAAGTCTTACGCTCTGGAAGGTATACCCAGATTTCATTTCTTCTCTTCTGTTGCAGTATTCCCTTTGATCAATTATTTATCTGATTCATGTCTTTTAACCCTTTCGCGATATAATTATCTCTCTCTTTTTTTCTTTTTCTTTCTCTTTTTCTTTTTTTAGACATGTTTTAAAATCCTATGCCCTGAAAAGTCATTCTTCGAATTTCTCCGTTTCCTTTCTTTTTTGCAGTATGCTCAGTTTTGATCTTCATTTCTGTCAATTTTTGTTAAATGAGTACCCACTCTTGTTCTTTTGCACGAGCACTTGCCTTTCTTCTTCGGGGTCTCTGTCCGCTTCACAAACAAACTCTATATCATGCATGTGCAGAGATTCTTACCATTATTCATGTTCTACATTGCCCCACTCGACTACGAGCTCGGCTACCTTCCAACTCTTTTGACCCAACATTCTGAGTATTTGTTAGTTTCATCATCGGGGTAAGCAAAATGCTTCTATGTTCTGAACTTAATCTCAATCTTCTTGTTGCCTCTTAACGGGAACTATATCTCGATCCTTGTGCTTTAATTCTTTGAAGACTCAATGTTTACCTCTTACTGTCCCCCGTATTTTGTAATCTCATTCTCGTCCTGGTCCGTCCTTCATTTTCTTGAACCAACCAAGGCATCATGGCTGAAACCTGCTTCTTATTCTTGAGCTGTTTGACACATATGCTCTTGTCATCATCTTCATCCTATACATTGTGGGGTCGTTTCTGGTTAGGTGCTCCAATAATATTCGTAACCTTGTGTTCTGGATCTTATCTATGAAGTAATACATGGAAATCTTTGTTGCTTTAACTTGTCGATTTGTTGATTGGCATTCCGCTGAAGGGTATCATTTAGATTAACATACAGGATCTTGAAACCACAGAATAGGAGCTCTGGATATCAAGTACAAGAGTGTCTTAGATTCAACCATTCAGTAATTCAAGGCTGTGAAATCTTCCCATGTGACTCGGTTTATTCTCATGATTACTGCGTTGCTGCAGAATACTACTCTTTCTCAATTCTCATTATCTGCTCCGCCCCCAAAAAGGGTGGGCTTGTATGACCACTCGAGCGCATAAATATTACTCTAAGAATAGAGTTCTAGGTGGTGCGAGTTTTAATTTTACCTATGCTATCGTTTATTTTTTTCTCTTTTCTTTTCTCTTTTTTTTCTCCTTCTTTTTCTTTTTCCCTTTTTTCTTCCTTTTCTCTTTTTCTTTTTTCTTTTCTATTTTTTTCTTTTTTATCTTCTTTTTTTACGCTTGTATCATTGTTTGAGGAAATCAATTCGTCACAGTCCATTGTCTTGAGGACAACGATGGAGCAAACAACATCGCCCCAAGTTACTCGGCATAGTCACGATTTGAAAATATTACCATCACTCATGAAGCTAAGGTTTCTTGAATTGGATGGTGTATTGCCACCTTATCACTTCAGCGGAGTGCCCCAAAATTCCCACACTCTTAACCGAACAAGCCTATTACCAGGTTTTGAATATATGAGTGCTTTTTATTATTCTTTTCTCTTTCTTTCTTCTTTTTTTTCTTCCATTTTTTTCTCTTCTTTTTTTCCTTCAATTCTTCCCCTTTTTTTAATTCTTATTTTTTTTAATTCTTTACTACCTAGAAGATTATGCCTAGAGTTTCAACTTCAAGCAACTCTACATTGTTGACATTCGGAGCTTTTTCATCCTTGAACATCATCGAAAGAGTAGTAATCTCGCTTTGCTGACCAGATTCTAGTAGGGAATATCACACCTCATCGTTGTCACAACATCCATCTAATGTCACATCTTGCAATTGATATCCAGTGTCCTACAACAGCGAGAAAATATACATCTATGTGCTTTCAAGAACATTGTATGTTAAGCGAAATGTGTTCTTCATTGGAATAAAAATCAACAAATATGCCCCTTCACAAAAGATCTTTACCACATGTGGGCCGCAAGTAGTAAAGTTGATTCCTTGTATTACTTCAGAAAAGTCTTTTAATGTAGAGACATCTCTGTCTTCCTCAGCACTATGCAGACTTGCCCCTCATCCTTAGTCCTCTACTGCTGGATCAGCTCTTGTGTCAAGGTCCCATCATTGATCAGCTTCTTGATCTTCTCCAATAAAGGTCTAAATTTTCTGGTGGGATACCCCGGTGCCCCCATATGGAATTCGCATGTACTACTCGAGTCAAAACTATGGGCAGATGGATCATGTGCAATCTTCATCGGTCTAGGAGCAAGATAGTGACCCCTTACCAAATGAGGCCATATGTCTAAGATGGATGCTCTGAACACTTCCAAATTTACGCTCGTCCGAGGAATTTTCCTTGATGACCCTGAGGTATCAATCTGTCTTCTTCTTTTATGGCCACGCGAACCCTGAAGATGACACTCATTTACCTATCCGTCTTTATCTATCTTATCTTCAATTCGGTCCTTGGACTTAGACCCCAATTTTCCTTCTTTGATTGTGTATTCTATCATCTCTCCAATCGTCATGAAATCTGCGAATCTGTTTCTCGATTTCTCCAACATTACATCGAAGAAAGGAGAATGAAGCATTGCATGGAACATGGGAGTCAACTATTCTTCCGCTATAGGAGGCTGGACTTGGGTCGCCAAACATCGCTACCTTAGTGCATATTCCCTGAAGCTCTCATTTGGTCTCATTTTCTCATTCTGAAAAAACTAACGACAGGGCAATAAATCTAAAGCATATTTGTATTGCCTCAAGAAGGCATTAGCAAGGTCACCCCATGACCTAACTTGATTTCTGTTCAAACAGTTATACCACACTACTGCAGGTCCCGTCAGGCTATCGTGGAAGTAGTGGATCAACAACTCTTCATTCTTCATGTATCCTTCCATTTTTCTACAAAACATGGTCAAGTGAATCTTCGGGCAGCTGGTTCCGTCATACTGCGCAAATCTGGGAATCTTGAAATCTGGAGGAATGACCAAATCAGGGACTAGGCAGAGTTTCCTCATATTGAAAACATTTATCTTTTCTTTCTTCTTCAGCCCTTTCTCGATTCTTTCTTCTGGCTGGTCAAGCCTCGACTCTTTAGTTCGTTTTATTTTCCAACTAATTCTGCCATCGAACCCCAAGTATTAAATGATGAAGTGCCATGCGATGATAAAACTATTAAACAATGCAAAGGACGTGATGCAAATGCAATGCATGAATGCAATAAGGCATCGATTCCGCAAGTGATTTATCCCTATAAGACATCTTTCATTCAGACCAAAAGGTTTCATTACATGCGGTATTAGGGGTTTACAGATAGCGGTGAGCCCTAGCACCTAATTTCTTGACCTCATTCAATAGTCCTATCAGCTTTCTTTCACGGTCTAACGCTGGATCCATATTCTGGCTTATCGGCACTGCTGCATCAACTAAGTCTGCTACTTGTTGAGCTACTTGTCAGGCTTGAGTCATAACGATCTTCATGTCTCGGTCTTTCTCCTGTATTGTCTGCTCGACCTTTTGTAGCTTGATGGTCACTGCCTCAGCACGAATCTCGCTGGTACGTAAAGAAGTCTTGAGCCTCGCTATCTGTTCTTTGAGTAGCGTTTTCCATTTGAAAGGCTTGTGATTCCTCTCTTTCTTGCTGCAGACATGATTTCAGGATATCGTCCATGGCCAGACTATTTTCCAACTCACTTGGGAGAACGTCGCGTTGGCTCCCAGCTTCTTTCATCTTCTGTGACAATGATTTGGCTTTATTTTTACTAGTTTTGCATTTCTGCCTTCAGCGTTCTAAATCATTCCTCAACCGAATCATAGCATTAAAGCACTCTTCAGCGGTGTCACCCAGACTGAAATTCTTGAATTCAAAGTGCAGCTTCTGGTACTCGTCTTGTATTCTCTTCAATTTCATGCTCAGATCGTGCCTCTCATGCTCGAGCTGGCCGTACTTGCATACAAGTTCATCTTCTGAGACGTTTTTATTCTTGACTCCTGAATTTATCTCGTTTGAGTGACCCACTTCTGTGTTACCCGAATCTTGGGCTGGGTATCGATTCTTCCTCGACTTTGCTCCTCGGCTGATTGTTAGCTCACTATAGAATGGGGAACTCTGTCTTTGAAACCCAAAATTCTCATCGCGATAAGATCTTGAACTTGTTCCTTAGGGCCCCACAATCCTCAATACTGTGACCCAAACTTCCTAAACGATAATTGCCTCTAGCACGTGTGTCGTAATCTCTCGGATAAAACGGTCTCTTCGCTAGAGACTTCACCGAGGTAATAAGGCTCTTCTCAATGAACATTACGAGTAGTTCGGTGTACCTCATAGGAATCGAGATGTATTTTTTTCATTACTTGCTTCTCGAGTTTCTTCTGGACCGAGCTCTACTTTTTGAAAGCCCGACTCAGACATACCTTCCGCCTGTTTATTGATGCGGATCACAAAAGGGTTCAATTTTGTCCTATTTGGCTGGCTTGGAGGTAGAATTCTGACTATCCCGTTCTCTATTCTAATCCTTAATCGATTCTTTTTTCGGTTCGATGGATCGCTTACCTTTCATCAAAGTATTCATCTGATTCATCACTTCTTCCCTCTGCTTCTTTCAAATCTTGCACTTTACTTTGCTCATTACCAGTATTGTGTCTCCTTACCGTGTCTGACCTGAAGTCTTCAGATGGTTCCTCTTCTATTTTCTCCGATCTTGTTTTGGGACAAAACCCTGGATCCGTGCCCTCTAATATCTGACCAGACGACCCTTTGCCAATTATGAACGATTTTTGAGATTTGAGAAACCACTTCGGGAATCAATACCCTATAAATGCGAGAATGCATGCAAATGCGGTGTTGATTCTCGAACAGTCTTAAAAAACTTTCAATAGAGAAAATGTCTGTTTGCAAGAAATTAATAATGAATTACAGGTAACAATTGGATTTATTCTGGAGACCTTGACTTCGAAAAGCAAAACATGTGCTCCACGTCTCGACGTCGTCTTCAGGATGATGGATGACTTCGTCTTCTCCTCTTATTCTATTCCATGGACTCGTGACGTCATGATCTTTCTTTTTGTGGCTTCTGAAAAGGACATCAACAAGTGCATGCATAATGCAGACAAGATCTTTTCTTCTGTAGATCTGGGTGCAAACGAATAATACGTCTAAACAGGGATGGATTCTATCGATCCTAGGGAAGTACTTTAAAACTTTTTGGAGTTTAAATTAAAATTCTCAAGGATCATTTGGTTTAAAAATTTCCCCCTTTTTATTATCAAAAAGTTTTAACTTACTTAAAAAATAAAACTTTTAGGTTTCTTTTTGTTATTATTATTATTATAAAAGTTTTAGGAGGGAAAAAGATTTAAAGCAAAATAATAATATTTTCAATTTTTTTAAAGGATTTAAATTAAAATCTTTGAAATTTTTACAAAAGGGTTAAATGTGAATATTTAAAATTGGGGTTCTATGGCCCTGACTGAATCTTCTGCGTCGGACGTGCCTTACTATCGTACCGTCTTCTTTCTCGATTGGTCTTTGCTCGGCCTAACTTGATACTGTAATATTATCGTTTCTGGCAAAGCAGACTTTTTCTATTTTGAAAGCCTTTTAATGAATTGTTCTTGAATCAACACCATGTCATGATATGCAACATGAATGCAAATAAAGGTGTTGATTCCGCTGGTAATCACCCCTTCAAATGACTTTCATAGGAACTAAAGGGTCCAGATTACAAAAAGGGTCCACATTACAAAATGAGTCCCTATTACAAAAAGTCTTAATTAAAAACAGAGTTCTACACATAAGCCCTACCTCTACCTCCTAGCTCTTCGATAGCTCTGAGCAACTTGATAAACCTTGGTGCTTCTTCCATGTCCGGGGTTACGAAAGGTCGGAGAGCCGCAGCTTCGGTACCTAAGTCATTCACACGCCTTGCAACTCGTTGTATGTCCACCATCAGGGTCTCGTGTGTATACTTTGGCACTACACGCTTGCTCGGCAAATTGTTACCTCAAATCTGTTGATTAATCTCTAACCAATGTCGCACGACTGGATCAATGTCGTCCTTCTTAAGACACATTTTCCATGATGAAAGATTTTCTAATCGGGTAAACCACCTGAATCAACGTCTCTATGTAATGTGGATGCAATGATAATGCACCAAAAGTATGTGTAAAATAAAAATAAAACACAAAAAGGAATGAGTTAGTACCAGATAAAAATAATAAATACATAAATAAAAGGACAAATTAAATAAGGTAAACAAACAAAACAACCCTATTTATCCTGTCTAAAACACCTAAGATTATCCGCATGGCTCTAAAGGGGTGGGTTTCTATATGTCATATTTTAAATGCGTCAAAATAAACGCGCAATTATACCGAATGTTAGTTTAATAGTCACTTTAATCCGGAATTTCTAATATTAATAAAGTGGTAATTATTTAAAAAGCTTGACTCTTATTTTGTTATTGAAAAAACAAAAATTGGTCCACAGCGGAGTCGCCATCTGTAGCGATGTCCGTTTCGCTAAAAAAGTGTTTTTTTTATCTTGTTTTGTTTTAAAAAATGTCTTCCATGGGATTTAGTAAAAACCGTATTTTATTTTGAAAATGGGAGTCGCCATCGGACACCATAAAACCAGATATTTGAAAACTGTTGGGTTCGGGAGTCGGTTGCGGATGGGGAAAGATTAGCACCCCCACACCGCCCAAAATTGGTACTTTAATAATTACCACTTTATTAATATTAAACTTTCCAGATTAAAGTGACGATTAAATTAAAAATTGATTATAAGTGTGAGTAGATTTTAAAGGCCCCTTTATCCAAGAATAAACGTCCAACCACCATCACTATGCCTGATAGTGGCCCCGTTTACGCTCAGATAAAAGGGCACCGCATTGACAATTTATATTCCGTTATGCAATCTTATAAATCAAAACACGAAACATACAATTTACGTCGACATGATATTTGAAAAACATAAAATACATGAAATTAAACAAAAATAGTAAAATGCAAGAACCAATAAACATAACATACCATAATAATAAAAGAAACAAAATAAAAATATGAACAAGAAAATGCATGCTTCCAAAATTAGACTAATTAGCCTTAACATGCTTAAACCTATTAAAAAACAAATGCAAAATATGCATGAAGACATGGTACTAAACTAACAAATCCAAAGCAAGATGCTAACAAAAACTTAATGCTTTAACATGTGACACATAAATACGAATATAAGCATAGACACAAACCTAGATATCATAAGGCTGACACAAATTAAAACATGAAAAATAAAAGGGAAATAACACTATTCGAAATTAGACTAGCACATATCTAACATACTTGAACATATCAAAATTGCCAAACAACAATATATGCATTCCATGACACATAATATGACACTAAACTATTAAGGCAATATGCTAACACAAAAAAGACTAACTTGATACTAAGCATATAGCACCATTTATGCGTAAACTAAATCAGATTAAAAACATGGCATTATATGTAACAAAACATCACGCTAACATGTAACCTAAAAACATAAAATTCATACTTACACAAATAATCATACCATGAAAACCCAAACATAATATTTAAGACGAGCATATATATACCATATGGACGAATAAATTAAAACATAAAAAACACATCTAAAAACATAAACAAATGTGATATATAAAAAGCCTGTATGAAGATGATGAACAATGTGAACATGCTAAAAAGGTCATAAAATAAAAAGCAAATGATATAAATAATTAAAACATAAGAAAGACTGAAATAAAAGAAAGCAAAACAGGATGACATAAACCAAAACAAAAAAAACATAAATTAAGGGCGAGATTACAAACTGTCCAGAACTCAGGATGACCTTTAGAGTAATTTACCCATGCGGCAAGACAGTTATGAAAACATTGAAAACGTGAGATGGCTAAGTGGGTGATTTTACCATTTTGAAGCTGATCTGGTTTCAAATAGGGGCGAAATTGAAAAGCATTGAAAATGAAGGGGGACTAGAATTGTAAATATACCAAGAGGAGAACTCAGTTTGAAAAATAACATAATGCGGAGGTCTTTATTTGGCAATTTCACCATTTTCTTTTTATTTCCCTCCTATAAAACACACTATCCGGCTTTCATTTCTTTATTTCCTCATTTTTTAACCCCTTAGAGATAATCCTCTCAACCATCTAGGATATTCAACCGAAAAAACTCTCTTTGGGTTTAAACCCAGAATCCTGCCACAAGCCATCATACCGGCCGCCTTAGACCATCGCTGGCCGCCACTAGCTAGCGCCGGTAGACTTCAAACCTAGCCCTAAAACACTCATCATCTTACTCTAAACCTACATCTAGCCTTAGATTTAAGAGAGAAAAAACACCATTTTTTGTACAAACGAGACCAAAATACCCCATTTGAATGGCTCACCATATTCGGCTCAGGGGCCCTGCGGATTGTTGCCGACGATGAGAGGTTGTGACGGTGAGGGTAAGAACTACAAGCCCACTTTTTTATTTTTTTTCTTTTGTACACATGCATGCAATGATGAGAAAAAGAATAAGGGATTACCACGAAGCTTTTTTTTGTCTTTTTTTTCAAACTGATAACTTTGGTCACTGGTTTTACAGAATTTTTATGTTTCATACGTATATCACCCCTTTCGTTTGGTAAAAAGTACTATAAAAATACATATTTTTTTTAGATCTGAAATGATACTAACATAGCCTTTTTTGGTGATTTTTCTAATGCATCTGGCAACCCTGAGTGCGGTGATTGGAGGCCGGCATGGTAGAGGTATGGTGGCAGTGTGAGGGACATGTCTGTTCGGCCAGAAAGGATCCTGGCCATTGGATCAGACCCGATCTAACAGTCAGGATTTCTCAAAGTTTGAGTGGCCGGGATTCAATCTTGAAGCCGAGAAGATTGCATCAGATCATGATGTGTGGCTCATGGAAGGCGACCAGTCTCGCGCGTGCGCGAGTGAGAAGTGCAGAGTCCCCTCGGGTATATCACACGCGCGCCAGTTGTATTGGCTCCTTCTGATCTGGGCTGTTGGATAATTTCTAATCCAACGGCTTGGATGATGACGGCTGCAACAGATGAAAGGGGTGTTAGATATGATTCTAGGGTTTTTGGTTAGTTGGATAGGCTTGGGTTTTGGCTGGTTGGGCGTTGTGTAATTTATTTTGGATTATGTAATATTCATTGGACTTGGACTGATACAATATATTTGGGTTTTATACATTTTAGATCTTATTTAAAATAAGTTTAATAATAATAATAATAATAATACCGGTAAAAATAATAATAATACACGCACACTCATACATGGACACACATACGTATATAACATACACATACTTACTTATACCTACGTACATTTGTGACAAAACACACTCACACATAAATACTCTTAATAATAATAAATACACTTCATGCAACACTCATTCGTATACATTCCAAAATAACAAAAACATTAATGATACGTACATGGAAACATATATAAACATACACATAATAATTACTAATGCATGCATAACATAACATGTATACTATACATGCATTTACACATCACACACACATACCTCATATACACTAGTCACACGTACATATAAACACATAGTATAACACGCCCATACGCAATAATAATACCCTTTAATTATTATATTAACAATATTCACAAACTGGATAAAAATGAGTGATTACACTAAATATAATTATTAATTTTTTATTCTAATGATGAGATTTGATGTTTTTAAGTGTGTTTTGAGTTTTACACGATATGTTTAAATGACGTGGTAAGAGACATGACATAAAGAAATTATGATAAGTTGTCTTGGTCATTTGCTATGTCTTCATTGTCCTCGAGAGAAAAATCATTATCGGTAAACTCTACTTTTATTTTTATTCTTTAAATTACGATTTTAAAGTGTGATAAATCATGGTGATTTTGAATCTACAAGAAGACTGTTATAAAGTCTATATTTGCTCTAAAGCAATAATTCTTTTACGTTGAAAAACTCGACTATAGACTTCTCCCAAAGTTTAGGTTGTAAAAATTCATCTTGGTAATAATTTTTATGGGAGACATTCTCTAAAGTGAATGTAAGCATCATGTTTATTTCATGAGATTATTGGATCTATTTCATTCATTAAAATGAATGCACACATGGTAAATCCGTATTCAGTTAGTGATATAACTCCGATATAATTCAAATTACTTCACAACTGAAGTTATGTGGTCAGAATATCAATGGTGAGGATATGTTAATAAAAACATACTCCACTTTTTACGCAAATAATGTTTTCCTTGGACAAAATATTGTGAAAAGGGTTTTAAAGGCCCACTAACTCCACTCCATTCCCTAAAGTGAAAGTGAGATTATACAATGGAATAGTAAATACCACATTAGTAGTTGTGGTTACGGTCTATGCCATGGACATAGACATGATGATTATTTTAAGAATGTTTATACCCACTAGAAGTGAGGTTATAAGGATGACAAGAGTGATAAAGATCATTCTAAGGAAGTAAAATCCTTTTTATTACCAATGCGATGTTATAAATCATTGGTCTCGTACTTGTCGTACGCTGAAAACATCAACAATCATTGAATAATAAAAGAAAAGAAGAGCAAATTTTGTTTGCAAAAATGACGAATATGATATAGGTCCAACTCATTTGGACGCTGTTGGTCCAACTCATTTGAACGTTGAATAATAAACCTTGAAGGGAATAAATCATCTTTTAATTGTTTTCATAACCTTAAAGAGAATTATTTATCTCTTAATTTATTTTGCTTTATGTTTATTTACTTTACGGAATAATTATTTACGTTATATATATGTATATATATTGTGACGTTTATTTATTTTGTTTAACATGATTATTTATCAAATACAATCTATGGTAACGATTTATGCTTATCATAAGCATAAGAAATATTTTTTCATTTAAATACAAGTGAAAATGTGAATACTATAACTTGAAGTACTAAAATTATTGATGCTCCAGAAGAGCAATACGTTCTTGAGAGAAAGCACATTACGGAAGGTGCTAATTGTGAATATTGTAATAATTACCGTTAATAGTAATATCATCGTCAGCATCATAAGTAAAAATCTTAAGAGAACAATAAGAGTTCTC
Source organism: Hibiscus mutabilis (assembly GCA_019671005.1). Lineage (NCBI taxonomy): Eukaryota > Viridiplantae > Streptophyta > Magnoliopsida > Malvales > Malvaceae > Hibiscus > Hibiscus mutabilis. Next base: position 5,528,993 of record CM033722.1, read on the forward strand.
AGAATAATCCTTCGAGAATTATGGATAACATATGTTATCAATTGGCATATGAAACACGCCAATGTGAAATATAAGTTCTGGTAGTCAAAAGTCGGTTAAAGACACTAGAAGAGCTATATATTGCTACCAAAAGAATAATTTTTATTGAAAGCTCCGAAAGATCTAAATATATTCTTATTCAAAGGAATAATTTTTTGTGGACAATGTATTATCAAGTTTCAAAGAAACTTTTATTTCAAAATTTGAATCACATGTTATGGTAAACCAAAAGTTTACAAACTCAGAGATATATATGCATATATATAGTTGACATGATCGGTTAGACCATCCTGATCAATAAAGATCCGAAAATTATTGAGATTTATATGCACATTTATTAAAAGAACCCGAAGTTCCTATGGTGCTTGTTCTCAAAGGAATTGATTAAATTTCACTTACTAAAAGAACACGAAGTTCTTGTGTTGCTTGTTCTCAAAGGAAATGATTAAGATCTCACTTACTAAAAGAACTTAAAGTTCTTGTACTAAAGTTGAGACTGCATATCTTGTATATCTGAATAAAATATGGGCCCATTTATCCACAAGCGTAGAAAACTTTTACATGATTTTAATAGATGCATCTACATATATTTTATCAACTTACAACTAGAAGTTTATGAGATTGATTAGAAAAAGATTCAGATTATGAAATTAGACTATTCATCTTGCAAAAGCTAACGGGTTTATATTTTAGGCTACATCAGTTGAAATAACTGTTACAAAGCCTATTGATTATGAACAAAACAGTTTAACAAAATTTTGATTGGACGCCTCCTCTTTAATAGCTAAACTATGAGAACAAAACATTTATTATCTACATGGTATTTCACATATAGAACCACTTATACGCATCAAGCCAATGAGTTATAATAAACTCTCCGTTATAATTGGTTTTTGGTTAGAAGCCATACATTTCCCATTTTAGAATTTTTGAATGTAAGATATATAGTTGAATTGCTACACCATAATGCACAAAATGGGTAAATAAAAAGGGTTGAGAATATATATTAAGTATGAGTCTCCTTTTATGTTTAAACTCTTAAACATTAATTGGAGAATCATTTATGACATGTTTTTTCTCAACATCAGGGGGAGATAATAATCAGCTGGATAAAGGAAAATGAACTATCATTATCTAGATTCTCGTATATGAACCAGAAATTTATAAGATAGTTCGTGTTATTACATGTCAACTGACAAACATATTTACTGACCTAATGAGAGTAATTAAGTTTCATACACCAGCTAAAATGCTCTAAATTTGAATTACATGTTAGAGCGAATGAATGTAAATCATGCATGAAACATGATAGTTAGAGCGAATGAATGTAAATCATACATGAAACATGATAGTTAAAATTGGTTCTAATGATCAAAATTATCGTAAATGAAAAATAGTATGAGATGGTCATCTATTGGTGGTGGGTGTTTTTGAATAGACCCAAGACATAACTATTAATAAAACTCTAGAAGAGTTTCAGGTACCTGAAATAAAGTTTGAAAAGAAATCTCGACAAGTTATGTCAATACGAGAAATGAATGGAACCGAAATAGAAAAGTTGTCGACAACAATTTTCCAAACAATATTTTTATAGAAGTAAAGAAACAAAATGAGGATCATGTATACAAATCTATTAGAAGTATAGATCTTGAATTGGCCAATGTAGAAAGACGCTTTGAACTTTCAAAAAAGAAGTTTTTGGACTAGCAGTCCAAGCACCTAAAGGTGTAATGCAAGTGAGGCACAAATAAGTAGTCGTAAATACGACTTGAATTATGATTTATGAGTAATTCTAATTATTTCATGGTGGATGCAATTACTTTGGCAGTTATGAAATACTTTATATGCGTTTAATCATTTTGTGGATCCCTATAAAAAGAAAGTTATCCTTGACGAATTTAAAATGCTAGAAGCATTTGGAAATTTCTGAGAAAATTTATTTAGATATGTCCCCTTGAATATTTATATTTTGGTGCATTTGGTATAATCGCCTTAGTGAGTACTAATTGAGGAAATGCAATAAGAATGATCATATTTCCTTGTGTATTTTATAAAGGAGTTTGGATTAAGATTCATTATGATAATTTGAATATCATTATAACTCCTGAAGAGCTTCAAATTAAAAACTCATGAAGAGCTTTCAAAGCATTTAATGAAAGTATTTGAGAAAAAGAATCTTGATATAGGGTTTTGTCTCAAGCTAAAGATCGAGCACTTAAATATACGTTTTGTCTATGAATGGACATAAGCTAAAAGAATCTTAAAGAAGATTCAATATGGATAAAGTATATCTATTTAGTACCCTAATGATTATTTGTTGGATGTGAATAAATTTATCTTTAAAAGAAAGATAAATGAATCCTTGGTCTGGAAGCATCATATATTAGTTGGTCCAGAAATATCATCTAAACGATACAAAGATTATTACCTTTAGATCTTCAAACATTGATCGATGTCTCCTCAAATCATGTTAAAATAATTGTTATGCATGAGGCAAGCCAAAAATGTGTTTGGCTAAGACTATTGATCCAACATATTCAAAAGATATATGATTTACTTTCACAAGATAAGATACAAGCTATCTTATGTGGAGATAATACAAAATTTATATCTCAATCGAAATGAGGATACATCAAAGATGGTAAAATGGAACATATTACTCCAAAGTTTCATCCCTCGCGATCTTCAGGAAAATAGTATTCAAGATTGAATTATGAAGATTTAAAGATCTTATGTGATGTTTTAATGAGGAGGGTAAATACACGTTGCACTCTTTTTCCCTTAACCAAAGTTTTGTCCCAATGGTTTTTTGGTAAGGTTTTTAATGAGGCAACATGTTATGCGTATCAAAGATGTGTGTACTCATTTTTCTTCACTAAAGATTTTTTTCCCACTGGGTTTTTATCTTAGTAAGGTTTTAACGAGGCACATTATCTTCATGAATATTCAAGGGGGAGTGTTATGAATATTTATTTATGGTGAATATCCATATATTAAAGGAGACTTTAATATACTTTATTATTAGGGTTTAATACCCATTGGAATTAGGGTTTTCATCTTATGCCTATAAATATAGTTTTGGAGAAAGCATTGTACACAACTCAATATTGAGAATGAATAAAAATCTATCTCTTTCTCTCATCTATTTGTTTTTGTTCGTCTTTATTTTATTCACAACACTTTTCTTAAATCCTCTAAAAATGAATCTCAATTTTTCGCTCGCCAAATTTCTACTATGCACTATCGGATGAATTTGATTTTGGAGTATATTATTCTCTTTATTGAGATATTTCGATTTATTGTTGTAGTTTTTCAGACGAAGGCTTTAAACACCAAAGACCTAAGATAACTGAAAATGGAGTCTTATTTATGTTCGTTTCTTCCGACTCATTTTTCCTTTCTTCTTCTCTTTCTATTTTTTAAACCCTTAAGAAATTACAGAAAACGAAATTCCTAAATGATTCAGACAAATAAATTAAAACATTAGGATGAAAACAAGAACCAGTATACTTTATTGTAAAGGCTCTGCCTCTGTACTATTCAAGAAAAAAAAAACAAGAACCATTAAAGCCATCCTAAGTCCAAACCAATATATGCATAAAATAGGATCCATAAACATCAAAATTTTATTCAAAAGGTCACAAATATTTAGTAATGGAAAATTATATATGCAAGTGAGGGATAAGTTATAGGCAAGTCCGTCCCTGGACTAGGGCAATAGGGGCTCCCGCCTAGGGTCCTACCCTGCCCAAGGCCCACGCCCAAAAAAATTAAAAATATAATTTTTAGTTTTTACGGGTGGATGAAAAAAAAGAACCCAATAATGAATATATATATATATATATATATATATATATATATATATATATAGTTGGATAAATTTTGAGGGCCCTAATAATAAGTATAAAAAAATTAAATCGTAAGAGTATGCTCACATTAATAAATATTGGGAAATATGGCCCCTAATAATAAGTATTAAAAATAATTTAATTTTTAAGAGTATGCTCATAATAATAAATATTAAAATTAATTTTTTAATACTTTTTATTAGGGACCTATTTTTTTCACTATTTATTATTATGAGCATACTCTTAAAATTTATTTTTTTAATACTTGTTATTATAGATGTACTCTTAAAATGTATTTTTTAATACTTAATATTATAGACATGTATTTAAATAGGGGTATGTAACCGCAGCAGAGATCGTTATACAGCGGTAGAGATACCATCCAAAACCACAATACATGCAACTGATATATCCACAATATCATATGTTATTAAAAATTTTCACAACTGCGATACTCACAGTGATAGAAATAACATTCGTTATGTCTGCAACCGTGATAAACGCAACATGACCGAATATACGATCGCAACCGCAATTTAAATCCTTAATTTAGAGCCCAAATTTTAAGTTCGCCCTAGGGCCACTAAAATATCAGGAACGCCCTGATTATAGGTTCACGACAAGGGAAAATAATAATATATATTTGGGTAAACTACAACAAATGTCACTTCATTATGGGTAGGTTACATTTGAGACATCTAATTATTAAAAGTTGCATTTAAATCACTCAATTAGGCGATACACGACGTGGCTTCATGATGTCACGGGGAGGACGGGTATCGGTGACTACTAAAGCGGCGGTTAATGACAATGTCACTAAAAGGACAAGGACATGGCCGAGAACAACAATATTCTGGGGCTAAATAAAAGTAGAAACAAAAGAATGATATGGTGATGGGGAAGGTTCGGTCACTGCTAATATGGTGTGAATGGAAGATGATGGTGGAGTACAGGGATTGTTTATGTTTTATATTTTTGAGTAGATCGTGAGCTTTTTCAAGTTGGATATTGAGTAGTTCGGCTATACTTGTTAAGAATTTGAGCCGAGTTTTAGTTCGAGTCTAATAGAGTCAAGAGTTGATCAAGTTGGACTCGAGTAGCTCACGATCTGTCTCATCTCATTTACAACCCTAAGTTAGACAATCATTTGTTAACTGTTTAATGATGAGTGACTAAAAATTAAATTTTTCAAAATTTGGATGATTAAAATAGAACTTTTTAAAGTTGGGACCCTTGTACTTTACCCTACAGTGCACTATAATATTTGTTTTAGAAGGAAGTGGACTTGCACTGTTATAATGGGCTGTGATTAGTGCTGATTTAAAATTAACCATAGCCCAAAATGTTGTTTTAAATTGTAACGATAAAAACTGGGCTGTTTTCTGTAAGCAAAGTCAACTCGCGAGAGTTGGGAAATTAGAAATCACAAATCGGGAAGGAGAGAATTTGAAAATTGCAAACAAACAAAAAAAACTGAAAAATCTAATATATTTTACCACAAATGATGTCATGTTGCACCAATAGTAATAGAGGCTTTGGTTTGATTATAATTTAAACTTGAGAATTTGTTCGATTATTTTAAATTTAAATTCCTGCCAATCCATTTTAATAATAAAAATCTATAATCGGAGGCCTCAAACCTGAAAATAGTTTGAATCATGGTGATTTGATTTAAAAATATCCAAGTTGAAATGTTCAAAACAAATGAAAAACTTAAAATGTACAATCTGAAAAAATTGAATGACCTTAAACTCAAAACGATCTAATCCTAAAACAATTAAAAAGTAACTCAAAGCAACTTGATTAATATTAATCCAAGCCGAAACCAACTCTAATCTACCCAAACGATAGATCTAGAAATAGCAAAAATGAAATGGTCTAAAACTTGGGTTCAGTTGAAATAAACAATCATATTAAGAATTTGTTGACATTATACCTTCAAAATAATTAAAACATAATAAAAATGTATGTAATATAGATGATGAACATAGCCATATTAAAATTTTAAATATACAATACTTTGATAAAAACAAAAGACAATAAAAATACAACAATACATAAACACACAAATTGCCGGTACTAATTGATCATTTTGAGTAGAAATCGAGCTTAGGATTTTGGTTTAGATTATTGGGTATATAGTGTATTTTTAAAGTTTATAATTTAAAATTTAAGATTAAGACTTAAAATTTGATTGTTTAGTGTTAGAGTATAAAAAAATATATCATAAAGGAACAGAAAATTTTTGTTTCAGAATCTTTAGGCGAAGACAGACAATGTCCCCCATGCATATATTCCTCGATCGAGAAGATTTTTTTTTTGTGGTGTCCTTGTCGTTGGTCTTCACAAATGGATGGAAATTCTCCAGGAGTTTGTTATACATCATCAATCATCTTCTTATCTACTTATGCTTTCATTTTGTGCTTCATTATTGTAAAGTTTATTCCTTTGTGTTTTCTTTCCTTTTATCAACAAACAAAACCACGATTATCATAATCTTTGTCATCAGCCTCCATCATCGTCTGCTTTTCTTTTTGTAACATAATGGTGTTTTAAAAAGTTAAATCAACAATCCTTTATTTATATATCCTTACGTAAATACACACTTTTGCTATAAATCTCTCTTTAGAAAAGTTGAAATGCTTTGGGTTTAACTCAAATGATCTATTCTTACTCGATCTCCACCACTAGCAAATTTCATTTTTTCCTTTTCCTATTCAAAAGTTATATACATACACATAAAACGTACGTACTTACATACATACTCATGTAATTATTTTTTAGAGTATTTAAGCAATTGGGCCAAACCCGATGTCATACTTAGGCCTCAAGCCCAACTCATAACCATAAAAAGTTGACCTAACTTAGTCCAATACAAAAATTTGTTTTCATAAATTCATCAATATTTCGAACAAAACGATAAGAAATAATTAAATCGTTTACAAAAGGAGCTCCAATTTAAACAAAGTAATTAAACTATTCAACATGATCAAATAAATCCAAAATAAGGGTTACAAACATAAAATGAAGGGCCCTATGAATACATTGCTCAAAAAATCTAAGTATTGTACTCGTGAACACGTCGATGAGCTGAAGTTCTACTCCGATGGGGCTCCTTCGATGCAACGCAACAACTTAAAAACCTGCGAACGAAAACAACGATTCTGAACGCTGAGCTCATAAAGCTCGGTGGATACACATCTACTCTACTATGTTTCATGCAAATCATAAACATAAGCATATAGCTAGAGAAGATGATATGATAATAAATTAATACATGGTGCTACCACTAGTTGCCTAAATCATGCTTTATCAAATAAACATATCATGTCATCATCAATCACGTCATAAAAAAACATCCATAAACCTTAAGTGAGGCCCGGCTCACGCAACATAAGGGTTTTCATTCGGTTAACATACCATGGTGTTGCAACACGTCTCAAGCATTCGGTCCCATCAATCAAGCGACTCAATCACAAAAGTGCTTACACGGAACGAATCAACATCATAAAAATCATCATGAGCTATATAGATATCATTATTATTGAGTCTCCCAACCGTATTTCAAGTTTTCACTCATTATGTACGTATAGGTGAGCCAAATTCTCTTTTCTCAGTTTTACAACTCTTTTTATAGCATAAGGGGTTTATCAGATTGAACCTCATAATTTTTCATCCCCGAGGTGAAAATCGATATTTTTGGGTAGAATGCCTAGTGGGTACCACTACTGGTCTTTACGTACCGGTACTCACAACGTATCAATACCAATTTAGCTCACTAGAATTTTCTTGAGCCTTGTCGCAAATTTAATAGGTCAACCCATACCAATACGGATTGCATGGTGTACTGGTACATGTTAAACATCGTATTGGTACCCCCTTATAGTTCATCTCAATGAAACAATGCCCTTTGAACCCAGAACACTAGGGTACCGGTATGAGCTCCTTGTGTACCAAAGCTCAAAATAGCTTTCTTAGGCTCGAGAATCATCTCCAAAGCCTTCAACTTGCAACCAATGACCCCTTAAATCGATCCTACAGTTTATATGAGTTATTTAGGGTGGTTTACTACCATTTTTACAAATTATTAATACCAATTCCCGGATTTACCATTAACAAGGATTTTCAAGCATTTAAACACCCAAATCACGGAATCAAGCATACAACACATCATCCTTAGAATGCGCATGAAACAAAAGGAGTTAGAAGCGTACTAACCTTCCTTCAAAAGCTAGAAAAGTGATTCCTTACTTGAAGTCCTCAAGCCTTCCATTTGCCTTGAGCTTTAGAGTGCTCTCCAACCTCTTTCACTACAACCAAATATTATAAAACGAATTACAATATTGCTAGAAGGAGTAAAGATGATAAAGGAAGGATTTACCAACAAGATACATGGTTAAATCTTCCATTCATGTTCATCCTCCCTACCTCCACCAAGAATCCATGTAGCTCGTCCTACCACCAAAACCTATGATTCTTACCTTGACTTGTAGATCGTAGAAGGGAGATTACGAATTTCTACCTCCTTAACTCAGATTAACACTCAAATAAGCAAAGATGGTAGCTTTACCTTGTGTGGGAGATGAGAGGGGAGGATAATGGGTGTGAGAGATAAGGATGATATCACCCCTTCCCCTTTTTTGCAGAAATCTTAATGAAAATCAGCCTTCCTCCTTCAAAATGAAGGAAAATTACCTTTATACCCCTCCAAGGCTCTCTTGAGCACCTAATGGGCCTCGAATTTAGGCCCAAAACGAAACGTCTACCTTTAAAGTGAATCAATTCACGAATTTCTAAATTCAGGTCGTTACAAAAGGTATTTTTTACAAAGAGGTGAAGAGGTATTATATAATATAAAAACTTTAAACTCAGTGACAACCGTTGAATATTTAGTTATCAACAGGAATTATTTTCCATTTGATCAATGATTTGTTAAAACATTCAAATTTTATCCATTTTCTTCTCTAATTCATATATATCAAGGATCACAATTCAAAAATAGAATTAACACCATGTCCAGGGATAGAACTAGACATTTTATTTTAAAAGGCCAATTAGTGAAATTAATATTAACAATAGTATATACTTCTTTTATCCCAGTAAAATTGTTCTTTACTGACTTTAAAAAAGTTAAAAATTTCAAACTTGACTATAATTATTTTAAATAATTAATTTTTAGAATATATATATTAAAAACTACGTGATTGAAAATTTTTAAAATATATTTTTCAATTTTTGGTAATATTAAATTTTAAATAATAAGGAGTTAAAAGTCAAAAAAATTAACCTAAAAACTTAATAAAGTACAAATTTAATAGGGATGAGAAAATATTATGCCATGTTTGGTAAATAGCAGTTTGAGCCAAAGTTAGATGTTTGAGCTAATATTAGAGGTTTAACCAATCAAATCCGCTAATATGGATGTTTGGTGAATAGCGAATTAGAATAGCAGATTGGGGTTAAACTTCTAATTTTGAAAAAAGCTGTGAATAGGAGCTTTTGAAATTAGAAGTTTGATATAAGAGTTGTAAAGATAATTTTAACCTTAATAATTATCAAAAATCTCCAAATAACCTAAATTTAATTATTTATATTTTAATTATTCACTCTTATTGTGACATTTGTAAAATAATATTTTTTATATTCTCACACATTTATATTTGTATTTAAATTTAATAATTAATTAAATTAAAAATAATTATATAAATAATAAATTAATATATAGATCCTTCAAATATGCTTAATAATATTATATTAAAAAAATATTTTTCATAATTTAATTAATATTAATAGATACAAAATATTAATAACTAATAAACTATTCAAACAAGTATGAAGTATAATCATGTCCTTATATGTCATTTTTATTGTTTAAATAATCATACAATTATCAGTTATCAGTTAATTTTACCAAACACTTTTATACAATTAGCTAATACAATCCGCTAGTCAAACTAGCTAATGTGATCCGCTATCAGCTTTCCGCTAATTGGCAAATCAAGCCTATATTTTACCATTATAGCAAAGAGTTAAAGATTGTTTGGTACTTCGGTTTAAGGCACATAATTTACATAAAAAGGCGAAGAAATCAACGAATGCAAAGCGGTGAGGATTAGAAATTGCATTTCAACTATGCAACTTCGTAAATTTCATGATAGAACTCGTAAATCCATCTATCGAACTATGTATGTCCATACGTGACTGTATGGAGCAAATGTATATCAATAACATATTTAAAAAAAATAAAATTTAAAATGAAAGAAAAATATAGTAATACACTTGATTTGTTGAAGAAACTTCAAAATTTGAGCAAAAATGATATAGCTTTATTTTTCAATATCTTGGTTATTCAAACTGGACTTAAACTTAAATTTTGAACCATTAATTCGAGTTATTCAAATAACTCGACACAATAATTTAAATTAAAATTTTGACTTTTTAAGTTAGATCAAATTTTACTTACCCTTAGTGGTGTTTATACTTTCTAACTATTTAATGTAACCTGTAATTTACTTTCGTGATCTACTATACTCATGAGACTAACGACTTTGATGAATGATCTTGATAGGGCACACGAATTATCTGGTATTTATAGGACACGTGAACTAGTCGTACTCGTATGTTACCCCATGACATTTCAGTAGAAAATAAATTCATTATTTTTTTGAATTGAAAATAAGTCCATTTTGTTTTCCAAGTTTAAGTTATAATTTTATTTTTTTTCAATAAAAAAAATATAACTCTTATTCTTCACGATCTCCGTTACTATCATCGATTTCTCCCACCGTTCAATCAATAATGATCACCAAAATGAAGTACTTCTTCTATCACTATCCGTTTAGATTTGTCTAAAAGACATTAAATATTACAAATCAAATCTAAGCATTTAAAAAAATTGGTAGATCTATGTGCGATGTCATTGGATGGATCCACAGTTAGAGTATGTTTTTTTTTTTACAATGAACTTCTCTCACTTCACACTATTTGAATTGAGCTGGAACAATCCCAAACTCCATAAATCGAAATTGATTAAAATGAAAAACTTTTAATCTAAAACTCTTTCAATTTCTCTTCTTTGTTGAAGATGAAACCATTTTTAATCTCACATGCAAAGCTACTTCTTTGATGGAGATTTGTGTTTGATTTGGTTTATGGATTGTTGATGTGTTTGATAAATGGGTATTGCCAAATTAGGTTGTAGTATATGATTTGTGTTTGATGTTGTTTTTTGTTTTTTTTTTTAAAGATGGTGAGAGTATTGGATTATATGATCAATTCTTTTATGTGGTCTGCCAGAGAAACTTAGCCTACTAAAACAAGCTTGATTCTTGAACAGTGACGGGAGTTAGTTGGGTAATTCTTCTATCTGATGCTTTGGGTACGCTTTGGTTTTCACTGAATATTGTTAATTGCCAAAGTGAACAAGAGTTGTAGACGGTGACCTGACGTTGGTCAGGATGGTTGTTCTGAGTCGGAGTTCGTATATTGCTCCTATTTTGTGGACAATGACGTCTCTAGTCCTAGATCTCTAGTTTCTCTTGTTGCATGCCCTTTTTATACGGTTAGAACATGTGTCATGACCAGGTAGTCGTGACGTGTTGATTAGACTAGTTATGATGTGACATCTTAGGTTTACATTGTTATCTGCAGCGATCTCGTGCATCGTCAAATGATCGTTGGGTGCGGTGTTGTTTGTGGTCTTACTTGTTTGCCATGTGCTACGAAAGATTCTAGATAGATTGTGGATGGCCGCATGCTTTGTTATGTATTCGCTGGAGAGCACGCGCTAGCGTACGCAGCAATCATGTGTGTTGTTACGTGATTGTTGGACATCATTTGTGCGATGCTGTTTGCGACCTTGTTTGTTTGTTGCGTGCTATGTGACTTTGACACGTGATGGTAGGTATTTGTAGGCACTAACAAATATGTTAGTTCTTTGTTGTAATTCAGTGGACCAATGTTATAGATTGTGGCGATTTTGTAAGTTCAGCACATCTAAGATTAGTGCCAATTTTCTTCTCTGTCTCGTTTAAAATGTGAGCAACTTGGTCCGAGCTCACCATATTTTTGACGTTGATTCTAATCATAATCTTGTCTAAAGGTGAGGAGAAGGAAGGACTCTAGGTGAAGGAAGAAAGTGCTTCTAGTGGGTCTAAAACTTATGACCTGACGAAATAGGAGGAACAATGATAAAATAGCTTGGTCAACCGGTCAAATGTGTTTGCTCATTTTTTTGCCAATTTTGTATTGTTTCTTGGTTGATTTTTTTCATCTGAAGTGTTTATTGCCATTATATTATTCATCCACATGTCTTGTCACGTCATCATTTACTGATATTAGTCCCAAGACACTAAAACACGAAAGTAAAATATAAAGGATATATTGACAACTTAGAAAGTATATGTACCATGTTAAAAGTTTCAACAAAATATAGAAACATCAGTGTTATTATTTAATTTTTTTGAATAATTTCTACATAAGAAAAGGGAAGGGAAAATTGTTCCTACTGGAAACAGAACCCAAGACATAAAGGAAGAAATTGTATGTCAACATGAGTCTTTAATCACTTGCTCTAAATTGTGTTGACTATTATTTCAAATGTCACTGTTTCAAAATTTTAAATATATTAATCACTAAAAATAATATATGTGACAACTTTAATAAAATAAAACGAATGTTAATTATTATTAAAGAATGTTAAACTCTTAATACCAATCATAACAAACTATAAAAACAATCAAATTCAGTCTTTTTTTTTAAAAAATGAATATGATAGCGAGTGGATGTGGTTCGCGTGTCGCCATACATATTGGCTTTACACCGCCTGCCGTAAAAAAGCAAAAAAAAAAAAAAAAATCTACCGTCTCGCACAATCCAAGACAACGATGGCCTATAAAAAAGCCTATAGAAATTTGGTAAGTTACCTCTATAGTCATTTAATTATGGCAAAATATTTTAGTTTTACTATTAATCTTGAGTCTTAATATAATCAATTATATTATTAAACTATTTAAATGATATTAACTAAGTCATTAAAATTAAAAATTAATAATGATGTACTAATTAATAATTTTTATAATTATACATCTGGTCTCTATTACTTACACATTCTATCAATCTAGTCGTAATTAACCATCATCTTAATCTTGCTATTAACATCACGTTTTATCTTTTAAGTGTTGAATGTAGTTTTGGGGATTTGGTGTACATAAGATTAAACATTATCTTGTTATTAGTCGAAGTTTGAGAGAACTTATGATAATTAATTAATGAAGATAAAAAATAATAATATTGTTGAGAACTAGTTAGACATTGAGATTATCAACTAATACACTTAACCATCTTATTCAAAAGGTAAGTTACTGGATATAGTACCACTAATAACATTGATGTCTAAATTTAGAGTTCCTTGTTAACACTAGCAAACTATTTCGAGAAAAGAAGGTTAAGGATTAATTACATTATATTTGATACTTAGAGATCTTAATTATCTACACATACTAGTCAATTACATTACATATATAGGTTCATCCACTCCAGGCCATGAATATAACTGTCTTGTCCTATATAGAAAACATCCTGATCATATCCCTGGACTCCAAATTCCCCAAGGAAAGGTGGTGGATCCATGGCTTCCATTGAAAGAACCGATGATGAACACGGACTGTTACTCGAAACTCCGTCTACTCGTTCCGTTAACCCTTGGATCTCTTTCTCCGCCTCTCGAAGTTGGTCCTTCAGCTTTAGAACCTACGTAAAAGGATCTTAAATTTTGAGATTCGAGTTTCGATCTAATATCAAACGAATTACGTTACGGTCCTCGGCCAAGCCCAGCACTGCGTAGCTTATACAAGACCGTAAAGACCCATGTTTTGATTGGAGATATTTCAAGTGGCAAGGTTTGCTGTTCATTATGAATGCTTTTGTCACTTGTCCGAAATTTCTTTGTAAAGTTTTTTAATGGCCTAACCCAACAACATGGCATGGTTTTCTTCGAGCCTAGAGTTCACGCTCGTTCCTAAGATGGTGGGTCACCTTGTCTTTTTCAGAGGATAAAGCTTAAAGAGACAGGCACTTGCTTGACTTTCTTCGAACCAACGCTCTTAATTCTTTTGTTAATTAGTATAATTAGTTCTTAAAATAATCATAAATTGCGGATTAAGCTCCCATCATCCTTTCTTTTAAAGTAAATATAAAATATCATGTTGAATAAGAACAAAAACATGTTAATGGGTATTATTAGCATCCTGAGAAACCAGGAAAAAAGTTTTTTTTTTAACTGGTGAATGATTTTTCTTTGTAAAATGTATGAACCAAGTTGGAGTTGAAATAATTATACCTCGGATTCAAGTCGACATTTTTCAAGAACAACGCCTTCATGGACAGTCTTTAACTTGCTATACTCCTCCTGAAGCTTCTTATTCTTCCAACGGGCCCTTCGATTTTGGAACCAAACCGCCACCTGCCGAGGGTCGAGCCCCAACTCCGAAGCAAGCCGGTCTTTACGTTCCGACTCGAGCTTATGTTCATTTCCGAAATTAAGTTCAAGAAGATGAACCTGTTCATCACTGAGCTTCCTTTTCTTCGCTTCCGATGCAGCGTCGCTTTCCCCTCCCTTGTTCTTCCTCCGTCTCCGTCGAGGCTTCGGTTTGTCTGCTCGTTAAAAAAACACCCGTTTAAGCTACCAAGACTATTGGAAATTAATCATAGAAAAGATTTGAGTTTTAGTTTTAGTGAACAAACTATTACCTTGCTGTGGTACAACTTGAGTGTACAGGCCAGGGTACATTTGGGAGATAAGTGCCATATGATCTTCAAGCTCTTTTGTTTGGGTCGTCATGATTCTTTGCTAATTAGTGATGGGTGATATCTGTTACGGTGGAGAAGTGGATATGTTGGGAAGAAAACGTTATTTATTTATAGGGTTGAGTAGGACTTAAGCACTTCTTTGTTGCCTATCAAAGATTGGACTTCTTTGCTTCATGAATAACAACATTGCCATTACATGCTATATCAATTTGAGACAATAGAAACCCTATACTTCAATTAGATAGTTTTCACCTATCTAATAAACGTGTGGATCAGGATTTTTTACTCAAAAGGAAGTTCGAGCTTAGAGATAAGGTAAAAAGTATTGTGTATATTGTTATTCAAACCCCGGACTTATTTTATATAGATGTTTTTTTTTTAAGTAATTTTTTATGTATAGAACCCGAATTAAATTTAGTTATTGAAAATACAATGCGATTTAAATATCATATTGGAACTTGTGACTTGAATTTCTTTGTGGTCCGACATGAAATGTTCATGTTACGGCTTATTTTTGAATAAAAAACAAAAAGAAAAAGAAGGGAATATGGTGGATGCGGAGGTTCTTGAGCCGAATCGACGGCACGGGAGTGAGGCCTTGGGGTATGGTACATTTTTATTCTACTATTGATATACAAAATAATCATCCTTCTAATGAAATTAGGTGTTACCTTAAAAGTGGATAGAGCACTTCGTATCAAAATCCAAAAATGTGCAAAAAGATATACCAATTAAAAGGTGGCAAGGCAAAAAAAAAAGATATTTCCTTCCTCACACAATTTTTATTAATTAATACAAATAAAAGAATGGTATATATCCCATAAGCTACATAGTTTTTTAAAGTGTGAATCTTAATAACATTTAATCCCCTAGGTTTGGATTAAGCTTTCCTAATAAGGTAATTAAGAGAAGAAGTGAGGGGTGAGCAAGGGGAGACACAAAAATCAAAAGGGGTTTGGGATCCCAATTCTGACCACCTTAGAAAACAATAAAAAATGGAGTTGTGGTTGGCCTCTGGATTTGGACATGCAATGGCAAGTCACCTTTTGTTGTCCAATTAGATGGTATCTCAACTATTTCATCACTACTCTATATGCCAACTCATGTTCTCCTCCTTTGGCTGTAGCCAATGACTTGCTTCTTTTTTTTTACTTTCAACCATCCCAAGTTCCAAGGTCGAAACGAGTGAAAATAAAATGAATATTTGGGGTTATTTTATTTGTACTACCGCATTTATTTAAGGGGGGAAACTATTCTACGTGGAACAACCTAAATCTTTTGTAAAAAAATACTACTTCCAGGTAATTTTGAATTGGGTCAGTGAAATATGAATAAAAATCTTTTATATTTTTTGGTATTTTTATTTATGTTTTAACATTAAAAATAAAATTTAAAAATTTAAAATTGAGATTTAGGGTTAGAATTTATAGTTTAAGGCTTAAAGTTTAAAGGATATGATTTAGTTTTTAAGGTTTAAAATTTAAAAATTAAGATTAAAATATAAGATTTAATTTTTTAGTTATAGAACATAAATATAAACACAAAAATGAGGATTTTTGCTTGTCAAATCTAGTCTTGATGATAAAAATGTATTGTTACATGTAAAATTATATATAAATAAAAAGTGATTTTTTATCAACTACGAAGCAATTTAGCTTTTCATTTGTCCACCCACACACAACCCAGAAACTTGTAAAAATATTTTTTTGAATGAGGTCATTGAATCTTTTTTTCCTTTGGAAAGAAGCTCAAAATGGTATAGGACGCGGGAAGTAGTCATCTAGTAAAACACTTCATAGGTGAAGCAATGGGTACGTTGCGTTATGTTCTGTTTCATTTTTTTTTCATATCAGAAAGTTACAGTCTCGATGAATACAAGGTAATTCTGATGAGATGAAAACCTATTGCTAATGACTTAACTCTGTGATTGAAAAACACAGAGCTGCAAGAAAGAGAAAAGGAGACAAAAACAAAGACCGTTTTCATGGTAAGGGCATCCACATGGGTGTTCTACTGAGCGCTTTATTAGGTGTCACCACCCCCATAAAACGAAAAATTATATTATAGACATGATTTATTACATTAATCATAATCTTATCTAATAAAAATTATATATTCTATAACTATTTTTTCTATCATTTTTTCGAACAATAAATATTCACTAATTTTTTATATCATTTAAAAAACATTTTTTTAAAAGTTATTATATTATTAGATTAATGATATAAAAAATAACGGTGAAATAAATGATTTTGCTTATGATATAATTTCTCCCGCAAAACACCACTTTCGGGACCACCTTGTTCGATCCAACACGTGTTACTTCCAGTTGGATGTAGACAGTTGTCTCACCTGCCCGCCAATCAGGTTACTTCCGTCTACATTTCCACTGTTGAAACTTTCAACCCCCAGCCGCCTATTTATTATCTCCCCCACCTTCAACCTAAAAACCTTGCTCAAATGCCAATGGCTCTCTATTTAACCGCAAGATATTCCAACAGTTTTGATTTGACGCCCTTACCCCAGTCATGCTAGCTTAACCAGAAACTACCGTGCTTGTAAGAAGGAGAAAATTAAAAAGCTTGGTAACTGTAGATTTTTCTCATCTACCTCTTTTAGGCATCATCTTATCTAAACAGAATCCATATGCATTTGAGTAACATGATTTGTCTAATAACACATCCATTATCGTAATTGCTGGACAAGTAAGTAGCCAGGATAGAGTTTACTAAAAAAACTACAGGGATGACTCCATCATGTCTCTAAAGTGGATTAAATTGTAAATCTTTGTCTAAATATAGTTTTTGTTTTTAAATCAAGTTGGTGTTTGTTTTCTTTTCATTTCTTCTTTACCAAGGTTAAACTGGGATTAAGAAAGGATAAGGATGAAAGCAGCAAAGAGATTCTGTAAACAGATGTGGCAGTTTATCAAAGGGGAAAAAATATAAAGCAATAAAGGTAGGGCAGATGCGCATGGCATATGGGGAGGGATTCCTTTGAATGCTTGTGAGCTGTTTTGTGAATTTAATAAACCAGGTTGTGCTTAATAACATTAAAGTAATGGATTGCCATGTTTATCCCGACATCTGAAGCTGTTGCTTCCCCATCTTCCGACTCCAAGTATTATGCTTAACACAGCTATTTGACGGTTCGATTTTGCATTCGTTTTTTTGTTGGCTAATCAATGGCCTTCCCTTGATTATGGAGAGATTTATCAAACAAATTGCAATCTCAATGAAGAAATAATAAACAGTGGTCCACTCCCACACAACTCAATCAGAATATTCTGAACTATATACTTATATAATTTAGACCATAAAACATTCTAGTACTGGGTTGCAATACAGCTCGAAACAGCAAAACTATAGCATTATGATCAAATCAATACCTTTTTTTAAGAAAATAGTTTTATTACATTTCCTTTCTGGGGTTGTCAAAATGACACCGTGCGTATGAGGACATAGTGCACGAAGTCAGAGATTGATGTACATCAGGAACATGTTTTGTTTTTTCAACATGTCGACCAATCGGTAGTTTCACTTTCACATGACAAAGATGCTAATATATTGGACCCATTTTTTTTTCTCCGGATAATGTTTCTCGTGCTTACATTTGATCTGGGTGATGAACAAAGTTGGCCCCTATCGCCACTTCCCCCAGTTCTAGTGTAATGACTAGTGACAGAGAAAAAAAGCTGTATGAATGGTAAGTGTGTGTCTGTAGATTAAGTTGAGGGCTTATCAAATGTCCATTTCCAATCAGGTTCCTATTTCTCTTTCTATCCCCTCCAAGTCAATTTTGTCTGTGTTTAATGTATGCCAAGTGCCTCGGTCCATCTTTCCATCATTTCTTTGCGGGATAAAACTAAGTGGATAAATATAAATAACAAAAAATGGAGCCGGTGTTTACTTATTAAAACATCAATATACAAATTTAAA
This sequence comes from Hibiscus mutabilis, assembly GCA_019671005.1. NCBI lineage: Eukaryota > Viridiplantae > Streptophyta > Magnoliopsida > Malvales > Malvaceae > Hibiscus > Hibiscus mutabilis. The sequence goes on from CM033722.1 coordinate 5,547,627, forward strand.
ATTGGAGAATTGGGATTTATTTTTCTTAATTTTGAAATGAACAAGCATCTACTTTGTATTTACACCGATAAAAATAAGGTTCATACTTAATTTGTCAAATTTCAAAATATATAGAAACTTAAGAAGTATTTAAATCGAAAAGTTGGACTAAATTTTTTCTAGTTTCAAAATTAAGAGACGCTTTAAAAGTAAGTGGACCTGGGAGGGGGAAACTTAAATATTTTAGTTTCAAAAGTACATAGACCTAAAAAAGTATTTGATCCAAAAAACAATACACCACAACCTCTCCCACTCATAAGGTATCTCTTTCCATGTTCCTTAGTCTTTTATACCTTGTTTGGTTCTCAATACAACATTCCTTTATGTATAAAAATTCTATTTTAATTTGTTAAATTTGAGTCCTCCTAATTTACAAAATCTTGAGAAGCTAATTCAACTTCAAGATATATCAATGTTATCTAAATAAATTATTTTCACAATTTTCATAACTTACAAAGACTGAATTCTGTCGGAGGGATTGATTTTTCATTTTTCGTAAATTGAAGGTTGGAATTCTGAATTAGACAAAAAGAGACTTTCAGTTATTTTTTTTTTACTTTCTTCATGTTAAGTTTGTACACGATATTTGCATGAACCAATTGAATTAACAATTTAAGGCGTGGGGATTTTTTTTAAAATTCTTTTCATGTTTTTTTTAACTAAGAGCAACCCTTGAATTACGCCTTAATTTAGGGCATTGTCTAAATTAGCTATGACTTTAAGTGTGGCATAGGGTAATTAAACCTTTTAATCAAGTTCAAATTTAAAATACACAAACCCTTTTAATTTATAATATAATACGCCAAAATGTTCCAGAATGCATCACTACACAGGTATCACGTGAATGCCAAAAGTAATCCATCAATTTATCAAACCTAACCCGCACTTTCCTCTCGGTGAAAAAGGAGATACCAAGTCAATAACTTAAAACGGAGAAGTTTATTTTATTATCCACGCAATTTAAAATGTTTACAATTTTATAAAATATTTTTATTAAAACTTAAAATATTATTTCATGTACAACCTAAAATATTATCCATGCACAACTTAAAAGTATTACATTTTGATAATATTTTTAATTGTGTGTTTTTAACTGTTTTTTAAACCGTCCTTATTTAAACTTTATGCAATTTTAAAATGAAAGAGAGTTATCCATTTCAATGTAGGCGAAGAAGACTTCAGATTTCGTTAACGAAATTAATAACTTAAAATACATCTTAAAGTGTATTAAAAATAAAAGCAACCCAATTAAATAATATAAGCATTAATCTTGCAACTTCATTTGCGAGGTTAAGCATTTTTAGGGTTTAATTAATCGTTTCTATTGGAAGGCAAACACTTTAGCGTGTCACTTTCTTTTAAGTCCACGTTAGCACACATAATCACGTATGAATATATAAAGCAGGATTATATTCCCTACAAAAAATCTTTTTCAAACAGCTAGGTTTTCTGTATTTGGGGTGAATTAAATAACGATTAATGGTTCTACAACACTCGATTAACTCGTTTAATCAAACCCCATAATTTATGATTAAACATGTGAAAAAAATCGTACAGAAAAGATAGACAAGGTTAATGGAGGACAAGTGGGTTTCGGGCATATACTTTTTTAATGCCCGAAGTTTTACGAAATTCCAAGCTGTCTTTATTTTGATTTGATGATGAAAAGCTCGTCACGTGGTAGCCATTATAGTGTTCTTCTTAGGTTTTTGGAAGCTGGGGTCTTTCTTTATTATCAAATCACCATGCGATTCTTTTGGGGTTTGATTGGAGTTTAGTTGACACGTGTATGGAAAGGATTTCGGGCAGCGATGGGGATAGGTACGGATTCCCGCTAGCTCCACCAAAGCCTGCCTAAGGTTGCTCCTCAAGCTCGACTGTCCTAAGATCCGAAGACAATGGTGCATGCCCCTTCATAATTTGTGCATCCATTGTAGTGGTCCATTGCCATGGCCTTGCCACCTTGCTTCCCGTTTCGAACTCCCATCAACCTCACTTGCTTAATCTTTCCTATCATGCTTAACGATCGAGTTCATGAAATAATTCCTATAAAAAATTTTAGGTATAATGTTAAAAAGTTTTAAATATTTAATTTAATAGTCACTTTAGTTCTATCATTTTTTAAGTATTTTAGAGTCAAAATGAAATGAATATTTCGTGAATAGAAACTATTAGTCAAGTAACAGTTAATGCCTTGAGATGATTTAATAGAATGGCATGTCGATAATTTTTTTTTTTTATATATTCTATAATTTTATAAAATTATTTTTTTAGTTGACGTGTTATTCTGTTAAGTTAACACACTTATCTATACGACACTGTCATATCAAATTGTTATGCCATATAGGTTTGTCATGTAATTTCAATGCATTTATTGTTAGTTGACTAAAGATTTTCATCAACATGGGAGTTATTTTGGCTCAAACTAAAACATTGAGAGTTGGGGTGTCCAAAACTTGACTCGAAAAAATTAAATTATTTGACTAGATGCAAAAATTCTATTCACTTTAACTCGACTCGTAATTTCATAAACTCGGCTTGGAAAAATTAAAATGAAGTTTTTGTTATAAAATAAAAATCCGAATAACTCGAAATATTTTAGTAATTAGTGGACCAATTTTTAAAATTGAGTCGTATCCTTAAATTTAGCCTGATATATATATATATATATATATATATATATATATATTACATATGTAAAAACATGAAGAAATATATATGTGTCTAGTATATGGTTATAAAAAGTTGTTTAAATTGAAACTAATTAGTATCATAACATTATAAAGGTTTACAATTAAATTTGAACAGAAACTCAAACAACTCAATTTAAATTTCATAAACTTAACTCAAAAAATTTTAAATAAAATTTGAGTTATAAAATAGAACGCATCAACTCAACTAACTCAAAAAATTTTATTCGGTTCAGCTCAATTGAATGTCCAGCCTTAGCTAAGGGTTAAAGAAATATGGACCTAAAGATTTTTTTTAGCATTATGCCAAAATTTTATCATAAACACGAAAAAGGTAAGTTTACATATATATAAATCAGGTTGTCTCGTTTGTTTGTTATCGATACATCACGTGAAGGGCTGCAAAACCATCTAGGAAAGAAACATTATAAAGGAAATTAAATTACCTTGTGGAAAGAGTCTCCAATGAGGAAGAGACATTATTTTATAGCGGGATTGTACCGAACTTGTGTAAGTGTAGGCCATCTATTTGAATTTTGTTATACTTTTATGTTGTTCTAGTCTTTTTTGCACGTGAAAATGATACGTGTTCATGTATGATTAAGTAGTTCGTACAAAGTGTTGGATATGTTCTTGCTTAATCAAGAGATTACTGGCTTAACCATGTGCATAAATAGTAGGCGGAAGCTTGTCCACGCCTTTTAGGACAAGTAATTAAAGATATACTTTGAGTTACTAAATAAATTTTATATTTTGTATCGGTATATGGACCTATATATTGATTGGATTCGTCGATAGTCATGGTTCAATCTAATGTAAACAGATGTTGAGTCGTGATTTATTTTGAATTTAAATTTTTTAACTATTTAACATATTTAATAAATTAATTATCCAATTATGATTCGAAATATAAATTGCTTGTTGAGAACTTCAAGACTTTTGTGTGTTGTTGGTGACGGTATCGGTCTTGTGCTGGTTGTTAACCGCCAGTTATATTTTTTTTTAATTTTTTTAGTTCTCAGTCAGTATCTTTTTGTCTTGAATTTTTTTTCTTTTCATATATCTTGATGTGTTTGTTTCGTCTGCCTTTGTGGCACAATTTTCTCTATTATGTTACACGGTTCTCATCTACCTTCTCTATAGTAATTTTATGTTTGTGTAGCTATCATCACGATGCATGTCCCTGATCAAGTTAGGTTACCGTTCTAGTATGATTAAACCTCCTTTTGTGACAATTTGTCGATGTAATTAGAACTATTAGCGGAGCAAATGTGCAAGACTGATTATGTCCATTACCTCTCATACATTAATACACAAGTGTCTAGTTGGATAGAGACCAGTGCCGTCCCTGGGCATGGACAGAAGGGGCGCTCGCCCAGGGCCTAATTTTTTTAATAATATTTGATATTAGAATTTAATATTTTAATATTTATTATTAGGGTTTACTCTTAAATTTTAGTTATTTAATACTTATTATTAGGATTCAATTTTTTCCAACATTTGTTATTATGAGTCTACTCTTATAATTTATTTTTTCTCAATATTTGTTATAAGGGGTCCAATTTTTTCAATAATTATTATTAGGGGCCTATTTTTTCCAATATTTGTTATTGTGACATACTCTTAAAATTTATTTTTTTTATACTTGTTATTAGACCCGATTTTTTTTCTAATACTTAAAATTAGGGGCCCAATTCCCCCATATTTGTTATTAGGGATATGCTCATAAATTTTAATTTTTTAACATTTGTTATTAGGGGTTAATAGGGACTTTTTTTCTAATATTTGTTATTAAGAACATACTCTTAAATTTTATTTATTGTTTCTAATATTTGTTATTAGAAACATATTTTTTAATACTTGTTATTAAGGGCATACTTTTAAAACTCATTTTTAATATTTGTTATTAGATGTCTAATTTTTATGTTTATCCTTGAGCCACTAAAATTTCAGAAACGGCTCTAATATAGACAAAGAGAATTCAATGGTAGTTGTTACGCTTTTAAAGTAATTGAAGGTCATGTTCAAGGGAAGATTTTGTTTTCTTCACACTCTTCAGATTTTTATATATATATTTTTTGTAAAAAAAAATTATGGATATAATCTCCTAATTTCTCATTATGTTTTGGGGTGTGTTTGGTTGTTACTTCTCTTGTCTTTAATGAATTATGGCTCTTGTTTAAAAAAATAAAGCGGAAGATATAAACTATATCCTTTAGCTAATTATTTGGTAAGTCATTAAATGCCATTCAAATGTAATGTGAGAAACTAATACTTGTGCATTAAATTATAAAAAATGTGTACCTGCTGCTCGGCATCATACTTGAACGAACATTTAACATCTAACTAAATTAACAGATAAGTTAATAAAAGGATACGATTGATATAATATTAATATTTCAAGGATTCAATTAGAATATAAAGTATAGGGACCTATTTTAAATGAGGGAGATACTTTGAAGATGTCCCATGGAGTTAACCCCTTGATATATGTTTTCATGGGCCATTGTTCTGGAATTCAAACCAATCTTTTTGGGCTTTATATTGTGGATTTTCTAAGCCTTTTGAAACTGGACCCCACATTTTCAACTCTTCTATGGATTTCATTTAATGGGACGTGACAGCAGATTTTGCTTGAGCCATGTTATTGATCCAATAAATATGGGCCACTGTCTGAAAACCATTAACCATGCTACATCCACGTCAGCTTCTAGGCGCCATTCGGAGTTAAAATTTGGGACACGTGTCGTGCGAGCAAGTCTTGTAGTTTCGGCTATAGTTGTTTCTTGGGTAAATTACATAAATGGTCCCCGACTATGCTCTAATTCTTTTTTACGTCTTTCGACTATTAGAAATTATAAACTGGTCTTTTAACTTAAAAAAGTAATAAATTAGCCCGATGCCGTTAAAAATTTAGCCGCTGATGATGTAGTAGTTAATATAAATTAATATAATTACATAATTAACCCTCAAGTTTTACATTTATATTAATCTGACCATAAATTTAAAAAATTAACAATATATCAATTTAGTCTATCATTTTCTCTATTTCTCCTCTACTTTAGTTCTTCAATTCAGCAGAAATAACAAATTTCTTTTATATTAACCCTTTTGCTCTCCCTCTTTTTCCATTAAACAAACAGAAAAAACAAAACCATATAAACAAAATCTCAGAGTGAGAAATGTCTGCAGTAGTTGTTAAGGGATAGATGAGGTAGTAGCAAAGCTTCAAAAGACGGTTCAAGCAGGAAATCCTTTGTTATCCATAAGGGAGTAATAACCATTTTTGTCCGGGTTCGTTTTCAATAAAAAAGTATTAAACCAAAATTCAAAAAATCAAACCTAAAATCCTTTTATATAAACTAATGTCCATTTATAATTATGCCCCTTTACAAATTAATACCCGTTTTAGCTCATTACACCATTTTAACCCTATCATAAACCCACTACTCATTTGCCCAAATACCCATCCATATTACAAAACCCAATTCCATAGCTTAACCATAACCCATCAACCCTTAAACCGGTTGAACCGGTTGCCTCAGCCTTTCTCCCTGCACCTTTGTCACTCAAGCAGCTGCCAGCCCCTCTATCTCTCTTGAAACCACTTGTAGAAGGAGACAAAAGCAGAGAAGAACTGCATTCTTTATTATTTCATTGTAATTGAAAAGTAGAGTAGGGCTGTATAAAGCCAATTAAAACCAAATGTAGAGGGGGGATTCACAATCAATAAAAGCAAAAAAATTCAGAGATATTTGGTTCTTCTTTTCTCCAGTTTTCTCATTCTTTCGAATGAAAAAAATACAAAGAAAATTAGAATTTCTATACCAAAGTTTTTCTTCTTTTTTTAATCTAAAGCTTGTATTTCTTAAAAGATTTTTAAAATAAAAGAGTTCAAAAATCGTTTTCGAATCAAAGGAGAAGAAGGATTTAAAATTTTATCTATCTTTTGCGTCAAATCTTTGGTGGCCATATCTAGTTTGGTTAAAATCTGTCGTCGTCGGGTTGGTCGGAGGAGGACTCGTCGCCGATGAACGGCGGGAATGGCTTGTGCGGCTTCGATTTGGAAAAAAGCGGTTGCCATCGAGGGTGAGCCGTCGAGTAGAGGGTTGAAGATGAGGGCTTAAAATCAGTTTGGGTTTAGGTTTTATTTTTTTATTTATTAAACCGGCAGCCTTTAGTCCCTTTTTTTACCCTTTCGTATAAGCATTATTAAAAGCCTTTAGTCCCTCTTTGACCCTAAGCCTTTAGGTTTCATATAATTTCCTCTCTATATTTAAAAGCTGTTCTTTGTTAAATCCTCAAATACTATTCCTTTTATTTTTATGGGTTAATCTATGTTTCAAGTTTCTATCTTTGCGTTCTTACTTTTCAGTCACTTGTTGGTATGTTTATCTCTTTTTGTCTTACGCTATATTATTTATGCATATGTATATATTATGACTATTATATATTATATATGTTACATTATAGTTTTATTTCATTATATATAGCTATATGCGTATATTGCATATATATTGTCTTATATTATATTATTATCTTACTATGTAAGTATATCTTTTATTATTTGCACCTTTAATTTTTGTTCGATCACGATTTGTTTTCGGTCTTACGATGATCCGCAACGGGGATGACTCGTATTATTTATGGCCCATTTAGTGTAGCCATCTAACTCACTAACATCTAACTTCTAACATTTAATTTCTGCACTTTAATTTCTCGTATTTAATTTTTCGTAATTTAAATCCCGCATTTATTTTTTGCTATTTATTTTACGCCCTTTTATTTTTATTCGATCCGGTCCTTTTTTCGGATTCCTTAATTTATGCATTTATTTACTTTGTTCGTATTTATTTTTTGCGTTTATCTTTATTTACAATTTTGTGACATATTTTAATTCGTCGTTCATTCTAGCTCTAATTTAATCTATGTAATTTCACATCATTCATTAATTAATCTTAATCATAAAATGAGGTATTTATTAATTTCGATATTTGTGTCATAACAGTCCGGGCTTAATGGATGTTAACCAATATTCGAACTAATTTTCATCGTCTGAAGGTAAACCTTAATTTGAGATGAAATTTTGATAATTCATAACATCATTTTTAACTGGTTGCATCATGCATAAAGGTGGTGTACTCAATTCGAACCGTAAATTAACACGTCAGTCGGTCTTATTCGATGTCAGTTTAATCTGCGGTCCGATGTACAGTCATCCTTATTAATTAAACGGATAATTAATTCGAATCCATTAAATTGTTTAAGCCCGTTCAATTAAAGTCTACATTCGATTAAGAACGGTTAATTAAATCCAATTTTGATTATCAATATTTTCCATCGATTAAAAGCAACGTCTGTTTTGGTATCGATTTTCGGGCGTGATGGAGGTGCTAATCCTTCCCCGCACGTAACTAACTCCCGAACTCATTTTTAAAAGAATCTCTAGTTTTATGGTACCTGACCTACCTTAGTGGCCGGTGACAAAACTCTTCATTTTTAAGATAAAAACAAGTTTTTAAACAAAATCCCCAAAAATTTCAATTTTCCACATTTTTCAAAAACTTTAAAAAAAAAACAACAACAACAAAAAATTCAAAAACAAGAATCCACCAAAACACTTATTTTTTCTTTTATTTCAAATAACGATCTTTTTTTTTTGGAATAAATGAGGTCGCTACAAAGGGCTAAAAAAAACACAAATTTTCCAAAGGAAGAGAAAGAAGCGTCAAAAGATGATGCTACAATGTCAAAAGTTATTGTCTGTACTCTGTATATTCATGGACCGGTTTGTACCTTGGTGATTGAAGCACAAGTTATATATATATATATATATATATATATAAACAAGGCTTCAACTCCGTGCTTGTGTATTATTGGCAGCTTTGCTTTGAATGTTCTTTTGTACTTTGTATTTTATTCCCCAGTAAAGTTATATTTCTTTTGGAAATCTAGTAATTACAAAATCCTTACACTGCTTCATAATTGAGTTATGTGATTTATAACAAATAATAATAAATAAATAAAGGAATTTGTAGTTGCAAGAAAGAGTTTTGTTTCGGGACTAAGAATATGCTATTTCTACATTTATTTTGTAATGGGGTCATCATTTTTTAAAGAAACTAAAAAGGGGTTTTGGCCTTACCAGGAATATAGTGGAAGGCACGATGGGCCAGTATTAGGGGTGAGTAATCCACTCGAAAAAATATTTTTTTTTTAAATTTTGAGTTGAGTTGCTCGAGTTATTTGAGTACTCACTCCTAGTTAGTGTAGCGTGTTTATTTCTATCATTGCTCTTGTTGATGTTGATACTTGCTATGTTGATTAACCCAATTGTGCAAAGAGTTTTCATGTTTTTTTTTTCTTCATGTAATTGACTTCATTATATCGTTTCCAAACTGATTTTTTTCTCATAATAGAAACCCAAAATTTGATTTTACTTTGATGATTATTGAATAATGATGATCTTTTTAAGTAAATACTACACACTTTTCTCTTTAAGATCTTTAAACAAAACAGAAACAAGTAAGTTTCTGCAACTACTTATAATCATTTCAGCACTGTTGAATTTCAAGTTCTTGCTCTCTGAACTGATCTTATCAATATCATATCTTTGGCTCCTTTGTTTCATTGTATAGTTGGTCAATTTTAATAATATATCAATTTACTCCATCTTCTTTTCTATTTTAATTCGTCCTTAAATGAATTTTGGGGTAAAAATAAATTAAAGAATTAAAGGAGAGGAGAAATAGAAAAGAATATAGACTAAATTGATAGATTATTAAAATTATATGGGTTAATTTTTTAATATTAGGGTCAAATTAAAATAAGTGTAAAACTTGAAGGCTAATTGTGTAATTATATCAATTTATATTAACTGCCACATCATCAGTTTTTAAATTTTTAACGACATTTGACCAATTTATTACTTTTCTAAGTCGGATACCAGTTTATAATTTCTAATAGTTCAGAGATAAACAAAAGTTTACTCTTATTTCTTCCTATTTTCTACTATTACTGTTGTCATCGGAATCCAAAGTATATATTTCATTTTCACAGGTTGGAATTGAAAAGAAGCATGCGAATTTAGGGACGTGCATTATTCGGTTTTAATCGAATTAACCGACCGAACTAATTTTTTTTTGTTAATTCAGTCGGTTAATTTTAGGTAATTTCGATTAACGGTTACTTTTTTTTAGAAATTTGGTTATCGGTTAATTCGGTTCGAAATCGATTAATTAACCGAATTAACTGAATTAACTGAAATTATTATATATTAAATATTATATATTAAATATATTTATTTTTAGTTATTTAACTTTTAAAAATTATAAAATGATCATTAACTTTTTTGATATATTATAAAATGTTCGTTAAACTTTTTATCAAATTAGTATAAAATGAAAGTTTAGTGACTAAAAAGGTCATTTTAGCATAATTTAGTGACCAATTGTGTAATTTACCCAAAATTTTATGACACATTTCGGTTAATTCGAAAACTGACCAAATTAACCGAAATAATTTCGGTTCGGTTAAGGTTAAAGTTCTAAAAATTTTGATTAATTCGGTTCGGCCACCAACTGAATTAATCGAATGCACACCCCTATGTGAATCTTCACCTTCTATGTTTATTATTTAGGCTTTGTTTTTAGTTGAGATAAAAAAAATTAATTTGAGACAAAGCAAAGTTTAAAAAAGTTGGTTTGGGGAGCATACTAAAATTGACATTAAAAAATTATCTGTTTTTTATTGTTTTTAAAATTTATTTTGGTGAAAATTTTGTTTGACCTCTTACCACAACAAAAAAAATAGGCCTTGTTCTGGATTCACAGGCCTCAAAAAGGGTTTTTTTTTTCTTCCTTTTCCTCACCCTTAATCCCCCATGCGCCAAGGCGGTGGTTGTGTCCCGAGCAAGAAGAAACATTCCTCCTCCGCTGAAGACGCCTCTCGCCGCCGTGGGCCTTCCACAACCGTCATCAACAATGCACCCATCGCCTCCGATGAAGACATCCTCGATATCCCCGCCGAGACGGTGAATTCTGTGAACACCCAATTGACTTTGAAACTCTTCATTGTGTTTTACTCCATGGACGATCACGTGGAAAAGTTGGCGAAGCGGATGAAGAAAGGTGCCGAGGGCGTTGAAGGTGTCGAGGCGGTTCTTTTCCGGGTTCCCGAGACGCTTCCGGCTGATGTGTTGGAGCTCATGAAGGTGCCGCCTAAAGACCAGAGATTCCGGAGATTACGTCGGCGGAATTAACTACCGCGGATGGGTTCCTGTTCGGGTTTCCGACGAGGTACGGTTGTATGGCGGCTCAGATGAAGTTGTTTTTCGACTCTACGGATCAGCTCTGGAAGGAGCAGGCGCTGGCTGGGAAGCCGGCTGGGTTCTTTGTTAGTACTGGAACCCAAGGAGGCGGCCAAGAAACCACAGCGTAAGTTAGAATCGTGTTTTAATCTCTATTGTTGTTGGAATGATGCTTTTCGAGTGAATTGGGAACTCAGTTTTGCAGAGAAATTTTGATTCTTTCTCGTTTCCTGAATTTGTTCCAAAACTAGAGAAATTTAGTAACTTGACAATGCTGGCCTTGGCCCTTGGGTTTGTTTAGGTAACTTAGTTTTATTTATGTTGTTTAGTTTATCATCTATGTTTGAGCAAGCAGTAACGGATTAACTTAAAAGGTTTGAAATCATGGAAGATAGTCTCTTTGAGATCAAGTAGGTAGGAATTGGAGTTATTGCAGTATCCCCTTTGTAACTTTATTTTTTCTTGGAAGAAGAAAGAATTTCCTTGAATCCGCATTATTAACTGGTTTTTGGTTACTATGATATGTGCCATTTTGATGGATTTTATTGCTTTATTGCAACTCTAGTGACTGGTAGGCATTCTACATCCTTAAATACATTGATGTTATTTTAACACGGAGTGCTTATTTGAAGTTAAGACCACGGATACTTGCTTCTTAGTTTCTCCCTTACTAGGATTCTCACATCTAGTTCATGCTCTATGTAAGATGAATTTTGCCTCACATGAACACTGAATGTTGGGTGGCACTTGCCAGTGCTTCATTTCCATGTGATTATAGTTTTTCATCCAGTGTCTAATGATAGTTGTCGACTATATTTTTAATAAATCCGTGGAGAAATGTTGAATTAGAAACGCTGTTATGCAATCAAACTAAAAGGGTTAGGTACTTATCAATGAAGTAATGTATCGGGGACTGTATTTATCAATATTTTGATGTTTCTCATGCTACCATTTGACTCAGTTGGACGGCAGTAACCCAGTTGGCACACCATGGAATGCTATTTGTTCCCATTGGCTACACTTTCGGAGCTGGTATGTTCAAGATGGACTCCATACGAGGAGGTTCACCTTATGGTGCTGGAGTTTATGCTGGTGATGGCACAAGAGAGCCAAGTGAAACAGAGCTGGGTCTTGCAGAGCATCAGGGAAAGTACATGGCTGGTGTGGTCAAGAGGCTGCTTTCTCAGGCATGACACACCCCACATTTCTTTCCCTTGTTCAATCTGTTATTCATTAATTGAGTTATGTTTGGGTTTGTGCATTGGTCTTGGCTTTTGTACCATTAGCAAGCATGAAAGATGTCACTAATTTATTGTTATCCTCTTTTACCTTTCCTGTTTGCCAATTCCATTACAGTTGAGAAAGATGTACATGATTTTTTGATATTCTTCTGTCTTGTCTTATCAAATAAGATGTCTATATGTGGGAATTGGGATTCTTGGTTTGTATAATTTTCTCCATGTAATTCACTCAAAGCTTGATTTTAATAAAGAAAAAAGGGTTGCATTTTTCTTATTTCTTGTCATACAAAATCCTCTTATTGTCTCTGTTTGTCGGAATCACCATCCATTTTATGTATCAATAAGGGGAAAATGCAGTATGAAACATCACCCCCAAAGATGAAGATCTGCCAGTTTTTGCATTCTGGCGCTGCATTGTGATCTCACAATCTTTGGCAACGTTGGCCAGAGCATCGTAAGAGGAGCCACCCTTGCTTAGAGCCTTTGCAGCGCATGATTTTAGCATTTTCGCCCTGGCTCTGATTGCTTCACCTTCTTTATCCACCATGATCTTTCTAACCATTGCCTCTATCTCACTTCTCCCAATCACACCTTGCGATGGTAACAACTTCGACCGGATTGCCACCCCAATGTGCTTAGCCAGTAGCGTTGCATTCATCTTCTGTTCAGCATACAGTGGCCACACAATCATCGGAACACTGTTGACAATACTCTCCAGACTTGAATTCCACCCACAATGAGACAAAAATCCACCTATGGATGGGTGGCTCAAGATTTCAGATTGAGGTGCCCACAGCGGGACCACCAGACCATTTTTGCTGGTCCGATTCAAGAACCCCTCAGGCAAGTAGTCAGGGAAGTCTGTGTAGCTGCTGTTTGTCTTAAAAACTGTTGCTGCTGAATCATTCTCTACTGGTGGACGAACCACCCAAATGAACCGTTGTTGGCTCTTCTTTAAACCCCATGCTAGCTCTATGGTTTGCTCGGCAGACAGGGTTCCTCCACTCCCAAAAGAAACATATATCACTGATCCTTTGGGTTGCATGTCTAGCCAACTCAAAACTTCACTTCTCAAACCAGACTTGACCGGTCTCACCAGTGGTCCAATTGGATAAACAGGTGCATTTGGAACCAGCCCTAGCTTCCTTGTATCATTCAAAACAGCGTCTGTGGTTCCAGTTCATGGAATGTGTTCACTAATATACCATGCCGTGGATATCTCAGTTCCCATGCGGAAATACACCTCGTTTCGTCTCAGAAACTGCTCAAAACAGTCAACAAAGCAAACCGGTTCACACCTGGGAATCAGAAGAGGCTTTTGGCTGCTAATGTGATCACCTTGATCCACTTCCTTGTCAAGGTTTGGTGCATGGACAGTAAGGGCAAGAAACCATGCATTGGAAGTGATGAAAACATACTTCAGCATCATAAGCTCCTCAGCAACAGCAAAAGCTTCGGTCACAAACATGTCGACAACAAGAGCAATTGGAGGGACTTCCATTGCTAATATTGCAGAACGGAGGCTCGGTAAGGCTTCATGGATCATCATGGCAATCTGAGACAAAATTGAAGTAGTTTGTCAATCTTGCCCGAGACATCTACCAGTGGCAATAAAACAACATCAAGGAGATCGTATGCAGTTTCCGTTATTTTCCTAAGCTGGGATTGAGAAAGAGAGGCATCTGCTGTGACAACAAAGATGGTTACGTTGAAGCCGTGATGAGAAACCAGACGTTTGCCGAGCTCAAGGACTGGAACGAGATGTCCCATGCCAGGGCTGGCAAGAAGAGCTGCATGAGGCTTCCTGGTTTGCATAATGGCTACAAAATTTTCAAAGCAGAATATCAAGTTAAAAGAAAGCTGAGCTGGGTTGGTTATTTTGTTATTCAAGTTTGGTAAAATAATTTATAGGCAAAAACAATGAGCATTGATTTTTTTCAGTCAATTTTCAAAATGGCAGAGTCAATACGCTCTACGTTTTCCACAATTCATGAAGGCATGTTTGACACATTTGTGATGTGATGAGTCGTAACTTTTTATATTCTGTTTGGAGAATTTTTCTTGGAACTTCATCCTCATCAGCAACTAAAAATTACATATAAACATGATCCATGATCATATATTATCAAACAGGGAGGTTTATGGTACAATAAAAAAAAATTAACATAGTAATTTCAATATTTCGTCTATTATTTTAAAAATTTAAATACTCTATTTTACACAATACTCATCTTTCGCATCAAACGTACAAAAGACAACATTGTTTGGTTATATGTGATAGTGAGGATCATGTTTTTTTTTCCTACAAACCCTTTAAACACGTAAAAGAATTTTTGCCACGGAAACATTTGGTAGTTGAATTTGTGGGAGCCTAGAAATTTAAGAGCGGCAATCATGTCAGGACTGCAAGCAAATGGTCAAGTTGAATTAAAACGAAAAACCTTGGGCAGGGCAGGGGCGGGGCGGGCATTCACTACACTTTAAAATTGAAAGAAATAATGCCATCTTTTAGGCAAAAAAAACACAATATTATATTAACATATTGTTTCCCATTCCATTAAAAAAGCGTTGAGATTATATGTAATTTGCATCTCAAAATTTTACTATTTTTAGTGAATATTCGAGTTTAGTTGGCTCCAATTGAGATTATTGTGAATTTTGGCTTCAGAATTGAAAACAATTCATGCAATTCGTTGGCTTGCACACAAAAAAGCAAGGCAAAGTCAATGGAAGTTAAAACGAGGCGTCCATGAAAACTGGAATGCAAAGGCTATGACCTCTTTTTTCCAGTCCATGAACGTGCTTGAAAATTCCAAGGATTGTCCACCACCAATAGATGATGAATTCTTCCAGAACCTCCACTTACAATTCTTGATAGTGCACAAAGAAGTTTAATTGATTCTTATTTTAGCTTCTTCCTCTTATTCATTCAGTATTATCAACAACCAGTTGATCTAGATGGATAAGACATCAGATCTCTTAAACAAAATCAAAATTTTTTATCTTACATTATAAATACAAAAAAATAGGTTAGGAGAGTCGCGACCACTGTAAAAGTCGACCAATGAGTCAGATAATAATAACTAAACAAAAAAATGTCCTCCACATGCATGGTCAACAGGTCTTATCACCATTTCTTCTCAAACTTCGATTGCAAAAACAACTCATTTGTGGTATATTAAGAATTTAGCAAGTGTTTTTTTTTTGTTGTAATTATCATCTTATTTTCGTAAGCAATGAAATGTTTAAAAGGTTAAAGAAGTTTTTGTATTTTCTATTCGTGTATTTGGTAATTTGAATTTTTTATTGAGATTTAACTTTTTTTTAATAAAATGTTGACTGAATTTTATTAAAAATCAAAATAAAAAATTGGTGTATGTGCGATATAGAGTGTATGTGTAGTATAATTATATTATTTTCCTGCATGGTTCGTCATATAAAATAATTTTTGTTTATATCATATTGTATCTCAATTGATTTTATATTTTACATAATTCTTTTAATAATTCAATTTAAAAATATTAATTTGGGTATTGTTTTCGTGTAATGAAAGCATTATCAAAATTTTCAAAGAAAATTTTTGCATCTTAATATTTCATTTGTATCCGAGTCATGGAGTTTTGACAGAGCTTCATCCTAGTAATTTCGGCCCCTTATGCTCGAATGTGAGACCTATTTATAGTGGGGCTTGGGCTTCTTGTGGACTCGCTCTAAATGATTATTAAGTAAATTAACAGAGTATTAACTCAGTTAAAAATAATATGTATTATTAATAATAATAAATATTAGTATAATGATATTTTATATTTTATTTATTTTTTTATATAAAATAATTAGAAAACAACATAACTAAGAATCAAACTGGTGTTAATAAAATTCATATACTATAATTTTTTTTATCACTTAACCAATAAAATCTTATAGTAGTACTAATAATAATAAGGGTAACTACATATTTAGTACTCCACATATTTCCGGGTTATTGATTTTGTATTCTACCTATTTTTTAGTAAAGTGGTACATAACGTTACGTTTTGTTTTTTAACAGCGGATAACAAAGCGTAACGTTAGGTATCATTTTGTCAAAAAATAGATGTGGTACTAAAATAGTACCGCGGGAATAGATGTGGTACTAAATATGTAGTTATCCCTAATAATAATTCAATTTTAGTTTTAAATATGCTTACCCTAATGATTGATTCAGTGAAACTGAAGGAAGTGATTCATATGAGACTCAATGATGGAAAAACAATATGCTTTGTACAAATTGGGTATTAGGCATACCGTATAGGTTGAATGGTTTGTATAGATACACTAACAAATCGTACACTGGTACATGGATTACTTGTAGCGGGATTCCTCTTATTTGGATAATAAAATCAACAAATTATATTAAAATTGAATTATATTAGTTACTATATAATATTTTAAAAATCATTTCAAGCTATAATTTATTTATAAGAAAGATATTTTTAATTTATATTATATTATTAATTTCTGAACGTATTTAAAAGATTAACATATTGTTAAACTATATAAATTATAATTAACGATAAAAATCATTTAAAAATGAATTTATATGCAATACACTTACACATGACGGAAACAAATTTTTTTAACAAACGCCTTAATTTTAGGGATTATGTTAAATTTTAAGGTGTCATAACCCGTTTTGACCCCCAAACCCAAAAATCCGTTACAACAAATAACCCAAAACCCATTTACACCCATAACCCGAACCAGATCCTGATTCAAACCCGACCCGGCCCGAAAACCAAATAACCAAAAACCTAACTCTAATATTATTAACCCTAGCTGCCACCTCCTCTGCCACAGCCACAGTCGCTGCCGTCCACCATTTTCGGCGACCAACCCCAAAACCATAACCCCAAAATCCCAAAACCCTAACCCATAAACCCTAAAAATAATCCTAAACCAACCCTAAATCACCCCTAAACCGAACCTAATACCAACTTAGCCCCCTGCCACTTGACCGAACCACTCTAACTTGCCTCATACCTCTACTTCGACCCAATCCCAGGAAATCCGACTATCAGTCAGATCTGCATCAAATAGATATAGGGGGAGTGGTTAATATCTTATTGTGAAAATTCGGATATAAAATCCAAATGAGATCAGAATGCAAGGGGAGCATATTTTTAGTTCAAAAAAGGGTTGTAAGGATTTTAGATTAAAAAAAACTGTGAAGAACTTTTGAAAGAAATAAAAGGTAGTTTCGAGTTTTTTTTTATCAAATCCATCCAAAATCCATTTCATTTTGAATTTTTTTAAGTCTAATCAAAAAGATAGTCAAGTTCGAAAGTTTACCTTGATCAGGCGAGTCAGAGCGTTACTCTTCTACCATTGCGCTGCCGTTCGCCGTGAGGCTTCGTGCCGATGAACGACCGAGAAACTGAGTGAGAGCGGCGCCGCTACTCTAGCAGAGGGGGAAAGGAGAGGATAAGAGTGAATATGTGGGTTTATTTTAGTTTCAATCTGATTCTAAAAAACCTGTTCCAATTTGTTTTAACTGACCTCCCAAAAACGACGTAGTTTTAAGACTAAGGATCTGAGATTTTTAAAAAAAGGTATAATTACGCGTCAGGTCCTTCATGTCTGTTCCTGTTTTCGGTTATGTGCAGGGGATAATCATGTGTTTAGTCATTTATTGTTTTATGCGTGTTTAATATTATCTATTTATTTCCGTTTTGTGGCTTTTAACTTCTGCTTCGATTCAATTCAGTTACTATTTTTATGTTAAATTTATTTTCATCACTTTAGTTTTAAGTTGTTTACTTTTCAGTTCTTGTATTTTATATTTGTTGCATTTTACTCCTAATGTGTTTTTGCTAGTTTTGTCATGCAATTTAATATTTGTACATTTTAGCCATTAACATCTAGTGTCCTGACATATTTATATTGTGTATGCATGTATGTTGTGTTACATATTAAGTTATAGTTTTTATGTTTATAGGTTATTTTGTTAATTTAGTCTCATGCTTTGTCATATGTATATGTCATGCATGTTTTGCATTTGTTTTTATAAGTTCAAGTGTGTCATATTTAGTTAATTTAGAAAGCATGTCTCTTTTTTTTTATGTTTATGTACATGCTTTGTGATGTTATATCCATGTGCTTAATTATTTTTCTTTATTTTGTAATATTCATATTTTATGTTTTAATACCATATCAATGTAAATTGTATGTTTTATATTTTGCGTTTTAAGGTTGCATAATGGAATATAAGTTTGTCAATGTGGTGCCCTTTTATCTGAGCGTAAACGGGGCCAGTATCATGCGTAGTGATGGTGGTTGGATGTTTACTCTCGGATAATGGGGCCTTTAAAATCTATTCGCACTTATAACCAAATTTTAATTTAATCGTCACTTTAATCCGAAAAGTTTAATATTAATAAAGCGGTAATCATTAAAGTACCAATTTTGGGCGGTATGGGCGTGCTAATCCTTCCCCATCCGTAACCGACTCCCGAATCCGACATTTTAAAATCTCTGAGTTTTTATGGTGTTCGGTCCACCTTGAGTGGCCGGTGGCGACTCCATTTTTAAATAAAACATGCGTTTTATAAAACTCCACGCGTAATACTACATTATTTTCAAAATAAAGTAAAACAAAATAAAACTACATTTTTTAGCGAGAGAGACATCGCTACATAGGGTTTATATGTTAATGATTTAAAATTTAAGAGTTATAGTTAAAATTTAGGTTTTAGGATTTTTATAACCCATCAATTTTAAACCATTACATCTAAACCCTTAACCTTTAAACCCTAAATCTTAAAACTAAAACATTTATTTTTTTTTATTTTTACCCTGTATATATCAATAGTTACCCATAAAAGATTTAACATCACATGCTTCCATATAAAAAAAATACACATCACATGTAAGGGCTTACATGGTCCCGGCTCACCACGTCATCCATGGTCTTATCCAATAAGATTCATTCATCTAATGACATGTAAGAAAGAGGTGAAGATTTATTTTAAAAAAATTAAATAAAAAATTATTATTGGATAGGACAATAGATGATGTAGTGAACCAGACTCATCTAATAATTTTAATTTTTAGCCAACGGGGATGGGTTTATTTTATTCATTCTAAATATGCTCTTTGAAGTTTGAACCCCCAAAACTGCACAAATTTCCAGAATACACTGAACCAAACATAGAAATGGCCCCTACAATTCCCACAGATTGTCACTCAACCTCTACCAATTTTTTCAGTCCATTTAAATCATACAAATGTTGAAATAATTTAGTGAACGGTAAAGCAACTGGCATTAACACAAACAAAAAAACAAAACGTAGAGAAACAGACAGCCTCAGACAACTGAAGAACAAAACGGCAGTCATACACCGGAGAAAAAACACAGCAATCACAAGCAAAGACAAAACAAGATGGCCAAAAAAACAAGAATAAGAAACATAAAAAACAACAGAAGAGACGGCAGGGAGAAGCAACACCGACCAAGGTCGAGAAAGAAACGCTACCAGCAACCATAGCAAGTCCGCATGACTCTCCGGGGGCACCGAAGGATAACAACTTTGGTAGAAATGCAGATCAAGCAGCCAAAATAGCAACTTCGCGGCAAGAGTCAGAGATCGTTGAAGGCTGAAGGCGGAAAAAAAAAAGAGGAGCCGAAAACAAGAGTCATCGAATAGACCGCCGCCGACGAAACTGAGTCACGCCGAGCGTAACCTCACATACAGAATCACAGACCAGAGCAAAACGACGATGGTCGAAGACACCACCTTACCCCTAATCGAACGTCGAAACAAAATCACCCACCATGAAACGGAAGAGCCACCGAAAACGACACGGTGATCTCCCCTAAAAATCCAGTTCAAGGAGATGGAGAAGGAAGCCACCAGGTCTAGGTCATCGCACCAAGGGAATATGACGACCAACCACGAGGAGGGGGATTATTTGCAGGAAGGAGACCAGTCGGTCACTGACGGCTAGTGACCGGCCGAAAGAAAGCCAAAAGAAGAGTTAGAGTTTTGAAACGATAGAGAGAAGGCAGAGGAAAAAATTTTAGAAAGAGAAAAAACTAGATAGTTTCGTACATAATAACTGGGAATAGTGAGTATGGTAGTTACTGCCTTTCAAATTCTGAGTTTGTGTTTTCTACAAGAACAAGACTAGAAAATGAACGCAACACAATCTCTGTGTATGACAAAATAGAATCCTACCAATCATATTGATAAATGCAGAAATTCATAAGCAACAAAAACGCAAACATAAACATTGAAGGAGGGGACCTCCAAAATGCAGCAATATCAAGCTTGAAACTGTACAAACGAGACAAAGATGGGATAATGGAGTAATCGAACGATAATCATTGAGCAATGCGCACTGAATCCATGCTTTTATACACAGGTCTTGCTAGTCCCAAGTGTGAGTTCAAGATCATCCACACCGATCTCATGTATTCTCTCGCCTTCCCAAGGCGTCACTCTGCAATTCCCAAACTCAAACTCCGACCCTTTCCCCTTCTCTGTAACTGCAACACTCTCCTGGAGATGATCATGTTGAACTTGAACCACCCTTTTCACAAGGTTAAAAGTAGGTGAAGGAGGAGCCGCCGCGTAAAAACTCATCCAACGACCAGAGTCAACAGTTGACGCATCGGACTCGTCACATTCCGGTATAGTTGCAGGTGGGCGGTGGTGCCGCCTTGTGGGGCTCGATGGGGCTGAGGTAGCGAAAAGTGGGTGGCGAAATGAGTTTAGCGAGTCCTTGCAAAGGGATTCCCAGTCAGATTTACGCTTAGATCCTCTGGTAGGGGAAGAAAGTGGTGGGGTTACCGGAGCACTGTTGGATATTCTAAGAGGAGGGAGATTGTTAGGGATGGCCGCAATGTTGCGGAGGAATGGGAGAAGGCGAGTCGAGGTGTTTGCATCAAAACGAGTCGGACTGGGGCATAAGGAGGACGAAGGACTGGCATGGTAGGAAGGCACGGGGCTTGGGAAAGACGAAGACTGTGGACTCGGTTGAATAGATGAACACGCACTGATGTTGGTTGAAGCCCCTCCTGCTCCAAGCTCCAAAGGAGGTGGCTTGAATCCCTGAATAAAATATCAAATAGAAACCCATTTTAGAACATGCATCGAAAAGTAAAATTTCAACATAAAAACGAAAGGATCTACAAGTGAAGGTGAAGGGAAAGGGAAACAAACCTTGCGATAAGTGGTGCCATCTTCTTCAACGATCCAACCAGCCTCGGCGCAAAGAGCTTTCAAGACCTCGTTGTTGTCGCAATGTTTAGGGAGCGTATAGTTGGCTTGAGCTCGGAGGCCGGAGTATATCTTTGCAGCTATGGCTCTTCTTCTCCGTTCTCTCCTCTTGTTATTCTCCCTTTCTTTCCATGTGGGTAATCTCCCTGAACCCCCTGTCATCTTCATTGATCTCTAAACTTTTCTTCTCTTTCAAAGATGTTAGCTTTTCGTTTAAAGTTTCAACCTTGGAGAAGAAGAAGAATCAGAAGCAGAAATGTGTGAAGTCCCAAGAAGGACACGCAGGAGGCAACTTTCATCTCTCTTTCACGAGGATATTGCTTTCTTTATAGTTGAAGTTGGAAAGTTTTACACGTTTTGCAACGTTGCTTCCTTAGATTCTTCATGTCTCTCTCGCTCAATCGATCGGCCTTTTTTTCCCTTTTGCTTTCACACTTGTTTGAATTGAAGTTGTCTAATTCTAGTGCAGAAAGTAATATAACCTCGAAAAATAGCGCTAGTATTGATAATAGGCTAATCAAGGTTGAGAAACAGGGGTAAAAGCATGAAACTGCCCTGCCCTGTCACATGGAGGGTTGGTTTTTGACGACATGTTTTCTGTTTTTATTTCTGGTTTGTGAGAAAGAGGAAATAGCCAGAGTTTGGTGAATCTATGTCATCTTCTTTTATTTAAAATGAATGCCATTTATCAGTTATTTCCGGGCAAAAAATGGGTCAGTCCACTAATTATCTATTGATACAGCGAGGGGAAATATTATCATTTAAATTAGGTTTGAGGTTATGAATAGGGTAAAATTGTTGAAAATGTTATTTAATGAACCACTATAATAATTCAGGTGAGTTAATCATTAAATATATAAATACAAATAATTATAGAAAAAATTTCAGTTGGACTGACTGTCTAGGAAATTGTATTCTCGTACCCTGCTTGCTTGGTAAGAAAATTGACACGTTGACGCTAAATTATTGAAAACACCTATTTTATGAAATTACTTTCTTTCTTTTTTAAAAAACATTACGGAAATCCACACCGTAATTGTAGAGATAAAGGCATTTTATATGATTCTATTAGTGGTTAAGGATTATTTTTTATTGCAGCGCCCAAATTTTAGTTGGAGTTATAACTATAGTTTTTAGAAGTTAAAAATTTTAACTGCCAATAAACGCCCGTTTGAACATTAAAAAGGATAAGTAAACGTTTATTACATGGCCAACCATCAGTTGTTTGTTAAAGAAAGACAGGACAAATGCTCGTTTGGGCTGTTAAACTCAACTAAAAACGTAACTTAAGTATTATAGATACTCGTTCTTTAAAATTCGAATATTGTTTTGTCACCATTTACCGGGGAAAAAGTTTTTTTAGAGTGATATTTAAAATATACTTTATTTATCATATTTTATCCTAAAACTGTATAATGTCAGTAAAAAAATTATAATTTTTCATGTTTTCATTGACTGGTTGTTTTTCAGAAAACATGAAACAAATTGGTAGTTTAAAACATCACTTAAAGACAAAACAAATGTCAAGGGTAAATTTGAAAATCGAATATAAAGGCCGATTTATTTGGCCATGTTTATGAAATCACCGTGTAATTAGATTTGGATATAACTGAGTGTAATTATATAGTTGTGGCGTGTTTAGACGACCATTGTAATTTACGAGTCATATTAAATTAAGTATAATGGAAGAGTTTCAATTATACTCATTAATTTTTAGGTGTAATAATTAGTGTAATTACGAACGTAATTTAAGAGAGTAAAGCAACGTGCCTCATCTTTTATTTTTACAACTTCAATAATTTTTTAAGTGATAACTTTATAAGTTAACAATTGCTTTGCTTGTTTTAGTTGTATTTAAGGTATTTTTTTAAATAAAATAATAAAAATAATAGTATGTTAATGAAATGTTAAATTAATTGTTCGAAGTAATGAAATATGTTTTCATTATATAGAGATCGATTTTTAAGTTTTTGTTTTCTCAAGACCACGGAAATATTTGAAACGGCTCTGTTTATGACCAAAAACTTTTTACACAAGCTTTTTTATTATTCCACCAAAAAATCATTTGATAAAATTAATTTTTACAAATGAAATTGTTTACATAAAGTATTTATTTTCTTTTTTTTTTAATTTCTATACTAATATTTAAAGTTTTCGTTAATTTTGGTGTCACCCGTTAATCGGGTGCCAACTATGTTGAAATTTAGAAATTACCCTTGTTTTATAAGTGCATCAATTATCGCTGATTAACGGGTAATTTGGGTTTTTGATTGGTTTTTTGTGTTTTGGAAAAGAGATTTTACAAATATTTGATGATTAAAGGAATCAAGCCAAGTACTACAAATTATTGCATGAGTACATGATAACAAAGAATATCTTAACTGGTTGAAGAACAAAGGATATTGTTAATGATAGTTTAAGAAGAAAAACTAGTTTTTTACAGGTTATTATACAAACTATAATAATAAGATGCAGATTGTTTCAAATTTATGGCTTGAAGATAAACGAGCCTTTGATTTACAGTTATCACGTTTTAGCATTTTATTCTTTTTTTTAATTTTCATTTATTTATTTTACTTTTTTCCATTCATTTTGTTTTGTTTTTATTCTTAGGTCTTTGTTTTCCGTCTCAATTTTTTTTTTCATTTCCTCATTCATCATCATCTTCTACTTCAATTGTTTGTTAAAAATCTCTCTATAAAAAAATTAGACTATCTGTTTCAACAATGTTTCTGTTATTCAGGTCGAGTAAAGAATGAGTTTATATATTTATTTTTCAGGTCGGGATGGGACGATAAAAAGTTCAACTAACCCCGCTTTGTTCATATCCCTACTCATTCCCAATCTGAAAATTTTGAGAAAAACTTTAAGAGTGTTTAAACTAAAATATTTAAGCTAGTTAACAACAACTTTAACGTTTTGGACCAAAATGTTAGATTTTTAAATGTACATGAATTAAAATGTTTTTTTTTTCATAATAGAGAGACTAAATATGAACTATTAGGTATAATTCAAAGCATTTACTATACTTTAATCATTTATAAGGTTATAATAGTAATTCAATTTATTTGTACAAATAAATAACTATCATTGGAAGTTATTAATTCCTTAAATTACAAATAATTAATATAATTACTTTTAATAAATTTAAAATTTACACTTAAAAAAATAATTATATTACAAAATCAATTGTTTCGTTATACGAATCCAACAGGTGATACCAGTGAAAAGACGATGATGTTCATCGTAGGATACCCATATTCAAATTATTATGTCTGCAAGGTGTGTGTATTATCAAAGAGTTTAGAATATGTATGAACATATATATATATATATTATAAGCACCTTAAGAAAAAAGATGTTTCGTTGTAAAAATAAATATTAATCACATAAATTAGTATAAATTACATCAAAAACAATATCTTGTTATTACCTATAAATCTTAATCTATTTTTATTTAAAAGCTTATATCACAAATAAGTATATATTATTATTATTTATTTAAGTACTTAAAGTATTTTTAATTAAAATAAATTTTAGTTATAAACTTTTCTGTCGAAAAATCAGCGGTTGAGTGAATTGAGAAAAAGGAAAATATCAGTTTTATTATATGTAAATCTTATGCATAAATGCAAATTCAAATTTATTTTCTTGGCCAAAAACAATTCAAATTTGTTTTAAATTTAATTTATTTTAATTGGGTTGCAGTTACAGACGTGATTATGCGTTTGAACTAGTACAATTGTGGACAAATTACGAGCTCAGATGGTAGGAGTCGGACCCATTGGAACCCGTTCGGACGGCAACTTCTTTTTGGTCCACTCCACTTCACACGTGCGACACATAAATCTGTATTATTTTTTTATAAAATATTATGTACGCAATTACATTTTAGTCTAATTCAGTAACAAGTACCGTATAAATAAATCTGTTATGCAATGACATTTTAGTTTAATTTATTTTACTTATAATATTATAATTCAAACTTTATCTATTATTTAAAAGATTTAATTCCCCATTCTACTAAATAAATTTATCATTGACATTATCTATTTATTATTATAAATAAATAAATAAGTGAAATGTACCACCTTATTTGCGGTGGCGGAGCTCAATAGATGGGGGGGACTGATACCTCTTCAACGCGTCCCACATCTTCTCGTGCTTGGAACGCGTGAAGTGGTCCATCGTGTTCTCTCCCTATCCAACTATTTTTCTTCCTTCAAGTATTTTTATTTTATTTGTTTATAACATCTTATATTTAATATATTAATATACTGATAAGATCGAATATTATAAAAATATATTATAAAATATCTTTTAAAAAATAAAAAGTTTATTTTGTTAGATCAAGTGATAATTTATACTTAACTGAGATTTCCCCTAAACCCCACCCATATAATCTGTCTAACACAACATCAGTGCTACACACAGTAGACATTTTACCAATCAGACACATATTCAAATTACTTAACGTTTCTTCATCATCAACATGCCCTTGAATGCATTTTAATCGTTGATGACTTCGATAGTTTGAGTTACCTGGGGCTGCTTCAACTATTACTCTGGTAGGAGAGAAATGGTAGGCAGCATGAAAGTTCGCCGAGAAGAATCCCTGCTCTTTTTGTGAAATGAAAAATGGTGTTAGTTGAGGTTAGCTGATTGTTTTATACTTGAGCATGCTGATCCATGTTTGTTAACTAGTTGGGGACTTGCTTAGATAGTTCCCTTGATTTGTTGGTTCATTGGGTAAGTAAGGAGTGGTTGTAAACTATATAGTTGTTTTGAGAAGATTCTTTTGATGAATAAATACTATTTTTTCATATATATATAATTATAGTATTTAATGAATTTTATATTACCTAAATTTAATTTGTTGATTTTATTCAAGTCGTTACATTTACATTATATTACTTTTTTGGCCACATAAACCTTGGTGGATTCATTTTTTGTCCAAGTAATGTTTGTTTTTTCTTAGTCATTACGTTGAAAAGTTTACACCATTTTAAACATTCAGTGATGCAATGCATACGATTGAAAACGAACAATTTGGCCGAAGAAAAAATATTCAAAATTCCATATATCCATCAATAATTATAAGTTTGGTATACCAATAATCTTAAAAGGATCCAATGTTAAATGAGTTTTAGTATGAAGTTATTTTTAAAATAATAGTTTATATTTAAATAATTATGTCTGAACTGGTGTTGGATAAGGGTTCCAGCTAAGGATCGAAAGGGAAGGTTAGGCAGGTGGCATAATCATGTTGCTGGGGGCATGAGACTTGACCCACGTGCGGGGAAGTGGCGTGCCTTTTTGCGGTTGGCCTGTCTGTTCTGTCCTCTTGTGTTGCATGGCCTACGGATTCTTGTTTTATTGTTCCTAGGAAGTCTTCTCTTTCCAATTCCAACCGACCCCACTTTAACATCTTCAATTTCATATCATGTTAGAAAGTTAATTCAAAATAACCCTAATTAAGTTAACATCTTGATCCATTTTGTTAAGGGTTAGTGATGATATTTTTCAAATAAATTACTACAAACTTTAAGCACGAACGACAAAACATTAATGAAAGATGAAAAAGAATCAAATGATTATGAATTGATGTAGAATGTTAATTCAAAATTACCTAATTAAGTAGACATATTGATCCATTTTGTTGCGAATAATCTCTTATACATAAATTTTGTTATACCCTCCAACAAGCGTAACAAATTAAAAATTCATGCAAAACCATTTAAAGGATCCACAAAGTCTTATTAGTCGCATAGAACATTTTTAGTGATATTCATATAACTACTCCTCATGTTGAATGAATGTTCGACAGAATTTATCTAACAAGTAGACATGCCCATCAATCAGTAAGTCTCATCTCAACCATCACATCATCTCGCAATCGGGTTAAGTTAGAAATTAAAAATTAAAAAGTCGAAATTTAAAAAAAAAACTTTAAGAGTATAAAAAAACCTTTAAATTTTGAAAAAATTTAATTAACTCTTAAATTTTTTGAACTAAAAAATTAAATCAATTAAGCCATAAAACTAATTTTAACCATTAAATCTTGATAGTTATTTTTAATTTGTTGGTGTAGTGTGTTGTGTCACATTGTCTTGACTTGGCATTTTTAAAATTTTCTATTTTATTTAAAATTTTTAAAAAAATGTATAAAATATACTTTTTTTGAAGAAATTTGTAAATGCAACACGATATAACTATAGTATATCATATGCCAGTAGTATCTAAATACATATTTTTTAAGATTTAATGGTTAAAATTAGTCAAAGGGCTTAAGTAATTCTATTTCTCAGTTCAAGAGTTTCATTGAGTGTAAAAATCAATTCAGCCAAATTCAGGGGCTGAATTGATTTTTTTAAAAATTTATTAGCTTCTTACACCTAAGCTTAAAAAGAATAAAAGATTAAAAAAAGTCATCAAATAATATTCAATTCACTAACTTCAAGTAAAACAAACTTAATTTTTAGTACACACTTTATTACTAAAACAACACCCACCGTATAATATTAAAACAAGTAAAATAAATTATAATTTAAAATTCTATAAGAGCTGAATTAAAAAAAAAACGTAAAATTAAATCACAAGAGCATGACCCCACGTGGCTTCGCCCATACTCACAATAAGATAAAGTGAGCCTAAATTCCTTATGAAGTGAATTTATCTAAATCAATTCTATCATTCTACTTGTTCGTGACTATCAAATCTTTATTTATCACATAACATCTTATGATTAAACATTCCTCTTCAGTGCTCGACTCTGAACCTATTGCCCACCATCTTACCATCCCTTGGCTTAACCCATAACGAACGAGGAACAGAGTCAATGGTATAACAATTGGGGGTTTCCCAAAAATTGTGTGATTTTCAGAGGGTTTTAGCGATCAAAGAGAGAAAAGGGGAAAAATGGCCGATTTGGGAAAATAATCTAAATAGGTTAAATATTTAAGAAAATAAGACACATATTTTAGAATCTACGATAAATTTTACAGTGCATGAGAAAATTGTCATATGCAGGTGGTGACTTAGAGAAAGACGCCAACTGTAGACATCGACTTTTTTTCCCCTTGATTTGTAATAATTTAATATTTTTTTATCGATTAAAGATAAAATCAGAGAAAATCGCCATCTGCAAATGACGACTTTCCCCTGCACTGTAAAATTTATTGTAGATTTCAAAATATACCCAACTGGAACATCCTTATCTTTTGGGGACTAACGTTATAATTTCTCAAAAGTTAAGGGTGTTACACCAACGTTCCCCAGAACCCCAAATACTGTTTGGGTTTATATTATTCCCAAAATACTTTTAAAAAATACTATTTTTTGTGAGAAAAAGTCATTTTTAGGGAAAATTGCAAATGACTCTAAAACATTATTAATACAACAGAAAAGAGGAGAAATTCAAGAATTACAAAACCTTGTAATGGTAGGCATCACCCCTGGATAAGAAAAGGATGTTCTAAAACAAAATCCCTGCAAATCACATAAACCCTTGCTTTTGTGAGCCCATTTTTTTCCTGTGTATATGTGTTATTCACTTCTTTCCTGTATTTGCAAATTGCAATCTTCTAATTTTTATCCATTTCTTAATTATTTATTAAAAACCCAGTCATTGGGACAAGTCTTTTTCTAAGGAGTAAGTAAAAAGAAATTCAAGTTCTTGAAATCACATACCCCATTCGAGCTTTCATTTACAACTAAGACTTGTAGGTTAAGTTAGGAGAGATCGTGAGGTAGACTCAGAGTCGGACATTAAAGACGTAGATTGAACCATAAAAGAAAAATAGAGAGAAAGAAGATAAAAGACAACGAAGGGTTTATTAGGATAAAGAGGGAATGAAAAAAAAATAATTAAAAATAAATATATTAATATGTAATGTCATATTTTTTAACGACAGTCGACAACATTGACCATAATAATAGAAAATTAGAAGTTCAACGACTGTATTATAAGTTTTAAAATTTTTGTGACCAATAGACTCAAGAAGTAATTCCAGTAGAAAGAAAATAATGATGATCTCCTTTGGTGATTTGAGTTCGAATAATTTTATTTGCAAGATATACTTTTATTTTATTTAAGCTAAGAAAATAGAATAATTACAACCATAAAATCACATTAAGAATGCTAAAAAAGGTTTGGTGACCAAAATTCAGTCGCTCTAAAAGCTCAAGGACCAAGAAAGGTTTTGGACTAGCAATTGTTCTTTCATTGCTGTTAGTTACTTGGACAGTTGGAGCCTAGAGGGGCTGTGTTGGGCCTAATTAAGGAAGAATGTTATATCGTAAACCTATGCATAGAATTCTTAATTAATCCCCAGATCCATCAACATACAATAGCATTAGAAGCAAAACAAATATAAGAAATGCTAGTTGGCTGGTCTTCTCAGGAAACAATTCACTCCATTTTTTGAGCAAGCATTTGACACCCAAATTAATGGTTAAATTAGTGGAAGAACCCGATGGATATAAAAATAATAATTTGAAGTTTTGTCAACAATTTATAACCTAGTTCAAAGTTTGAGTACATTTGGTGGAATTAGCATAACTGTATGTCTACATCTATATTTTAGATTATTATTAGGTGAATTTGCAACAATTTTTTCATTGAAGATGCACTAAATAATTATTTATATATATAATATATATTTTTATACAACTTATATGCTCTTTTATGAGAGTAAATCACTACTACACACGTACACATCACAAACAAATTCGTGTGTACAATATTAATAATTGGAAGATTAAATTAAAACGGTTTTGGAGTTTGTGGTTCAATTTAACAATTAGGTAATTGTTTCAGACCTTGTCGTGGAATGAACTCTTAATTTGTATTATACTCAAATTTAATAATTTTAGAGACCATATAAAATATTATATAATAATTCATATAGTAATTGTGATGAAAAAAAGGTAATACAGATAATGGAAAAAATAAATTTACTTGCACCTACTTATTAAAACTGGCGTGTCGCGTCTTGTTTGGGATTAACAGTGATGTCCAGATGATTGGTTAACACGTTTAGAATATGTAATTGTCTTTTTTGTTCAAATTAGAATATGTAATTGTCACTATATTAGATTATTGTTGTATACATTTATTACAAGGCTAATTATAAAATAAGGGCTTAAATTATGTTTTTTTGTAATAAGTGTTTAAAGTAAATTTTGTTTGAAATATGTGTTAAAATTTTTATTTTGGTTGAAATAAGTGCCTAAACTTTTATTTTTTTTTTTGCATGTTTTAAAGTCAATTTTGGCATTTACTTGGGCACCTATTTCAACAAAAAATAAAAATTTAAGTACTTATTTCAGCCAAAAATAAAATTTTAAGCACCTATTTTAACTAAAAAATACTTTAGACACATATTACAAAAAAATATAATTTAAACACTTATTTTTATAGTTAAGCCTTATTACAAATACCCATTTAGAATTTGATACAAGCGAAACGTCTACGAAGGTTCCATCCGATTCAAGTCCTGTAGACTGTAGTTGGCTTTGGGCCAAAATTCTTTTTTTACCAAATTTGCTTTCTTTATTAGGTTATTATGACTTGCAATCATCTAGCCTGAGAAAAATCAAAGCTTTACTCTCAAAGTCTTGATTTTGAACCCTACACGTAGTTGAAAGAGATGATCGAACAAAACTGATATCACTCATCACTGGTAGGCTACTGTTCTTTCATTTTCCTCGAGCTTTCCTTCCATTTTCTTGCGCCTTCAACACCGTATCTTGCATTACCTCAATGCCTTTCTTTCTTTTAATTAAAGCTCCCTTTTTGGTTTTTTAATCCTTATTCTTATTTTTTTTGGTCCAGATTGCTCCTTGAGTGGCTGGATCAAGGCTTGTTGGTGGTCAGCTTAGAGTTTTGAGCTTCGTCTGCTAAGAATTTCAACTGAGAAGAAATCGGGAAACCATTAGTGTTTAACTTTCCAGCTGAAATTCAGGTACTTTTAAGCTCATAAATTTATAGGATAGTTGAAAATTTTGATCTTTTTACTTTTGGGATTATTAGTTTCTTTTTGTTTCCGGATCTGGGTGTTTTAAGATCTTAATCAAGCTTGCTTATTTTGGTCATTTGTTGGACTTGTCTGGATTTTCTTGTATTTTTTAGAAATTTTAATATGAGAACACCATATTAGTCCACTTGATTACTGGGTTCTACCTAGATTTGGGATTTTGGTAGTCTATAGATTACTGAAACCTATAAGATTGTCATACCTCTGCCATTTTACCTAGAATTGATCCTTGTAGTGAAACTTCTCCTAAGGCAGCTTGGAAGGAAGTTATTTTAGCTTTGTAAACCGATTGATACAAGCCAAAAGTGCTTATGGGTTTCTAAATCTTCTCCATTACATTTGAATCTTTATCAGTCATGATGGGACGTCAGTCTAGCAAAACCAAAGGGAGTCCAGAACCATCATCCCAAGTCAAACTGGGTTCGCAGTTAGAAGCTGACTTGAGCTCCTACGAGTAGAATGATAGAATTTTTTGAAGAGCTTAGGAGATTGGTTCAACAGTTGAAAGACAGCAAGACGATAGAGTTTTTTGAAGAGCTTGCAGGAAGGAAAGGGGTAGATGTATGCACGACAGACGGCCCCATCATCAAATATGGAAGAGACAGACCTTTTGTCATCTTCTCCAAGCCAGAGGGGGCAAGTTCATCATAAGGGGAAGCTGTAAAGGTGACTCCCAAAATTATCATCTCAGCACCGTCCTCATTCCCGTTCAAGGACATGCGGCAAATTCCTTGGAATTATGCCGCGAATGTAACCATACCAGAGAAGCCGAAATCCGGTGAAGAGAATGAACAAAAAGTAGGAGAAGCGTCTACATCGAAAGGCGAGCAAACGAGGAAAGATAAAAGTGTCGGCGAAGTAGGCCAGTTTACGAGGAGCGGCAAATGCTACTCTTTGGAAACCTTGAAGACTGCTGAAGCTGCAAAAGAGAAAGAAAAAGATACATCAACCGGTCTTGTCAAAATATTTGGCGAGGAACCCCCTCCGAAGATAAATGAACCGGTAACCGAAGCTCAGGCAAAGGAATTTATGAAGTTCTTGAGGCATAGTGAGTACAATGTAGTAGAGCAGCTGCGAAAGCAACCAGCAAGAATTACAATGTTGGAATTGCTTCTGAGTTCAGAGAAGCATCGGGAGTCATTGCTAAAGGTGCTGAATCAGGCATTTGTGCCTGGTGACATCTTTGTATCCAAACTGGACATGATAGTGGGGCATATTACATCATACAACCACATCACGTTTAGTGATGACGAGATCCCAGAAGGAGGAATGGGGTCCACCAAAGCTCTCAACACCACGACCCACTGCAAGGGGTATGTGTTACCAAGAGTACTGATTGACAATGGGTCGGCATTAAACGTACTACCGATGGTGACTTTGCAAAAGTTGCTAATAGATGATTCTCACATGAAGCCCTGTCACAACTCCGTAAGAGCCTTTGATGGCACACAAAGGGGAACACTTGGAAATTATTGAGGTGCCCTTATTGATTGGGCTGATTGAGTACATGATCGACTTTCTGGTGATGGATATAAAACCGACATACAGCTGCTTATTAGGGAGACCTTGGATTCACTCTGCAGGAGCTATTCCCTCATCCCTTCATCGAAAGTTGAAATTTGTGATCGAAGGCAAATTGGTCATTGTAGAGGCCGAGCAGGAGAGCATCGCCTCGGTTACATCAGACGCCCTCTTATATCCAGAATGGCGAAGATGCCGCGAAATGCTCTTTCCAAGCACTAGAACTGGTGAATATCGCGTTCATCGCGGAAGGTAGTCGGATTCCATGCCCCAGGTTATCTAACTGCACCAAGATGACCATTGCTGAAACTCTAGGCCGAAGAGCCAAAGCAGGAAGAGGGCTAGTGAAAAGATTGCAAAGAAGCCTACGAGCCAAAAGCGTCATCACCAAGAAGTATCACTTTGGGCTCGGCTACAAACCAAGTGTTCCGTAGAGGAAGGAAGAGTATAAGAGGAAAGAAGAACAAAGAAGAGCTAGACTCAAGGGAGAAGATATTTCGTGGAGACCGATGTCTTTCCCTCATGTAAAAAATGTTTTTGTCTCCGAAGGATTCAGCCGTACAGGACAGAAAGTGGAAGAAGCAATTAGAGAAAACAACATACTTAATGAGAACGAGATGTTTAGTGAATCTCTTGAAGGGATGTCCATCAATATGATAGCTGAAAATGACAATGGCAGCAGTGTGTTGACCAGCATCCGTCCTTGCCGTCCCGGGGAAACTCTTGATAATCGGAGCTACGTTGATCTACTTGTAGTCTTTAAAGCCAGATCAGAGTATTAACCTTTTTGTTTTTGCCCATAAACAATAGAGATCTTTTGTATAGGGCATCTATGTTAACTTTTTGTTTGCAATGAAAGAATGTCTTACTCATTTTCTCAAATGACAAACATCTTATTTCATTCATTTATTATCCATACTCATTCACTTCATTTAAAATCATTATTTTCCCAATATATTCGTTCTTATTCCATGTAGGGTCCACATAATTAACTGTATGAATGATTAAGAATCCAATCTCGGAGTAGATTTTGAGTGCCCTGAGATCTTAACAGGAATTGAAGAGGAGGATGATGAGATAGAATGCGAGGTCCCTGAATAGTTAGTAAGGATAATGGCCGATGAAGAAAAGCAAATCACGCCTCATCAAGAAGAAATAGAAATTGTGAACTTGGGGATTGATGAGGAGAGAAAAGAAGTAAATATCGTGACTATATTTTTCTTAGAAACCAGACGTGAAATGATAGCCCTGCTTCAAGAGTTCAAGGACATCTTTGCCTGGACTTACCAAGATATGTCGAGGTTGAATACAGACATAGTGATACACAAGCTGCCAACGAGTCCAGAATGCAAGCCAATCTAGCAAAAGCTCAGAAGAATGAGGCCTGACATGCTGTTGAAGATCAGAGAAGAGGTGAAAAAATAGTTCGATGCTAGCTTTCTGGAAGTGGCCAAATACCCTGAATGGGTTGCAACATTGTACTGGTGTGAAGAAGGATGGAAGGTCCGTATGTGCGTAGATTACATGGATCTCAACCGAGCAAGCCCTAAAGAAATCTTCCCTCTGTCACATATTGACACATTAGTAGACAATACTGCGGGACACTTATGGTTCTTATTCATGTATGGCTTCTCAGGGTATAACCAGATAAAGATAGAGCCAGACGACATGGAGAAGACCATATTCATAACCATGTGGGGTACATTTTGCTACAAGGTGACGCCTTTCGGACTCAAGAATGCAGGAGCGACTTATCAAAGAGCAATGGAGATTATTTTTCCACGATATGATGCACAAAGAGATAGAAGTATACATGGATGATATGATTGCTAGGTCCCGAACAGAAGAATAACACCTTCAAAATTTGAGAAAACTATTCCAAAGACTACGAAAGTACCGGCTGAAGCTTAACCCGGCCAAGTGTATATTCGTAATCACATCTGGAAAACTCTTAGGGTTTATAGTAAGCAGAAGAGGGATTGAGATCGATCCAAAAAAGTGAAGGCTATCCAAGATCTACCACCGCCTCGAACTCAAAAAGAATTTTGAGGTTTCCAGGAAGGTTGAACTACATCTCCCGTTTCATCTCTCAATTGACGGATAAATGCGATCCTGTCTTCAGACTACTCAGAAAGGATAATCCCGGGGTCTGGGACGAGAAATGTCAAGAGAGGATCAAGAAGTACTTGACGAATGCTCCGGTTCTAGTCGCGTCAGTCCCAGGCAAACCTTTGATCCTCTACCTAACAGTTTTTTAGAGTTCGATGGGTTGCGTGTTGGGGCAACATGATGAGTCTGGGAAGAAGGAGAGAGCCATCTACTACCTAAGCAAGAAGTTCACTGATTACGAAGTACGGTACCCTCTAATTCAGAAGTTATGTTGCGCTTTGGTCTGGGCTACTAAAAGGCTTAGGCAGTATATGTTGTACCATACTACCTGGTTGATATCCAAATTGGACCCCTTAAGGTTCCTAATAGAAGCAGCAGCATTAACATGGAGGATGACCCGCTGGCAGATGCTATTGTCTGAGTTCGACATTGTTTATGTGAGCCAGAAGGCGGTGAAAGGAAGTGCCATAGCGGATTTCTTAGTTAGCCGTGCCTCAGATGATTATGAATAGTTGAACTTTAATTTTCCAGATGAGGACTTGATGTGCATTACAACTAGAGACGGGGTTTCAGACGACGGTTCGTGGAAGCTTTACTTCGATGAAGCCTCTAATGCCCTTGGCCCCGAAATAGGGGCTGTGTTAATTTCTCCAGAAGAGGTCTACTATCCCTTCACTAATATACTAGATTTTTTTTTGCATGAACAACATAGCTGAATACGAAGCCTGTGTTATGGGACTGAATGCAACCATTGAAAGAAAGATCAAGGAACTTCGATTTTTCGGGGATTCGTCCTTAGTGATCTACCAGTTGCGAGGAGAATGAGAAACTAGCGACCCAAAGCAGGTCAAATACTACGAGTTGATCCAAGATCTCACCAAAGAATTTGAAAAGATCAGTTTCGCGTACCTTTCTAGAGAAGAAAACCAGATGGTAGATGCATTGGCAACCATAGCTTCCATGTTCAAAGCAAATACGAGAGTAGAGATGAAGCTTATTGAGATACAGACTTATGAAAGGCTGGCTCACTGCTATAATGTGCAAAAAGAAGTAGACGACAATCATTGGTACTACGACATCTTGCAATATATCAAGTTCCAAACGTATCCTAAAGGGGCAAACAAAAATGACCAAAAAACACTCAGAAAGATGGCAGCGGGATATGTTCTAGACGGGGAGATCCTATACAAAAGAAGCCATGACCAGACAATGTTGAGATGTTAGATGCTCGGGAGGCAAAGGAAATTTTGGCAAAAGTGTACGATGGTTTGTGTGGAACGTACGCCAATGGTCTGTCAATAGCCCGAAAGATTATGAGATATGGCTATTTCTGGTCAACTATAGAGGGAGACTGCATCGATTACGCCAGAAAATACCATAAGTGCCAAATATATGCTGACAAGATTCACGCTCCTCCATTACCTTTACACACCATGAACTCACTATGGCATTTTGCAGCATGGGGCATGGATGTCATTGGACAGATTCATCCGAAGGCTTCCAACGGGCACCGTTTTATTTTGATTGCCATCGATTGATTCACTAAATGGGTGGAGGCAACATCTTATGCCAACATTACAAGGACGATAGTGTGCAAATTCCTGAAGAAAGAGATCATTTGTCGATACAGTTTGCCGAAAAATGATCATCACTGACAATGCTTTTAATCTGAACAACAAATTGATGACTGAGGTGTGCCGCCAGTTCAAGATAACACACCATAATTCCACGGTCTACCGCCCTAAGATGAATGGGGCAGTGGAAACGGCAAACAAGAACATAAAGAATATTATTGTGAAGACAACTGACATATATAAAGATTGGCATGAGAAGCTGCAATTTGCTATGTTCGCCTATAGGACATCTATTCGCACGTCAATAGGGGTAACACCATATTCTCTAGTGTACAACACAGAAGCGGTACTACCCATTGAGGTTGAGATTCTGTCACTCCGAGTCCTAAATGAAGTAAAGTTGGAAGAGTCGGAATGGGTGCACGCCATATCCGACCAGTTGAATCTCATCGAAGAAAAGAGGTTTAAGGCCATCTACCATGGTCAAATGTACCAAAAACGGATGATGCGGGCATATGATAAGAAGGTGCGCCCTAGAGAATTCTGAAAGGGAGATATGATGCTTAAGAAAATCCTCTCAATTCAGAAAGATGCTCGAGAGAAATGGATGCCTAACTGGGAATGATCATATGTTGTCAAGAAGGCCTTTTTAAGGGGAGAAAGCATTGATCTTAACTGAAGTGGATGAAGAAAAGCTGAAAAATCCTATGAATTTCGATGCAGTTAAGAAGTACTATGTTTGAAAAAAATAGAAAAAAGAGAAGACAGATGAAGCATAAATCTTAAAAGGCGCTTAAAATGGAGAGCTCGAGGCGAAAACCCGAAAGAAGGCATCTTAAAACAAATGAAGGATATGAGTTGAAAACCCGTTAAAGGCAGCTCAGATAAATTTTGAGGTGGGCCTCCGGCAAGTAGAGTCATCCATATAGATACCAGAAGAATGAGCTTCGAGCAGAGATTCTACTTCGGTCGACAAGATGGCGCATCATCATACCGTGGATACTTGGGGTTTTGCATTTCATATTTTGCTTTACCTTTTCCTCATGTTTGCCACGACTATCTTAAAACTATTATAAATCCTTAATGTTAATAAAACCACATTTTTGAAACTTCATTTCCTTATCTTCTTATTGTTTCCATAAGCATCATGCAAATGGGTTAACATAGACTTATGATAAGCAAAAGATTTTTGAGCATTACTATGATCTAACCCTGAAAATGCAGGTGATTAGAAAACAATATTAACTTTGTCCTCCAGCTGTCTACATGATGTATGTTGAGGCATGACGAGCAGAAGGCTTCAAGCATTAGAGCAAGATGAACAATGTCATATACCACTCATACTTGTTTGAGAAAGTATTTGAGACAACAAGAAAAATCTCCCAGGTGAAAACCAGCAAGGACACCTCAAAAAAAAGAAAAAACCTTTAAAGCGAAAACCCGAAAAGACGCTTTAGAACTTCAAACCAAAAACTCAGAAAAGAAAGGCTGAAATGGTTGAACCCAACAGTGAGATAGGGTACTGCCACCAGAAGAAGAAAAAGGGGAGAAAGCAAGTAGAGAGTCGAGATTGACTGATCACGGAAGTAGACACATCAAGATATTGACACTCATGTATCATGTATAGCTAGGCATCACTAGAATTATAACCATGCTAACTCATTTATTACAACATGTTGTCCGTTTTAAACAGGCTTGCAGATTACCAATGACTTGTGATCTGCGACTTCAGGGTGAAGAAGTGATAATTTAAAGAAAGATTCCGACAACCTTAGTAGAGTGAGTCCAGAAAGGTCGGTAGCCGTTTTTGGCGTGAATCATCAGATGTGAAGGAAAATTTCAGTAGCGTGAGTCAAGAAAAATTGGTAGCCATTTTGGCGTGAATCCCTGTAATAACTCGTTTTAACCCAACCAAACCGACTCGGATCCACGACTTGAACCCGACCCGAATCCAAACTTTAACCCGACCCGGTAGCCAAAAAAACCTAAACTAAAAACCTAACCCTAATATCATTTACGCTAGCTGCCTCCTTCTCTACCGCAGCCCCCGCCGTCGCCGTTCACCATTTTCGGAGACCAACCCCAAACTATAACCACAACTACCCCAAAACCCTAAAAAACCTTAAATTAGTAACCCTAAAACAAACCATAAATTAAATCCAACAAAACCCTAAACAAAAAACAAAAAAACCTCTGCCAACTGACCCATACCCTGAATCAACCACTCTACAATCCCTAAAAATTTGGCAAGCAAGATCCATCTTCCAAATCTACAGCAAATTAAAAATAGGGGTGTCAATACATTAGATCGGTTATAAATAAACCGAACCAAAATTGTAAAAATGAGAGGTTCGAGATCTAAAAAATGAGAGTTTAGAAAAGGGGTTGGGAAATCGAAAATGAGGAATTTTGTAAGGAGTTTCAGACAAAAAATGTAAGGTTTTAACAAGTTCGAAATCAAAAAATTCCAGATCCAAATTTCTACCTCTTTCTTTTCTTTCTTTGAATCGAATATCAAAATGGTTTTTTTTTTAAATTTAAAACTTTTTTTTGTTTTTAATCTCATTTCAAAAACAAAATAAGGAGGTTTTGAAGTTTACCTTCACCGTCAAAGCTCGGCTCCTCCACCAGGGCTGCCTAGCCGCCGTCGCGAGGCCATATGGCCGGTGAACGACATGAAATCGAATGAGGAGACGCCGACAGGGTTTGGATGTGGAGAGAATAAGGGTTATTTTTAGGTTTTATTTCAAATCTGTTCGAATAAGAAACCTATCTAAATATTTTAATTCAGTATCTAAAACGACACCGTTTGGTGTCTGTGCTTTTCGAAAATGGTCAAATTACGCTTAAGGTCCTCGAGTTCTTTTCCGCATTCACTCATGTCCATGGTTTAATTCTGTGTTCAGTCCTTATACTTTTCATGCGCGTTTATTTTGGCTTTCAGTTTCTACTTCATTTCATTTTAGACACCTATTATTATTTAATTTTAATACTCTTATTTCTACTAATTTACATTTATTTCCTTACATTTTGCGTTTGTTCCATTTTAGTCGTATGATATTTGCTTTTCATGCCACGTAATTAAATATTCATGCATTTTAGTCATAAATCTCTAGTTTCATGTCATTTTAGTCTAATCAATGCATTGTCATTATAATTATTATTGTTATTATTATATTTTGTGTGATAGATTAATATTCATGCATGTTTCAAATTAGTTTTTTTTAAGTTAGATTAATATTTATAAATATTTCAAATTAGCGTTTTATTTGTGTATGTTGGATTAGTAGGTTATGATGTTGGTATTTATTTATATTTTTATTGTATTGTATTTATTTATGGTTGCCATATTTTAAGATTGCATTTCAGAAATATATAATTTTCAATGCGGTGCCTCTTTATTAGACCGTAAACGGGGCCAGTATCAGGCGTAGTGATAGTGGTTGGGCGTTTACTCTTGAATAACAGGGCTTTTAAAATTTACTCGCACATATAACCAAATGTTAATTTAATCTTCACTTTAATCCGAAAAGTCTAATATTAATAAAATGGTAATTATTAAAGTATAAATTTTAGGCGGTGTGGGGGTGCTAATCCTTCTTCATCCGTAACCGACTCTCGTGCCCTACATTTTGAAATCTCTAGTTTTTACGGTGTTCGGTCCACCTTGAGTGGCCGGTGGCGACTCCATTTTTAAATAAAATACGGGTTTTATAAAACTCCCCGCGGAAGATATTATTTTTAAAAAAATAAAATAATCACACACCTTTTTAGCGAAAAAGGATATCGCTACAGATGGCGACTCCGCTGGGGATATTTTTGTTTTTTCAAAAAAAAATATTAGTCGAGCTTTTCCAAATAATTACCGTTTTACTAATATTAGAAGTTCAGGATTAAAGTGACTATTAAAGTAACATTCGGTTATAATTGCACGTTTATTTTAACTCATTTAAAATATGGCATATAAACTCGTTTTTTTAATTGGGGGAAAACGCTAATGCTTTTGTGGAGATATCGTTCTCTCGTGTAGGCCTAGCAAGTACCTTCGGGGCTCGAGTACCTTATGCTTTCGTAAGGATATCGTTCTTTCGTGCAGGCATAAGCGAATAGGTCCCCCTGAATTGAACCCGGTTGAAAGGTGCCTATAATGAGTGATGAATGAGGGCCTTGCTACTCTTAGAAGAGGACAACAAGGACAATTCGGCTACCTCTTAACACCAAAACTGCATATAGTGAGCCGTAGGAGCCAACCCTTTAGAGCCCTGTGAAATTCTGCCCGATTAGCGGTCACCCTATTTAGGCTCTGGTGCCTTATTTCTTATATATGTACATTTTTTATTACTATATTTTTGTTATATTTATCAATTTTTTATTTAATCATTTTATTTGGTACTAACTCGTTTCATTTTATTCTCATCGCATTGATTTAACCTGCATCATTGCACAACATCATCACAATCTTAATTTTGCATTGCATCGATTTAGGACACATTTTGCATGCATTCATTTTCAGAATAATAAAACTGGTCCTCGGGTTGCCCCATTAAATACAACGAAATTGGTCGATCTATCGCCTTACAGAACCTCTATAAGAGCCTGATCTTAGGGCATGTCCAAAGGCACCTCCACATTTTTTACAAACATTATGCCTCTAACAAGGTCCCAGTCTAGGGGCATTCTTTGCTAAGGTCCAACCTTTATTGTTGAGTCAAACCCTTGCAGCCCTAAAATGTCTACATTGACCACAGTTTGTAAAACTGCACCCAATCCAAAAAATAATGAGCTACTATGAACCAACACAATTTATGAACCCAACTTAGGGGGCAACATAATTCGTACTCAAAGTGTCAAATTCAAGAGCAGTTTCAGATGATAGCATAAGAACGAACAAAATGTTGGGGCATGCACTTAGATGGATTATCGAACCCAAGAATAGGTTAGGGCACCGTCACACACAAAAAAACAAGATCATGATAGGACCAGTGAGGAGTCTGGGGCATCTATTTGAGGGCCAAAAAAATCATCATATCACATTCATGCACTTAGATTGCATTCATCTTGCATTAAACCATTTTTGCATACGTCATACATTTAGATTAAGTGCATACACCGAAGTCACCATGCATTTAGGTATAAAATTCATGCATTTTTGCTTACAAAAAGGTTAAAAAAAGAGACCGAACATCCTCAACGTGGGGGCAATTATGACGGCCAACCTTAGTCTTGGATGAGGCCAAACACAGAAAGAATGCTAAAACATAAAAAAAGAGGTAACAGTGGCAAATTTTATGAACATTTAATGAGTAATGTTTTTTTTTTATTTTTTAGGTCATACCTCTCCGTCAGTAGATCAGCAGAAGTAGCCTTTGCAAGATCTTGCCTTCGTCATTGTTGATAGGCCAACAATTTCCAGAATTTACTTTACCGCTGATTGTGCAACAGCATAGACATCCTGAAGTTCTCGTTTCTCCGTTGATGGTGCAACAGATCCGAACCTTTCCCCAAGCATATCAAATTTCTATTCAAGTCTTGTTTCTCCGCTAACGGTGCAATCAGACCTAATTTTTTCTCGAATATTACTTCTTTGTGTAGTTCAAGAAAAAAGAAAAATTATCAAAAAATAGAGTTGAAAAATATTAGAAAAAATCATAAAAAATCAAAAAAATAAAAAAAAAACAAAAAAGAAGTGAAAAAGAAAAAAAGAAAAGAAAAAAATGAATGAAAATTCAAAAGAAAATTTATCAACTTTCATCGCCCGATCTAGTCTCTCCGCTGATGGAGTGGCTAGGTACAAGCTATCGTCGTCCTCGGATCAGGCTCTCCGCTGATGGTGTAGCCGGTTCTAGGTTGTCATTATCCAATACAGTCCTCCTCTAATGGAGTGGCCGGGTCCAAACTCCCGTCGTCCTCAGATCCTACTCTCCGCTGATGGTGTAGCCGGTTCCAGGTCGTCATCGCCTGATCTAGTCTCTCCGCTGATGGAGTGGCTAGGTACAAGCTATCGTCGTCCTTGGATCATGCTCTCCGCTGATGGTGTAGCCGGTTCCAGGTCGTCATTGTCCAATCCAGTTCTCCGCTGATGGAGTGGCCAGGTACAAGCTCCCGTCGTCCTCAGATCTTGCTCTCCGCTGATGGTGTAGCCGGTTCCAGGTCGTCATTGTCCAATCTAGTCTTCCGCTGATGGAGTGGTTGGGTCCAAGCTCTCGTCGCCTTCATATCCTACTATCCGCTGATGGTGTAGCCGGTTCCAGGTCGTCATCGCCCCATCTAGTCTCTCCGCTGATGGAGTGGTTAGGTACAAGCTATCGTCGTCCTCGGATCATGCTCTCCGCTGATGGTGTAGCCGATTCTAGGTCATCATTATCCAATCCAGTCCTTCGCTGATGGAGTGGCCGGTTCCAAGCTCCCGTTGTCCTCAGATCCTGCTCTCCGCTGATGGTGTAGCCAGTTCCAGGTCGTCATCTCCCGATCTAGTCTCTCTACTGATAGAGTGGCTAGGTACAAGCTATCGTCGTCCTCGGATCATGCTCTCTACTGATAGTGTAGCCGGTTCCAGGTCGTCATTGTCCAATCCAGTCCTCCGCTGATGGAGTGGCCGGGTCTAAGCTCTCGTCGTCCTCAGATCCTGCTCTTCGCTGATGGTGTAGCCGGTTCCAGGTCGTCATTGTCCAATCCAGTCGTTCGCTGATGGAGTGGCCGAATCCAAGCTTTCGTAACCTTCAGATCTTGCTCTCCGCTGATGGTATAGCCGGTTCCAGGTCGTCATCACCCGATCTAATATCTTCGCTGATGGAGTAGCTAGGTACAAGCTATCGTCATCCTCGGATCACGCTCTCCGCTGATGGTGTAGCCGGTTCCAGATCGTTATTATCCAATCCAATCCTCCGCTGATGGAGTGGCCGGGTCCAAGCTTCTGTCGTCCTCAGATCCTGCTCTCCGCTGATGGTGTAGCCGGTTCCAGGTCGTCATCGCCCGATCTAGTCTTTCCGCTAATGGAGTGGCTAGGTACAAGCTATTGTCGTCATCGGATCATGCTCTCCGCTGATAGTGTAGCCGGTTTTAGGTCGTCATTGTCCAATCCAGTCCTCCGCTAATGGAGTGGTCGGGTCT
Organism: Hibiscus mutabilis; assembly: GCA_019671005.1. Lineage (NCBI taxonomy): Eukaryota > Viridiplantae > Streptophyta > Magnoliopsida > Malvales > Malvaceae > Hibiscus > Hibiscus mutabilis. Next base: position 5,591,513 of record CM033722.1, read on the forward strand.
AAGCTCCCGTCGTCCTCAGATCCTGCTCTCCGCTGATGGTGTAGCCAGTTCCAGGTCGTCATTGTCTAATCTAGTCCTCCGCTGATGGAGTGGCCGGGTCCAAGCTCCCGTTGCCCTCAGATCCTGCTCTCCGCTAATGGTGTAGTCGGTTCCAGGTCAACATTATCCGATCCAGTCCTCCGCTGATAGAGTGGCCGGGTTTAAGCTCCCGTCGTCCTCAGATCCTGCTCTCTGCTGATGGTGTAGCCGGAGTGGTCGGGTTTAAGCTCCCGTTGTCCTCAGATCCTGCTCTTCGCTGATGGTGTAGCCGGTTCCAGCTCGTCATTGTCCAAACCAGTCCTCCGCTGATGGAGTGGCTGAGTCCAAGCTCTCGTCGCCCTCAGATCCTGCTCTCCGCTGTTGGTGTAGCTGGTTCCAGTTTGTCATTACCCGATCTAGTCTCTCCGCTGATGGAGTGGCTAGGTACAAGCTATCGTCGTCCTCTGATCCTACTCTCTGCTGATGGTGAGCCAGTTTCAGGTCGTCATTATCCAATCCAGTCCTCCGCTGATAGAGTGGCCGGGTCCAAGCTCTCGTCGCCCTCAGATCTTGCTCTCCGCTGATGGTATAGCCGGTTTCAGGTCGTCATTATCCGATCCAGTCCTCCGCTGATGGAGTGGCTAGGTCCCAGTTGTTGCTGTCATACTTATCCGCTGATGGTGTAGTAGGGTTCCAGTTAATGTTCTGCTTCTCCATTGATAGATCCAATTTTACTGATTTTCGAGTTTTCTTTATTAATGTTGTAGCTAGAAAACAAATCAAAAAAAGAAAAATCAAAGAAAAAAATAAAAAGATAAAAAAAATGAAAAATGAAAAAATAAAAAAAATAAAAAAATGAGTTTTCAACCAAATTCCGATCATGCCTCTTCGTCAGAGTCGTAGCTTGATCACAAAAAAAACACTTCGATCCTGCCTCTTCGTCGGTGTCGTAGCTGGATCAAATCTTCAGACCTTGCCTCTTCGTCGGTGTTGTAGCTTTGTCAAATTTAATAGCCGGTTCTGTCTCATCGTCGGTGTTGTAGCTGAACCAAATTCACTAACTTCCGGTCTTGCCTCTTCGTCGGTGTTGTAGCTAGACCAAATTCACTAACTCTTAATCCTGCCTCTTCGGTGGTGTTGTAGCTGGATCAACATCACAAACTTTAGACCATGTCTCTTCGTCCGTGTTGTAGCTTGGTCAAAATTTACTAATTTTTAAATTTTATCAATGTTGTTTCTTGAAAAATCAATAAAAGAAGAAAGAAAAAATCAAAAAAAGAAAAGAAAAAAGAAGAAAAAAATATGAAAAAAGAAACAAAAGCAGAAAAAAGGAAAAAGTTGTCAGTTTTCTGATCTTGCCTCTTCATCAGAGTTGTAGCTGGATTAGACATCAGAACTTTCACCCATCGGTCTTGCCTCCTCGTCAGTGTTGCAGCTGAATCGAATTTTGTAGACCTTGCCTCTTCTTCGGTGTTGCAGCTGGGTCGAACTCTCTTTAGGTATTAGCTTATTATCAATAATGTAGCAAGTGGAACTCATTTTGCTTCCCCAACAAACAACCCCCATTTTGAAGATTTTGCTCACCAAGAGTAACAAGGTAGATCAACCAAGACAAGAGAGAATACATGCATCAAAGAGAAAGAAGATCTACAGAAGAACGATGACATGCATTAAGAAAATAGAAGCTCAGTCGGATAAGACAAAACGGGTTATTTTTAGTCTTTGCTCAATTGTTGTTACACAACAATGAGCAAAGAGGGGCAACTGTAATAACTCGTTTTAACCCAACTCAACCAAACCGACCCGGATCCACGACTCAAACCCGACCCGGATCTAAACTTTAACCCGACCCAACCCGGTAGCCAAAAAAAACCTAAACTAAAAAACCTAACCCTAATATCATTTACCCTAGTTGTCTCCTCCTCTACCGCAGCCGCCGCCGCCGTTCACCATTTCTTGCGACCAGCCCCAAACTATAACCACAACCACCCCAAAACCCTAAAAAACCCTAAATTAGTAACCCTAAAACAAACCATAAATCAAATCCAACCAAACCCTAAACAAAAAATAAAAAAACCTCTACCAACTGACCCATACCCTGAATCAACCACTCTACAATCCCTAAAAATTCGGCAAGCAAGATCCATTTTCCAAATCTACATCAAATTAAAAATAGGGGAGTTAGTACATTAGATCGGTTATAAATAAACCGAACCAAAATTGTAAAAATGAGGGGTTCAAGATCTAAAAAAGGAGAGTTTAGAAAAGGGGTTGGGAAATCGAAAAATGAGGAATTTTGTAAGGGGTTTCAGACAAAAAATGTAAGGTTTTAACAAGTTCGAAATCAAAAAATTCAAGATCCAAATTTCTATATCTTTCTTTTCTTTCTTCGAATCGAATATCAAAATGATTTTTTTTAAAAAAATTTAAAACCCTTTTTTTGTTTTTAATCTCATTTTGAAAACAAAATAAGGAGGTTTCGAAGTTTACCTTCACCGTCAAAGCTCGGCTCATCTACCAGGGCTGTCTAGCTGCCGCCGCGAGGCCATATGGCCGGTGAATGGCATGAAATCGAAAGGGGAGACGCCGTCAGGGTTTGGATGTGGAGAGAATGAGGGTTATTTTTAGGTTTTAGGTTTGATTTCAAATCTGTTCGAATAAGAAACCTATCTAAATATTTTAATGCAGTATTCAAAACGACACCATTTGGTGTCTGTGTTTTCTGAAAATGGTCAAATTACGCTTAGGGTCCTCGGGTTCTTTTCTGTCTTCACTCATGTCCATGGTTTAATTCTGTGTTCAATCCTTATATTTTTCATGCGCGTTTATTTTGGCTTTCGGTTTTTGCTTCATTTCATTTTAGACACCTATTATTATTTAATTTTAATACTCTTATTTCTGCTAATTTACATTTATTTCCTTACATTTTGCATTTGTTCCATTTTAGTCATATGATATTTGCTTTTCATGCCACGTAATTAAATATTCATGCATTTTAGTCCTAAATCTCTAGTTTCATGTCATTTTAGTCTAATCCATGCATTGTCATTATAATTATTATTGTTATTATTATATTTTTGTGTGTTAGATTAATATTCATGCATGTTTCAAATTTGTTTTTTTTTAAGTTAGATTAATATTTATAAATATTTCAAATTAGCGTTTTATTTGTGTATGTTGGATTTGTAGGTTATGATGTTGGTATTTATTTATATTTTTATCGTATTGTATTTATTTATGGTTGCCATATTTTAAGATTGCATTTCGGAAATATATAATTGTCAATGCGGTGCCTCTTTATTTGAACGTAAACGGGGCCAGTATCAAGCGTAGTGATAGTGGTTGGGAGTTTACTTTCGAATAACAGGGCTTTTAAAATTTACTCACACATATAACCAAATGTTAATTTAATCGTCACTTTAATCCAAAAAGTATAATATTAATAAAGCGGTAATTATTAAAGTACCATTTTTGGGCGGTGTGGGGGTGCTAATCATTCCCCATCCGTAACTGACTCCTGAACCTTACATTTTGAAATCTCTAGTTTTTACGCTGTCCGGTCCACCTTGAGTGGCCGGTGGCGACTTCATTTTTAAATAAAACACGGGTTTTATAAAACTCTCCGCGGAAGACGTTATTTTTAAAAAATAAAACAATCACACACCTTTTTAGCGGAAAAGGACATCGCTACAATCCCAAATGGAAAGATAAAGGTTATATATAGTAAATGTCTATATTTTCGAGTACTCGCAGCAAGATGTTCTATATAGGAAGAATCCGTACCTCTGAGATTTCAAAAGCTATAGGTTCTATATAGGAAGGACTTGCAGGTCTAGGGTTTGAAGACTAGCAGTTCTATATAGGGAGAACTCTCAGTCGAAAGAATCCATCCGTGACACAGAAGGTTTTATATAGGAAAGACCCGTCGCGTTAAAGGCAAATAGTTCTATATAGGATGGACTACAAGCTTTACCGTATTAGAGTGAAAAGTTCTATATAGGAGGGACTCGTAACTCAAGACTCCAGAACGAAAGGTTCCATATAGGAGGGACTTGTAGTTCCAAGATCGGAAGGTGAAGAAGTTCTATATATGAGGAACTTACGAGCCTGAGGATTCAGCCGAAGAAAAACGGAGTGTTCCATAAGGACGCGTGATTCCAAAGTCGCAAACAGGGAAGTCGGATAAAAATGAGTGCTTATGATCTTTGCTTTGTTCCCGTTCTACGCGAACAAGCAAAGAGGGACAACTGTAATCACTCATTTTTACCTAGTTTGTAATTGTCATATCAATACATTAGTTTATTAATCAATATATTATCATTGCATGTATATGTATTATATGTTCATTACCATACGTGTGATTAATGTGTACGTAAACCATGTGGGTATGAGTATATGCATGTATGTTTGTATATTATATTAATGAGTTACATATATAATGTGTGTGTTCGTACTAATTGTGTAGGTGTTGCGTGTAAGTATTTGAATATATATTATACATATGTGTAGTTTGCATGTATGCTTATATATGTGTACGTATGCAGTATCATCATCATCACATCATTATTATTATTATTATTATCAGTTATACATATATAAACAATTCTAAAAATAAAAACTCAAATATTGCTTAAATGTCCAAGTCTATTACATAAATTAAAACCCAAAATTAAAATGCTACAAGGCCTGTTCGGCCCATAGCCCTAGTCCACATCAGAAAAATTAAACCCTAAAAAATATCTAACTTTGATCTCTTTGTACGCAACCAATCAAGAGCCGTTGGATTTGATCCAAAGACCACCGCTCAAAACGTGCAAAAGACAGGGAAAATAGATTATTAGTGCAAAAATCAAATCAAGTGTATTTTCATGTTTTATCTTCTACCAAAAACAAATTACAAGATCACAATATTTGTACCAAAAAGCAGTAATCTCTGTAAGGTTAATTATCAGTCCATTTTTCGGCATAAATAAAAAAAGAACACAAAGAGTCTCAAGGGTATTTTTCTTTCCTCCCTTTTTCGATCTCATGCGTGCAAGAGAAATAACTTAAATAAGTAAAAGAGAAAAAGCTTTTTTACCTTAGTGGTTCGTATCTCGCCGGCGATAAGCCCTAAAAGGGGTGAGCCGTGTTTTGCTTCAAAGTAACAAAGATGGTTATCTTTTTCTCTGAGTTTTAAAATAAAAAGGGGTCTTTGTTTTTTTGGGGGGTTTTGTTGTAGAACCGCTGCGGTCTGGGACGGTTTGAGGTGGCCGTGTAGCAAAACTTCGCTTGAGGTCGGCGGAGTGTTGTGGTTCATGTTGTTTTTTGGGCGGCCATCTTTCTGGAAAAACGAGAAGGGAGATGTTTCTCTCTTTAGGGTTAGAAAAAAATTGAATAAATGAAAGGGGGATTGATTTTTTGTGTTTTATAGATCATAAATAAATTATTTTTTGGTCAAATTGCTTCATAAATCCTCTCACATCCGGTATTTTAAATTATGTCTTCCCCCGGTATATTTACAGCCTTAATCCCTCTTCCTTTTTAAAACTTTTCAATTTGGTCCTTAAATTAAGCAGATTATGAGTTTGAATGGTGAAATCACTTGTGTAGTCCCTCTACGTTTTGATTCTTCACACTTTGAACTTGCCCCTTGGGCATTTCACAGCCTTGGTCCCTTTCAAATTTCATCCTGTTTGCAATCTTGCCCTTTTTTATATATATTGCTTAAGATTTCGTTCTTCTGTTCTTTTTTTTTCCGGTCCTTCAATAAGTTATTTTTTTATTCTATTTAATTTGTTTTAGCATGTTTTGATGTGTTTTTACGTGTTAATTTATATTCTAGTAGTATGTACTAAAATATGCCATTTCGTGCTTCATGTTTTAATTTATTTGTTCGAATCATATGTCTTCTCTTTATATGTTGTGTTCGATTTAGTTCATATATTCATGTTCATGTTAGCAGGCTTTTTGTTCGTTTCCTTTATTTGTGATAGCATGTTTATTTGTGTGCATTGTTGGTAATCATATTTTAATGTATTTCGTATTTTAAGCATGATTGATGACGACATTCATATACGTATTATATGTGTTTTTTTCTCTGTGTTTTTGTGAGTGTCATCATACTAATATTTTATTTAGTTTGTTTATTCATGTTACATATATATATATATATATATATATATATATATATATATATATATTAGCATGTTTTTTATGTACTTGTTTTGTTTATATGTTTTTATGTGTATTTATGTTTTAAGTAATGCCATGCTAATACGTTATATAGTCCTCGTTCGTTCATTATGGATATGTGTTAGTATGTATATTATGACTTGCTTTGTTTTTAGGTAGCATGTTAGCGTGATTTTACTTATTACATGTAAATGTCATGATGTTCATGTGTCCTTAAAATATGTCTTATGATAGGTTTAGGTGTAGTATTGTGGTAGCGGTGTTTTTTTGATTTGGTATCATATTATATATGTCTTGTATGCGTGTTTTCATATGTTTAAGCATGTTAGGGTTAATTGATTTAGTCTTCAAAGTTTTTTCTTGTTCGTGTTTATGCTTCGTTTATTTGGTGATATGGTCATATGTGTTTTATCATTATTATGTTTGTTTAATGTTATAGTACGCATGCGTTGATGCTTTAGTACCATGTCAAATTGAATGTATATTTTTTTAATTGTTTCTCTAAGATTGCATAATGGAATATAAATTGTCAATGCGGTGCCCTTTTATCCGAGCGTAAACGGGGTCAGTATCAGGCGTAGTGATGGTGGTTGGACGCTTACTCTCGGATAACGGAGCTTTTAAAATTTACTCGCGCATATAATTAAATGTTAATTAAATCGTCACTTTAATTCGAAAAGTCTAATATTAATAAAGCGGTAATTATTAAAGTACCAATTTTGGGCGATGTGGGGTGCTAATCCTTCCCCATCAGTAACCGACTCCCAAACCCAACATTTTTAAAATCTCTGGTTTTATGGTGTCCGACCTACCTAAGTGGTCAGTGGCGATTCTATTTTTAAATAAACATCGGTTTTTTCTAAAAACCCCACGGACGACACTATTTTTAAAATAAAATACAAAACTTTTTAGCGAACTTAAAAAAAATACCTCACTACACGAGGAATGCATGTAGTTTATTGTGAGTGTATTCGATGCTAGTAATATATCAAACATAAATTTATATAAAAAATAATCATAATGGGTTTGGAAATTATTTTCTATATATAATTTTTGGGATAAAAATAAGTCGGACAAATGTCATCATAAATTTTGTTGTATTTTAATTTATGACTCCATTCTGTTAAACAGAAGGTATTAAAAAGAATGTCTTATATAAGAAGACCTATAAAAATAAATTGGAGGGAATGCTAAGCTAATCAAACTTGGCTATTTATAGTGTACGATTGATAACATGATAGAAGTTATTAGTTATAGTAATTTAAAGGCTTAAATTTCAAATATGTTTAAACTTATATTTTTGGCAGTTAAAAAATCTCCAAAATCATAATTACATTTTAGATATTTATGAAAGGATAAGTCTACCACGCTCGACGAGCACTGTTAAATACAACGCTGAACATCATTAAATTAATTAATAAAGATTAAAATTTTAAAGGACTCAACATATAATTATAAATTATTTAAATATATAATTATATATTATTTAAAATAAAATATTAATTAAATTGTTTTCTATATATATAATATTTTAATATTTTTTAAAAATAATTAGATAAAATACCAACTTTAGTCAAATTAAAAAATAAAAATCCTAAATCCAAAACCTAAAACTCAACACTAAACTATAAACCTTGAACTATAGAACTTGTTCCCTAAATTTACATAAAATGATTGAATTGTCCCAAAAGTTATATAACGACTAATAATGATGCCGTCAAATGAATTCTCACTTTGAACCCAAAAAATGAATTCTCAGAAACCATACAAAATTTTGACACGCACAAATAGCAAATCCTATTTTTTTAAAAAAATAATTGGATCAAATACTATTTTTAGTCGAATTAAAAAATAAAGATCTTAAACCCTAAATTCTAAACCCAAAAACATAAACCTAAAATCTAAAACCCTAAACCACAAACATAAAACCCAAAACACTAAACCCTAAAACCTAAATGCTAAACTCTAAATTTGAATAATATATTTAGGCTTTAGGGTTTATGGTTTAAGATTGAGGGTTTAATGGTTGGTATTTGATCCAATTATTTAAAAAAAAAGATTAACAAAAAATATATATAGAGAAAATAATTTAATTAATATTTTATTTTAAATAATTTATAATTATATGTTTAAATAATTTATAATTATATATTTAGTCCTTATAATTTTTAATCTTTATTAATTAATTTAATAGTGTTCAGCGGTGTTCATCGTTAGTGGTGTTCAACAGTGCTCGTCGAGCGTTGTAGAATTTTCCTTTTGAAAAAATATCGTGCCAACAAGATATAAACTAGGTATTAATAGAATACGTAAAAAAATCAGAATTTAAAATTTTAAATCATATATCAAATATATGAATCCGTACATATCCAAATATGAATTTGCTAAATGTTGATGATTAAAGTTTGAATATCCTTATAAGCAAATATTATCATTTTATAATTCAGAGTAGATTCAAATATCTAAATTTATATAAATAATGCAAATTTAGATAATAGATATATGAGTGGAAATCAATAATATCCAAATCAACAAAAAAATATATTATCCGAATATGCAATCCAAGTTACCATCCTATTCAAAAGGAAATGTTAATTAAAAGTAATTTTAATTTGCGAAAACTTAAGTAATAAGGAGTTTAATAACATAATGTAATTACAACTTTTGAATTTGTTAGTCCTCTGTCTCTTTATTAGAAAGATAAGCTAAACGTGCATGATGATCGTATAAGATTAATATTTACTTATAATTTGTCTTCAACATAAAATAAGAATCTATACGGTAAAAAAGAAAATTATTTTTATCTGTAAATCAAAATTAATTGTTTAGAGTTATCATACGATTGGATCAAATGGTATATAATTATTTTAACTTAATTAAAGTATTAAAAATTAACAGTGCTATATATTTAATGAACAAAAATCTATAAAAATATAATAACAAGTCCAATTATAAGGGATTGTCATTTTACTTACAGTAAAATTATTAATTTTAGCTACTAAAAAATATAAAACTATAAACATACCATAATATTTTAATCAATTTATAGAAATTCACCAAGGAAAATATTTAAGAAAATGTATTCAAATATTTATATATACTTGTCGTTGAGGTGGCAGTAGCTGAATTAACTCATTAACGAAAATTCTCACCCGGGGCCGGAAGAAAGAAGAAAGTGGTTAAGGAGTTTTCTCGATTGCCAAACAACTTTCAAAAGACATTTATTGAACTCAGAACATATGTGGCGACACGTTTGCGTGAACATGTCTCATATGCTAAACGCATAAAGAAACTGTCTCACAGTATTTGTTGTCATGTAATTATTATTTTTAAAATTTTCGGGTTTTTTTTCTATCAACGGATGCATAAATTTCACACATGGCGGACAATTTGAACAAAATTGCATTGAACGATAATCATCAGATTTTTTATTGAGTTGAATTGCAAGTAATTTATGGGTTTAGTATTAATTATTTAAAATTAACATGAATTATTAAGCACATCAACATTTTATTTTTTTATGTTCAAAGGACATTCATCCTATTTAAATTTATCTATGATATTTATTATTTAATACGTTATTTTTTATACCAAAATTGTGATTACTACGCTTAAGAGGGTCAACATCTAAGGAGGCGCGGATTATAAATTTTCATATGATCCGACGGTTCGGATGGTGTTTGGTTGTTCAACCTTAGCCATCCACGTGTAATGGCTTGTTGAGGCAGGCATCTTCGATATTTTCTCCAGTGAAACCATATCCTCCAATTTCTCGTATCCCATCCCCTGCGATAAATTCAAATCTTGTTCTCAATTTTGCTGCAAGAACGAGATAAGCCATTCGATTACGAATATTCGTAAACGTGGGAGAGGAAAAAGAAAACCAAACAAGTGCCGGCGTTTCTAAACTCTCTCAAAATATCGCGTTATTTTGAAGTTATTTTTCCTTTTTAATTTTAATCTCCTAGTCCTATTCATCTTCCTCCATTGTTGCACACTATAAAACGGGCTAACCCTCCGCCATTGTTTCGCCATCACCAAACAAGCAAAGCTTTCAAATCTTCACTCTCCCAATAAAATCGGAAAACAATCTTTACTTGTTGTTTTTCTTTTCTATTTTCTTTAGTTTTTCGCAATGGCGTTGAAGAAAACTTTGGTCGAGAAGCTTTTCAATATTTCGAAAATTTCTTCACAAGCTGTTACGAATTGCCGGATTTCCTCATCCACGGTTCAAACCGAACCTCACAGAATGCAGGCAAAGCTACCACCGACATGGCGCCCGACCCAGGTGATCGTAAAGGTAACAGTAACGGCAATGGCGTCTTCAGGCGGTTTCTTCATAAAGGAGCTGCGGTTTCACCGGCAATGACGGCGTTACCGATGGGGAAGAATTTGAAGGAGAGGTTGAAGGATCGTGAGTTCGCACTTGACGGCGAAACCGGCGGTGCCGGAGGTGGCTTCACTGTCGGTTCAGGAAGCCAAGAAGTTGTTAAGGGTGGCGCAGTTGGAAGTGGTGAAAACGAGGCTGAGGGAGGCCGGTAAAACCTGGATTTCATATTCGGACTTCATTCAGATCTGCGCAGAGAGTTGTTCGGATCCGGCACAGGGACTGCAGTTTGCTAAATTGTTAGACGAAACTGGATCCGTTATCGTTCTAGGAAACGTCGTCGTTTTACGTCCTGATCAGGTAGATAAAAAATTCCCCCTAATAATTATCTCTTGAATGTTTCGTTTGTTTGCAGATGAGACTATTCGTGTTTTGGCTTACAGATTATGCATATGGTTGTTGGAAAAAAAATAAAGATAAAAAAACTCATTTTTATTAGTTATCTGGAAAAATAACATATATTTAAAATTATTTAAAAAAATGACTACAAATCGTCCATTTAAAAAAATTTACTTTCTATAGAAAGTGAGTTTGAATATCGTCTTTTACAAAATAGGAGTTTTGAGTTGAATAAGTTAATAAAAAATTTATTTTTCGTGTTTTTAATATAAAATTCGTTTTTTTTAAAAAGTAAAGTTTAAACTCGTTTTTTATAAAATAGAAAATCTTCTTATTTTTAAAATAATTTTAAATATGAATCTTTTTTTAGAAAACTATTAAGAATGAATTTTTTACGGCCTACATTTTTAGATTGAAAGCTACCGAAAACTGATATGGTTTTTTTTGGGTATTTTTGTGTTTTTTTTCTCTCTTTTTCGGCAGGATTTTTTACGCACGGATCTAAAAACCGTGTAAAAGGTTTCAAGGTTTGAGATGGTTTCTGAGAACTGAAGGACCCCAAATTAAAAAGCCCTTCGATGTTTCTACACTGTGATTACAATACAAAGTTTACTCTATTTTCAGTTCTTATCGTTGGGCTTAAGGGGTAAAGGCATGGTTTCCGGATTTTTGATCTTTCCCGTTCTATTGCCTTTACCCCACCCCATTCATTTTTAAAAAGAGAAGAAAAAGTAAAATTTACTGTTAATTCATGGGGAAAAGCGTAAAGTTTTTAGTGGGGGATGATGACGGTGGGAAAGTGGGACGGTTGGTTGGCTGGGATGGCTATGGGGTTTTCTTTTTCCTTTTGAACTTTATGATTTCTGGGTAGGGTAGCAAGTGGAGAAGAAGGGTGACAACGAAAGGGGGTGTGATTTGTTTAGCTTAAATTTAGGCGAAGTAGGAAAGATGTTGTGGCTTTGATTGGAGTTCAATTTTTGTAAATTATTGACCTGGAAAGCTGGCTTGAACGGCCAGCTTTTTATTTCGTATACTGAAATGTTTTCATCGTTTATTGGTTTAACATTCTTGTTTTTTTGCTTTAAAAAAATCTTAAATATTCCTTTTTTAATTTTGTTTCTTTGTTTTTTTAAATGGTGCTTATTTTGAGCTGTTATAAATGAAGAATTGAATGTAGGTGGCAGAAGCGTTTGTTTATTTTCCTGATTGCAGGTGGCAGAAGCTCTAGGAGGTCTAATTCCCTTACCAGTACCCGGTCTGAATGACCCTAGAAGAAAAGAACTAGTGGAGTTGGAGAAGAAGAAGGCCGTAATTGACGACAAAGCCGATGCCTTGGTCCGTCGAGAACTGTGGTTGGGCCTAGCCTACTTGGTGGTTCAAAGGCTAACCTTTTGGGAACTAACATGGGATGTGTTGGAACCCATTTGTTTCTATGTGACGTCCATGTATTTCATGGCAGGTCAGGACATCGAAAGAACCTTCGTTTGAAGGTTTTTACCAGAGCAGGTTCAACGCAAAGCAAACGAAGCTCCTCAAGGCTGATAATTTTGACATCCGTAGGTAGAATGAGTTGAAAGAAATATTTTATCCCAATTCGGATCAAGCCTTCCAAACGGCCTCATTGGATCATTCACAATAGAAAAGAAAATGATACTACAAGTTTTGTTTTAGGGTTTAGGAGCGGCGTTGTGTAAATATTGGGTTATGGTATGAATCCAGGTTTCAATCAGGTGGCTGATGCAATCCCATAAGAAATGACACTGGAATTCAAATTTGATCTTTTTGTAAACACAACACAATCTAAAAGTTGAAGTTTGGGTATGAGAAAGTGATTTATATCATTTAAATAATGCCTAAAATATGAAGATGAATGCTTTTGTACTCTTTAGTGAATCTGGAAAGATCAGTCAATTTTGGAGTCCCCACATGCAATTATAAAATTTGAACCAATTCCTTAATTGCATCATCTCTCCTCCAGTTTGACAAATTCCATTAAGTTCCAAAAATGACATCCTAGTAAAGTGCACGTTAATGCCATTACATCCTCGTTCATTCCTCTCAACTAGATTTATAAATTCGTTTTTTAATTATATTCTATATTCTATATTTTTATGTTAAAATAGTTGGCCCATTGGTATTTTTAAAGTTAATTGCATCGTACGTTCCTAAATTATGGGCTTTATTTTAAAATAGTTTTAATTTTTTTAATTTTATACTCAAACTATGATTCTTATTTTAAATTGATCTTTAAACTTTTGAATATTTTAATTTCATTCCCAAATTATGATTCTCATTCTAAATTGGTCCCTAATTTTTTAAAGTTTCTAATTCCATCCCCAAATTATCAACATATATTAATCACATCTCATGTTAACAAAATCGTTATAAAATTGTTAATTTTCATATAAATATTTATGTATATTATATAATAATATGATGGGACATAAATGATAATTTGAGGATGAAATTTGAACTTTTAAAAGTGAGGGGGGTTAATTTAGCATGAGGGTCTTAATTTAGGGATGAAACTAAAATATTTAAAAGGGACTAAATTAAAATAGAGTTATAATTTATGAATGAAATTAGTATGTTCAAAAGTTTAGAGATAATTTAATAGTTCAAGAACGCGGTGCAATTAATTTTTTTTATCTAAAATTTGAAGATCCATATAATTACAAAGATTAGTCGCCAATTTAAACTTTTTTCAAAGCTACCACACGTAAACACTTGTTCCCTGGTTCCTGCAAGACATTATTTGGACAAAAGAGTGTGACTGGGTAGAAATATGAACAAAGACATTTCTTAGCAGTAAATAAATATGGGTAAACTTCACCGGAGGTCCCTTTTGTTTAGACTATGTTCTATTTTGGTCACCAAATTTAAAAAAAGATTATTCTTGCCACTTATGTTTTCGAACGTTACCGTTTTGGTTACCTAACCATTAGCCTCTGTTAATCCCTGTTAATACGATGACGTAGCATGTTAATAAAAGGGATATTTTCTATTTTAAACCCTAAACTTCTAAATATTTTATTTTTGCCCGTCATTCTTTCTATTTGTAGATGTTGCAAATTAATTGGAGATTCTGCAGGTTATCCGAGAGTCAGCCAACACTCAAGCAGGGGATCGCCCTTTTTATGATTTTCTTGAGGTCTGCCCGCGCCATAAAGCTGAGATGGTGATTTTTGAGTCTGCTAGAGCAATCACCGAGCTCAATGGTGTGACAACCCGGGAATTAACCGCAGCAATTACAGTTCTTCAGCTCTTTTTAAACTCTTTCTAAACCAGTGGTGAGATTTGCTGCAGTTCGAACTTTGAACAAGGTTGATATATTTTCCAGTGCTAAATAATACACCATGCTTATATATTTTGCTAGTTGATGGAAAATTAAATTCAATCCCTTTAATGAGAGGGGATAGCGTAGTTCCTTAGCAATCATATGATTCCTTTTCAATCGTAATTGATTGTTGTTTCTTTCTACTTGAGAAGCATGTACTATTCTGTTCATTCTGAGTTCATACTATGACCATATCTTTTCAGGTTGCAATGACTCATCCCATGGTTGTCACTAACTGCAATATTGACATAGAGAGTTTAATTTCTGACCAAAATAGAAGCATTGCCACACTTGCAATTATTACCCTTCTTAAGACTGGAAATGAATCCAGTGTGGATCGCCTCATGAAGCAGATAACTAATTTTATGTCTGATATTGCTGATGAATTCAAAATTGTTGCTGTGGATGCCATAAGATCACTTTGCTTAAAATTTCCATTGAATAACAGATCTTTGTAAGGGATACTTGGCTGAGGATCAAATATGGTGAAAAAATAAAGTTTTAAAAGTTTGAGGGTCAAATTTAAAATTAACCCTTTTTTATTAACATTACATGTCATCGTATTAACTGGGGTTAACGGTTGGGTGACCAAAACGGTAACTGTAGAGACATAAGTGGCAAGAATAATCTTTTTTCAAATCCGGTGATCAAAATAGATACAACATAAACAAAAGGGACATTCGGTAAAGTTTACCCAATAAATATTCTCCTTGTAAGAAAAAAAGAAGAGAAAAAGATGTGAATATTTTTTTCAGTGACTAGCGACAATAAATTTAAGGGTAAAGTACATCGGTGGTCACAAAACTTTTAGAGCACATTCATTTTGATCATTGAAATTTTAAATTTTTTATTAGGATCACTCAGCTTTTAGTCCTCTTTATTTTGGTCCCTCCCGTTAATTTATGTTAAAAACGCTGACGTGGTACGTTATTTTCTTCGTCAACCTCTTTTTTTCCTTTCCCTATTTTTTCATGCTCTGTTAACACCCCACGGTTCTAATAAAAGGAAAATAAAATCTTCATTTTTAGAATCAATTGGTTCATAATTATTAATTGAGAAGAGAGAAATTTTTTTAAAATGGTCCTCTGATAACAATTTTCGTTTGTTTTCTGAGCAAATTTCGGGAAGGAAAACTTTTTTTCTTCTTTATCTTGTTAACTTGTTGTGATTTTAAAGCTTTCTTTCGGCCAATCCGAGTTAACTAGCCGCGTTTACTCTGCATGAACGTCTTTTTTGTTATTTTTTTCTTTTTTATTTGTATTTCTAGAATTAGATTTTTTTGGGGCTTTTTTTCTTTAATTTTGCTTAGATTTGTGTATGGTAATTACATATCTAAGATTACATATCTAAGGAACGCAAATATGAGCAAAATTCTAGGTTTGATCGCTAAGATATGTTGAAGCATCTTTTATCATTGTTCTTATAGTCATTGATCTTGGGTTCGGATTGATTTCTCTTGGGTGTTAATTAGATTTGTGTTTTTAGCTTATTTTCATGGTGAATTTAATTTTGAACGCGTATATTTTCTGGATTTTTTATGCTAGGTATTTTTTGGATGGATTATGCTAGGTATTAATTTGTTCTAATAATTCTAGAAATGACTGATTATAATCTTAGTTTCATGTTTAATGATTGTGATTTGCTGAATCATTGTCCTGAACAGAATTTAAAAGCAAAAGTGTGCTTTCTGTCATTTTTGGTCCTTCTCTAAATTACTTTATTTGTAAGCAATCCCCCTTTCTATACGATTAGTATGTAAATTGATGTTTCATAGCAATGCTTGAGATTCTAAGTTGTAAATGTTTAATTATAACCGTGGAGTGTTAGCAGAGCAAGAAAAAACATGGAAAGGAGAAGAAAGAGGTTGAAAATGAAGATAGCGTGCCACTTTAGTATTTTTAATGGAGGTTAATGGGAGAGATTAAAATGAAAGCGGGTTAAAAGTTGGGTGATCACAATAAAAATTTTAAAAGTTCAGTGACTAAAATAAATGCACTCTAAAAATTCAGTGACTACTGATGTACTTTACCCTAAATTTGACTTATCTGCACATTTCACATGTAGATTTTGTTACGGCAACCAGCTGTTTGGGTGAACCAGATGCTGGGCAATTACATTAGGACATGATAACCAAAGTTGGCTTAAAACCTACATCCTACAGGACTCCCCCGGGTTCCTGCCTTGTTCCTTTGTCCGTGCATAACTAGGAAGATTTTATCCAGACAGGCCCATCTCTTCATTTCTTTAGGTCCCTTTACAACCGTCGCCTACTCCGAAGCCGCTCCACTATAATTTTCCAACCTACTCAATTATTTAACTGTTCGACAGACTAATAACTTGGGATCCACGCAAGGCAAGTAGATAGAGTGGGGAGCCATTTGGTATGCGGGTAGGGTTGTAAATAAATCGTGTTATAATGAATAAAGTTTTGTTTGTGTTTATTTATTTATTTATTGAAATGTACATGCTCTATTCATATTCTTTAAAAAGTTTCGTTAGTATGTTCAAAAATGTTAAAAAATAAATGGTTAAATTACACCATTAATCTTTAAATTCTCTAGACTTCACAATTTGAACTTTAAAATTTATCATATGTTCAATTTAGTTCATACGTTCACCGATAATTAAAATAAAAAAAATAAAAATCAGATAAACGAGTCAATAAGTAAATTTATAAACTAGTTTGTTTATACCTATAAACAATCCTAACACATTTTAAATAATTTAAAAATAAATAAACTATTAATTTAACACTCTTTTCATTTACACCGTTGATCATTTGGCAACGCCCACCGACGAATCTAAAACCCAATGATTCAACGTTCTTGCTTTCAACAAAACCCTTTAAAACAACGTGATCCAACCAGGGCTTTGACTCTGCTATCCATGTGTTAAATTGAGAAATACACGTGTGATGTAATAAATGATAAATACGCTAGACACATTGAATGTTTCAGTCGTTGTCGGTTTTTAACAATCCATCTCTTGTTTAAAACATTATCCTTCCCCTCTTAAAAAATCATTTCTACCTGTAATATTAAACTATTCGTAAATTTTATTCATAAAAAACTAGTAGTAAATATTAGTATATAATTACTTTTCTTCAAATAGCTATATATATCAAGATTGGCTAATTGTTCGTTAAGCACCTTCTACGTGTTCCATGGAGGGAGGAGATCATTTTTTTTAAAGAAAATCACAGCGCAAAGGGGCTGGAGATCATTTTTAGGTCAAAACATGATTCCAGTCTCTCTGCTAATTTATAATCTAATCTTAATATTTTGATTAAATATAAATTAGTCTTCTATTTTTACAATGGTATTGGTTAGTCCAAATAATTGACAATGTTTATTATTTCAGTTAAAATACTTATGAATATTTAAAAAATTATATAATTCTTCCAACTAGTTATATTTGACATGATTTTTTGAATAGAAATTCTCTACCTTTTTGGTTCTCTTATTTATTCCCCACATTAAAAATTAGGATTATGGTTTATAGTTTGAGATTTAAGGTTAGGGTTTATGGTTAGTGTTTAGAGAATTTGTTGTATGATGTATTTTTGGGTTTAGGAGTTAGGATTTAAAATTTAGGGTTAAGACTTAGAATATAATTTTTTTTAATTTTTTTAATATTAGGATATAAAAAAAATACCGAAAAGGGACAAAAGATTTTTGTCTGTTTTTTTTTTTAAATCCTACTTAGGAGTGTTTTAAAGAAAAATTCACATCAATATAGGAGCCAAATAATACCGAAATAACACGTATGACTAAAGCCATCCTATAGACATTGTAGAGGGACCAAAAATCAAATTTGGAGCTTTTAATTATATTGGCCCACTTGAGAATAGGGTCTTCCCAACTAGATGGTTCAACTTTCCTATGCAAGTTGCATTAAGCGTAATTTCTTGTCGGCATATTATCATGGGCGAAGTGACCTGATAACATATATTTTTTATAATTAGATATATTAAAAATAAATAAATAATACTTATTTATAAATAATTAACACTTTTTAAATATAAATTTTTCAAAAAAAATAATACACCTTAAATATTTTTTTAATGCCGCCGTAGCAGACATTGGAGCTGACAAATGAACAGATCAGTTTGAAAAGATTAAAAAAGAACAGGAACCCTATAAAGTCAATTAGACAATACTAATTCAATAATTAAATTGTTTTACTGAACATACTAACCATAAATCTCATGGAAAAAATGTATCTTTGATATAAACCCTTTAAGGGTTTACTTTTAGACCCGAGAAAATGTAAAACACTCCCTATGCCCATCAACGAATCAAGTTGTTGTGCCATTAAAGTATTGTTCATCACCGACCACTGTTTCAGCCTGTCAACTTTCTGTCCATTTCATCGCTAAATACGAACATGAAAATACTATATATGATCTACTGCGTGTGTTTCAAACAATGCCTTGTAGTGATCAAGACGTTAACATAAATCTTCTGTTTTTTTTATTTATATTCCAATATTAAAAATTAAATTTAGAATTTAATGTTAGAGTTTAATATAGAAGATGTATGGTGTAGTTTTTTTTTATGAATCGTTATCGTTCCATTTAAACCGGTTATCGTCTAAACAATTATTCGATTTATTTGATACGATTACTCGATTAATCATAAACCATTTATATAATATATATTTATTACTACTTGATAAATTCACATTTTCATTTTTAAGCAAATATATAAAACCTGCACCAACGGTCCTACACCAAACTGTATTTTCAGCAAATACATAAGGCATGCACTAACAGTCCAAACTATATTATACCATGAAACAACAGCTTCAACGATAAGTGCTTCATTCTTCACTCTTCATAATTACAAAGAGATTCATCGATCACAATTGTAGGTTGATCCAATGTCAAATCCTTCATTTCTACATAATTAAATTTTTTATAACTATTAGTGTTTTGTACATGAAAATAAAATAAAAATATAAAAATAACAATCTAAAAGAAGAATTAAATATGACCAAAGCAAAATTAATTTCACAAATATAATGAAATATTAGTAATAATTAGTAAATTAGTATAATTATTAAATTAATTTTAAATTTTTAATTGATTTTCTCGGTTAACCGTTTAGCCAAAATTCGTAATTATTCACGTTTCGTTTAACCGTTAATTTTACCAGTACGGTTATCGTATTGTTTTGATCAATTTTTATTGATACGGTTACCTACCATTTAATTCGATTTTTCTAATTTTTTTGATACGGTAGATCGGTTCGGTTTTTTTTTAACACCCCTAGAGAGTAGTCCTCAAACCGCTCAATTAGAATTGTTATCCATATATTTAAGAGAAACATTATTTTTTTAGAATTTATTTAAATATTAAATAATTTTAATCTGAATTTTTTGAAGCAAAGCGAGTGTCATATATATATTTTTCTATATTACCGCAAAAGTAAAGATTTAAGACAGAGGACAGTTCATAATCTGACATATTCTTAGCTGGTAACAGTATTTTTTTTAATAAATGTCACTGGCATTCAAAACAAAACAAAAAATAATACGAAACAAAACGATACATGAGGATCGAAAAACACACAACAAAATACGTCGAAGAAAAAACGGCTAACAAAATCGAGAAAGAGAATGTCGGTCCAACAATACCAAAGAAATAAAAAAATACATAACAAAACAGAGAAACAACAAAAATAATAGAACATAGGGAAAAAGAAACTAGATCGAGAAACGGAGAAGCTAGCATATGTGCTTACACTGCATGTCCTTTCAGGTACATAAGAGTATTTTAACGGTGAACATAATGCAGCGAGAGCATCCAACAACAACGACGCACTAAATTTTGATATGGCGAATGCTGAAGGGGCATGGGAAGGTGGGGTGAAATCGGAACAATAACTGAACCACCAACAGGAATAGATTCACTTCGAACACGACCTTACCTGCGGAGAGAACAAAAACAAATACCAGAAAAAATAGAAAAAAAACCCAGCCAACCAGTGATTGGAACCAAAACGTCAGCGGTAGAGGCACCGTCAAGCCTCCAATTGCAGCGAGATAAATCACTCAAACGAGAGCATCCACGTGCCTGCACTAGACCTGGTAAACTTGACTCGAGAATCGAAAACCGAACCGATTTATCCGAACTGAGACCCGATATGAATCCTAACAAGATGACCTAAACCCGAAATAAACCGAACCGAAACCGATCCGACTTCCAGAATAACCGATATTGACCCGTAACCGATTTGACCCGAACCGATTTGACCTGAACCGATTTTCACCCGAACTGACTTTCACCCTAACCGAAAGTAACCCAAAATTAATTTTCTCAAAACCGATCTAAACCGAACATCAACCCGATTTTAACCCGAAATAATATA
This sequence comes from Hibiscus mutabilis, assembly GCA_019671005.1. Taxonomy (NCBI): domain Eukaryota; kingdom Viridiplantae; phylum Streptophyta; class Magnoliopsida; order Malvales; family Malvaceae; genus Hibiscus; species Hibiscus mutabilis. The sequence continues at coordinate 5,612,139 of CM033722.1, forward strand.
TGTTTTATTATCTTTTGTATTATAATAGTACTAATTAATCACTACATTTGATAAAAAAGTATGAGGGAAAAATAAAATCCTAATATACATATTCTAGTCAATTGCAAAGAAATGGGGAAGAAAGTAGGAGGGAAAAGTAAAATCCTAATATACATATTCTAGTCAAATTTGATAATATATACACACACTCGAGTCAAAAATTTAGGTAATATTTCAAAATGCTCATCATATGTGCAATTATGGTCTACAGTTTGATTCCATGCCCATAAAATTATCTCTCTCTTTTTACGTGTATTTTGAAAAAATAAAAAAATTCTATTGTACTAAAACCAGCATCGAATATGAAATTAAGAAAATATAGTTATTGGATTGGATCGGGATTCGTTAGGTTCAGGTTAAATGATTAATATCAATGGTGGTTGATTTTGAAACATTGAATGATTGGAACTAAACCTAAATGATAATATTAACAAATAAAAATACATGTTTTTACAAGAATATATGATTAATTCTTTATATAATATACACGATTAGATTCACACCCAATTCCAACTCAAAACGAATTGGCCCAAAAATTTAAAGATTGACCCGACCCGAACCAATCCGAACGACCTGATATCGACCCGACTCGAAAACATCCGATCCGATATTGACCCGACCCAAAAAACAACCGATCCGATATTGACCCGAATCACTGATCTAATACCTGAATTGACCCGAATCATCATAGAACCGAACTAAAATCTGAACCAGACCCGAACCGATCCAAATCTAAACCGAATACAGACAAACTCGAAACGAACCGAACAGAAACGATCTGAACCGAAACCCAACCGAACGACCCGTTTACCAGCTCTAGCCTGCACCACATGTCCTTTCGGGGGACACCAGAGCATTTTACCGGTGAACATAATGCAACGATAGCATTCAACAGCAGCGACGCACCAGATCTTGATATGGCGAAGGCTAAAGGGGCATAGGAAGGTGGCGTGAAACCGGAACAACGGCTGGACCACCAACGGGAACAAATTTACTCTGAACATGACCTTACCTGCACTAAAACGGAGAGAGAAAACAAATATAAAAAAACATAAAAACCCAACCAATCAGTGACTGGAACCAAAACATCAACGGTAAAAGCGCCGTCAAGCCTTCAACTGCAGTGAAATAAATCATCTAAACGAGCGTCGGTATACCGTTTTATAAAAGAACCGAATCCCCTCAAAACTCTGAGGCAAGGGGTGGAAACAAAACCCCGAGGGCGATAAATGATCTTCGTCTTGCTCCATAGAATAAAGTTGATAGAGTTGATGATCAACTTTTACTTTCTTTTCTTTTTTTCTCTTCCATGTAACATATAGGGTCAAAGTCGAGTCAAGTTAAAATTAATTTTGTAGAAAAAAATTGAGATCAAAATTCAAGATGTCAATTACTGTTTTATTTAGGGTTACATTAAAATCAAATTAAATTAAAAGTAAGTTGAATTAGAATTCGATAAGTAAAATACTGACTCTTCTCACCACGTTACCATCCCATCATGTCAGGCTCGAGAGCTCCTAGACTGCCTTCCCTTATCTTTTTAGTAATAAGATTCATCAGTTCTGCTCCACCATCAGATTGTCCGAAATTTGCTTCTAACAAACAAAGGCATTTTGAAACAGAAATTTACGATATGGTCTTGGCCCACTTGAAAATGGAATTGATCCAAACCATATACATTTGATTCCATCATAAACACTTTGGGCCCAAACATTAGTAATAAAACAGAACCTAAGCAATTACCAAATCATGTATGAACAATAAGCAACTTCATAAATAATTAAAATAAATTACGGATTATATTATAATGTTATGTTTTATACCAAGTTTTATATAAATGTAAAGAGAGAAAAATTCTTGAAATCTTAGTAGTATTTTGAATCTCTCTTTTTCTTCTCTCGTGTTATTTATTTCTTATTTTTTTTTTATAATTTTTATTATCGACTACAACATTAGTCTTAAATTGATTTATTGATCGCTGATTTTTTTTCTCTCTTTCTTCAACCTTTGTCATCTTTGTGTGCTTTTATTTTACATATCTAAATTATTTTATTTTATTTAATTAGTATTCTCTTTTCCTTATGAAAATAGTTGATGGTTTTATTTTCTCTTGTAGCATGTACTTGCCTTCTCTTATAGTACGTATTTTTTTAAAGTTAAATTTGACGTCACATCTCTAGTTAGTGTTTATTTGATTATCTTGTTGATTTATCAAATTATGATAAAGTCAATGTGTAATTGTTATTATATGTATTTTTATGTTAGTATTGACGATATTTATCTTTTTATCAATGACAATGATATTTGTTTGTATCTATTATTTTTCTAAGTTGTTTGGTTGGAATTTTAATCATTTTCTTGTATAGTCTTATTTTATAATTTCATAACTAATTTGTGCACTTTAATAATTTTAGAAAAAATGATCAATTTATATTATTAATTTACTCTATTTTTTTATAATTTTTTATAGTTTTATTATATTTTTCATTATTTAATAAAATTTATGATTATTATTAATTAAAAAAATTGTGACTGACAACATCCGTAACGTATGCAATTGCAATAACTTTATATACATTTTTTTAGTTAAATTTTATTTTCTTCATCTAAAGTATCCAACATTACAAACCAACTAATATAAATACCAACAACTACCGACCAAAGTGCCTAAAACCACAGACCAGAAAACTATGAGCCCCTATATAGCCCAAGAACAAACTATAGACATATCAAAGTTTGTAAATTTATGATTCTCAAGCAATCGAAAGTAAACATCCCGTTTGATCTTCGAAACAATTACATGAATAGTTATGGCAGTTCTACCATTCCTTTCCTGCAATATGTAATAGTTGAAACCGCACTAAACTAATCGAGCCTATGTAGACTTTAAGGATTTCCCTTTCCCACGCGCCTGTACCCAGTTTAAAATTCTTGTCCAACATTCTTGAGGACTCTTAAAATTACAGGCTTGCATTAATAACTCTCAGACCTGATTTGAGTCCCTACAAGCAGCAAAAATATGATCTCCTGTTTTCATATTATCCCCGCATAACACACATAAAGATTAAAGGGACTTTACTTTGCTTGTATATCAATAATTTCTATATCACTCTTGTTTTATAATCCCCTGCAGGTTGCCAACTTGAAAAAGACTATCCCGTAATTTGAGCAACTTCCTTCAAGCCTAACTAGAATTTACTTTCACACTGGCTTGCCACTAGGGGTGTGCAATTCGGATATCCGATCCGAAATTTTTGGATAGGTAATTTAGCGATTCGTATCCAATATGAAAAAATCGGATATTCGAAATTTCATATCAGATATTCCAGTATCCGATTTATGAATTAATTTAATTATTGTTTTTTAAAATTTGGTGGTCCTATCCATGAAAATTTTAGGTTTTCGAATATAACAATCAATAAATTATTGAATATAACAAATTTTTATCCATAAAAATTTCAATTTTTCATATATAACAAGTAAAAATATCGAATATAACAAGATTCATATCTATAAAATATTTTGAATTTTTTTATATCATATAATCAGATATCTGATCCTTTTAAAAGCCACATCATCCTTTTAACCGATGTTAATGGGTCAGTGGCCAAATTGAAACAAAACTAAAACTTTAATTGTAACATTGAAGCATTTGAAAGTTTGGTCACCAAATTGAACAATTGATCTAAGTTTAGTGACTATTTGTGAACTTTACCCTTAAATTAAAGTGAATGTAGGAATTAGTATAGTAATAAAAGTTTAATTATTTTTTGAATTAAAAATTAAAAGAAAATCTGAAAAATAATATAAAAATATTTTGGGTAAACTACATCCGTAGTCACCGAACTTTGGTTTCTTTCCTATTTTGGTCACCGAGCTATTTTTTTTAGCAAAAACATCACTAACGTTATGTTTCCTTCCTATTTTGGCAAAAACATCACTAACGTTATATTTCCTTCATATTTTGGTCACCGACTGTTTTGCTGACATGGAATTTTATTTTATTTTTTAATTTTCCATGTCATTTCTTCTCTCTCCTTGTAAGTAATATATGTTATTTTATAATATTTTTATTCAAACTAACAGGATGGAGACATGTGTAACACTGCCTATTAGTGAAATAAAAGGAATGAAAAATTAAGCCTCTTATGCAGCTAGAGAGATTCGACTAATAGGCAGTTACACGTGTCACCATCCTATTAGGTAGTTACACATGTCACCATCTCTCTGGCTGCATAAGGAGCTTGATTTTTCATTCATTTTATTCCACTAATAAGTAGTGACACGTGTCACCATCTTGTTAGTTTGAATAAAAATATTATAAAATAAAATATATTGCTTACGAGGAGAGAGAATAAATGACATGGAAAATTTAAAAAAAATAAAATTCAACGTCAGCAAAATCGTTAAATTTTTAACAGCCGATGACCAAAATAGGAAGGAAACATAACGATAGTGATGTTTTTGCCAAAAAATAGTTCAGCGACCAAAATAGGAAAGAAACCATAGTTCGATGACTACTGGTGTAATTTACCCAAATATTTTTTAAAATTTTATTATAAAAAGGGATAATAACACTTTTTCGTCCATAAGATTTCAAAACTAATTAAAACAATAATAGTACATATAAATAATGGTACATTGCGCTACATAATATTTACCGTAGAATTATTTTATATTAATAATCTTTGACACTTCATTGAACACACTATTATAAAATAATACATTTACATATAAAGAAATGTAACCATCAATGGAATAAAACCACATTAGAAGTCAAGTCTTAGAAATTAATTTTAAGAAAGGGGGAAATGAGGATGAATTATTAGCCTTATTTCCCACGTTCTTTACAAAATTAAGATGGTTTTCCGCCTTGAAACCTAGTAACTTATCACAAATCTTTGTCGTTGTTAATTTCGCCGAGCACCGCCGTTTGCTTGCCATTGCCATTGTTTCTTCTGCTCTGAACATAAAACTTCAAAAACAGTAACAAAATAACCCCATTCAGAACAGAGTTCAAAGCCCAGGCTCCGATTCCATTGCACCCTCCTTTCATGAAATGCAGCATCAAAACCCCGATGTGGCAGACCACGTTGCAGCCCAGCAGCAGGATTTGGCAATTCAACACGAAGGGGAAGCAAGCGCTTCGTAACCCTATCGCCGTCCAGAATCTGTAGCCGTAGACGGCGGCGTAAACGAGGGTTGTGAATAGGATCGCCAAGACCTGAAACGACTGCGAAAATTCTAGCCAAAGGAAGGACATGATCGGCAATATGGAGTTGTTGAAGAGGTGGAAGAAGGTTAATTTCCGGGTCTTGAAAATGGAGAAGATGGTACGGAACATGTGGAGGAAACGGGAGAGGTAAAAGATGTAGGACCAGAAGAAGACGCGGCCGGAGGGACGGGTTCCGAGGGGGAAACAGAGGAGCCATTGGAACGGGGTCTTATAACGGCGCCAGAGCCATCGGGTCTCCTTGATTTCCGCGGCGGCGGAGAGGAGGATCCCGGCGAAGATGACCGCGGAGACTACGCTCATGACGAGGCTATGCAAGGCGGGGATCGGACCGAGAGACACTGGCCTGCCGCGTCGGACGAGGAGGCACAGAAAGAGGTATATGAAGGAGGAGGTGATGAGGTAAAGGACGATGGAGGTGACGAGGAAGGACCAGGTGGAGCCCCATGATTGGGTGTGGCTCCAACGGAAGGCGACGATGGAAGGGTGTTGGGAGAGGTAGTAAATGACGGCGGTGATCATAGCGTCGGAGGCGACGTATGATCGGAGTTGTCAAACGGTGAGCTTCCGGTGAAGGTGGGATATTATACTTGCATCGTTTAATTGAAGTTAAAAGGAGTGGATTTTGGGGGTGGTGATTAAAATTGGGAGGGTTCCTTAATGTCTGTCTGGTTCCCATGCACTTCCCACTAATATACTTTGGATGTTAGGAGTTTGAGGTGGTCGGAACTGATCTGTTACACGTGGGATTTATTCTGTTTACACGTGTGATTTTTAAAACCTACCTCTTCTTTTTTACTTGGTCAAATCAAACCATAACCAATTTTCATCATTATAGAAACTCATGCAATATCTGTTCCTGTTTTTCTCCTTCTTTAATTTATCTTATTATTGGTTATAATTATTTATTTCATTACAAACTCATAAAAAACCTTATTGTTGAAATTAAAATTGGGATATACCAGATCAAATTAATATCACATGTTTAATCAATTTTAATTGAAATGACAGGGGGACAACCTTTTTAAAGTCACCAAGAGGAAAACAAGCCCACTTAAAAAATAAATTTATTAGAAAAACAAATAATTTGCTTACATAATAGTCGGCTGAAAGAAATGTTGTATAATAAACAATTCTATTGCTGATGCTCGTGTTTCTTTTTTTTGAGAACATGGTTTTCATTTTTCTTGTTTTACCTGCAAACCCCAGGCCTATAGTCGGTTCATGATCATGAATGACATCATTGTAAATTTAAAGAATAATTTATTTTTTTTTATCTAAAGAATGATGTGAAAAAGAAAATATTATATTTATAATCTTGTTCGGACAAGTTTATACCCCTAACCACAACTTTCGCATCACCTTGGATCACAACTCGAGAGAATCCCAAATCCTTTGTAAAGATGAGACCATGTAAGAACGCCATGGCTTCATATGCAAAAACTGAATTAACCTGCTGTATTAATTTATTTCGGGAATATCATAATGCCCATATCACCAGTGCAGCTTGTTGCCTAAGAGCCATGCAAACCATTCCCGAAAGTCCATAATTGAAGTTCTCAATTGCCTTTGAAAGCATGTGCAGGAACGAAACTATGATCAAACATCGGGAGGAGCAAAGGTCGATTAAACTTTTAAATTTAAAAATTAAGAGGGACAAAAACTTTATTTTACTGCTATTCAAACTAAAAGGGGCCTCAAAAGCAATTATACCAAAAAATTTGTGAGGACCATTTCCTTTCCCATGGCGCCATCCCTGCTGATGTGCAAAACTTATTTTACCCATTGAAGACATCTAGGACATTGAGATGTATGTGCAATTCTTTTAGCATATAAATTTTGAAATATAGGGATGAAGTTCATATAAAACCTTCAAATAAGGATGCGATCCTTGTAAGGACATTGACGCTGCCAAATTTGACAAGACACATCCGGTAAGGAAGTGTCATTCAACCCGACCATAAGCTTTGCTCATGTCGAGTTTAAAAAAAAAAAAAAAAAACTCAGTTCTGTTCATTCTTCTATTTTTCAGCGAGTGTAACAACTTATATGCAATCATTATATTGTCTGAAATAAATCTCTCTGATACAAAAGTACTTTGGGTATCGTTAATGCATAAGGAGACTACTGTTTGAAATCTATTAGCAAGGACCTTTAATACAATTTTGCAAAGTACATTACATAAGTTAATTGGTCGAAATTAGGCCATACCTCTCGAATTTGATACCTTTGGAACCTAAGACAATATGAGTTCAGTTGATGTAAGATATGAAATTAATTTCAGATTCCATAAAGATGTAAATTGAATTCCAAAATTAACAAGTCCTATAAATACAAGAGTATGTGTGTTAGGTCTAGCAACCGTCACACATTATTCTAGTAAAAATTTCTCTTACATTTACAATGTTCGTTTTGCAATTGGGTGTCGACATCACGCACAAAGAGTCACCTACATTTTCAGACTTGAAAGGTAATTTTAAAACCCTAAATAAAATTTTTGAAACGTCACGAGGTGTACCGATTTTCCCAACAAAAACAACTAAATTGAAATGTTAAATTAGATTTTCTGCCGCTGCGTTGGACTCTAGCTCTGCTCTTGGTTTCGTTCAACTTATGCCCGTTGTATTTTCTGTTCTCTTTTTCGTTTAGGAAGTATTGTCCTAGGCTTTATTTAAATGATTAAATTATATATTTAGTATTAATGGTTCCGATTAAATGATTAATTAATTTCAACCAAGTCAATTTAATTGATAACCGGAATTCCATAAATTTTTCTTTTGATCATCGATCACACTTGAATTGATGGTCGACCGATTAACCATTTTTTTTATTTGATTGATTCATTTGGTTTTAATTGAACTTTGAATGTATTACTCACTCTTCTTCAAAGTTGCATGCTTTGAATACTATTTACCGACATATACAACTCAAAGATTTAAGAGGGTTTTTGTAATTTATTAAAATAATATTCTCAAATTTTTAGATTTTTTGTTGAGTTGTTAAGTATGTGGTAGACTGTAGGGCTGTATTTGGTTCGGTTTGATTTATAATTAATCTATTTTCGATTTTTTTGTATTAACTTTGGTTTTTGAAATTTTATATTTTATTTTGGAAAATAATTTTATTTTATGACTTTTTAACATTGAATGGTAAAGTATAGTATGAGATTTTTTCATAAATATTTATTAAAAAAAATTAATTTTCAAGTAAAAAAATGGTTCAACTACTAGTATCCAACTCATTGACTGACTAATTCGAATCAAGTACTATAGAGGCCCATTACGGTGCGATCCCAACCCAATTTTCTCGTCTTACCCAATATAGTTTCTCTTGATCCGCCTCCAGTTTAAGAGCCATTTTTACATGAACGATTTCTCCTAAAATATCATGAGAGATTTAACTTTTAAGCTTCATACAACCGTTGTAGTGTTTCCTCGAGTTCTTTTTCAGTCATACGTTTCTCTGAGTAGATCTTTGGAAACCATAGCTCCTCACATAATTCAATTTCTGTACTAAATTACCAATTGTTGTGTACCAAAGTTTTTTATCGGTTAGCCATACTGCCTGGAATTTAAAATGTCAATGGAAACCAGGGTTGGGGACAAGGGCAATAGTATTAACCAACAACGAGCAATGGTCGGAGATTCCTTTTGGAATTTGTTTCCCTCCACAGATTTTGGGATATGATTAATTAGGATCGAGTCCATCCCATAATTCACGGTGGTAGATTCCTTTCGAAAGATCATCTGGAAGCCAAATGCTTCCCTGCGGGGTCGCCTGGCCTGTCGGGGCTCGGATGGACAAATCCCAAGCAAGTGTAAGCTCTTTTCCGCCATGTCTTGCTTTGATCGGGAAAAAGCTCTTCCCGTGTCCTAGTTTTTCACAGAGAAATAGAACAAAGCTAAATTTACCTACTCAAAATGTACACAGTGGATGGATCCGTTCTTTAACAAGAACTTCTTTCTTTTTTTTTCTTTTCAACACATTCGTACTTTGATTCGCGCGATTCTGCTATAACATCTGAATCATACTCTAGGAAAATCCCATAGAATCCTTGCAACATGTGGCCCAGTGGGATATCTTGCACCAACACCTAGTCATTCAAATGAATCAACAGTACCAAATTAATCAACTTTGTAATTTAGTAGGTAGAGTATGTTGTTTTGATATAAAAAAGCAATGTTCTATTATTTGGGCCAAAGATCGAATCTAGATTTTCAATTTTCAGTTCAATCGGTTAAATTAATCAATGCTAATATATATAAATATGACATTGGTAGTTAAGACTTTTTGTTTTTTCTGAAGAAGACCTTAGTTCAAGTCGTGTTAAGGAGAAGTAGCCCAAGTTTTGCCTCATTGAATTTACATATAAATTAGCTCAAAACCCAAATCCTAGTTACCGCTGGCGCTGACGGCCCAAAGCAAAAAGTAGGTAAATATATTAGGAATATGTCGTCATCCTTCCATTCTTCCCTAAATGTTCCATTCCTCTCCACCCTTCCCAAAACAAATTTACAAAATAAGATTTTAAAAAAAAAAAAAAAACTGATCCAATCAATTCCTTCGATTTTCAGGTTAGTTTTATCATTATTCTTACCTCATCCTTATATCTTATTTGTTGGTTTGTAGGTTATAATGAATACGATATTGCTTTTATCTATTTATTTATTTTCCTGGGTTTAATTTAGTTTGATTTGTTTTCTGATTAGTTTTTTAATGAAATTTTGTGGATTAGTTTCTGATTATTGTCGTCTATGGCATAACTTGATGAACCATTAAAAAATATTCGATTTTAGGACTTTTATCGTCAAGCGGATAGTTCCAACTAAAATTTTCTGGGTTTTTTTTGTCAAAATAAAATAGGGAATTTGTCTCGTATTTGGTTTATTGGAAGTGGTATTTTGATTTCTTATTTTTCCCTGTTGAATTGTGTTTTCTCGACATGATTTTATTTGTTTTATTTATTATTCTGTTGATCTAGTGTGTTAGGTGACTAAGGAATGGCGAGCGGTTTTGGGGAATCAACAAGCATTCCGCCCCCAAATCTGTCTTGCTCGGGCAGTAACAATGCTAATGATGCGGGTGACTTTGAATGCAATATCTGCTTTGAATTAGCTCAAGACCCGATTGTCACTATTTGCGGTCATCTCTTCTGTTGGCCATGCCTGTACAGATGGTTGCACCATCACTCTCATTCTCAAGAATGCCCTGTTTGCAAGGCCCTCATACAAGAGGAAAAGCTGGTTCCTCTTTACGGTAGGGGCAAGAACCAGACCGATCCTCGTTTGAAATCATATCCTGGCGTGGAGATCCCAAACCGTCCAGCGGGGCAAAGACCTGCAACCGCTCCTCCTCCCCCACCAGAAGCTAATCCGTTTTCTAATTACGGGTTTGGACTAATGGGAGGTTTTGTTCCAATGGCAACCACAAGGATCGGTAACTTCACAATGGGTTTTGGAGGCCTCTGGCCAGCCTTGTTTAACTTTCATTTTCATGGGTTTCCGGATGCTACCATGTATGGAACAACTTCAGGTTTTCCTTTCGGGTTCAATGCAGTTCGTGGTGGTCATACTCATGGGTTTCCCCAGCAGCCAACGGCTCGAGGACAACAGGCAGATAATGTGTTGAAGAATCTTCTTTTGTTGATTGGGGTCTTTCTGGTCCTTGCTCTGCTTTATTGGTGAAATGGTTTGCCATTTAAGCTCATCCACTGCTTGGTTATTTGGTGTCTGTGTCTGTAAATATGCTATAGCTGAACTTACGATTCTGCTTTTTGGCTTAAGAAGTTGTCTATATGATACTCTCATTTTAATTGTTTCATTTAGCTTCAGGAACAACATATACCGGTCTTAATTTCTTTTTCGAAATAAAAGAACTAGTTCAGTTTTCCCCTATGCATTGAGACATTGCATTGATTGCTGCTTCATGTATTCCATAACTGGTTCCTAGTAATATCATGAAGTTAAACATGAACCGGTAGTTTATCATATCGAACCCTTGAGGCATGCTTGAACTGTCATTAGGCGTCAGTCATGTTAGAACCATCAAAAAGGAGCTGATGTTCTTTTGTTTGCTTGTTTTCTGAGTAATCCAATTACTGGACTACTTTTGGGAGGAAATAAGGTGCTGCTCCTGCAGGACTTGGATATATTTCTGATAAGCCAATTATTGAAACATTCTGGATTCATCAGATAACCATATGGAACACGAGTTTGTGTCACCTGTCTGTAGAAAATATACTGTTTCTTAACATTCTATTGAATGACTGTTAATACTTAATATTGTTGTGCCAATATATGCTTCAAAGTTGATTGTCTGCACGGCTCCATGTTCATCAAAGCAGGTGTTTCAAACTGTAACTAGATTTCAATTATCTTTAAGTTTCTTTTCGGCCAGAATTTGTTTGTCGAGTCAATGCATGCTTTTGACGTTAGCACTGAGGAAGACAAGGGGTGACTTTCACATGGTAGGGCAGGGATTTATTCATGGAACCATGGAAACTAGGCAACGGGAAATCATCTTATTAAAGTTCCAAACAGTTATAGCCTGCAATTTAAGTCCAGACAGGTACTTCCTCCTACCGCATGAAGGATATGAACAAGTGCTGTACCTTATGGCTAAGGGCTCAGTTGCCCTTGTCAAAGATTATATGCTCTTATGGACCATAAGCTTTCAACTTCACATCCTGGAAAATTGTCTATGCATTTCCTTTTCTTAGATTAATCTTATGGACCATAAGCTTTCAACTTCACATCCTGGAAAATTGTCTATGCGTTTCCTTTTCTTATATTAATCTTTCCCATCTATAAAACAAAGCAACCCTTGGTTCTTATCCCTCTCAACAAACCTATGTATGTATTACCTTCAAAACATATTATTTTGAACTTGAAACCATTTTATGAGAGTTATTTCAACCTTTCCTTGCAGTTGTAATAGATGATTTTGTTTTATTATTTTGAAGTAATTTCTTTGTTATGGCAACCTTCTTTGTTTAGATGGACTTTGTTTAGATTAATTGTAACGTCACATCTGAATGTATGTTTAGATTGTGAAGGGTTTGATTTATTGATATTTATGCTTCAAGGGGCTCACTGAATTTATTGAGTTGCGTTTGATAGTCTACTATCTAGTAGTGTTCAAAAATATCAAATCCGATTCAATTATCCGTTGATCTGATTCAAAAATTCGATCCAGTTTTTATTTTTGAATTAGATATCCAATTTTTTATTTTTTTGGATCGGATATGGATCATAATATTTTAAGTTTCGGATTATCCGAAAATCCGAATTATCCGAAAATTCAAATATTCATAGATATAAATCTTGTTATAGTTAGTAATTATATGCTTGTTATATTTGAAAATTCAAAAAATCAAACTTTTTATAGATACTAATCTTGTTATATTTGACAATTTGTTGACTTTTATATTCGAAAATCTAAAATTATAACTATTTGAAAAATACTTAAATCAAATTATATATTCAGATAACTGAATATCTGAATATCCTATTCGATATCTGAATATCCAAATATTCCATTTTTTTAGATTGGATGTGGATCACTATTTTACCGATCCAAAATTTCGGATATTGGATTTTTTAAATCGAATCTAATCCGACATTCGAAAATGAACGCCCCTACTACTATATGTACAACAAGTTTTTGGATTAGAAACTCACCCTAATTATATATTATTATAATATATAGGCTTAACAGTAAAATAAGTGTCCAAACTATACATTTTTATATAGATGTCTGAATTATAATTTGGGCCAAATAGGCGCCTAACGTTTTATTTCGTGACCCATTTAAGGTTTTTTCATGACATGCATTTTTTTCATTATCTAATGAAATTCGAATACGTTGCATAGTTTATCATTTTTTAAAATTAAAATCCAAAAAATAGAATAATAAAATATATTAATTAACCCAACATTTTTTAATATCTTTAAAACCCAAACACTAACCCTAAATCCTTAAATTCTTCCACTCCGACCACCGATTCGACCATCACCGGCCACCCTTGTCTTCATCGAACCCTCTCTACCAAAAGTCACATTATCTTGTCATCAAAAACCGACGAATGAACTATCGATTGACAATGAAAAAAATAGTTCGATTGGGTTTCCATCGACGGTAGAGGATGGCGGATGTCGAATGGTGAGGTACACAACACTTTAGAAGGTGAACGATGAACTACCAACTTGTGGGGATGTCGACCGGTGAGGGAGATGTGATTGAGGGTTTTGATCGAAAGAAATTAAAATTTTGAGTTTTAAAAAAATCAAAAATTAAAAAATATAAAAAAAATCATGTGTCATGTTTTGATTGGATGTCAAAATTTTTTTAACGATCTTTGATGGAAAAACCTTAACGAAATAAAACGTTAAACACTTATTTAGCTCAAAATATAGTTCAAACATCTATCTATAAAAAAAAAATAGTTTAAACACTTATTTATCGGTTAAGCCCAATATATACCAGAGTGTAACGTTTTGTTCAAAACCTAAACCTCTACGAAGCTATAGACAATTTCAACCCTGCGTATATGAAAATTGTAATATCAGTAAGTAGTAAACATATACTGTTCCTACGGGGTTTTTATTGTTCCGTTAAAATTAAATTAATCAATAAATTCAAGATTTAGTTTGATTAATCATTTGATAAACGGTTAATAATTTTTTAAAATTCAATTATCGGTTAATTCAATTTGAAATCAATTAATTAAATTAATTAATTAAAATTTTAATATATAACTAATACATTTCTAATAGGGCAAAATTTCATCAATTACCACAATATGTAAAATTTAATATAATTTTTTTTCTTTCAAACTCAATATTAAGCTCAACTCAAAAGAAAAAATATACTAGAAATAAAAAAAATCTAGAATTATTATTTTGAATCAAAATTAAAAACATTATTAATTTTTTTAATTATTTCAAATTTCGATTGAGATAGTCAAACTTAGTTCGGTTTAGTTAATATTTTTAAAAAAATTGATTTAATTAATCATTAAATTTTTCTTAGAGTTCAATTAATTTGACTCGAATAATTTGGTTCAAAATTGACCAAACCGACCATTTAAACCCTCATGATCACAAATATTGCTACTTCAATTAGACTTTAATTTCCCCCTCTCTCCTCCCTCCATTCGGATGTTAGTGATAAATTTTGAAGCTGTTGGTGCATATCAACGCATTAAGATCTAATACTTTTAGTTACATTAGATTACGTTACTCGAAAGAAAATGTATAGTTATATAAGTGTCTAATTTTTTTTATTTTTTTTTTGTCATAATCTTATCGCTGCTTGTGAAATTTTCATTGACACCTCATAAAATAATAATCTATTTATAAAGTTCAAATATTTTTATATTTTAAATTAAGTAATGTTTTAAAAGCGAGGGTATTTTTTAAGGTTAAATTACATTCTAGGTCACTCAATTGTTAATTAAGTTACAAATGGTCATGTTTTTCTAAAAATTATAATTTAGTTAGTCAATTAAATTTTGTTTCAACAAAGTCGCGTCGCCATTAAAAGTTAAAATTGAAACTAAACATTCTATGATATAATAACAGTTTTAGACGCAAAAATTTATATATTTTATCAATTTGGTCCTAATTCAAAATAATTCAATAAATTTAACTCTTCACATTTAAAAATTCAATCAATTTAGTATTTGCTATTCTCCCAAATCACTTTTTCTTCACCGTTCATCATCATACTTACTCCGGTACACTTGTTAACACGAATTATTCCAAACTTGATTTTTTAAAATAATCCTAAACATTTATATTTTATATTATTATTTCTAACTTATGTTTTGAGTAATATATTTATTTGTTATCATTTATTCAGATCAAATAGTTCATATTGTAAAATATAAAATTAGAAAATAATTATGTATATGAATCTTAAAAATATTTAATATATACAAAAATATTATAAATATAAAAGTGAATTTAGATGTTATTTAGTTTTATAATAAATTTCTATGTTTTTAAATTATTTAAATGAATTAGAATCTAGAAGAAATGGTTTTAAAATTAAAAAAATTTGTAAATAAGAACCAAAAATGTAAAATTATTGAAAAATTATAAAACTTTTTAATGAAATACTTTGTACAAAATTAAGAAATTTGTTTAATAATAAAATTTCAGTAACGTAAAAAAAATTAATTATTAGTTTATTTTAAAATAAAAAGAAAAATGAAATCTTTCAAAAATATAAAATTGCTAAGAAAATTATATAATAATATGAACACTTAATCTTTGTTGTAAAAATATATATGTGGTAGCAACAACTAAAAATTGAAGGTTTTCATAAATATTTTTAAATAGATTTCAATGAATATTTAACTTACCGTACTAATCAAAGATGTAACATTAAAAAATTAACTATAAATAGTTTTACATTTATAAATTTGTATATTAGATTAATAAATAATTTCAAATGAAATACTATAGCGTTAACGAGGGTATCCAAGTAAGGATTATGATGAATAATGAAGAAAAGACAATTTGGGAGAAGAACAATGACTAAATTGATATAATTTTTAAATATGAAAGGATAAATTTATTGAATTATTTCGAATGAAAACCAAATTGATAGAATATATAAGTTTTGGTGACTAAAACTATTATTATACCATGGAATGTTTAACATTAATTTATTTTTTAACGACAAAGTGACTTAATTGTAATATAATTTTAATTGAGCGACTAAATTATTATTTTTTAATAAACATATACGTAACTTGACTAATAATTGAGTGACATAGAATATAGTGTTACTTTTTTTAAAGTATAGTTTTAAGGTAGGCTTTTAGAGATGCTTAGAGATGTTATATAAAACAATGAAAAAATAATAATACCCTCATAACTATCTTTTTAAGAAATTGTTTTTTTTTTTACTTTCTTTTTAACTCAACCATGGTTTTGGATATTAATGACTAATATTTATTAATTTAGTACCTAGGTAAATGATTTATTTGAACAAATATGAATCATGAAGTTAAAGTTCAAGTACCAATTTAAATTCAGAAATCAAGTTTATGTACCTAATTGTATAAAAAGTTTAAGTGACAAATTGAATCTTGAGGTCAAATTTAAGTACCTAATTGGACAAAAAAATTAAATACTAAATTACACCTTCAAGTCAAGTTCAAATACCTAAAATATATTAACTCATTTAAAAATATCTAACTAAATTATACCTTCAAGTCAAGTTTAGTTACCTAGTATTAATTATAATTGGAAGGGTAAAGCGGGTATGTAGGGTTAGTCATGTGTGTGTCGCATGGTTTTGCTTTAAACATTTTTCTTCAATCAAACTCTAATAATAAAAGCTTTCATTTCTGTTAGCATGCACACATCACTTCTTCCACAACCATGTGATGTGTCTATTTAATCTAACTTGCATCTTATTCAATGATATGGTTGAACAATGTCTTCCCTTTTTTCTTTTTTCATTTCTCGACTTCTATTAATTTCTATATAAAAATACAATTTATTGATAAACTGAAGTTTGTTTGTTTCATTTTTTTAGGATCGTTAGATAAGTGAAAATGAATAATTGAAATTAGTAGTAGAAGATGATGATATTTTTACGAGTAAACAATAAGTGGAATATTTCTAATTTAAAAGTTTTAATTTGAATTATATCAAACTCAATTAATACAATAATCAGAAATAAGAGTAAAACAGTGTGGATGATTTTTTTTGTTGAATAGTGTAGATGAATTTTTTTTTTGAAAGAAAGCCAATGTATCCTAATCAAAGTTTTGTTTTTGAATGATAAAATATTGGGACAAAAATCTCATGTCTCTTTCTATGCCCAACACTTAAAAAATAAATTTTAATCTTAAATCATAAACCCTAATTCCTTAAACCATAACCCTAATTCCTTAAACCATAACCTTTTTTTGAATAATCCTTAATTCCTAACATTAAACTTTAACCCTAAACATATTCTTTTAGTGTAGGGCATAGAAGAGTCATTGAAAAAGGGGCATAAGATTTTTATTCAAGAAAATGCAAACTAACTCGGACTAATTACATGAGTTTCTGTTGAAATAATGCAACCACCGAAACCGGAGGCTCCACGAATCTACGATAGCCAAATGGTTCTTCCCATGCAAGCTTAGCAACCATATCAGCTCAGGCATTACCTTGTCGATTTATACATTTGTTGGAAAAATGTGATAAATTAGTAACTTTGATTTTCTATAGGTAAAGGTGGAGATTCGAATAATGAATTTATTAATTCATATTTTATTTCATGAGACCTTTACAACGGTATCTCATATACTCAAAACTGTTGAATGATGAATGAGAAATTGATGTTCAAAGTATGATACTTGTGAATTGTGTAAGGAAAATAAAAACCTCTTACAAGCATGGAATTTATTTAAATACACCAACCCACTTGTCAGTCATTGAATGATTTGAATGAAAATTGTGTCTTGTATGCAAGCGCAGGGCGTGGGTGCAAATTAAAGTTCACCAAACACATTTGGGTTGGGGGCGCACCACCACAACAAAGGCTATGTGAATGTTTCAACCTGTTGAGCCTTTCGTGGGCCTGTGGACATTTTACCCACTGTGAATTAAATTTTTTCCTTAAATGTGGCATATCTTTTTGAATATTCAGAATTAAGAGGATAAATATATAAAAAGATATTGTATCTTTTAATTCGAATATTATTCTGACATTGTTTGTGATTCACGAAAATATATATGGTATTAATGACTGCTTTTCGGATACAATATTAATGACCATTATATTCAGAATATATTATTTTTCAATTATTCTCATACGTGAAACTCCTATAAATACCGTGTAAACCTACTAGGTTAAACACAACTTGAAAAATCTTTTCTTCTCCTCAAATTTTCGGTGGTAGAAAAAGACAAGAGTATAGTTCGTGATCTCTGCAGCAGTGCAACTGTAGCTGATCATCTCGTTATTATATCCTGGTAGACAGATGACTAAAGATCTCAAGCACCTCGGAGTGCCCGAAAATCTGTCTTAAAGAAATTACGTAATTGCATACCTCAACCAATTCCAGTCAATTTATGTCAAATTTCAAGTATTTATTTCTATACTATATTTCATTTGTTCACTTAATAAATTTTTTTTTTATTTTTCTTTCGTCTCGAATTGTTATACTTGTAACAACATTGAAATTGCACCTGCTAATCCCGGTACACTATATCCCGGATGTGCGGAATCAACGACGAGCCAGCGTCATTATGTGTTTCCTCTGCAACCAATAAGTTGTATGCATCCCGACAATCAGTTTCCACCATCACGTGTGACACCCTCAAGGTCTAAGTCGTTTTCAACTCTTCACAGATAACCCATAACTCAGCATCTAGCGAAGAACATGCACCAATCGCTTTGGAAAACCCGAAGCACCATCTAACATTACCGTCCTTTCCAACGCCACCGCATGTTGCTAAACGTGTCTCTGGACTTCTAGCACCGTTTATATTTACCTTGATCTTTGGCATTTCTTTCTTGTAATATGAAAAATGTCGTTATGCAGTGCAGTGAAATGTTGAGAAAATTCAAGTATAATAAGTAATTAAATCATAATGATCACTTACACCCGATAAATTATATATTTTTACATTATTTTTAATCTAAAAATACTTTTAAAAAGTATTTTAAAAAGAAATTAGTATTAATAGATATTTAAATTTGTGAGGTAATCAAAAGATTTAACTATATATTTGACCCTCGAATGTGTCAACTTCTAACTTGGTACTTAAATTTTTTTAACCAAACTTAACACATTAACTTTCATCTTATCTATTAACTTGGTAACGTTTTGTAACACCATTAAGTATATTACACAAACTTTATGTTATGGGAAAGTAAGAGGGATAAATTTATAAAATTTTAAGGGGCGAAAATAGATTTTTAATAGGAAATATATAAATTTTTTTAAATTATATAGGAATTTTAATTTTTTAAGGGAGCGACTGCCCCCAGCCTCCTCTAGGTCTATCTCTGTTTGTACAGTCAATTGTATTTTTTTTGAGGTTTTTGGATAAATAAAATACCATTTATCTAAAAAAGACATCGTTGTGACATCATATTTTTAAAATTCTATAAAACGTGTAATTTTTTAAGAATAAACCATAATAATAGTATATATTTTTAGTTCTTCGTTCAAATAATAGTATATATTTTTAAAAGTTTTTTTTCTTCTTTTTTCTTCTTTCCACGTTTATTTTGATTTCTCCTTCTCCATCAACAACCAAATCCTCGTGAAAAGAATTATTATTGCACTCGAATTTAAACTAGAAATCAAGACCGAGTGTAATATTATTTGAATTTCACTTGGGTCGACTTTCCCCCCCAATTTTAACCTCTTTAATTCGATTGCATTGTGCAATCTTTAATCATCTGGATCGAATTTTACATGAATTTCCCCCAATTTTACATGTAGGTTTTCTTTAGTCAGAAATTTTTTTAAAAAATTGAGATTTGGTTTACTAAAGTAAAATTTATGCTTTGGAATTTGATATATATTCAGAGAAGAAATAACAGGATGATTTCCTTTTTTATTTTTTTATAATTTTTAATTTTTAAACTAATTTTATTAATTTTTAAATGATGGTGTCGTTATTGTGACATGATATGAGATTGTTATGTGTTTATATACTTAACAACATTATAAAAAATATTATATTAATGGATAAAATGAAAGCTTGAGTATCAAATTGGAGTAAAAAATTATATATATTAAATAGGAAGAAATGGACAAATTAAGGGGCTAAATATAATTAAGCCTAACAAAATTGTTAAGATGAGGAGCGATACGAGAGCAAAATGTTTAGTTGAAGGACCACTTTCCACCATTTTCTTGTTTCCATGTCCCTATCTCTTTTATTAACACAATAAACTTTTCCATCATTATGATTTTTTGAAAACTAAAAATTATATTATAGGTCCTTCGTACTATATTATTAATAGTCCCAATACTTCATCATGTTCCCATGTCGTTAACTTATTCAAATTATAACTTTTAAAAAATTGTTTTTTTTAATTTGATGTGGAAGAGGTGAAGTGAGTTATTTATATTGATTCGAGCTATGCCTGAGGTGGCAGAAAAAAATTATATTATGGTGTGACAGTTCTTGGGCCCACGTACCGTAGCCCATGGTATCTTTCATTTTGCGTCTCTCACTTTCAATATAGGTTTCTCTTTTTTAAGAGTAAAATACTTTGAAAGTCGTTTAATTATAGTTTTAGTAATAGGAATGTCAATGGGGTGAATTTTGTGGGGATTCGCCTCACTTCGTATTTAATAGAACAGTGATGGTTTTAAATTTTAACGGTTGTGGGGCAAGAATAAAGATAAAAATTAGATTAGCCGTGCGTGGGGAGAAATGGATGAATGTGCCTTTATATCCTCCTATCCCTACCTGTCCCGCATCATCCCCACTAGCCAAACAGTATTATAACATGTTATTATAAATATTATTAAAAATATAATATCAGTTTGGATATAGCTAAATTTAAGGTAATTCATATTGGCTTGTCTTGATATATTAATGAAAAATTCAATATATATATATATATAATTGAGTTTGAGATTGATCAAATCAAATATATAAATATTTTTTAAAATATCAGTTTGAATCAAAATCAAATTTAAAATAATTTATATTGACTTATCTTGAAATATTTATGAAATTATATATATATAGATAATATTTATGTTTATTGATTTCTTCTTTATTGTTCTCTGCCGTTAAGCCTTCTTTTTAAGGTTTATTTTCTTCTCATTAGTCCTCGCCTTAGGTATGTTATTTTTCTATTTTTTTAATTTTATTTTCCTAATGTTGTATCTTATTTAGATTATATTGGTATTTGTTCTTTTTTTTTAAATATTTTTTCATTGTTATTTTCTTTTTAGTTCTTTCTATATTGTTTATTTGTTACAACAATTGAAATATTATTTTACATGTTATTTGTGCTATTGTCCGGTCCTTTACAATAGGCTTTAGTATCTTTTTAGTCCAAACTCTTGTGTTGTACAAAATTTAATTTCGTATATTATTATATTTTTTAAATGATGACAGTTGGAATAATGTCACACATGTGGTGAGGAGTCTGAATGACAAGTATTTCATTCTTTTCATAACAAATTTGATTTATATTTATTTAACTAATTATAAATATATTATATGAATGGGTCATGGGCAGGTAAAAAAGAGATTGGATGAATCTCAATAACCACATGGATGATGGGGCGAGGATAATTTTAGTATTGCGGGTTGTAAGGAAGGGATGATTTTAGATTTTATATTCGTAACGGGTCGTGAGGCGGGGATGGAGATGAAAATTCTTGACGGGAATGGGTGTGGGAAGAGTACCCTTCGCACCCTCCCCACCCAATTGACATCCCTATACAAGCAAGTTATTTTTTAAAGTAACAATTTAATCAGTTAATTAAAAAAATTATTGACAAACATGTCACTTAGTCATTGAAATTGAAACGAAAAACTTGATATGATAATAATTTTAGTCTTCAAAACTTATACATTTTATTAATTTAGTCCTAATTTGAAACGATTCAATAAATTTAACTCTTTGTATTTAAAAGCTTCATTAATTTGACAATTGTTAGTAGAAAAGTGATAGTGCTTGTCGAGCTATCACATCTATCAATTATCCAGCAAAGAGACAGTAGGATAGAGTGAGACAAAGTGATCAAAGGGTGTGTGAGAATGGTACAGTGTCAAAAATTTTAAGGGTAAATTACACAAATGACCACTTAACTATGGGGTTGTGTCAATTTGACCACTATACTTTCAATTTTACCACGTAACTATTTAAGTGGTTCCAATCAAGCCACCAACCGTTAAAACATAATGGAGAAGATGCGTGGCTGTTAAATAAATTGGTATAATTACACATTTGGTCACCGTTATTTACACAATCTATCAATTTGATCTTAATTTTAATTTAATAAAATAAATTAATTATTCAGTTAGATGGTGCCACATGTCACCACCTTATTGGAGGACTTTAACTAATTTTATTAAATTTATTAAATTTATTTTCTTCCTTCAATCAAGTGATGACACGTGTCACCTGATTGGAGAAAGAAAAATGAAAGCCAGAAAACTAGCTTTGGGGGAATCGAACTAGGATACCTTAGATGCAAGTAGTTGTGGCATGCATTTGCCCCTAGGCCAAGCATGGTTTTTTGGTATGAAGTACAAAATTTAATATATGTGTTATCAGGTTTTTATTGCCAGGAAAAAAGAAGTAAATGTGGTTTTAGGAGACTCAAACATGACAAACGTATTATGCATAAAATCATCTAACCCAATTAAATAAATATAATAATTAAATTAAATAAAATTATGTTTGTGAGTTTGGATTCGCTAAATGAATTTAATATAATTTTAAAATTTTATTCTTTTATATTAAAAATGATAAAAAAATTATGTATTTTTTTAAATATTTAAAAAAAATTAATATAATTTTAAAATTTTGATTTTTTAATATATAAAAATAAAATTTTAAATTATATTAAATTTATTATTTTAAGTCGTGCACTAACTATAATTTAAAATTGTGATTGGGGTTTTTTTCCTCCATCGAAAAAATATTATAAAAAATATGTGTTTACGGTACCAAAGAAGACGTCACCCTGAGACCGAGATGACGCTCCTAGCAGAATACCGTAAAATTTTAAAATATGAAAATGGGAGGTAGAGTCGCCACCGACCATTTTGGTAGGCCAGACATCATGAAAAAATAATCAGAGATTCAAAATCTTTGGGTTCGGGAATCAGTTACACGTGGGAAAGGATTAGCACCCCTACGACGCCCAAAATTAGTACCGCGTCGATCTGGTGTTGGCATGGCAAGAAAACAAAAATTCAATTTTTAATTTAAAATATTAATCCCCAAGAAAAAATAAAAAAACGGTCTAATGAGAACATTTCCTTATTTACAAAAACCGATGAGGATAACACCTGAATGAATCATGATGTCACTTCCTAACCGATATCCAAAATAAAATGGAAAATATTCTCGTAATATTAAACGAGTTTTTTTATCAAAATATTCAAAATGAGATACACAAAAATAAATATAAATATACTAATATAATATGCATATAATATTTATTATAATATACATATACGCAAATATATATATTAAAAAAGAGAACTTTACATATATAATATTATATTAAAATACATATTATATAGTTAAAATAATATACTTACATACATATAGTGTATAATGGAAAAAATAAGAAAATACATATATATATAATAGTCATAAATAATATACATATGAAATATAATGCACATATGTTATAGTAAAATAATAATGATAAGAAAAATAATAATGTATATATATTTATAGTTTATAATATACTAAGTATAAAGTTATATACATAATATAATAAATATACTAATATAATAAAAAAAATAAAAATAATTATATAAAAAATCACATATATATATTTATATTAATACATACATATTAATAGTATACTATACATATACTATATAAATATACCATACATTAATATATAATATACATATATATAATAAGATAATAATAATAATAATAATAATATGCATACATATAAATACAAAATATGATATATGTAATAGGAAAAATAATATATGTATATAATAAAAACAAATAATAATAATAATAATAATAATAAAAGTAATAATAAATAACAATTATAATAATAATGGTAATAAGGACCAAATTGCAACAAATAGAAACTTAGAAACTAAAAAAAGATGGAAATGCAAGATATTCGAAAGTTACAGTGTCCAAGGCAGTGATTTTACCATTAAAATTCTGATTTAAATGAATTAGTGACCAAATTAAAAAATGATTGAAATTTGAAGGGACTATATGAGCAATTATCCCATGCGGCAATCCCTTAGCATAAAATGATCTGAGACGGAGGGGTTTAGTGCGTGATTTACCCCTAACTTTAATCTAGTATATAAGTTAAAAAATTAAAACAAACTCTTATTATTTCATTTGATTCAAAAAAAAAATAAAGAGAGTCTTCATGCTCTCTTCCTAGTCTGGTCGGGGCTGATGGCCACCACCAGTGCCACCGTGATCACCGCCGTCGCCGGTGGTCGTCGTTGTCGCCGGCGGTCGAAAGTCGAAAAAGTGGCACTTTTCCAGCACACTCTGACGCCCTGAATCCAAATACAGCCTCCGATTTTTAAAAAGGAATCCCTATCCGCGTAGATCTAACGAAAAAACAAAGGTATGATATTTTTTTACCTTTTTCGATCTTTTTTTGTTTTTTTTGTATTCGAATAATAAGATCAAGAAAGGAATAGATCTAAAAAAACAAGGACCCTTTTATATTCAAACCAAACTTCAAGACCTTCCTTTTTTTACCTTTCGAACTCCTCTTGTACATTAGATTTAATGGGTATTTATACCCAAAATAAAAATAAAATAATACAACTTGTCTGCCATTTGATTTTTTCAGATCTGAAATCTCTTGCTTTTTCTGACAGGTGCGGTTTGGCGGTGGCAAATGGGTTGGGCGGTGGCGGCAGTTGTAAGGCAAGTGGGGAAGCTGGTGGCGGTTAAGGGGCAAGTGGGTAGCTAGGGTTTTTTTAGGTTTAGGTTTTTCTAGGGTTAAGGGTATTTAGGACAATTTAGGGTATTTTGTTTTTTTAATTAATTTTGTAAATGGGTTTGGGTCTTAGGTATGGATTTGATTGGGTTGGATCTAGGTTAATAATAAATGGGTTCGAACCAGACCAAAAATGGGTACAACAGCTGCCCCTCTTTGTGCATTGCTGTGTAACAGGAATGGGGCAAAAACAAAAGAGTAACCATTTTTGTCCGGTCGGGTCTAGGTTCTTTTTTCTGGCCACTACTTCTTTCTTGGGATTTTCTTGATCTTCTTTGTCGTTCTTCAAAATGGAGGATTCGTTAGGAAGACAAAAATCTTAGGCGATCCATTAGAGGAGACAAAACGAGCTCGGCTTGCTACGACTCTGATGACGACGCAATGTCTGAAGAAAATTTAACCTAGCTGCAACACTGACGAAGAGACAAGGTCAATAAAATTTGATCTAGCTGCAACACTGACGAAGATAGAGGATCGAAGGATAAAGGTTTAGCCCAACTACAACTCTAATGAGGAGGCAGGACAGAGAGTTGGTAAATTTGATGCAAGGCTTCTTTTGTATTTTTCCCAAATGCACAAGGATCAACGATTTTGAGTTGCCTTTACCGATAGCCGTTTGCTCCGGGCTAGTTGTACCAGTCCCCTGGGTACAATCAATTTATACCAATCGTCACATTGAATTTTTCAAAGGATTCATTTTCCTCCGACTATTCGTGAAAATGAATTTTCGATGGACATTTGAATTGTCCATTGTTTTAAACTTTACCGTGTTTAAGCACGTTGCGCCAACATTTCTGTTGGACTTGTCAAAATAGTTTGATCCAGTTGCAATACTGACGAAGAGACAAGATCGCAAGATGGAGGTTCTGATGTCTGATTCAGCTACGACTCCGACGAAGAGACATGATCTGAAAGTGGAAATTTAGCCCAACTAAAACACCTGACGAAGAGGCGGGGCCGAAAAATAGTATGGTTCGACCAAGCTACAACACTTGACGAAAAGGCAAGGTCTGAAGTCAATGGGGTTGCTCCAGCTACAACACTGACGATGAGGCAGGATCGGAAGTCAGTAGATTTGGTCCAGCTACAACACTGACGAAAAGGCAAGACCAAAAGTCAATAAAGGTTGACCCAGCTCCAACACCAACGAAGAGGTAGGGTCTGAAGTCAGTAAGGTTGATCCAACTACAACACCGATGAAGAGGCAGGACTGAGATTTGACTGAGCTACAACACCGACGAAGAGGCATGGTCTAAAGGTGAAAGTTTTGATCCAGCTACAACACTGACGAAGAGGCAAGATCAGAATTTGGCATATTTGTTCAGTCATTCCATCAACGGAAAGACATAATCGGATAACAGCAATTTAGGCCTTACTACGCCCTCAATGGCGGAGTAAGAATAAACAATAACTTAAACCTAGCCATACCATCAACAGAGGGACAAGATCGAATATCAGTGACTTAGATTCTACGGCATCATCAACTGAGAAGTAGAATTGGATAACAGCAACTTGGACTCAACCTCTCCATCAACGCAAGAGGTGGGATTGGATATATGTAATTTGGACCTTGTTACGCCATCAACGGAGGAACAAGACATGATGAAAGTAACTTGGACACAACCACTCCATCAACGTAATGGGTCGGATCAGACAGCTGCAACTTGGACTCAAGCACTCCATCAACGCAAGAGGTGAGATTGGATATCTGTAGTTTGGATCTTGTTACGCCATCAATGGAGGAACAAGACCGTATGAAAGCAACTTGAACCCACCACTCCATCAATGCAAGGGGTGGATCGAACAGCTGCGACTTGTACCTAACCTCTCCAACAACGCAAGAGGCAGTATTAGAGAATGAAGCTTCGATTTTTTATTTTCCCTAAATTTTAATTTTTTCTATTTTTTATTTTTTTTAAATTTCAAAATTTTTAATTTCTTTTTTGATTTTTTCTTTTTTCTCTTTTTTGAGCTACAACTACATGAAAGATATAATATCTAAGGAAGAAGTTTGGTCTAGCTGCGACACCGACGAAGAAGCGAGACCTGGATAGGGTTGGATCTGCTACACCATTGACGGAGAGACAAGATCTGAACTAAGTTGGTTTACCACCACTAACGGAGGCATAACCCACAAAATGCTTAATCTGCTACGCCACCGACGGAGAAGCAAGATCTGGAAAGGATTTGATCTGCTAACCACTGACGGGGTGGTAAGATCTGGAAACACTAGGATCCACTACATCACCAACGATGAGTAGAGATCGAGAGAAAACTTTAATCTATTGCACCATTAGCGGTAGCGCAAGATATGAAAATGAAGGAGAATATTAATTAGTAATTGTTCAAAATGTTGCCATTGAGCTGGATGTTTGAGCTTTTCTGCATATTCGGCCTTCTTCGGGCCAGGAACTGATCATCATGTCGTTGCCCCCGTAATTGAGCTTCTTTTGGACTCATTTATGGACGTATTTATGTGTTCCAGCCAAAAAAATAAATGCGTGATGGATGCCCCTAACTTTATGCCTAATGCATGATAACTCGTATGAATGTACGATGTATGCACTTGATGCCAAATGACCTCAATAAATGTGTGAATGATTTTTTTGTCCCTTAAAATGATGCCCCTAACTTCATGTCGGGTTGAGTTCCTAAACTTGTTTCACAGAGATGCCCTCAATCTTCCTTGGCTTTGATTATCTTTCTGTGAAGTTATCTTTTCGGGTGTATGCCCCAAAATTATTTTCATTGAACTTCGTCTAGAATGAAGCGAATTTGAAGTTTGGAGTATGTTGTCATATTTCTTTGTAGGGCTTTCATTGTTCTTATGAACGCGCTATGTTGCCCCCCAGTCAGACCTGGAAATGCCCCTAGATGTGGGTCCTTGTAGAGGCATAGTGTCCGTATGAACGCAAAGGTTATTCTTAAAAATGCCTCTGGACTGGGCTTTTGCATAGGTTCGTTGAAGTACTTGATTGGTCAATTTCCACTTTATTTGGTATTTTTGGCACGGGGCATCTCAGGGGATCGGTTTCAAAATTATGAATGTATGCATGTAAATGCAAGGTGCATGTCCTAGATACAGAGGTACTAATTCAAAAATGGTTCTCGCGGCTCAACTTTCGAATTTACGGGATTCATTCACAACTTTGAATGTTGCTTTAGATATCTAGAGTACTAGACTTTCTCCCGATAGTGAATTTTTCAAACTAGGAACCAATCGTGAATCAGTACTTCATGTCGGTGAAATGCAAAAAATCAAAATGATGGTGTTATGCAATTAATGCAAAATGAGTGAATTTAATATGATGTGATCAAAACAAGAAAATGAGGTCAGTCTAGATAAAAATGAACAAAATATTAACAAATAAAAAGAACTTTACATAAAAAAAATCAAATAAATGCACCAAAGCCTAAAAGGGTGACCGCTAAACGGGCAGAGTTTCGCACGGCTTTAAAAGGGTGGCTCTTACGGCTCACTATATGCGGTTCGGACCTAAAGGAAAGGGTACCCGAACTGTCGCGAGGACATTGATTCGGGGGAATACGACCCCTATATTATACGAGGGTAAAAATCCCACGAAATATAAAGACCAGTACTCCAAGAGCACATTACAACACTATAATGGGGTGAAAACCCCACGAAGCGAAGTAATCTCTCTCACTTAAGAGTTGGGGAGCTCGGGTAGAAAGCTCATGCATGAATGTTGGGGGATTAAAAATTAAATCAAATCGAATCTTCAAATTTTTGCAAGACAACACAAAACCAACATTGGCATGATTCTCTTTAAATAATGTCCTCAGTGGAGTCATCAAGCTGTGATTGGGTTTTTTTCCTCCATCAAAAAATATGTGTTTACGGTACAAAAAGAAGACGTCACCCGGAGACTAGGATGACGCTCCCAGCGGAATACCGTAAAATTTTAAAATATGAAAATGGGAGGTGGAGTCGCCACCAACCATTTTGGTAGGCCAGACACCGTGAAAAAATAACCAGAGACTCAAAAGTTTGGGTTCGGGAATCGGTTACGCGTGGGGAAGGATTAGCACCCCCACGATGCCCAAAATCGGTACCGCGTCGATCTGGTGTTGTCATGGCAAGAAAACAAAAATTTGATTTTTAATTTAAAATTTTAATCCCCAAGAAAAAAACAAAAAAACGGTATAAGAAAAACATTTCCTTATTTACGAAAATCGAGGAGGATATCACCTGAATGAATCAGGATGCCACTTCCTAACCAATATCCGAAATAAAGCGGAAAATATTCTCTTAATATTAAACCGTTTTTTATCAAAATATTCAAAATGAGATACACAAAAATAAATATAAATATACTAATATAATATGCATATAATATTTATTATAATATACATATACGCAAATATATATTAAAAAAAGAGAACTTTACATATATAATATTATAATAAAATACATATTATATAGTTAAAATAATATACTTACATACATATAGTGTATAATGGAAAAATAAGAAAATACACATATATAATGGTCATAAATAATATACATATGAAATATATTGCACATATGTTATAGTAAAATAATAATGATAAGAAAAATAATAATGTATACTCCCTCCGTCCCAAAAATAATGTCCCTTGTTGACTTTTCACATAGTTTTAGGAAGAAAAAATTTGTGTAAGAAGTGTGTTGTAAAGTAATTAAAATGACAATTTTATCATTAAAAAGTTAAAGTTTGCTTTATTGGAAAACTAAAAAGAGGGTAGAAAAGGAAATGTGTTTAGTAAAAGTTGTTGGGTTTTTCAAGAGGACAATTTAAGTGAGACAATTTTAAAACACAAAAGGGACATTATTTTTGGGACAGTGGAGTATATATTTATAGTTTATAATATACTAAGTATAAAATTATATACATAATATAATAAATATATTAGTATAATAAACAAAAATAAAAATAATTATATAAAAAACCACATATATATTTATATTAATACATACATATTAATAGTATGCTATACATATACTATATAAATATACCATACATTAATATATAATACTATAATATACATATATATAATAAGATAATAATAATAATAATAAAATTAATAATAAATAACAATAATAATAATAGTAATAAGGACCAAATTGCAACAAATGGAAACTTAGAAACTAAAAAAGAGATGGAAATGCAAGATATTCGAAAGTTACAAGGACCAAGGCAGTGATTTTACCATTAAAATTCTAATTTAAATGAATTAGTGACCAAATTAAAAAAACGATTGAAATTTGAAGGGACTATATGAGCAATTATCTCATGCGGCAATCCCTTAGCATAAAATGATCTGAGATGGAGGGGATTAGTGCGTGATTTACCCCTAACTTTAATCTAGTATATAAGTTAAAAATTAAAACAAACCCTTATTATTTTATTTGATTCAAACAAAAAATAAAGAGAGTCTTCATGCTCTCTTCCCAGTTCGCCCGGGGCTGATGGCCGCCACCAGTGCCACCGTGATCACCGCTGAATCCAAATACAACCTCTGATTTTCAAAAATGAACCTCTATCCGCGTAGATCTAACGAAAAAAAAGGTATGATATTTTTTTACCTTTTTCGATCTTTTTTGTTTTTTTTTGTATTCGAATAATAAGATCAAGAAATGAATAGATCTAAAAAAACAAGGACCCTTTTATACTCGAACCGAACTTCAAGACCTTCCTTTCTTTACCTTTCGAACTCCTATTGTACATTAGATTTAATGGGTATTTATACCCGAAAATAAAAATAAAATAATACAACTTGTCTGCCATTTGATTTTTTCATATCTGAAATCTCTTGCTTTTTTCTGACAGGGGCGGCTTGGCAGTGGCAAGTGGGTTGGGCGGCGGCCGGCGGCTGTAAGGCAAGTGGGGAGGTTGGCGGCGACTAAGGGGCAAGTGGATGGCTAGGGTTTTTTAGGTTAAGGTTTTTCCCGGGTTAAGGGTATTTAGGACAATTTATGGTATTTTGTTTTTTAATTAATTTTGTAAATGAGTTTGGGTCTTAGGTATGGATTTGATTGGGTTGGATCTAGGTTAATAATAAATGGGTCCGAACCGGACCAAAAATGGGTACAACAAAAATATATACAAAATGTTGTTAGCTTTAATTTAATTATTAGATTTATTTATTTAGGTTATATATTTTTATGCATCATAAGTGT
This sequence comes from Hibiscus mutabilis, assembly GCA_019671005.1. Classification (NCBI taxonomy): domain Eukaryota; kingdom Viridiplantae; phylum Streptophyta; class Magnoliopsida; order Malvales; family Malvaceae; genus Hibiscus; species Hibiscus mutabilis. The sequence continues at coordinate 5,643,258 of CM033722.1, forward strand.
GTCATGTTCGAGTTCTCTAAACCGCATTTGCTTCCTTTTTCCTGGCATTAAGAACCAGATAACACATATATTAAATTTTGTACTTCATATCAAAAAACCATGATAGCCCAGTGGCAAACGCATGCCACTTGCATCTTAGGGTATCCTGGCTTGATTCCCCCAAGGCTAGTTTTTTAGCTTTTATTTTTTTCTCCAATCAGGTGACACGTATCATCACCTGATTGAAGGAGGAAAAATAAATTTAATAAATTAAATAAAATAGCTAAAGTCTTCCAATAAGGCGATGACACATGTCACCACTTAATTGATTGATTAATTAATTTTATTAAATTAAAATTAGGATCAAATTGAAAGATCGTGTAAATAACATGGACAAAATGTGTAATTATACTAATTTATTTAATAGCCATGTCAGCCTCTCCGTTATGTTTTAACAGTTGGTGACTTGATTGGAACCGCTTAAATAGTTACATGTAAAATTGCCAAAATTGAAAGTATAGTGATCAAATTGACACCAACCTCATAGTTAAGTAGTCATCTGTGTAATTTACCCAAATTTTAAATATGACGAGTTAAATTTATTGACTTATAATCAAATTGATAGAGTGTACAAGTATTAAGAACTAAAATCGTTATTATATTATGTCATTATTTAATTTTAACGACAAAGTGACATGTTTATCATAAAATTTTAATTAAACAATTAAATTACTATTTTTAAAAATATATTTATTACTTTTAATTTTTTAAACATAAATTTTGTTTTTGAAATAACTTCACATAAACTTCGAGACACGAAGGCCTCTCTTCATTAAATGTTCTAAGGAATATCTGGATCAAGTTAGAAAAAAAATAGTAAAATAATAATTAAATACTCCTATCTTTTGTAAAATAGAACCATTTTATGAGATCAGTTAAATGGACCCAGATTGACAATACAAAAAAAATACAGTTGATGTTCATTGAAGATATTAAATGAGGGAAATAAATGGTATATAGAATGATACTCGTAAATGTGGCGTGTAATAATAAGCTACATTGTATTACTTAAGAAAAAATTTAAATTTATTATAAAATGGATATAAAAAATATAAAAGTAATAATACGGGGATTGACAGGTTTAACTTATAGTTAGTGAATAGTTGCAAATCCTTTGATTGAGGGCAAGGAAATGGCATGGCAGAGCTTTTGAGGGACATGGGTGACTCAACGTGAGATGTTGCAATTTAAATTTTGGAGGAAAATTCAACTTCAATAATTAGTAATTTTGTCACTTAATCCATGGCCATTTCAAATGCAAAAAAAGGGTCAAGTTTTAATGCACTTTCTTGTCTTGGACATTGAACATTCTCGAAGTTACCACATTTAATTACAGCTTCTTGATTTACATTGGAATAGAAATAAAGCTATTGGAGATTTGATCTGCTATACTATAATTGAACCCTTAGAAGTTAGAACATGAAGCCCGTAATTTTGGGACTTCCGTTTCAATATTAAATACATGCAATTATTTCAATGTTAGGAAATTTCACTTTTATTTATCAAAAAAGAAAAAAATTACTTTTTTGGTTGTTTTTTTTCGATTTTTAAGGCTTTGCCCTGATTAATTCGAATTGACTCTTGTCGCACACATGACTTTAGTGGGTGAGTCTCCTAGCAAGAATTTACTGCATACACAACGCCTTGAACTCGAAATATACTTAAGCGATACCAAATTACTTATCACTTGGACCAATTAATTAGTAAGAAAATTTCACTTTTAAATGTTAATTGTTTGTATTAGATAAAGAAAATCCTATAAGTTAAGTTTTTTTACTAAAATTTTTCTCTAACATTTTCTTTAAAAATGTTGCTTCCGATGACGGTTTTAGTCTCAGATTTAGTTTTTTTCTTTATTTTATTTGTTATTTTTCTTACCACGTAAGATTTTTTTGTCTTTATTCTTTATTTTTGTGCATCTTGTTGTCTTTATTCGTCTATCTTTGTAGTACGATTTTTATCTATCTTGGTATGATTTTGTCTTTCATGATAGTAGTTTAATGTTCGTGTAGTGGTCATCATGACATACCCTCTGATCATGCAAGGTCGACGGTCTAATATGGTTAGAACTCTTTTTGTAATAGATTGTCGATGCAATCAAAACCGTTAGCAGAGAAATCTGCAATATTGATTTTTTCGATCTCCACTCATAACATATTCAAGAAAAGATTCATTCTTTTTTCCTCACACCTTGGGTTACATGTTTTAATTTTCATTCTTCAAGAGTTTTTTTTGGCGGACTTGGTCCCCTTTGAATGTGTTGTATTTGTTGTATCTTTCTTTATATTTAATGAATCCAATTTCTTACTCTTGTTAAAAAATCACTTTTATTGTAAAACAAGTTGGTCAATTTTGCTCGGTTGGTCAAGTTGCTCATCTTTATTCCCTAATATTCATTTAAATCATAGGTTCTAGACCCACTAAGAGCACCACTTTCTTCCCTAAAGTCCCCCTTCCCCTTTCCCTCTAGTTAGAATTATGAATAAATTAAAATTTGTAAAAAAAATTGAATTAAAAACTTTCTCTCAAAATAGTATATAAAGTATTTCTGCCTGAAATTTATATCTCAATTTTCAATTCCATCAATTGTTTTAGGACTTTTATTAATAGTAACTTTTAATAAAGTGACGATATAACAACATAATATTGTATCATGTGTTAATAATAATATCATCATGGGTTTGAGAAAAATACTAAAATATATATGTAAATATTTTTTTTAAAAATATAATATTGGAAAGAAATGTGAAGCCAAAGACTTATTAATAGGGTTCAAAAACCTTTTTGCCCTTTGGTTCGTTGAAGTACCAATTTTTTTTCCAGCCAAAAGTGGGTTCAAACTTGAAACACAAAAGAACTAGAAATCATTGATGTGTCCCCCTCCCCTGTTCGAATAGCTTAAAAGCCCAAATGTAACTCTTTCAAATCATAACACCTCATTCTTCCCCCCAACAAAATGTCCAGACTTGCATTAATATTCCCATCAAATCACCTCCACCGACACCATCGCCACCACCTCCTCCTCCTTTTCCTCCTCATCTCCGCCCGTATTACTGCCACTTCCTCCGCTAGTACCGCCACTGATAACCAAAGATTCAAAGAAGCTCCACAATTTTACAACGCTCCCACCTGTCCCTCCATTGACGTTACCAATGAAATGTGCTCTCCTCAAGCCGTTCATGTTGCAATGACCCTCGACGCCGCCTACTTGCGCGGTTCAATGGCAGCCATTTTTTCCATCTTACAACACTCTTCTTGTCCTCAGAACATCATCTTCCACTTCGTCGCCTCCGCCACCGCAGACCACCATCACCTCCGCTACACAATCTCGCGCTCTTTCCCTTCCCTTAAATTCCAAATCTACCCGTACGACTCCTCCGCTGTGTCCGGTCTCATCTCCACCTCCATTCGCTCGGCCCTCGACTGCCCTCTCAACTACGCCCGCAACTACCTCGCCACCCTCATCCCTCAATGCGTACGCCGATTCGTTTACTTAGACTCCGACCTCGTCCTCGTCGATGACATCGCTAAACTAACCGCGACACCGCTCGGAGACAACTCCGTTTTGGCCGCACCGGAGTACTGCAACGCCAACTTCACTTCCTACTTCACCCCAACCTTCTGGTCAAACCCGACGCTATCTTTAACATTTGCCGATCGCAAAGCTTGTTATTTCAACACCGGGGTGATGGTGATCGACTTGCAAAGATGGCGCGAAGGAGATTACACGAAGAAGATCATTGAATGGATGGAGCTTCAAAAGAGAATAAGGATCTACGAGCTAGGGTCTTTGCCACCATTTTTGCTTGTGTTTGCAGGGAAAATAGCCCCCGTTGATCAGAGATGGAACCAGCATGGGCTCGGCGGCGATAATTATAGAGGATTATGCAGAGATTTGCATCCCGGTCCGGTTAGCTTGTTGCATTGGAGTGGGAAAGGGAAGCCATGGGTGAGACTGGATTCAAACCGGCCTTGCCCTTTGGATGCTCTATGGGCTCCTTATGATCTGCTGCAAACACCCTTTGCTTTGGAATCCTAGAATATTGGTATATGTTCAACAACAACAACAACAACAAAATTCTCTCTTGGGGGATCTTTTTACTTTTCTGGGCTGAGATTTTTAGTTTCAATGATGCCATAGAAGTTATAGAAAAAGCTGAATCTGAGTGTAAGATTATACAGCAGAGAGCCTTAAGAATCTGAATCCAATCTTGCTCTTCTTTTAGTTTTGATCCAGGTAAGTCTGAGAACAGTGTATAAAATAGTTGCGACTGCTAAAGAAATTAAAGGTGGAAATATTTTCACTTTTTATGTTTTTGGCATGTTGAATTACTTGATATAATTGCATGAATATTTCCTGATAATAATTACCTAAATTCAAGGGGATTGATTCCGACAATTTGAAAAGCATTGATGCTGGAACTAGCAATGGATTCCAGATTTTACCTTTACCTGATTATGTGATCAACATTCTACTGTATACAGTACAAGTATATCTCAAGTTTTATTTGTATCAGTGTAATCGTATTTTATAAATTAACTCTCGCAATCATTATTCAAATTTATACTAGGGTCTTAAGACCATACTTTTTATACTATTCATGCTAAACTATATATAGCAATCAATTTACTAGTATGGTATCACTAACAATCATTTGGTCCATGAGATGATGTGCTAAATCTCTCAAACAAGGTCAGGATTTAAATTTTAACATTGTGAACAGAACAAATCAAGTTATAAGGTTGTCGATAATTTTGTATCATTGTAGCAGTTTTTTATACTTTCTTGGATAACATACACAAAACTTATAAAAATTTAAGTTGGAAGGATCATTTCATAATGAGTTTCTACAGTATTCGAATCAAATTATTTAACCAATGGATTGAATAATTGTGTTTTACTAATACGTTGTCATTTATCTTTATGAAGTGTTTGTTTGCTTTCCCTCATTGGGTATCTGCTGTCTAGCAAAAGAACATTTAACTTAATGTATCCTTTGCTATTGGTATGCTAAATTCAAAATGAACATGGAATATTGATATGAATTCAAATGTTTTATTTGAATATATCCATTTCATTTTGGCTTAAGGGTTCAATAAGCTCTTAAACTTTTATAAAAAAAATCAATTAAGCTCCTAAACTCTTTTTGCACTCAATTCAGCTCTCAAACTTAAGAAAAAAAATTAATTTGGCTTTTTGACCAACGTTGACCGTTAACTTTAACGTTTTTCTTTGAAAAAATTTGGCACGTGTTACAACAGGATAATGTCACTTGTCATTTCTACAAATTTTTTAATTTTAATTTTTAAAACATATATAAAAATTAGAAATTTTTTTTTAAAAATTTCAAAAAAATCTGAAAAATTCTAAAAACAACTTTAAAAATATATAAAATATTTTTAATTTTGAAATTTATTTTAAAATAATAAATAGTAATTTTTCAAAAGATTAAAATATTTTAAAAAATTAAAAAAGTAAATATTATTATACAATTATAAAAAATAATTTGAAAAAAATATAAAACAATAAAAATTATTTTTATAACTTTTATTTTTTATATTTTTAAAATAAATTTTATTGTTTTATATTTGAAAAATCAAAATAACTTTTATTGTTTTATATATTTTCAATTTAATTTATAATTTTATAACAATATTTAATATTTTAATTTTTTAAAAATATTTTAATCATTTGAAAATTTATTATTTATTATTTTTAATACATTTTGAAATTAAAAAATATTTTTATATATTTTAAAAATAATTTTTAGAATTTTCCAGATTTTTTTTATTTTTATATATTTTTTAAAAAATTAAAATTTAAAATTCAACCAAGTGGCATTATCTTATTGCGACAAGTGTCAAAAAAATTTCAAGAAACAACCGTTAAAGTTAACGGTCAACGTTGGTCAAAATGCTAAATTAATTTTTTTTAGTCCGATGGCTTAATTAAGTGCAAAAAAATTAGGAGCTTAATTAATTTTTCACAAAAATTCAAGGACTTATTGAACCCTTAAGTCTTTATTTTTCTCATTCCTAAATCTTTTCTTACAACCACAAATTTAAGTTGATATGGGTCCCAACCACATATATATATTTCCCTTTTTATTTACCATCTGTCCTTTAATCCCATGGGCTTGGTTAGATAAGACACTAAATACATCGTTTATGAAATTAAAATTTGATGATCAAATAAAGTAAACCTGATTATCAATTTGAAGTATCGGATTAATAAAGTTTCTTCATTAGGAGTTAGGACTACCAAACAAAAGCTAAATGTTTATTAAAAACTTATTTAATATTTGGTTAAGGCAATTTGGGAATTTTTTTTACTATAATAATACCCAGAGATCTGTCATAAAATTTAGAGAATGGGAATTAAATTATGAAACAAAAGTTAGGCAAATATTTCAGTAACTACCGTATATAATAAATAATATTATCTGATTTTAAACTCGTTTGAATTAAACACATTGATTCCAGACTCTAGAGTCCACCCAAATAAGTCAATAATGTACAGTTTAGACTAAATTTGTTTTTTTTTTGTCATTTTCTTAATCAAATGTTTTAAATTTTGATTTTCCGAACAATTATTGAATTATATGTTCTTCATTATTTTTATATAAAAATATAAATTTGTTTTATTGCCTATTATCTAAATTAAATACTTCGTAGATATGTTATGCAAACGATCTCTTTAATCCAGTTTATTTCACGTTCTCAATGATGAGATACAAACTCTTAATTTTATTAAAATAATCTAATGTTTTATCTCATTAAATTAACGGATAATGAAAACTTTTTATTAGATTGTTCGGAAAATATTACTCCAATTGACTTAATTTTTTAAAAGGATAAATAAATGATGAGTTTGTAGAACCTGGTATTACTTGTTAAATGTTATTAATTGATTGATTGATTAAATAGAGTAGATACTTTTTTTCCCAGAAAAAAAAAATCAAGTGGCTGATATTATTCGTAAATTCGTGTGCTCAATGAGAAATTGCAATGATAAAGATGCTATCAAATCCACCTCATTATTTTCTGCATACTGATAATTGATGTAATCATTCTACATTGGGTATAAATAATCACACAAATTAATTAAATTAAAACAATCTAGTTTATACCTAAAAAACTTTTAAATATTAAATTTTTTTAGAGTATGTAGTTAAAGCTTTCAGTTGACATCCGACTTAACACGAGCAATACTCAGAACCAAGGGGAAACGACAAAAGACACGTTAGTTTTTTAAGTAATTAGTAGTTTGGATGATCTAATGCAAATGACGGTGTAAAAATAAAGAAATCAAACAAAAGCTTAGTTAGTTAATTAATTAATTAATCAGATGAGTAAACGCGTTCTCCACTGTTTTTTTTTCTCATGTTGATGTTATCTTGACTTTAAAAAGAGAGTAAAAAATAACCTAACGAAGACTTTTCCTTCGTCCTTGAAGGGATTGCAGTTTGGCTCGGGTCAATTTCCATTTTCTATTTCTATAAGATATTAAATCATGGCGGGATATTAAACTCTCTTAATCCGTCAAGATATTTCTCCCTCATAAGCATGGACGTAATTAAAATTAAATATATTTCTTCCTCATATTATCTCATCTTATATAAGTTTAAATCTCGATATGAGAATGTAATATCTGTATTTAATAAAAAAAAGAAACTAGTATTATGTGTATAAGAGTGGTTGTAACTTTTATTATGCGTGGCTGAACTTAAAATATATATTATATTGTTAATATATCATATTATTCTCCGAGATAAAATTCGAATCAAACTACATAAATAAATTTCTAGTATTATGATACGAAAAAGTTGAATTTGTTCTATAAATTTGGACTGTTCTTTTAACGTCACAACACAAATAATAAACAGATATGTTGTGTTGTCCAAGTAGAAATCTAATTTACGCAGCAGAGGGAGAAGTTGAATCTCTGACAAATTGATTATTTTCCTACGGATCAATATACAATATTGAGATTAGAGGTCCACTCTTTGGCATTTGAATATATATTTAAAGACTAAATCTGTGGAAGTCAATGAGCTCTGAAATCTTATAAAATTGAAGTCATGTCTCATTGACAGGGAGCGCTTCCATGTGAGAAGAACATGATGGAATCATGGATTGAAGTTGCAGAGGCCATAAAACATGACAACTCATTCAACTAAAATCCCCACTCGGATTCAATTCCCAAAACTGTATTTTCATTTTCCAGCCTTTCAAATTCCTTTCTTTGTAAATCAAAGTATTGTATTTGGTCGCTTATCTCGAAGATTATACAACAGTACATGTGACAAGTCGGTGGCTTCTCGTGATACATTTCAAGAACCAAGTGTCGATAGATATATAGATGGTCTAATTATGATTTAATCCTTGACGTTTAATTCATTTACTTTAATTTGATTCTCTATTTTATAATTTTATCTATTAATCCAAATAGTTTCTCCTCTTACATGCCTATTTTGCCATCTACTAAAAACTCCAAGGATCTGGGAGGAATAAAGTTGACTGACACATGCTGGTCTGGTTCTCTTTCAACATACCAAAACATGATATTGTTACTTGGATGGCAGTTTTGGACCAACTCCCTACCACATATAGATTGCAGAGGATTGGATTAGAGGTGAATCCTATTTACCGATTGTGTGGCTTGGCTGATGAAGCTAGGAATCATTTATTTTTTGTAGTGGCGGATGCAACTGCATCTCAGGATGGACATGTGCCTACGTTGAATTTTTTAAACTTTTTATATTTGAATTCAATTTTTATTCTCAAGTTTGGCTTGAAGTTCGTATGTATAGAACATTTGGAAAGATTGATAGAAATGATTATATTAGTGTACAGCTTTGCTTAGATTGGGGTCTTAACTTAACCCTCCATTAGCAAAATTATATAATTTGTAACAGTTTGCTGTTACTTTGGGTAATAATACAACATTTTATCTAAAAACATAAACTTTTATGTTCAAAGTTATAATCATTAACTGTTAGGTTAAAGTATTAACACTGGTTTTTTCTTTGTAAAATTTGGTTAAAATGTTGAAATGTATTTCTCTCTCTTAAAAACATCCTTTCAATTCACTATGGTGAGGAGATTTTTGAATGTGTTTCTAAGAAAAATTCAAATCAGAATAATTAAAGATATTAATTATTTTGTCTAACAAACAACATCATAAAAGATAAAACGGAACTAAATTATGCGAAATTAAATTGTAAAAACAATTTTTCAAATTTGAGCATAAAAGGACTAAACCTTTAATTTAACTTGGAAGGAATGAAATAGGATATTTTGTTGTTGGCATTTTTTTGGCACTATAATTTGTAGTAAACTTAAGATTATTGGATTTAATAATTGCTTCAGAATTTTTTGATGTTGGTTTGTGTAAAAAAATTACAAGCAATTATGATTTGAAGGATTAGCTTTCACTAGCAGATTAGCAGATATGAGGATGATTACGGTAAGGCTTTCAAGTCATCAAAAACATTAAATATAAGAACCCGAACATGTAAAAAAAAATTGCTGATAAAACCAGTCTTCCTGCATGAATGAACATAAGCATACAGTGCAAGTATATACTATCAAGGTAAGTGGGGAAGTTACTGCTCCAAAGATTGTTTCATTTAGAAGATATTGCAATGTAAAATCAAGGGTTATCTTCTTTACTCGCTTCCCTGTAGTCTCCATAATCTTCTCCATCACTGCTCACCGTGTCTCTGAAATATTTGTAGTAAATATACTGCAATATGATCTGTTGTAAACAGTGTTAAGGTTCAACATTATCGGCAGTGCAAGCAAGCAATAATAATCAATCGAACGATTCGATTCAATTATTCAGGTGAGGACCGAGTAAGAGAAAAGGATACAAATAAGTCGAGTGCCACACAAACTACAGCATCCAGCAACCACGGCATGTTAGCCTTAATGCTTTCCCATTCGGTGGTTCTCGCTAGAATACTGGGCAGCAGCCATTAAAGAAGAAGCTTTAAACGAGTCGAATTTTGCAGAGTATAATGAATGCAGAGCATTTAGATAGAGCAAACCTTGCCACGTAAGTAGCATTAGCTATCAGTGCAAAGATGAACATGAGAGGGTTCAAGCCCTGTATTATTTTGCAGACAGTAAGTGATCAATCCATCATCAACATCATTTAAAAGCAGCACACATAAATTAATGTTAAGACTTAAGAGTACTACCTCCACACTTCCTCTTTTGATCTGATCAACAAAAAAACAATGATTTTAGTAAGGAATTGGGATTTTCTTGTGATCAGAAAGAAAAACTATGGTTTCTGAATTGAACACATTGCTTACATTTAACCATATCTGAGGGATTCGGCCTCCCATGTATATGGCAGCCATTAGCCATCCCAGCCACTGTCCGAATGCACTATGCTCCATACTGTGCTCCTGCGACATATCAAATGGACCAAGAGCCGTGTCCAGTTTGGATTGGGTCATGTATAGCATTAACCCGGTCTTCTACATATGTAAATAGACCGATTGTTGTTGAATTTAAGCTGGAATTAACCAGGAAACTATCATACCTGTAACAGTCTTCTATTGGTAAAACCAGTTTTGACTTCCATCCAAGCCTTACTTCCTAGCGGCAAGTTGACTGAAGCAGCTAGAAATGTACCATAACTTGCAGCCTGAAAAAGCAATCATGTCTATGTTATTCAATCAATCTTTCAAGACTTGTTATGTTTAAAATCATTTAGCAAGTTCAAGCCTCACCGCTCTTGGAATCGGCTGAGGTCGAGTTCCGGACTTCTTGGATGAAACCGGACCCGATTCATCTTCGGATGACGAATCACTCTCAAGTGCAATGGCAGAAGGACCACTTTTAGCTACCCTCAAATATGTTCGAAAAGGCGGAGTGCCACTGCCAGCAAGAGATCTAGCTGACCTGAAATAGTGTAATATTGTAGATGTCTAAGTGGAATTAGTTCTTAATACAAGAACTGATGAAACAAATGTACAATAAGAACATGGAGTGTTAAGAATAGTACGCGTAATAAAACTCCCTTCGAGGATGGGATCTCCCCCTGGCCTTAGGCATAGGAATTCCCGACTCATAGTTGCCAGGTTTCAAAGGCTCTTTCTCATCTTCAACCTAACATTACATTAACACATATTCATGAAACCGTGTCTCCAAAAAAACAACCATTTTTGTTATCAGCATTCCGCAATAAAAAAAACAATGTCAAAGGTGTGTACCATGTTGTTGGTTTTCATGCATCTACGTTTCCTCCACCTGCTGATATACTCATAGTATACACTTGGCAACACTAGAACCACAGTACTTATTGTATAGAGCTGACAAACAAATCCAGGCAATTCATTAGCTTCTCACAAATTTTGTATTTTCACACCTAACTAAAATTTTGTAAGACAACTTTAAACACTTGACTAAGTTTTACTTATTACAAGATGTTGGTCGACAAGATTGGGTTTGTTCGATATACAAAATGGGCTCAGGGGACTACTTAAGCAATGAACCCATGATGTTGAGTTGGGCCAGTTTAATTTGTCGAAAATGATCATTCAAGAATAGTCCTCATTTTGCAATTATAATAAAATAGAAGAAGGGTTTAATATGAAATATGAAATGAAACAGTACACCTAGAAAACGGACATAAGTGGTAAAAGTAGTACCAGAGCTGTGTAGAAACTGAGTCGGCAACTGCATCCACAAAGTATACCAGAAATGAAAAATCAGTGAGGTTAAACATTATAGTTCTATCTCTATCCCACTTAAAATGTCTCTTATTGACTTTTTAAAAGTCAAAAACCTTAAAATTTGATCATAATTATTATAAATATTTTAAAAAATTAAATTTTATAAAATATATATTTTAAAATTATTTGGTTGAAAATTTTTAAAATATATATATATTTTTATAAATAATAAATTTTAAATAATAAAGAGTCAAAATTAAAAAAAATAACCAAAAATAGTCAATAAAAAACCGTTTTCATGGGACGTACTTTTTTTATATGAAACTATTGTATTATGTCTACGAAGGAAAATTGAATGATATCATCTTTGTTGATTGAAAAACAAAGGGTGATCTGATTTTTGGACCACCAAACACGGTAAATTAATAGCTCTCAATGAATTGAATTCACAAAGCCTGAAAAAAAAAAGCTACTCACCGTTGCAGGTTCCAGAAGACATCCGACAAGATTGAACACATCACTGCAAAAAGAAAACAAAGGAGGTTAGCCGTAAAAAAGCATAAACAAAGCTCGTAAATGCAAGGAAATGAGGGGAAAAAAATCGAACCCAGCAACCCAAGTGAGGAGAAAAAGGAGGGAAACGCCATGGCCGGACTTGGTTTTGAAGTTGGTGATGATTTGAGGGATCTCTGCAACTCCCCAGCATACTAAACTTGCGATTCCGAATGCAAAAGAGAAATCATCTTTCAGATTGCAAAGACAGTCTTTGAAGTATCTCTGAACCCACCAAACGCAGGGCTTGTTTTCTCTGACACAATAAGGCTGAGACATGGCTAACTTATGCCTATCTTCTCTCTTCTTATTCTCAGATAAAACAATGGAAAATATTAAACAATGTCGAAGTTAGTGAGGTTTGTGGAAACAAGAGCCATTATATCCAGAAAAGGAGGTCCAAAAGCAGGTTATATATAATATATTAGTAATACAAAAATGACCCAATTGCTTAATATAAAGACAAGCTATTGCCCTTTTGGGAGTTAAAAGGTAGGGGGTAAACGAGTTGAGTTTTAGTAGTGTTGAATTTGATTTATCTTGTTAAGAATTTGGATCGAGTTTGAATTGAGTTTAGTAATATTTTACTCGACTCAGCTTATTAAGAATTCAAGCCGAGTTCGAGTAGTGACTCAAAGCTCAGTTAATATTAGAGATCGAACTCGAATTTTGACTGAGTTAGACTTGAATAACTCGCGATTTGTCTCGTATCATTTACAGTCCTAATAATAATAATAATAATAATTGTTGAGTAGATTTATTCAACAATAATAATAATTTAGTATATCATATTTTCGAATAGCTTACAAGCTTTTCGGGTAGGTTATCGAGTAGTTCAACTCGTTAAAAACACAAATCAAATTTAAACTCGAATTGAATCTTAAATCAAACTCAAATAACTCGTAATTTGTCTTATCTCATTTATAGCCATAGTTAATGGCGAAAGAAAGGACTTGAACACTCTCTTATCGTATGGTATGCATCTTCTTTAGCCTGAATGCTCGTGTTTTCGACTTGCACCGTAAAAAAAAAAATCCAAAGTTTAATTTCTTTAAATTGCAAGAAACTTTATGAGTTACGACACCGCATATTCCATTATCCATTGATGCGTGCAAGTAAAACCCGGTTCATATTAGGTGAGTATATGGAACACTAATATTTGTAAGTTATTTAAGTTTGATTTTCAAAAACTAAATTCGATTGGATAATAATCGAGTTAAACTCAAACTCGAGCTATGATCAAATTGAAGTGGACTATTATAATATCTGGTTCGAATGACTTGCAAGTTTAATCTAACTTCTCATTAATACATATTTTTGTTATTAAATTATATAAATACTCTTAATTCACATGCAAAATAAATTCAAATATATAGTTCAATATTTGATTGAGTTCGAATCGAAATCGAAATCCAAATATTAAATCAAGCAACTTACCACTATATGAGCTTGACTCACCACTAATTCATATTCATCATTGTTGAAGTAAATAGTGCTAATTAATTTGTTTAATTAGTTCAACCAATTTGATAGGAAGTATTTAACCAACTTTTAGGAGGGAAAGTGTAGATGATGGAGAAAAAGACAGGAACGTTGCGAGTAATTAATTTAATGATATCCCAATGGGCTATGGTACGTACATTCAATGCCAAGGAGTTATTAAGGTATGGTCTCCAAACAACATATACTGTCAAGATAAAACAATGTGGGCATGCAAAATGAGTAGCAATATTTATATAAACGCATACATGTTGGTACGTTCAATTTCTTGGATCGACAAAACAAGTTGGGTTCATGGCGTATGGTATGGGGGAAAAGATGTTAATAATCGAAGCTGAGTTGCCCTTCTAGAGGAAACAAAGATGAGATGCCATGTCAGCTTCAACTTGAAATTTCATCCTTATTTTTTTATGTTATAGGCAGAAAGCAAAACCAAAACCGACATATCTAAGCAAAGAGAGAAAAGACAGAAACGGCGACCGTCCGCTGCAACTTTTGCGTAAGCGTAACACGCGGCATGATTTTATTCTCTGAAATGCACGAGTCATGAATCCTCTGTCCTGCTCTTGGGTCCATAAGTCTGGATTTATCTTCAAACCTTTCAAACTCACGGTCCAGAAATTAAATATATATAAAAAACAAAATATCCCCGCAACTATGAGTAAATAATGTTGGATTTAAATCCGTAATAGTGGGCACATATGTATAATGTATATTGCTATTTTAAAGTATGACACAAAATTACGTGACAAATTATGTTAGGCGTGTCATGGGTATTAAAATGTCATGGAAATAAAAGTGTAGATACCGTAAGATATATTTATAATTCAATGAGGGGCAGAGTTATAAATATTTAATAGTTGAATTAATAATCAACTATATAAAGAGGTAGTGGTCCCCAAGAAATAGGTTAACTTGTTTTTCTCTCCTTCCCCGTCAGAGAGTTTTACGTCAAGAGAAAACCTATCTTCTTGGAAGATCAATACCAAAGATTTGGATTTAACATCAAGATTCAAGGTTTTCAGTCTATCGATTAATTCAGGTACGCTTCCGCAATTCAGTTCATTCAGTTTATTGTTCTTGATGATTTGACATGATAGATATTGGGTTTAGATTTCATATTTAGTTATGGTTTAATTCTATCAAGTGGCATCAGAGACAAATCATGTCGAATCATTGAGAGATAATTATCCAAAATTTATTGCATGTTTATTATTTATTTATGATGCAATAATGCGTTAAAGTTTCATTGTTAGGTTTTTGTTTTGTTTATAATCGCACCTATTGCTATTAGTATATATATATGTTGTGCGATTATCTTTTTTTTCTTCTCTTCAGAATTTAGCAACCATGCAATTGGATTGAATTAATTTCAATTGCTTTCTTGTATGTATGGTGTTGATCATTACAGTTTAAATATTAGGGCTTTTATGCTTTATATGCATCTTTCCCTAAATTGTGATAATGGTTACTGAATTTGAAAAGTCGGTAGATCATTTTTTTTTCGATTGATTTTAGGGTTTTTAATTCTCATGGATATATGTATTGCATATCGTGCTTTTAGTTAAGGAATTCTTTAACAGTAAACTCTTTTTAGAATATGGATTTGCCCTTAATCTTTGGTTTACTTTTATGAAATATATATTTTATTTAAAATATGTATTTAATTTGACTGGATCAAAATTTTAATTTTGATCATTGAGTATTAAGATTTATGTTAAAAATATGAGGTTTATTTTTAATACAATTTTAGGGTTTCGTATATGGTTTACCGATGGTCATTTTTCAAATCTCTTGGGTTAAGACCGAAATCTTTGATTTCTATTTCAATGATATATTATTAATCTGTGATTTATTAATATTTATTTCCATTGGAAAGTATATGTTACTAGTAATCTTACTTGTAAATTCATTGAAGAAAACATGTACTGAAGCTCCAACCTTGAACCTGGAAAGCGGGTTCACTTAGGGTAAACCACCAAAACATTGAGCAACAGTTGAAACACATATGTATGGTGTTTTTCAATTCTATGAATTTTTTTTCCTCGTAATTTATATATTTGGATTTAGTTTTTTTTTGTATACTCAGTATTGATCCTTTTTGGTTGCTCTGGTATAATGACATAAAATTATGATATTATTATCAATAATAATTTTACTAAAAGCATGTCATTATTATTATTATGATATATATCTTATTTGGTTTTGAATCGGATTATAATATTCGATTGCTTTAGTTCTTTATGATTATACATATCATGTTAAAATTTTGGTATTCATATTCGATTCGGTTTCATCAAGTATTTCAATTTTGATCTTTAGATTATTATGCACATTAAATATCCATGTGATCATTATTGAATTCATTAGTATGGTATTTTGACTTGTGGTTAAATATTGATTGTTTTGAATTCAAGTTTTATTTTGGTAAATGCATGCTTAAGGATTTTTTTTTTAGAAACAGTCAAATATTTTGGTTTTTCGATTTTTGATAGCCCCATTTGGACAACCTTATTCTGGGTTATTTCGGAAACTTAAGTGTTATCAGAAATTTCAGTTTTTTTGATTACATAATTTTAAATTTGGATATCGGTACATTTATGTTATATATTTTAAGATAAATTAATTGAAGCATTAAGTCACCAAAGTGACTTCTATTGTAGAAATTATTTTATTTTAATATATAGAAGGTTTTGTGCATGTAAGTCGGATTATGTTAGTATTAATCGGCCCAAAGGAAGGCTAATAATTAACATTATTATATGTGCAACTGTGGTAATAAACATGTGATAATTATTCAGTTTTATATGTGAGCAATAAATCGCCCAAAGGAAGATTTACATTTGACATGTTCTTATTATCAATGTTTGATTACTGTACCAAGATATCACTTACAAGTTAATATTTTGTCCAAAGATGAAATATTAATGGAGTGTTCGGTATCTTGATATGAGGTTTACCTTTATTCAAATTTATTATTATTATGGTTATCTTTTAATTTGATTGAAAGATAAAATTAAGACAAATATTTTGAAACAATTAAATTCATATTTTGGTTTCGGATGTCTAATATTTTAATGGATTAATTGAAACATAATGTCACCAAAGTGACCGCTTTTGTGTAGATTAGTTTATTTAAAATATTAAGATAATTATGGGTTTTTGTAATTCATGCGATAATTAATTGGCCCAAAGGAAAGTTAATATTTGGCAGAATTACAACGACAACTGTGGCGATAAATATGTGACAATTATAAGGTATTTTATGTAAGCAATACGTTAGTCTAAAGATTAATCTATTGTTTGACATAGTTTATTGTCAATGTTTGATTGCTACAACAAAGAGTACCATTTCTGATTAATATTCTTGTCCAAAGAATTGATATTAATGTTGTGCTTGGTATCTTGAGGGGAACTAGCCATTATTTTGAATTTATTTGTTTACTTATGAATATTTATGTGAGCTTGTTTTTATTTTATTTATTTATTTTTGTTCTATATTTAGGTAATTTATCTTTCTTTGTCACAATATCATTAAATACATTCTACACTCATGTTTAGTAAAACTAGTTTCAAGGAATAGAAAAGACACTTACATATAGTATTTGGTTGTATGAACACAGACTTTGCACTAAGGGAAGAATAACTTGCACCTCTCACATGGTAAGCACCCATAAAAAGGGATTTTGAGAGGAGAAATTGTTCAAATTGTACAAGTCTAATGATCATAAAGAACAACATTCTATAAGTCTTTAGGAGCACAAATCTAAAGAGATTACTTATCTAAGGTTTTCCTTGTGAAATTAAGAAATGTTTTACCCAAAACATTAAGGTTAAGATGATGTCACTTATGCCTTCTTTGATGTCTATGAAGTATAAGGGTCAAGGAAATGTGAGGGAGTACATTATGAAAATGTTTAATATTGCTTCAAAATTTAAGGCACATAAGATCGAACTTTCTAACAATTGTTTGTTCTTATGCTTTTAGTACCTCTTCCTATATAGTATAATCAATTCAAAAATAGTTATAGCTGTCAAAAGGAGAAATAGGCTCTAGCTGAGCTCATTTCTCATTGTGTTAAAGAGGAAGAAAAGTTGAAGCATTATAAGGGTAAAAGTACTCATTTGGTTAGTGCTCATTTAGTTAGTGTCTCTAAGAGTAAGGGCAATAAAAGAAAATATTAAATAAAAAAAAGGTTGCTAAGGGTCCAACTCAAAAGAAACAACGATAAGTTACAAAGGGCTGATTCTTTTGTAATAAGTTAGGACACATGTGAAGAAATTAAACTTCAAAACCAAGCAACTACTTCGATTATTTTGAGTGATCCATGTGTTGTAAGTTTTATGATCCCACAATTAGGAATTATTTAAGGAGAGATCTATAATTTTTTTAGGATGTTGAGTTTGGAGGGAGAAATAAGGTTAGATACATTGATTTTGAGGAGGAATTGGATTATAATTTAATTCCTACTATCACTTTTGACGATGTTTAGGTTTTCAAACCTATCATTAATCAAGAAGTGAATCAAGTACCTCGGCAAAACAATGTTGAACAACTCTCATTCAAGATAAGGTAATTGTTTTCAGAAGAACAAACTCAACAACCTCAAAAACAAGTGTCATTAAAGATATCCAAGAGAGGAAGGAGAAATACTATTCTGGATTATTACTTTGTATTTCTTCAAGAAAATAAGGATAATAATGGAATGATAGAAAATGATTCATTCATTTTTTATCAAATCATAAAAGTTCTAACTCTCAAAAGTGAATTGATGTCATTCAAGAAGAGTATAATTTTATGCAAGACAATAAAGTTTAAGAACTTGTCTCATTACATGAAGGTGCAAACCAATTGGTTGTAAATGGATATTTAAAACCAAGAAGGATGCAAATGATAATGCGGACAAGTATAAGGCATGTCTTGTATTTAAAGGATATACTCTAAAAGAAGACATTGATTTTGTGGAGATTTTCTCTCAAGTTTCATTGAAATACTCTTTCAAGATAATCACGACGCTTGTTTCTTATTTTAATCTTGAGCTACATAAGATGGATGTTAGGCTTGTGTTTTTCAATGACGACATTGAAGAAATGAATTATATGGTACAATCATAGATTTATGTCTAATGATACAAAATCAATGATATGTAAATTAAATAAATTCATCTATGAGCTTAAGTAGGACTCTCATTAATGAAATTATAAATTTCATATTGATTATTTCATTCGGCTTTGAGATAAATTTGGTTGACAATTGCATATACTACAAGTTCAGTGGGAGTAAACCAAGTGATACTCAAATTGCTAAAGAAGACAAATTTAGTCTTACTCAATGCCCTAAAAGTAACCTTGAAATTTAGAAAATACAAAAGATTCCATATGCATAAGCTATTGAGATTCTAATTTATGCTCAAGTATGTATGTATGCGTTTGGATATTGCGTACATTGTTGGAATGTTAGACAAATATTTAAGCAATCATATTATGGATCATTGAATAGCAGCCAATAGGGTTATGAAATATCTTTAGAGAACAAAAATTACATGCTCACATATCAGAGTTCTGGTAAGTTAGAGATCATCAAGTTTACAGACTTCGATTCTATTAGAATATTGATGCAAAAGAATTTTTGTCACATGGGCTGCTAATTATAGATTGAATAGAAAGATCACTTCGGTTATTTTGTGACAATAAATATGCATTCATTTATTCTATAAACAATAGGAACACTTTAAATTTGAAGCACATAAATATTAAGTTCCTAGTTGTTAAAGAAAAATTGAGTGGTTGTGTGTCTATAGAGCATCTTTGGTACAAACTCCATAATTGCGCTTATTAAGAAACTATCACCCTAGGTCTTTCATGAGCACACTACTCATGTGGGTGTAATGTTATATAAAGATATTCAATTTTAGTGGGAGTTTGTAATTTTGAAAAATGCTCATTTGGTTTAGGCACAATTTGGTTATTTGGTTTAAAGTTATTTTAAGATTATTTTTTCGAGAAATAAAGTTCTTTTGGTTTATGCACACTGAATTCAGTAAAGTTTGATCTCACTAAGGTTTAGAAGGACCAGTTGGAAATAGACATGTTTGGTTCACATTTCATGTAATTTTTCATGCTACGCATCCATGATTGATCTATGTCATTTGACTATATTTGTATACGTGACCATTGATGGGTCTTGTCATGATTGATACGACAAAGGCTGCTTTGATCCTATATGGATATAGTTGATGGACGAGATTGTTACAGAATACCTATTATATAATAGCAAATTTTTGAGCTCATAAGGTTATACATTTGTCAGGAAACATATGTTGCCCAAGTGGGAGATTGTTGGATTTAAATCCGTAATAGTGGGCACATATGTATAATGTATATTGCTATTTTAAAGTATGACACAAAATTACGTGACCAATTATGTTAGGCGTGTCATGGGTATTAAAATGTCATGGAAATAAAAGTGTAGATACCGTAAGATATATTTATAATTCAATGAGGGGCAGAGTTATAAATATTTAATAGTTGAATTAATAATCAACTATATAAAGAGGTAGTGGTCCCCAAGAAATAGGTTAACTTGTTTTTCTCTCCTTTCCCGTCAGAGAGTTTTACGTCAAGAGAAAACCTATCTTCTTGGAAGATCAATACCAAAGATTTGGATTTAACATCAAGATTCAAGGTTTTCAGTCTATCGATTAATTCAGGTACGCTTCCGCAATTCAGTTCATTCAGTTTATTGTTCTTGATGATTTGACATGATAGATCTTGGGTTTAGATTTCATATTTAGTTATGGTTTAATTCTATCAAATAATGCTATAGGTTAGAAATATTATGTACAGTTATATTACTGGTATTTATGTTGATAAAATTTCATATGATCCATGCATATAATATGACGTCCGGCATGTAGCCTTCCATAGCCGCCTAAAAAGCTTAGCAACTTCTTCAGTTTTTCTTAAATTATAGACGCTTTTTTTTGTTTAATCGATGTGATATTAACCTTTATATTAGTTGTCGACGGGTAATGATTTATATTTCATTTGTTTTTATTTATTTTATTTTTTTTTCGCATATTTTGTTGCATTTTTTTAGATAAATGAAGACTTTATTATCCAACGAACCATCAATACACCTTACAAGTCACCAACCAAAAAAACAAACAGGGCCTAAGATCTATACATTCCCCATTCAGAAAAAAAAAAAGAATTTGAACTAGAGAACTTAGAACTACCTAGTAACCTCACACTTACATCCGCCCTAATCAAAGCAAAAATAGTAGCAACTTGTTTTGTTCTTGGCCTTCGACCATGAATTATCCCGTTACGCTCCTGCCAGATATAGTAATTTAAACCACTCCATACAAGTCGAATCACAATTGCAAGCAAAGTCTTGCCCTTCTCATGAATTTGGACCCAATTCAGCAACTCCAACCAATAGCCAAAATGAGAGAAAACCAGCCTTCAATACCAACGACCAAACTTGACCAACAAACAAGCATTCCCCAAACAAATGGTCCCTGGATTCCACACCATCACCACAAAGCAGGCAAACAATATCCACATGACAACCCCACGCTAACAACCGAGCTTTAGTAAGCAATCTGAACCTACAATCAGGATATAAAAGCATGTCTAAGCCTTGAACCATTGCACTCGATCTAGCATATGTCGAATCTTCT
Organism: Hibiscus mutabilis; assembly: GCA_019671005.1. Classification (NCBI taxonomy): domain Eukaryota; kingdom Viridiplantae; phylum Streptophyta; class Magnoliopsida; order Malvales; family Malvaceae; genus Hibiscus; species Hibiscus mutabilis. The sequence continues at coordinate 5,664,724 of CM033722.1, forward strand.
CCCATACCTCCCTAGCTTTAAAGCCATTCCACAAATCTCCAATCCGAGACAAAATAACGAGGAGATTCATCAACTTCCTCCAACCCCAGCTACAAGTACTTCGAACAGGAACATTCTAAATGGAAGATCCCTTGAGTAAGTATTTCTTCACCCAAGCTACCCAAAGTGATTCTGACCGAATGATGAGCAATCATAAACACTTAACCATACATGCTTTATTCCAGGCTGCAATATCCTTGACTCCTAGCCCACCCTCACACTTTGGGTGGCAGATTTTATCCCAACTCACACTACCAGCTCCATAAGTAACAACCTTAGTTCCTTTTCATAGAAAAACAGTACAAATACTTTGTACTTTTTAACCACCTTTGCAGGTAGTAGAAAAATACGGCACCAGAAGTTTTGAACACTAAATAGTACAACTTTGACCAGTTGCAGCCTACCAGTAGAGGACAGACACGTAGATGCCCAACACCTGATGTTCTTCACAATCTTCCCAACCAAGTTGTCACAATCTGAACAAGTAAGGTTCTTTGTGACAAGAGGCACACCCAAGTATCTAATAGGCAAAGATCCAGTACTAAACCCAGTCTGATGTACCAAAGTTGCCAAATCAAGCTTATCCACCCCAACACAAAAAATCTCACTCTTTGTTGCATTCATTCGCAACCCAGAAATCCTATAGAATAGATCCAAAACATTTTGGATAGCCAAAATAGATGCAAGATTACCCTTGGAGAAAATCAATGTCATCTGTAGCAAATATGGGTCAGGCCAATCCTCTTACACTTTGGATGATAATAAAAGATTTTGTTATGCCCGACAAGGTTTAACAACCAAGATAAAACATTCATCACAAGTATGAATAAGTAGGGGAGAGAGGATCACCCTGCCTCACTCCCCTTGCACCAGGGAAGAACCCTACCAAGCATTCATTCAAACAGATTGAGAATTTTGGATGAGCTATACAAGCCTCGATCCAACCACAAAATCTAGCAGGAAAACCTAAGATCCTCAACACTTGAAACAAAAATTTCCAATCAATAGAATCAAATGCCTTTCTCAGATCATGAGCAAGTAATACATTTTCAATCAAATCCCGTCCTTCTAAAAAAACACTTTGATTTGGCAAAATCACCAAAGGTAGCCACTTCTTCATTCTATTTTGTTTCGCTTTTATTTGTCTCCGTGACACTTTTTTTGCCTTTATTATGACACACTCTTATGGTTATTTTTGCAGGTTGTTGGTATTCGTACGGTGACCCTCACATCCCTTGTCTCTTATTCGTGTTTGTCGGTGACCACGTAAAGTTTGATCTCCTTTTGGGTTGTTTGTCGATATAATCTATAGTGAATCGTCGTTTTTGAGAATAAAGTGTGAAAGGTTGTTGCCGATTTTGGGGATTTCTTATAGTTCGTGTTGTGACAATTCCCCATGGACCCTTCTTATAATGAATCGTAGAGATTTTTTCAGAGCAAAGAGAAAGTGTCTGATTTAACTGGTGTAACACTTCTTTTTAGATTTATGATTTTCTTTTTTGTTATTCTTTTGAATGCTCTAAAATCTCTATTATGTTTATATTCTTGTTTTATTTATCAATAAAATTGTCTAGTTATTAGTAAAAAAAATACGTCGGGCAAATTGGCCCGTAGTGAGAAAAACGAGTCAATTAGTGGCTTTCAATTTCAATTACATCAACGTCTGCTTTTCTTTCAAGTGGCATATCTAGAATCGTGTCTCTTCCATTCTATTACATCTCTTTTCTTCCTCATATACATATGTTAAATCCTGTCTCCCTTTTTTTATTTATTAATTTATTCTTAGGATAGAGAAGATCTAATAGTTACAAATTTTAAAATCACTCTATTTCTAGAATTAAAATTGAATTACCTGCCAATAAATAAAGATGGACACGAGGGTTTGAAGCACTCGATTGACCCTTGTATGCTGGAAAAAGAGCAGGGCTGGGCGGGGCTTGAATCAATATCTGTTCCTTTCAAACTGTGGGTCGGAGCCCAAATATTAACTGGATTTGCAAACCCTACCTGCTCGGTTCAGAGCTCTCTGAAGTTGGAGTTGTGGACTAACCCAAATGACCTCCTTTAAAGATTTTGGCTTGAAAACCTATTTAGAGACTCTTTTTTTTGAACAAATAAAGAGATCAATTATAACAACAAAGTATTAAAAAATAATGTGTTCTCATTAGTTCACAAGTGTTAACCTATGTGGGATGAAATACTAAAAGTTAATTTCCTTAATAATTGTATTTTGTCTTAACATTATTATTGCTTGCATGCATGCTTCCTCATTTCATGAAGAAGAAAATCACTATCCCGCGCCTCTTGACAAACAGCCTGCCACCTCTCGATTTAGGACACGTGTCGCGTATCGAACACCATGTTCTCTGCAAGGACCACAGCTCTCATGTGACCGCGGCCACCCTTTGCCGGCCTTATGCCAATTTAGGACCACCCTTGGAGATACACATCCTTCATATATAATCAGAGAGCTCCCATTTTCTGTATCACTAGTGGTGCTACATATCCTTTTCAATAATTTCGGGTCGTTTTCTCATATGGGGCCATGCCCCCAAAGGCATTCAAAATCCTAAGGACTCGTCATTAATATTTTTTCTAAATTGTTTTTTTCTTCATTTTATTATATTTGAATATATATATATATATATAATTTATTCAATTTATACATAATCTTGATCAGTGATCATGGTGGATTAAAAGATAAAAGTCGATATACTATTTGAGAAGGTGAAAATTGACTCCTTGATTGTCTTGCTTTGTGATGACTCTAGATGTACAAACATATATTCTAGCTTGTAGTACCAAATCTAGGGGACCAAAATCAAGTCTCATATTAATTGCATTTGTTCTTCCCTAATCTTAGTCCTTTTCAAAGAATCTATTTTCCTACTCTTTGTTTTCTATTTAAATATTTATACTTGACATTAGAAACAGAGCTCCACATTATTTATTGAAAGGTTATTTAAATATTTCTAATATAAGGAACAAGAATGAATTATATATTTCTTTGGAGCTAAAGCGTAATTTTATCATTGTCTCCAATTATTTTTTTAGGGTCATGGCCCTACTAGTACCTAATTAGTTCTGTCGTTGTTTGACATCAAGTAAATGAATTTATCATCTATTTATGGAGTTTAAACCGGTGTTAAGTGCAATAATAGCATACATTGCACTTACAATGAGAGAACACGAATTTAAATATTAAGACAATATTTTTGGAAATATTAGTTATGGACCATGAATATTGCTCGTAAAATAAACATGAACAGACAAAAAAAATCAACTTGATATTAAAGTAACATAGATTCAAATGTCAAACAAACCAATATAGATTACAATCCATGGTGAATGACAAAAAAAAATTGTAAACAAAAATTGAGAGAGAAGAAGTTATTTCATCATATGAACCAAATAATATAAAAACTTGCACTTTTACCTTGGATTCTCCCCTCCCTGCAACAGGTGTCTTATATTTATGTCATGTAATGGTGAAAGAGCAACCGTCAGTTTATAACATCAAATCTTATGACACATTCCTCAAGTTTTATTTCCTTCGGTATGATTAAAACACAGAAAAATAAATAAATAAAAATCTTTTTCGGTGCTTCTATTTATGTATCACATTAAAAATTTGAGTTAAGCTTAGAGTTTATGATTTAAGTATAAGAATTTTGAGGTAAAATGTAATTTTTAGGGTTTGTAATTTAAGGTTTATGATTTAAAATTTAAGTTTAAAGCTTAAAATTTGTTTTTTTTAGTGTCACGACATAAAAAAACACTAAAAAAAGATATAAGATTTTGGTAAAAAAAAAACAGGCTCCCATACCTATAGTTTGCATCGTTTTTAAGGCAAACTTGGTCCACATAATACTCAATACTTATTATGATAATGCCAAATCATTTATATAGTCAAAAAAGACATTATAAAATGTAATCTAACATTATATGATTTTGATCTAACCATTGTATACCCAAGAACCAATATAGTATACATGACAAGATTGGCAACATTTTGATATATAATTTTTCCAATAAGTTTCTCACGGTACACGCATTAACAACAACCCTATAATATAAAATGAAAAAAAAGGAAAACAAATGTGTTTGTGGTTTCATTTCATCATCTTCCTCGACCAATGGAATTGGAGATTGAAACAATAAAAATAGAGCCAAAAAAAACATAGGGTTTGGTTTGTGGGTGCAAAAGTCATGAAAGGTAAGGAGGGGGAGGGGAGAGATTAATTAGAAAAGACAAAACATCATATTATTATGTTAATATAGTGTCTAAAGATACTTGATTTTGGAGAACTGGTTGGTTGAGGCATAACATCATTAGGTAAGAGTGAAGGGCCGTCCATTTTGTTTATTTATTTGTTCAAATAATTGTTGAGGTTGATTTGTTGTAATGACAAGCAATTGGGGTATGATTACATTATAATTATTTAACTTAAAGAAAGTTATTGCCTATGACTTGTATTAGTATACACAATAAATTGTTATTTTATCGGGTAAATTATACTCTAGATCATTCAATTTAGTCTTTAATTTTATTAAATTATATCTTTCAACTTTAATTATTAACAAATTGAGTCACTTGTACTAACACCGTTAAATATTTAACGAAAAAATAAATCAACACTCATACTTCACCTATGTTTTTCATGTCACCGTTAAAAATTACTAAATTACTAAACCTTTCTATCTCATTATTCACCACTCTTTTCAATTTGCTGAATATCTTCATAAGGTAATTTTTGAAAAATAGTAGTAATAATTTATTGGGAGAATGTTAAAGAATGATTTAGAAATGTGTAAGGAGTTGATTCAATTACAATTGAAAAACTATTTTTCTAACAATTTAGTATGAGAAAAATCCTATTTTCTTTTTTAGTTCCAACTTATATTAATTTGTTGATATGCAAAAACTATGTGATGTAGGAATGTTGATTCAATTTGTTAATAATTAAAGTTTGATGAAGTAATTTGATAAAATTTAAAAAAATTATGCTCTATCTAAAAGTTAAAACTAAATTCAATGTTCTATAACATAAATTATCACATTTTACCATTGAACAGATTAACATTTTTTTGACAAATCCTATCTGATCCTAATCCTACCTAGAGGGAAGGGGGACTCTAGAGGAAGGGAGATGGTGCTCCTAGTGTGTTTAGAACCCATAACCTAAGAAAAATGAGGGTACAAAGATGAACAGCTTGGCTAACAGTCCAAATATGCTTGCTCAGATTAACATATTTAATTGTTTAATTGTAGGTTTACTTTTAGTATATTTGTAAACTCATTCTAGTAGGTAACTTTGTTTTTTTCATTTTCGAATTTTAATCAATTATTTTAATAAATAACATTAGAATTAGAGAACAAAGTATTGAAATATAGATTCAACCTGATGAATATTAAGAAAAAAAAAACTTTTGGGAGATAAGATCAAACTAATAATAAGGCAAGTGGTTTAGGGTTATATTATTGGATGATTCAAAATGTTGAAATAAATCTAGTAAGAGTGACATATCAGAGGGTGGACAAACAAACTCAGGTGCCTCCAAACCTGGAAATGACTTCACCTTTCCTATTCATAGTCATTTCAGCAAACTCTTCCATCTCATACATTATTTTCTCTATCCCCCCCCCCCTCTCACGTTTCAAGAAATTAATTGGTTAATCAATAAATAAATTAAATATTAGTAACTATAATAAAAATGATAAATTATATTAAACATTATTGAACTTTAGGCGACGTATAATATGTGTGTGAATTTTTAAACACTTCATTTTTAGCATTGAACATTAATTTTTGTTTCAATTGTATCACTTGGTCGATAACCCATTAACAATATAAAGATGTGACCGTTTAAGTCAACAATTTAATTGTACAACGAAGCAAAAATCAAAATTTAATACTAAAATTGAAACAGTTGAAAGTTTAGTGAAAGAGATTTTTTTGAATCTTGAATCTATTACTTATGAAAATAAATATTATAAATGATAGAATTTTTTTTGAAGGGTTCAAATGCAATTCTTTTTTTTGTAAAATCATTATATTTCATTATAAAATGGAATTAAACGGCTCCTGTAGAAATACGTTTTTTTTAATATTTAAGTTTGAACAAAAAAATTTTGGTTGCCTTCCGATTTTCAGGGCTTTGCCCTAACTAATCCGGATCGACCCGTATCGCATACCTGACTTTGGTGAGTGAGTCTCCCAACAGAGATTTCTGCATTTAATTATAAAACTATAGTAACAATATAAATGCGCATTTAATTTAAAACTTAAAAACAAATATTATTATAAAACTATACTAACAATATAAAAAAATTAGTTTATTAAAAAAATAATTTCATTATAAAAAAATGGAATTAAACGGCTCCTGTAAAAAAATGTTTTTTTAATATTTAAGTTTGAATAAAAAAATTTTGGTTGCCCTCTGATTTTTAGGGCTTTGCCCTAACTAATCCGGATTGACCCGCATCGCATACCTGATTTTGGTGAGTGAATCTCCCAACGGAGATTTTCTACATTTAATTATAAAACTATAGTAACAATATATATGCGCATTTAATTAAAAAGTTAAAAACAAATATTATTATAAAACTATAGTAACAATATACAAAATTAATTTATTAAGAGCATGATCCACTTCTATAATTAAATTTAAAAATCGGAATAAGCAAATTTGGCCGGTTGGCCAAGCTACTTATTTTTGTTTCCTCATATTCTCGTAGGTCATGTACCCACTAAAAGCACTTCCTTTTTTCCCTAGAGTCATCCCTTCCCCTCCCTCTAGGTAGAATTAGAATTAAATTTAAGATTTGTAAAAAAAAAAATTGAAAATCGGACAAGATCAACTTGACTTGAATTGGAGACGCCTCTTACAAATCCAATCAAATTCGAGGCTGTAGATTTAAGCACACAACTTGTACTTAAATACATGTAAATTAAGACGATCACCATTTTTTTTCTTTTTTTTTTCAATTACGTATGCAATGGATTATAAAAATGTATAGTCTCGTTTAATTTCAAACAATACTGTTGAATGTTTATAAGTTCTGAAGTCATAGGTAATATGAACAGACCGCTACTAATAACCCATGCTTTATTCTAAACTTAATCAAATTTAGCCAAAATGTGACTCACCTTACACTTTTCATGTTAACTGCTTTACAAAGCATTTTACCTAATTCCTTAGTTACATCAATGTTACCTTTGATGAGAGTATTATTTGTTAGGTTTAAAACTTAAATTGGAGTCTTAAAATTTTAAAAATTATTTACATAAGGATTCAACTTTTCAAACCAGTTCAATAAAAATTTAACCTTTTAATATCTGCTCAAATTGCACGCCAGATGAGAGAATAGTTATCAAAATTGTACTGATGTGATATTTTTAAATGATGACGTGTATTTTTCTCTATGTAATATTATAGAGATGGCAATCGGTTGGTTCGGTTCGGTTCTGTTTGATTTTCGATTAAGGTCGCATTTGGTTCGGGTTCAGTTCAGATCGGGTCTACGCAATTTCTGGTCGGTTCGAGTTCAGTTCGGTTCGGATCAGGTCGGATCAATATCGGATCAGTTGAATTTTTGGTCGGGTCAATACCGGGTCAGGTCAATATCAGATCGATTAGTTTTCAGTTTAGGTCAATGTCAGTTCTGTTGATATTTTGGGTCGGGTCAATATCGGATCGAATCATTTTTCGATTCAGGTCAATATCAGATAGGCCAGTTTTCGATTTTAATCAATCTTCAAATCTTTAGGTCAATTCAAGTTGAGTTGGGTATGTATTCAATTGAGTATATATAGAATTATTGATATATTCGCGTAAAAATATATTTTTTGTCAATCTTATTATTTAGGCTTAATCTCAACTCTTGACCGTTCAATGTTTCAAATTAAACCATCATTAAGAGATGGTAATCTGTTACAAACTCAATCAATAAGGCTTGTTAAAGTTTAAAACTTAAATTTCGTATTGTGTTCATTATCAAGTTTCAATTGATTGTTTTCTATTTTTTAAAATAAAGTTTTGCATAATTGCTAAGTCGGAAAATTTTAATTTTACGAAATTAGAATTAGATTATTTAGAAATTAATTAATAAAATATAATTTTATTAAATTTATTTATTTATAGTTAAAATAAATTTAGGTATATTTTAATTGTTTGAGATGTAATTGTATATTTAATTTTTTACTTGGATATTTAATTATTATCATAAATTAAATAAAAAGGCTAAACCAAATAAATAATTAAAAGTGAAAAAATAAAATTATATATATATATATATATATATGAAAGTTGGAGAGAAATAGAGTAAATTTATTTTACATTAATCCTTCATATCAAATATTTTTTAAATAAAAAATTATCGAATCAGATATGAAGATTTTCTTTTAAAGAAGAAAAGATATATCAAACTATTAAACTTTTACTAAAGTTGATTGCTAATCAGTAATATAATAAAAAAGGAGAATAAAATATACATATTTACTATTTATCATACTACTAAAAAATAAATAAAAATAACTTATCCATTCATTTCGGCCCAATTAATTGGTCAAAATTAGGTTGATTTTTGGTTTGGATCGAATTTGGGCAAATTAAATTCGGGTAATTTTCTATTCATATTGCTTTCAGTTAGGGTTGCTTTTAGTTTGAGTTGATTTTCGGTTCGGGTTACTTTTGGTTCAGGTTGATTTCGATTTCAGTTATTTTCGGTTCCAGTTACTTTCAATTCAGATTGATTTTCGGTTCAATAAATTTATAGTCGGTTTTGGTTTGGTTCTATTTTAGTTCGGGTTCAGGTCAAGTTTAGACCGCAATGTTCGTATCTATATCGGATCTCAGATCGAATAAATTGATTCAAATTTTGGATCTCGAGTCTTGAGTCAAGTTTGTCGGGTATAGATAATAAATCCCAACATGAAATTTCTGTAAGACAAAAAGAAAAATATTCAATTTTTTAATAAGAATCCCTTTGACCTTTATCTTAGAAGTCAAAATTTCAAATTTGTGAAGAACTCTATCCAATTTAAAATTTCCATATACTTTAAAAATTTTAAAAACATTCAAATTTATGGAAAATACTAATAATAGATCATTTAACTTATAGTGTAATTATAGACAACCCATAACGTCAATGTCTCAAAAATCTTCAAGTTTGATTTTTCTTCTTCATCTTAAACTTTAGTTATTTTGGTTTGAATTTCATCTTTGTTTGGTTATTTTTTCATCAAAATCATCCCTCCCGTTAGATACCTTTTCTATTTTGGTCTCCCTCCGTCAAAATCATCTCTCTCTCTCGCACATTATTTTTTTAAATTTTTATTCAGACCAATGTTGGGATGACTCGTGTCATCGCCACAACAAAGAAAATAAATTAGATTTAAGGGAAGTTAAGATTCAAACCTACATCCCTAGGTGGGTAAGTGGGTGTGTTAACCACTAGGCTAAACCCCAAATATAGTAATATTTTACCATAAATAAATCTTAAATTTAAAAAATGAACCAAAAAATAAATTAAATAACCATTTAATTTTTTATAAAATTAATATTAAATTATTTAAAAGTATCTTAGATCATTTAAAAACAATAAATAAATGTAATTTAAAAGTTTATATTCTATAATAAATAAATATTATTAATTTAATTTTTAAAATATTTTAGTATTAATTTGATAAAAATAAATAAATAAATAATTATTTAATTAATTTTGTCATTATCAAACAAAGTGAGAAGATGAAATCTAGTTTGATTTTTAATTTTAATCATAATTTAGTTAAATATAATTTAAGTTAAAAGTATCAAAACTTCTTAGTTTAACTTGGTGTTTAAATATTTAAATTTTTATCAATAAAGTTTTGTGTTCGAATCACTCCCCTAACTTTAATATTTTATTTTGTGGTGTTAGTAACTTAATATATGTTAAATATAAACTTTAGTGGAAACAAATCAAAATCTTTGCCTAGCACATTTGGTTTGTGCTTGACACTCACATGTTGTGGGTTTGAATCCTTGTTGTTGCAAGCCACTTGTTTTAAATATTTTTTTGGTTTTTGGGGTTTGTTTAATTAATTTAAAGTTAATTTGTGGTAAAATGCAACTATATTTTGGGTTTAGCCCAGTGGCTAACACACTCACTTATTTGCCTAGAGATGCGGGTTCTAATACTAGCTCCCCTCAAATTTGATTTATTTTTTTGATTTATTTTTTTGTTGTAGTGGTGACGTAATAAAATAATACGTGGAGGAGAGAGAAAATAATAAAATAATATTTAAAAATATTTTAAAAAATTCAAGACAGTAATTTTGTTAGGTTTTCAACGGAGGGGACCAAAACAGAAAAGGTATTTAACGGGAGAGACGATTTTGATGAATAAATTAGTTGAGTGACCAAAATAGGAAAAAGGGTGATAGTTGGCTGATTACCCGTGTAATTTTTCCTTAGTTTTTTTGGGTTTTCAATGTATCCACTAGAGCGAATCAAATGACTAATTTTTCACGTTTTGTTGACCCGTATAAAGATAGATGAACGTTAACTACAAATTTTAAAGATGCTCTGATTTATTTTTTAAACAAAAGGTGTCATGTTAAAACTAATTGATAAAAAATAAATTAAAGGGATTTTTTTGTTACAATGTTAAATAAAAACTGAATGATTAACAGTTGAAAAAAATTTTGATGGCAAAAGAAAAATCGTAATATCGGTTTTTTCTTAATTATCTTAGCATTGAGTTTTTTTATTATTGCTTTTATCGGGAGATGGACCCAGAGGAAGGCTGGAGGGGCAATCGCCCCACCTAAAAATTTAAAAATTATATATGATTTATTTTTTAAAATTTTTTTATGTATTTTCTATTGAAAATCTATTTTTGCATCTCCTAAAATTTTATAAGTTCGCCCCTCCTAATATAAAATCTTGCATCCGTTTCTGCTTTTACCCATCAATGGCTTTAACCAAGATTAATGGGTTTACCCATCGGCTTGGTGGTACTGCCCTTGGCAATGTGTTTCACTTGTGGCGGTTGGCCCAGCACGGGTTGGTATTGTATGGTCCCCTCCAATCTAATGTGCTTTAAAGTTTAATGTTGATGGAGCGGCGAGTGGCAAACCGAAACCAATAGAGTATGTTTGTGTGTTGTAAAATCACAAGTTACAACACACAAATCCTAACGTTCTTTTTCAGTCCCGTTGATTATTCTTGAGTCGAATGAAGTAGAAATCCAAGCGATTTATCATGCATCGACTTTATTTTTCAGTTCTCAATGGACTGGAATTGGTTCGTTTATTATTGAGTCGGATTCGGTTGTGGTCGTTGGTTGAGTGCTTCAACGTGAAAAACGTCCTTGGCGTTATTGGAGGTGCTTTCGAGTGATCGACATCATTTGTGCTTATCAAAATATCTGTTTTAATAATGTTTACCGGAAGATAATAGTCTTGCGGACATTCTTGCAAAGCAAGGAGTTGAACGAGCATTTTGGTTACGTGAGGGTTGGTAAGAAGATTGGGCTACTGGTTTGGCCAGGTGAATGAGAATGCGTATTAGAGGTGTTTTTTTTTGATGTCTTCGTGATGGTTAGGGAATTGTTTCGCCCTTTGGCTTTGGTGTTCTTTCTTTATTTATATAGTTGTGTTTGTAATATTTTCCTCTAATTAGGATTAAGAAAATTTTTAATGAGGCACATAATTATATTTGTATATATATTTTTTATTTTGCATAAAATCATCTGATCAAAAAAAATTTCCCTGAAGTCACTCATAACTTAGATAAAGCGGGGGAATAAATGTAAATCATTTTGAATATGTATCAATTTCAAGTCTTTACTCCTTTCTAATTAAGTTTTTTTCATATGTTATTACTTGTATATCAAACGTAGAAGAAAATTTTAGGTATATTGATTTTAGTGAATTTTGAAATTAATTAAACTTTCGATTTTTCAAAGCTACTCAAACATATTTTGAATGTGATAAAATAACTTGGAATGCAATTTTTTAAAATTGATAGTTATATATTATGTTTTAAGAGTTGGATTAGAATTCTTTTTTCCTATATTAATAATAATAATAAAGTAAAGAGGGAATTCAGCTTCTTTCATAAAATTAAAGTAATCTTTCAGAGTTGATGTTTGGTAGGGTAGCATTTTGTGGTGCTTCTGCTTTCACAAAATTCAATGGACTAAATAGTAAAAGGAAAAGAAAAAGGGATCGAAATGAAGAAGAGAAAAAGAGAATGTCCAAAGGGGAACTAATCCCCAATTCTCAATTCCCCAAGCACAAAAGTGAACTTGTGGTCACTCGGTCCCTTCTCGGGTTTACTAAACTTTTTTTCTCTTTTTTTTTTTCCCACGCTTGTTTTAATTAAGATTTTATATTTGGGCCCAACCTTGTGTTGGGATGTTAAGATAAAATTAAAAAAAAATTAGGGGTTAATGTTATAACTTTTTTTTTTGTTAAAATAGTTTAAATTGAATTATTATAATTACGGAGGGGCCATAAGTAAAATTTTTCCCATTTAATAAAGAGTTAACAAAAGATTAAATTGAATTATTAAAGCCTAAGGGGACAAAAACATGCAATTAAACCATTCGGCCAAGGGGAGCAAAGGCGCCTGAATTTTTATTTGATATATTAATGGTGTATAATTTTCATTTAGAAAAATTGCATGAATATTTCACTTTCTTTTTTATTTTCACAACTAAGACAAATCTCATATTATTTTCATAATTATAACATTTGCTACAGTGTTTTTGAAGTTAGAATTTTTAGAATCCGAATTTCAATAGTAATTTAATTTTTATTAAAAATATTAAAGACGGTAGGCTTATATTTTAACTTCACCACGTGGCAGATTTTTAATGACTTAATTGTTATCGGAGGAAGATTTTTTAATCGAAAATTTTAAATATTGTTAAAAGTAAGATCCAGTTCTTACCGACTTTAAAAATTATGTAGCAATTACAATATTTTTGTAAATAAACTAAACTATGTCATACTTGTGAAAATAAAAAAAGAAGAGTAATATTTGTGCAAAGCCACCCTATTAATTTGCCTCTCTTTATGTGTTTTTAAATATTAAATAATTTAAATTCTTTTTTCTTTAGTTTTGTAATATGTTATCCCTCAAGGCTCAAGATTCTTCTTTCGTTTTTTTCCCTCTTGGCTAATACTATAATTCCAAATCCTTGAAAAGCTGCTTATTGTTTGCAACATTTTGTTGTTGTCACTGTCGTTGATTTTATTTGATAATCTATTAATTTATATACAAACTTGTTGTTTTGTTATATCAATATCTCTTAATGTTTTGTCCTTTCCTAATCATATATTATATAACAAAAATTTCAAACATACATATATGACATACTTAAAATTTGATTATATATAAGATAATATATTAGTTCGGTTTCAATTTTGAATAATATCGAGCAAGTACATTTGGCCGGTTGACCATGCTACTCATATTTGTTCTCTCATATTCTCTTAGGTTATAGGTTATAGATCCAATAGGAATACCCATTTCCTTCCTCCTAAAGTCCCATTTCCCCTCCTCTCATGGTAGGATTAGGATTAGACTTAGGATTTGTCAAATTTTTTTTGGATAATATCACACATACATACAGATTATGATGTTTAAACCCGAATCACCTAAGGAGAATATACCACAATTTACCATTGAGACCACTCAAGGTGTTCTACATATATCTACTTGAATAACACATGAACTTTTTTTGCACTCAATGGTTTAAGGGTGTAAGAAACCCTTGAACTTTTGAAAAAAATAATAATTAATCACATGAACTTTGTTTGCACTCAATTAAGCATTTGAACCAATAAATCGAACCAATTAAGTCATTCGACTAATTTTGAAAATTAAATTTTTGACATTTTTTTAGATTATACACTACAATTCAATCATTTGTACATATTTTTTAAAAGTGTTTTTTATAATTTTTGTAAGTTTTTTTTAGAGTTTTTAGGACTTTTAAAGATTTCTTTAAATAAAATAAAAAATTATAGAGTCTTAATAGTCAAATAAGTGCACAAACTATACCCTTTTTTCCAATTAGGTGCCTAAACTTTGTTTTGGGCCAAATAGGTGTCTAACGTTCTCAACGTTAGTCAAATAGGTGCCCGCCATTATTGGCTGTTATTTTTCACTGTTAACTTCCGTTATCTGACAAGTGTCATCTTCTTAAATTTCCAAAATTATATTTAAAAATAAATAAAAATTAATAAAACAAAAATAACCTCAAATTTCAAAAAATTGCCCGAAATTTTGAAATCCTTAACACCCCAAAACCCAAATCCCATCACATCTGTCGTCGGACCATCACAACCATTTACCCCACCATCTCGTTGCCAGAAATCGACCGAATCCGTGCGAAACGCCAGAATTGTTGAATGGTTCATTCGAATGATTCGCGACGAACGGTGGCATAACGAATGATGAACGGTGTGAGTCGTTCGGCAAGAAGAGTGAGCTTTATTATGTCGCCAGAAACGCGACCAACGCCAGTGGGAGTGGCCGGATTTGGGAGTTTATGGATTTGTGGACTATTTTGGGATTATTTGAAAATTTTAGGATATTTTAAAAATTCTGATTTATTTAAAAAATAAAAAAATGTCTAATACTTCCATGTGTACGATTTTCAATTGATAACAACAGAAAATTAACGTCCGTTATGGTGAGGTGCCTATTTGGATCACGGAAGAAAACTTTAGGCACCTAATCGGCCCAAAACAAAGTTTAGGCACCTATATGAAAAAATGTATAGTTTGGGCACTTATTTGAGGGTTAAGCCTTATAAAAATGTCAAGTGACAAAACTGTAACACGGCGTGTTGCACAAGCCGATTCAAAAAAACTTGTTAGGTTCAACAATTAATGTTGATCCAAGGGCTTAATTGGTTCAATTATTTGGTTCAAGGGCTTAATCGGATGCAAAAAAGGTTCGAATACTTAATTGAGTTTTTAAAAAATTTCAAAGCTTTCTTACGCCCTTAAGCCAAAAGCAATCAATTTAGATTAATATAGACATAATTCATATTTTTATTTAATTACAGCCCCTAATATTGACATAAATCATGCAATTGCATCCCTAAATATACAATTATTTACAAATTAAATATAGAGAAAACATTACAAATCAATTAAATTTATTTTAGTGACTATAATGGAGGCACAGTTATGGGGTACGCATATTGATCTTTTATGTGTCTGAGATTCTAGTTATCGCCGTATTGTGCTTGAATTGGATAGTCTGAATGCTTTTTGGTTGCTTTAGTCTAATTCGGACCAGCAGAGATATTTTTTCTTGTTATTGCATCTCAATGAATTACGGCAACATGGATAGATTGTTCCCATACAACATATACTCTGCGATGGTAATAAAATGGCTGATTCAATAGCTAAATTTGCTTCGTCCGATAACTTCAAAATTCTTTATTTTATTTCTCCTCCGACCGAAATTAGTTCCCTCTTGTATGGGGATATACCTAACTAGTTAGGGTTGTTTACAAGCATGCTGCTCGTTACTTTCTCATCAAAAAAGTTTTTATATCACCACCCATCATTTGTGAATGTTTTGATTTATGTTCCTTTGTATATAAATATTTTTTATTGTTTAAGCTTTTTAGTATAGTTTAATACTTCATTGACATTGTTTTAACAATATATTAAACTAATATATCTATTCGGTCGTATGATATATAAATTAAAATATTTAATGGTAAGATTTTTTTGTTCCACATGTGTATATGTTTTCAATTGTTTAAAAATAATATATTTACTTTTTTACTATTTATGAATTTTATAAAAATATAATATATTTCAATTGTCTAAAACTAATATATCTATTCGGTCTTTTTATTTTGTTTTTCTTATAAAAAATCGAACCTTCCAAAAAATCATGAACAGACGCGATTAACCATATAGTTTATCCTTGGTTAAAAAATCAAACTGGTTAGGAAATTGGTATGTGAAAAAATAACTAAAGCGATAACAACATAGACCAAGACATGCACAGGAGACAAGATTTAACGTGGTTCAACATAGCCTACCTCCACGGATGAGAGAAACGAACAATTCACTATCAATGTAGAGAACACGAAGAGTACAAATACATGATAACCCATGTAATCCCAAAACTTGGTGTACAAATCCCATGGCCCGGTGAAACAAAAACACTCTTCCCAACATCCCTACAATATCCATCTCTACAACGTAGTCACAATAGTTGTAGAGAGCCTAAAAGTGGTTACATCTCTCGAGAGTAATTCTCTATATCTCTCATATTTCCATAATTCAAAAGGTTAAACCTAGTCTATATTTATAGACTCAAATACTTGGTCACTAAGAAACCTTATTCAATAAGATATTCTACCTAAAATAGATATTTACTTATAAAAGTAAATCCTAATTGCAATGTAATCTTCAACCACTAGAATTATAATAAAACCCAACTTAATTACCAATTAGAATTTGAGTCAAAATATAACAAATCTCCCTCTTGATACAAATTTCATTCGAGCATTGGTCTTCAAGTCTTCAACAGCTATAACGGATATTTGGCTTACGTAAATATTGGCAAATATCCGTTGAAGCACCACCGCCAAGTCTTCAACAACTCCAATTCTTACGTAGTATCCTGTCGACCGACTAACGCTTGGCAAATGATTGATGGTTTAATGAATAATGTAAGTAAATAATGCCAAGAATGGGTCTCTTTGCGTGCAAATATACAAGGACAGCAAGTAATACACCAATAAGTTGAGTATCATATACACAAGGATTTTCTAAGAATTAAATGACACGGTAGTTACTTGTGAAATGGAACAAATAAGATGGCAATTGAGTTTGGGTTTTAATTAAGAAGATGATTAAATGGAAAATCAAGTAAGAATTCAGACGGATTGGCAAACAAATGTGTCAAGATGATTGATTTGAGTTGGCAAAGGATGTTTGGACTTCACGCTAGCGATGACAACAATTAAAAACGTTCAACCTTGGTTTTATTGCAGAGCAAATTTTAAGTTAGCATTGCCTCCGTTGATGACAATACTCTAAATTAATTACTTTAAACATCTATATGTCTATTGTGATGTTTTCAAATAATTAACCTGGAAAAATTTAATCTTTACTCCTAAGGGATAGATTCACTTCTAAATTAAGCTCATCTACTTGAACAGCTTCCTTCGAAGCTTCTCTCCTTAGTATTTGACAATTAATCCTTATCTCTCAAGTATGTTAAGATATTATGAGATAATGAGCATTCAATGCCAACTGTCGTATGACATAAAATATGATAAATTTAAGCTCAAGCAAAATAAACAATAATGCCAAGGCATTCAATTATTAAAAACCTGATCTAAGCGTTCATCGCAAAACACCCCTAGCCAACTTAATAGATTAGTTCATGGCTAGGGAAACGAAAAAAATATTATCGTTTTTAGACATCACCACCAAATCATAAATAAAACTAAGAGAAATGGATAAGAGATGAAGATCTGACGATGCAACCTTTCAATGAATCCAGAGCTCTCGGCTAGACTACCTAGTCGAACCTTGGTCTTCCTCTATCCTCACTTTCTTCCCATAGTGCAACCTCATTTGCTCAATCTATGGGCTTATTTATATAGGATCTCTTGGAAACCCTAATTAGAGTTTGATTTTTGAAAGTTTGTTACACACTATTGTAGGCCTGTTATCCTCTCATTTAATTAGGTTGACCTGGCTCTGACTAACGGCTATTTGACTGGGCATCAGTCATTCTTTTTTTTGCCAACCGAGCTTGGCATTCTTTCTTCTTGCTTTTGCCAACTACGCTCAGCATTTCTCTTCTGCTCTACCTGCTCTTGACCTACCCACCACAGCAAGAAAATACCCATTCACTCTGGCAGTGAAAAATTGTACATTCTAACTCCTAGATGCAAATGCATGAATCTACTGGCAAAATGTACAAATATGTACCCAAAGTCAAGCAATAACATGGCAATATATATGAGAAAAGTAGAACTTTTGAGGAGTTAACACTCCCTCAAACCTAGCTCATTACTTGTCATCAAGTAATGCAACTAAAAACTATAAAAGACAGTAAAGTAAAGTAAGTAAATACCTTAGCAAAAAAATTTTTATTAGCAACACAAGCTAGCAAGCAAAATCTGGCCCTAGCTCTGTCCTCAGATATCTCAGAGTAGTAATGCCAATAGATCAGCAAATTCAGGAGCAACAATATAGGTCATGAAATGTGCATGAAGTGCGGGTGGTTTGCATCTAGTATCCTTCAACTCCCTTAGTAAAACTTTACTATCTAAACTCAAAAAACTTTTTTTATTTATTTTTACTCACCAATGGTTTCTTTTTCTGGCATTAAATTTGGGTTCACGTCATAAAGCTATTTGATTTGATAAGTAAGAGAGAGCATACCACGAACCCCTATCTTAATCTAGACTTTATCACTAAGCTAACCCATTACACCCATGTTAGCCTGAGAAATAAGAGGGAGCAATCCGCGAAGCCTCAAGTTACTTATTGTTTCTAAGGCAGATGAGTGCAACAATGCTATTATGACCTATAAAACTTTGTCATAATGTGTGGTCGATATCAGACGGCCCATATTGATCTTCTTTTATGTCATGATCGAGTGCAACAATGCTATTATGTCCTCTAAAACTGTAACATTATGTGTGGTCGATATTAGATTGGCCTTTAGGAAATGGTGTTATCCTCTCAGCTGTGGTCTTAATGTCAGCCTTTTCACTGTCCTCTTTTCCTTGGAGGAGACGTTCCACTTTGTGCCTGGTTCACACAAATCCTCTAATAGCAGCTGTCTCTTAGCATCATCCATGGATTTGGCAAATGCTAAGTGCTCCTCCCCTGTACCATCCAAATTGAACATACGATTAACATACCCCTCATCAAACTAAACACACTTACCTCGTACGAATACAAAGGGCGATGCCTTAGTGGTGAGGTGGGCATAAAATTCCCGAATGATGGTTGAGTGGGTCTCTTCGGGCTGAAGGCAAAAGACATCCCAATTGTGTTTCTTGATGATGGAAACCACCTTCGATGAATAAAGTTAGGCTTATTCTTGAATTTGAATCTTTTTTATAGCAAAAGGTTCGCGTAGCATAGTTCTCCTCATACTTCTTCTTCGTCTCATTGTTAAAGAAGATTTAGGGCGGGGTTGATAAAGATGCTATTGAGGATTTAGGGAAATAGGGTTTATTAGAGTATAATATGAAAGAAAAGTTAGGTTTTTGATTTCTCTTGATGGCTTGAAAGAAAAGTGGAAGGAGTCTTGATAATGAGGGAGATGAGAATTAAGTAAGGGTTAAGTGAAGACATTTGGGTTGGCTTAAAGTGGAGTTAGTGGGAATAATGATGGTTTGGCAGTTATGGCATGTATGGGGGAGTGGGATAATGATTAGTTTGGGCGAATAGAAGAGTGGCATTGCGGGAAATAAGGCACGAATAAAATAGGGTAAACATTTCAAACTTTGAAATTTCAATTGGGAATGCGGCTATTAGTGATTCATGTTTAGCAAAAAGTGTATCTCCATTGGGCATGACTTGAAAATGGTCTATGTATTATCCAAACTTGTGATGATGGATGTCCAAATGTCAGCCTATCCTGGTATACTGCATTGGCAAAATTACCTGCACTAACACTCACAAAACCTTTCAAAACAAAAAAAAGATAAATAAGATAAATAAACCAAAGTAACAGAAAGAAAATAACAATCCTAACTATTTATAATGATCATACTATGATGGTAAAATTTTCTGAATCTCTTCTAGGAAAATAATCTCTTTGGCATTACTCTGAATTCCTTCCCAATAGTGCTTCAACCTCTAGCCATTCACTTTGAACATTGTCTCTGTTTTTAAGTCCTTGATGTCTACTGCTCTATGGGCATAAGGTTTGACCACTTCAAAGGGTCCTGACCATCTGGATTTGAGTTTACATGGGAACAACTTAAGCCTTAAATTGAACAATAGCAATTTTTCCCAACTTCAAATTGTCCTGGCAATATTCTATTGTCATGCCACCTTTTTGTTTTTTCTTTATAAATCTTGGAATTTTCATAGGCTTGTGCTCTAAACTCCTCCAACTCATTCAAATCTAACAACCACTTTTCACATGTGGCCTTCCATTCCATGTTTAATTGCTTTGTTGCCCAATAAGCTCGGTACTCTAATTTCACCAGAAGGTGGCATGACTTCCCAAACACAAGTTTGTATAGAGAAGTCTCTAATAATGTTTTGAAGGTTGTTCTGTATTCTCATAAGGAATCATCTAACCTCAATGGCCAGTCTTTCTGAGTTAGATTCACAATTTTCTCTAAGATATTCTTTATCTCCTTGTTTAAAATTTATGTCTGGCCATTTGTTTGAGGATGTAGGCAGTGGTAATTTTTTTGCTAGACTCCGTACACGCCAGAGATTTAGTGATTAAAGAGAATTTAAAATGAGTACCTTCATCATGTATGATGGCTCTGGGGCACCGAATATAGTAAAAATGTGCTTGTGCAAGAACTTTGGTAATGACCTTGGTATCATTGGTTGGGAGGGCAATAACTTCAACCCACTTTGAGATATAATTTACTGCCATAAGTATGTATAAATTACCAAACGATGGTGGAATAGGACCCATAAAGTCTATTCCTCACACATCAAACAGTTCAACATGCATGATATTCTGAAGTGGTAATTTATGCTTACTGGAAATGTTTCTTGTTCGCTAACACTTGCCACATGCCTTGGCAAAATAATGGGTGCCCTTGAATAGCGTTGGCCAAAAAATCCTAACTGCAGCACTTTGGCTCACGTATTCATTCCAACAAAGTAACCTCCATATAGTGCTAGATGGCAAAACTGAAGAATATTTTGTTGTTCATCATCTCGCACACAATGAAGAATAATTTGGTCAGCACATTTTTTTAATAAGAACGGCTCATCCCAATAGTATTACCGTATATCTCTCATAAATCGCTTTTTGGCATTACTTGACAAGTTCGGTAGTATAATTTTGCGAGCTAGGTATTTGACTATGTCAACATACTATGGAATGTAGTGGTAACAAGAAACTGCTCATTAGGAAAGTCATCTCTAATTATTGCGGTATTGTCATTCTTATTGTGGTACTCTAAACGAGACAAGTGATCAGCCACCATGTTCTCACTCCACTTCTTATCTCGTATCTCGAGATCAAACTCCTGTAACAAGAGTGTCCATCGGATCAGTCTGGGCTTGGCATCCTTCTTGGCCAGAAGGTATTTTATTGTCGAGTAGTCTATGTACACTACAACTTTACTACCTACAAGGTAAAATCTAAAATTTTCAAATGGAAAGACAATTGCAAGGAACTCATTATCAGTTGTTATGTAGTTAAGCTGGGCTTTATTTAATATGCGACTGGCATAATAGATGGTATGGAAAATTTTGCCATGTTTTTTTCCTAACACAACTCCAACAACATAGTCGTTGGCATCGCACATGAGCTCGAATGGCTCATTCCAATATGGTTCCACGACTATGAGGGCATTAATTAACTTGTATTTTAATTCTTAAAAAGCTTTCAGACAAGAATCATCAAACACAAAAGTGGTATTATGTTCCAAAAGTAAGTATAAAAGTTTAGAATTTTTCTAGAAATCTTTAATAAAGTGACGATAAAAACCTATGTATCCCAAGAAACTTCTAATACCTTTGACACTTATGGGTGGTGGCAATTGTTTAATTGCCTTTACCTTAGCTTTATCTACTTCCAGTCCCTTCTTGGTCACCTTATGTCCGAGAACTATGCCATCCTTCACCATGAAATATCATTTTTCCCAGTTCAGGACCAAGTTAGTTTCAATGCATCTTTTTAGAACAAACTCCAAACTCTAAATGCATTCTTTAAAACTTTTTCTATAGACGGAGAATTCATCCATGAAGACTTCTAAGTTAATCTCGATCATATCTGAGAAGATCGATATCATGCAATGATGGAGTGTTACACAGTCCAAATGGCATTATTCTAAAAGTGAATGTCCCATAAGGACATCTGAATGTAGTTTTCTCTTGATCTTCTGGAGCAATGACTATTTGATTATAGTCCGAGTAGCTGTTCAGGAAGTAAAAAAATACCTTCCTTGCTAGTCTGTCTAATACCTAATCAATGAAAGGTAATGGAAAATGATCTTTTCGGGTGGCATTATTTAGATTCTTATAATCTATGCACATCCTCTAGCTCGTCATGGTCCTCTAGGTATCAGTTCATTCTTGTTATTCTGTACCACAGTTATTCTACCCTTTTTGGCACATGTTGCACTAGACTGACCCATGAGCTATCAGAAATGGGATAAATTATTCTGCATCCAGCCATTTTATGACTTCTTTCTTAACTACCTCGTTCATACTGGGATTCAATACCTCTGGGCCTCAGTTGTTTTTCTATAGTAATAATCTAGAATAATTTTGTGCATACAAATTATTGGGCTTATACCTCGGACTTCCTTGTAATTGCCCAATATCTATCCCTGGGCTTGCTTGTAATTGTCCAATGTCTCCAACAATCTTTCCTTTTGGTTTTTAGTCAAAATAGCAGCAATAATCACTGGAAAAGTAGAGTTGTCTCCCATGTAAGCATATTTGAGGTGGATTGGCAAAGGTTTCAACTCCAGTTTTGGTGGCTCTTCAACAGATGGTTTGGGTGCCTTGATTTCTCTGTTAGTCAACTCAAGTGGCCCAGGTCTCTCGTAATAACTCATGACTTCATTCAGTATGGTTGGCTCTTCAGATTCTTCACTCATCATATCTTCATCACCCTACTTTATGGAATCAACATCTGTGCCATGGTAAAATTGTGTTGTATCCATATTGAGAATGGACTCAATTAGCTCAACATCTTGGTATTTCTCTGGTTCATCTGCACACTTAAGAGCTTAAAATACATTAAATGTAACTTGTTGGTCATTTATACGAATGATAAGCTCACCTTTTTGAACATCAATTAAGGTCCTACACATGGCAAGAAATGGTCGTCCCAATATTATTGGGGCATCAACATCAGCCTCATATTTTAAAATAATAAAATTAGCTGGAAATATAAATTTATCTTCCTTTACCAACATATCCTCAATATTACCCTTAGGATGTGCATAAGATCAATCTGCCAGCTTTAGTGTTATTGTGGTAGGCCTTGCTTCAATACCAAGTTTCTTGAAAGCTGACATTGGCATCAAATTAATGATGACTCCCAGATCAAATAGTTCTTTACCCATAAATTTATTGCCAATCATGTAGGGAATAGTAAAACTCCCAAGATCTTTTAATTTCAGTGGTAATCTATTGGTTATCATTGCACTGCATACTTCAGTAAGAGCGACAGTCTCGAAGTCACCCAGCTTTTTCTTTTTGGACAAAATATCCTTCATGAATTTAACATAGTTGGGAATTTGTTCGAGAGCTTCCACTAATGATATATTAATCTATAGTTGTTTAAGAACTTCCAAGAAGCGCTTAAACTACTAATCTTTCTTGTGTTTCTAGAGCCTTTGTGAAAAATATGGTGGTAGATAGGTAAATACTAGCTCAGCTGGGTTTGTCGAAGTGATGTTGGTATCAGATTGAGTTATGCATTATCAGTGCTTGCCTCATTTTTCTTTGCCTCCTTGGGTTCATCTACTGGCACCAACTTTTCATTATGACAAATACTTGGCTATTGGACAAGTGTTTCATTCTCGAATTGTTTGCCACTTTGAAGGGTGACTGCTTTACATTGTTTATTCCCTTTTTTCTGAGCATCATCCGTATCACTTGGCAAAGTTCCTTGAGGTCTTTTACTGAATGCATTGGCAATCTAACCTATCTGAACCTTCAAGTTTCATATAGATGCTGCTAAAATCTGGACAGTTGCATCATTTTGCTCCATATACTATGTTAAAGTGTTCTTCTATGTAGATATTTGCCCTGGATGAAAATTGTTTTTTGATCTCTGTGGTATCACATTCTAGTTAAAACTTTACAGTACATTGTTATTCTGACGTTGGGCATTAAATTGATTACCTCACTGGTTTGCCCATAAAAAGTTTGGATGTTGCTTCTACCCTACATTATAAGTATTAGAGTGTGGATTATTATCGCGGTTGTAATTACCAATAAAATTTATCAATTTTGGATTTGCTGGGCATTCTTCCATATTATGATCCTCTTCACAAATAGTGCAGAATGGTTGAAAATCTGAGCATTGATTGATGATAGTGCATCAAGCTCTAATTTCCCAACGAATTTTGTTCCTGTAATCACTCATTTTTATCCGGTTTGTAAGTAGTATGTTAATATTAGCTTAATAATTATATATTATTATTGTGTGTATACATATATTATATTATCATATGTGCTTATTATATACGTTTTATTAATATATACACAACATATGTATGTGTTTATATATGTGCATAATGTACATTGTATGTATGTTTATACGTGTACGAATGTATATTATTATTATTATTATTATTATTATGGGATAAATTGAAAAACAGATCTTAATATAAAAACCTAATCAATATTATTATAAGGGTCTAGTCCTCAATACAAATGAAAAACCCAACTTAAATAAATTACATAGCCCATTTTGGCCTGACCCAATATTGAAAAAAAACCTAAAACCCTATCTAATATCCTATCTCTTTCTTGCAACCGTCACCCTCCCCAGCCGTTGGATCAAGATTTGATCCAACGGTCCAGATCAGTCCAAGATGATCCAGCTGGCACGCGTGTAATTCACTCCGGGACTGCTCGTCTCCCACTCGCGCGCCAGCTGGATCATCTTGGACTGATCTGGACCATTGGATCAAATCTTGGACTGATCCAACGGCCGTGAGTGAATCTGGCCGAAGACGATGCTGCCATACTCTCCATGCCAGTACCACTCCGCCGTACCAACCACCGTGCTCAGGATTTCACCAGAAAAACACAAAAAAATAGAGATCATGTCAGTGACCAAATCACAAAAAATATGTATTTTATGTCATATCTTCTACCAAATAGAGAGCAGAATATATATGTATCAAAAATTTGTAAAGGATAGTTTTTCCAGGTTCCAGAAATACAAAAAAAGCAACGCAAGTCCAGTGGTATTTTTCTTTCTTCTTTTACTGCATGCATATCTTTCAAGGGCATCAACAATATCAAAAAATGAAAAGAAGTCGGTTCTTACCCTCGTCGAAAAAGTCTCCCGCCGCCGATAATAAGCTGTAAGGCTCTTAAGCTAAACACGGTGAACCGGTAAAGGGGAGGGGTTGTTTGGTCTTCGTTTACAAAACTTTTTTTTAAAAAAGGGAAATAGTTTCGGTTTTTGTTTTTTAGATCTAGGAAAATAGGTCTTGTTCTTCTAAAATCTAAGGTCGTATGTGGGTTTAGAGTGAAAAAAGGGTGTTTTAGGCCCTGGTTCAATGACCGCCGGCGCCGGCGAGCGGCGGTGGTCTGAGGGGGCCGAGACGGCAAAGAGTCGCCAGTTTCTGGGTTTCATCAAGGTTTGGCTCTATGGATTCAGAGAGAAATAAGAGCTTTGCTCTTAAGGGTAAAAAAAATGGGGGAAATGGTCGAATCTTAATCTGATAAATGTGATATATAGAGTCCCAATATTTTCAAAATGGGTTAATTCGGGCTTAAGGGCTCCCGCGTTTCTGATCTTTTCAAATCGAGCGTCCCCATTGGTACAATCACAAGCCTGGTCCTTCTTATCGTTTAAATTTTTTAATTTCGTCCTGAAATTAACCGGAATCAGCGTGTAAATGGTGAAATTACGTTCTAAGTCCCACCGTGTTTTGAAAATTTTCACTTCGAGCTTGCCCCTTGGTTTATTTGCACCCTAGTCCCCGCATGTTTATTTCATATTATAATTAGGTCCTAAATTATGCTCTTTTCTTCTTTTGTTTTGAGTATTCTGGTTCTCTTTTTATTTAATTTCAGTCCTTTATTTTATGTCAAATAATTGTGGTTATTTGTTTATTATTAGGTTTTATGGTACAATAATTTTGCTCTCAATTTTTTTATATATGTTCTTGTATCATATTTATCTATGTTTTTATGTAATAGGTGTTTATCATGTGCTTTAGCGTTTAAGTTATTTCGTTCGTATTATGTACATATCTATTTTATATGTTATGTCTAGCTTCGTTTGAACACCTTGTTTATATATTTCTTCATGTGTTTTATGTATGTTGGTTGGCATATTATGTGTCTTTATTTGTATTTTTATAATGTATGTACTATTACGCATTGTATATCTTGTAGTTTATTTGTTCATGCCATATACTTTTCTTTAGTAAGTGATCATGTTTAGCGTATTTATTTATCATGTAGATTCGAATTCTAACACGTTTATCTGTGTTTTGTATTTTGGGTTACATATTAAAAATGGGTAAATTTTCTGTTACATATTAATATCATGACGTGTCATAATTTATGCATGTAAAGTGTACCTCATGATAAGGGTTTTAGTGTATTTTTGTGGTGTTGTTGATTTGTTAATTTCGTACCCTTTTTAGGTTTATGCCATGCATGTTATCGTTGCGGTTCATTTTAATGTGTTTAAGCATGTTAAGACTAATTAGTCTAATTTTGGAAGCAAGCATTTTCTTGTTCATATTTTATTTTATTTTGCTTTTATCATCATGATATGTTATGTTCATGCATTTTAATTATTTTTGTTTTATATTATAGTATTCGGGTTTTAATGCCAAGTCAATATGAATGTTTGTTTATGTTTTTTATGTTTTCTAAGATCGCATAATGGTATAAAATTTGTCAATGCGGTGCCCTTTTTTCTGAGCGTAAAGGGGCCAGTATCAAGCGTAGTGATGGTGGTTGGGCGTTTATTCTTGGATAACGGGGCCTTTAAAACCTACTCGCAATTATAACCGAATTTTAAATTAATCGTCACTTTAATCTGGAAAATCTAATATTAATAAAGCGGTAATTATTAAAGTACCAATTTTGGGTGGTGTGGGGGTGCTAATCCTTCCCCATCCGTAACCGACTCCCGAACCCAATAGTTTTGAATCTCTGGTTTTATGGTGTCCGGCCTACCTAAGTGGCCGGTGGCGACTCCAATTTTTAAATAAAATATGGTATTTTTAAAACCCCACGGAATAAATATTTTAATACCCGAAAAACCGCAAACACCTCGAAAACCCATTTTTAGCGAAAAGAGAACATCGCTACAGATGGCGACTCCGCTCGGGACTATTTTTGTTTTTTTCAAAAACAAAATGAGAGTCAAGCTTTTTCAAATAATTACCGCTTTATTAGTATTAGAAATTCCGGATTAAAGTGACTATTAAATTAATACTTGGTTACAATTGCGCGTTTATTTTAACGCATTTAAAATTTGGCAAATAAACTCGTCCTTTAAGTGGGGGAAAACGCTAATGCTTTCGTGGAGATATCGTTCTCCCGTGTAGGCCCTAGCAAGTATCCTTCGTGGCTCGAGTACCTTATGCTTTCGTAAGGATATCGTTCCTTCGTGCATGCATAAGCGAATGGATCCCCCTGAATTGAACCCTGTTGAAATGAGCCTATAATGGGTGATGATCAGGGGCCTTGCTACTCTTAGTAGAGGACATCGAGGACAATTCGGGTACCTCTTAGAACCAAAACTTCACGTAGAGAAAACACATAGAAACCCATCCTGTTAGAGCCATGCGGATAACCTAGGTGTCTTAGATGGAATGTAAATAGGATTGCCTTGTTTGTTTATCGCATTTAATTTGCCCTTTTATTATTTTCGTCTGGTACTGACTTGTTTTCTTTTTTGTTTTATTTTTTTGCATATCATCGCATTCGCATTATACAGGTCATTGATTCCCGAGTGGTTTCTCTCATAATAGAATATTGTTCACGATGGACCAAAGTTTCTTTGACCTGAATGAAGAGGGTCCAGTTCCAGAGTTTTATCCCGATACTAGGCCAGGGACAGCCAAAGAAGAATCATTCAAGGACTCCAGAACAGATTCAGTAAGCAGTGTCAGTTCTGGTAACAAGCAAGATGAAATACAAGAACTAAAGAAGCAGATGTCCGAGATAATGGACCAGATGAATGCTACGATGAAAGGCAAGCAGCCTGTCGAACTCAGAAAAGACTCGATCGAGGATCAAAATGTGGAACAGAATGGTCTGAATATCGAGACAGACAACACCGTTAAATATGACAAATCGAATCCCTTTGTGATCAATCTCAGGAAGCAGACAAATAGCATATCTGGGGTAGATACCAAGGGAACATAAGCAAGACCAGGGGAAGCTCGAGAATCCAATGACATCAAAAGCTACCACATAGGCGATTCGAGTCATCACACTGAAAATTGTAGGGCCCTGAAGGACAGAGTTCAAGATCTTATCAGAATGGGAGTTTTGGGTTTCGAAGACGGACAACCTCGATTCTACAGCGAGCCAGCCGTTGCCCGAGGGGCAAAGTCGAAGGAGGGTCAGCGCTCAGACCAAGGTTTGGGTAACACAGAAGTGGGTCACTCAATCGGAATAAATTTAGGAGTCAAGAATAAAAGCGTCTCAGAAGATAAACTTGCACGCAAGTACGGCCAGCTCGAGCATGAGAGGCACGATCTGAGCATGAAATTGAAGAGTATACAAGATAAGTACCAGAAGCTGCACTTTGAATTCAAGAATGTCGGTCTGGGTGACACCGCGGAAGAGTGGATCAATGGTATGATTCAGTTGAAGAACGGTTCAGAACGCTGGAAGCAAAAATGCAAGAATAGGAAGAATAAAGTCAGATCATTATCACAGAAGCTGGAGGAAGCTGAGAGCCAACGCGACATTCTCCAAAGTGAGTTGGAAAACAGTCTGGCCATGGAAGATATCCTAAAATCAAGTCTGCAGCAGGAAAGGAATGAATCACAAGCCTTGCAAATGGAAAACGCAGTACTCAAAGAACAGATAGCGAAGCTCGAGACTTCTTTACGTACCAGCGAGATCCGTGCTGGGGCAGTGACCGTTAAGCTACAAAAGGTCGAGCAAACAATATAAGAGAAAGACCGAGACATGAAGATCATTATGACTCAAGCCCGACAAGTAGCTCAACAGGTAGCAGACTTAGCCGATGCAGTAGCACCGGTAAGCCAAAATATGGATCCCGCGTTGGACCGCGAAGGAAAGCTGACAGGATTATTAAATGAGGTCAAGACATTAGGTGCCAGGGCTCACCGCTATCTGTAAACCCCTAATGTCAGATGTAATGAAACCTTTTGGTCTAAATGAAAGATGTCCTATAGGGACAAATCACTTACGGAATCAATGCCTTATTGCATTCATGCATTGCATTTGCACCACGTCCTTTGCATTGTTTGATAATTTTATCATCGCATGGCACTTGATCATTTAATACTTGGGGTTCGATGGCAGAATTAGTTGGAAAATGAGACGAACCGAAGAGTCAAGGCTTGACCAGCTAGAAGAAAGAATTGAGAAAGAGCTGAAGAAGAAAGAAAAGATAAATGTTTTCAATACGGGGGAACTTTGCCTAGTCCCTGATTTGGTTATTCCTCAGGATTTCAAGGTTCCCAGATTTGTGTAGTATGACAGAACCAGCTGCCCGAAGATTCACTTAACCATGTTCTGTAGAAAAATGGAATGATACATGAAGAATGAAGAGTTGTTAATCCACCACTTCCACGATAGCCTGACAGGACCTGCAGTAGTGTGGTATAACCGTTTGAATAGAAACCAAGTTAGGTCATGGGGTGACCTTGCTAATGCCTTCTTGAGTCAATACAAATATGCTTTAGATTTAGCACTCTGTCGTCAGTTTCTTCAGAATGAGAAAATGAGACCAAATGAAAGCTTCAGGGAATATGCACTAAGGTGGCGATGGTTGGTGACCCAAGTCCAGCCTCCTATAGCAGAAGAAGAGTTGACTCTCATGTTCCATGCAACGCTTCCCTCTCCTTTCTTCGATGTGATGTTGGAGAAATTGAGAAACAGATTTGAAGATTTTATGACGATTGGAGAGAGGATAGAATACGCAATCAAAGAAGGAAAATTAGGGTCTAAGTCTAAGGACCGAATCGAAAATAAGATAGATGAAGACAGAGATGCAAATTAGTGTCATCTCTAGGGTTCGCGTGGCCGTAAAAGAAGAAGACTGACTGACACATCGGGGTCATCAAGGAAAATTCCTCGGATGAACGTAAATTTGGAAGTGTTCGGAACATCTATCTCAGACATTTGGCCTCATTTGGTAGGGGGTCACTATCTTGCTCCTAGGCCGATGAAGATTGCACCTGACCCGTCTGCCCATAGTTTTGACTCGAGTAGCACATGCGAATTCCATATAGGGGCACCGGGGTACCCCACTAGAAAATGTAGACCTTTATTGGAGGAAATCAAGAAGCTGATTAATGATGGAACCCTAACACAAGAGCTAATCCAGCAGTGGAGGAACAAGGATGAGGGGCAAGTCTGCATAGTGCTGAAGAAGCCAGAGATGTCTCTACATTAAAAGACTTTCCTGAAGTAATACAAAGAATCAACTTTACCACCTGTGGCCCACATGTGGTAAAGATCTTTTGTGATGGGGCATGTTTGTTGATTTTTATTCCAATGAAGAACACATTTCGCTTAACATATAATGTTCTTGAAAGTACATAGATATATATTTTCTCACCGTTGTCGGACACTGGATATCAATTGCAAGATGTGACATTAGATAGATGTTTTGACAATGGTGGGGTGTAATCTTCCTTACCAGACTCTAGTCAGCAAAGCAAGACTACTACTCTCTCGATGATGTTCAAGGACGAAAAAGCTCTAAATGTCAACCATGTAGAGTTGCTTGAAATTGAAACTCTAGGCATAATCTTCTAGGTATTAAAGAAATAAAAATAAGAATTAAAAATGGGGAGAATTGAAGAAAAAAGAGAAGAAAGAAAAAGAAAGAAAGAGAAAAGAATAATAAAAAGCACTCCTATGTTTGAAACCTGGTAATAGGCTTGTTCAGATAAGAGTGTGGAATTTTAGGGCACTCCGCTGAAGCGATAAGGTGGTGATACATCATCCAAATCAAGAAACCTTAGCTTCATGAGTGATGGTAATATTTTCAAATCGTGACTATGCCGAGTAACTTGGGGTAATGTTGTTTGCTCCATCGTTGTCCTCAAGACAAAAGACTGTGACAAATTGATTTCCTCAAATAATGATAAAAGCGTAAAAAAGATGAAAAAGGAAAATGAGAAAAAGGAAAAAGAAAAAGAGAAAATGAAGAAAAAAGAAAAAGGAGGAGAAAGGAAGAAAAAAGAAAATAAACGATAGCATAGGTAAAAACTCGCACTACCCAGAACTCTATTCCTAGAGTAATATTTTTGCGCTTGAGTGGTCATACAAGCCCACCCTTTTTGGGGGCAGAGCATGTAATGAGAATTGAGAAAGAGTAGTACTTTACAGCAACGCGGTAATCATGAGGATGAACATAGTCACTAGGGAAGACTTCATATCCTTGAATTAATGAGTGGTTGAATCTAAGCCGCTCTTGCACTTGATATCCAGAGATCCTATGCCATGATTTGAAGAACATGTATGTTAATCTAAATGATACCCTTCAGTGGAATACCAATCAACAAATTGACAAGTTAAAGCAACAAAGATTCTCACGTATTACTTTAGAGATAAGATCCAGAACACAAGGTTACGGATATTATTGGAGCACCTAACCAGAAACGACCCCACAATGTATAAGATGAAGGTGATGACAAGAGCGTATGTGCTAGACAGCTCAGGAACAAGAAGCGGGTTTCAGCTACGATGCCTTGGTTAGTTCAAGAAAGTGAAGGACGAACCAGGACGAGAATGAGATCATAAAATACGGGGACAGTAAGAGGTAAACATCGAGTCTCCAAAGAATTAAAGTACAGAGATCGATGAATGGTCCCCGTCAAGAGGCAACAAGAAGATTGAGGTTAAGAAACATTTTGCTCACCCCGATGACAAAACTAACAAATACTCAGAATGTTGGGTCAAAAGAGTTGGAAGGTAGCCGAGCACGATCGGGTGGAGCAATGCAGAACAGAAAGAATGGTAAGAATCTATGCACACGCATGATATAGAGTTTGTTGGTGAAGCGGGCAAAAACTTCGAATAAGAAAGGCAAGTGCTCGTGCAAAAGAACAAGAGCGAGTACTCATTTAACAAAATTTGACAAAAATGAAGATCAAAACTGAGCGTACCGCAAAAAAAAAGAAAACAGAGAAATCTGAAGAATGACTTTTCAGGACATAAGATTTTAAAACAAGACTAACAATAAAGAGAAAAAGAAAAAGAAAAGAGAGTGAGAGAAAATGAGGATAAAAGAAGAAAAAAGAAACAAGAAAAAGAGAAGAAGAAGAAGAAGAAGAAAGCACGACATTGTATGCATCATATAGATAGAGGCATGTCAATTTTTGCTTGTTCCTAGACACGTATTTAAAGAATCGTCAAAGAATTTACTAAAGAAAAGAAAGAACGGCAGCCATAGCGGCGTGAGGCCCAGATGTTTAATCCTTCGGGTCATCGGTAAGTCATTCGGGCACGATGTTAAGTCCTTCGGGCCACCAATAAGTCTTTCGAGCGTGGTGATAAGTCCTTCGGGCCATCAGTAAGTCCTTCGGGCATGATGCGACAGCATGAGTAGCGTGAGTCCCGAAAGAACGGCAGCCATAACGGTGTGAGGCCCAGATGTTAAATCCTTCAGATCATCGGTAAGTCATTCGGGCATGATGTTAAGTCCTTCGGGCCACCAATAAGTCTTTCAAGCGTGGTGATAAGTCTTCGGGACATCAGTAAGTCCTTCGGGCATGATGCGGCAGCATGAATAGCGTGAGTCCCGAAAGAACGGCAACCATAGTGGTGTGAGGTCCAGATGTTAAATCCTTCAGGTTATCGATAAGTCATTCGGGCATGATGTTAAGTCTTTCGGGCCACCAATAAGTCTTTCGAGCGTGGTGATAAGTCCTTCGGGCATGATGCGGCAACATGAATAGCGTGAGTCCCGAAAGAACGGCAGCCATAGCGGCGTGAGGCCCAGATGTTAAATCCTTCAGGTCATCGGTAAGTCCTTCGGGCACGATGTTAAGTCTTTCGGGCCACCAATAAGTCTTTCGAGCGTGGTGATAAGTTCTTCGGACCATCAGTAAGTCATTCGGGCATGATGCGGCTGCATGAGTAGCGTGAGTCCCGAAAGAACGACAGCCATAGCGGCGTGAGGCCCAGATGTTAAATCCTTCGGGTCATCGGTAAGTCCTTCGGGAACGATGTTAAGTCCTTCGGGCCATCAGTAAGTCTTTCGAGCATGGTGACAAGTCCGCCCGGGCCATCGTAAGTCCGCCCGGGCATGATACGGTAGCATGAGTAGCGTGAGTCCCGAAAGAACGGCGCAGCATATCGGCGTGAGGCCCGGATGTTAAAATCCTTCGGGTCATCGGTAAGTCCTTCGGGCACGATGTTAAGTCCTTCGGGCCATCAGTAAGTCTTTCGAGCATGGTGATAAGTCCTTCGGGCCATCAATAAGTCCTTCGGGCATGATACGGCAGCCTTAGTAGCGTAGGTCCAAAAATGTCAATAGCCTCGTAAAAAAAGGAAAAAGAAGGAAATGAGAAAAAAAGGGAAAAGAACAGAGAAAAAAGGAAAAGTAGAAAAAGAAGAGAAAAAAGAGGAAAAAAGAAAATAAAAAAGTAGAAAAAAAAGAAAAGAGAAAGAAAAAAGAAAAGAACAGAGAAAAAGAAAAAGTAGAAAAAGAAGAGAAAAAAAGGAAAAAAGAGAAAAAGAATAGAGAAAGAAGGAAACAGAATAAACGAAAAAGAAGAAAAAGAAAAGAGGAAAGAAAATCGAAGACAAAGGTCATATAAATGAGAAGCCTACGTTTTCAAGCCCCAGTGAAAGGTTCCATAGAGGAATAGCCCTAACTCCAAAATCTCAAAAAAGAACCAAAGGTGAAGAAGTTCTATACAGGGAGAACTTACGAGCCTGAAGATCTGGCCAAGGAAAAGCGGAGAGTTCCAGAAGAACACGTGATTCCGAAGTCGTGAGCAGGTAAGTCGGATAAAAATGAGTGCTTTCGGTCTTTGCTTTGTTCTCGTTTCACAAGAACAAGCAAAGAGGGGCAACTGTAATCACTCATTTTTATCCGATTTGTAAGTAGTATGTTAATATTAGCTTAATAATTAATATATTATTATTGCGTGTATACATATATTATATTATCATATGTGCTTATTATATACGTGTTATTAATATATACGCAACATATGTATGTGTTTATATATGTGCATAATGTACATTGTATGTATGTTTATACGTGTACGAATGTATATTATTATTATTATTATTATTATTATTATTATTATTATTATTATGCTAAATGGGATAAATTGAAAAACAGATCTTAATATAAAAACCTAATCAATATTATTATAAGGGTCCAGTCCTTAATACAAATGAAAAACCCAACTTAAATAAATTACATAGCCCATTTTGGCCTGACCCAATATTGAAAAAAAAAACCTAAAACCCTATCTAATATCCTATCTCTTTCTTGCAGCCGTCACCCTCCCCAGCCGTTAGATCAAGATTTGATCCAACGGTCCAGATCAGTCCAAGATAATCTAGCTGGCGAGCGGCAGCCGGCGGTGGTCTGAGGGGGCCGGGACGATGAAGAGTCGCCGGTTTCTGGGTTTCAACAAGGTTTGGCTCTATGGATTCAGAGAGAAATAAGAGCTTCGCTCTTAAGGGTAAAAAATGGGGGAAAAGGTCGAATCTTAATATGATAAATGTGATATATAGAGTCCCAATATTTTCAAAATGGGTTAATTCGGGCTTAAGGGCTCCCGCGTTTCTGATCTTTTCAAATCGAGCGTCCCCCTTGGTACAATCACAAGCCTGGTCCTTCTTATCGTTTAAATTTTTTAATTTCGTCCTGAAATTAACTGGAATCAGCGTGTAAATGGTGAAATTACGTTCTAAGTCCCACCATGTTTTAAAAATTTTCACTTCGAGCTTGC
Organism: Hibiscus mutabilis; assembly: GCA_019671005.1. Taxonomy (NCBI): domain Eukaryota; kingdom Viridiplantae; phylum Streptophyta; class Magnoliopsida; order Malvales; family Malvaceae; genus Hibiscus; species Hibiscus mutabilis. The sequence goes on from CM033722.1 coordinate 5,699,810, forward strand.
CCCTTGGTTTATTTGCACCCCTAGTCCCCGTATGTTTATTTCATATTATAATTAGGTCCTAAATTATGCTATTTTCTTCTTTTGTTTTGAGTATTCTGGTTCTCTTTTTATTCAATTTCAGTCCTTTATTTTATGTCAAATAATTGTGGTTATTTGTTTATTATTAGGTTTTATGGTACAGTAATTTTGCTCTCAATGTTTTTATCTATGTTCTTGTATCATATTTATCTATGTTTTTACGTAATAGGTGTTTATCATGTGCTTTAGCGTTTAAGTTATTTCGTTCGTATTATATACATAACTATTTTATATGTTACGTCTAGCTTCGTTTGAACGCCTTGTTTATATATTTCTTCATGTGTTTTATGTATGTTGGTTGGCATATTATGTGTCTTTATTTGTATTTTTATAATGTATGTACTATTACGCATTGTATATCTTGTAGTTTATTTGTTCATGCCATATACTTTTCTTTAGTAAGTGATCATGTTTAGCGTATTTATTTATCATGTAGATTCGAATTCTAACACGTTTATATGTGTTTTGTATTTTGGGTTACATATTAAAAATGGGTAAATTTTCTGTTACATATTAATATCATGACGTGTCATAATTTATGCATGTAAAGTGTACCTCATGATAAGGGTTTTAGTGTATTTTTGTGGTGGTGTTGATTTGTTAATTTCGTACCCTTTTTAGGTTTATGCCATGCATGTTATAGTTGCGGTTCATTTTAATGTGTTTAAGCATGTTAAGACTAATTAGTCTAATTTTGGAAGCAAGCATTTTCTTGTTCATATTTTATTTTATTTTGCTTTTATCATCATGATATGTTATGTTCATGCATTTTAATTATTTTTGTTTTATATTATAGTATTCGGGTTTTAATGCCAAGTCAATATGAATGTTTGTTTATGTTTTTTATGTTTTCTAAGATCGCATAATGGTATAAAATTTGTCAATGCGGTGCCCTTTTGTCCGAGCGTAAACGGGGCCAGTATCAGACGTAGTGATGGTGGTTGGGCGTTTATTCTCGGATAACGGGGCCTTTAAAATCTACTCGCAATTATAACCGAATTTTAAATTAATCGTCACTTTAATCCGGAAAATCTAATATTAATAAAGCAGTAATTATTAAAGTACCAAGTTTGGGCGGTGTGGGGGTGCTAATCCTTCCCCATCCGTAACCGACTCCCGAACCCAATAGTTTTGAATCTCTGGTTTTATGGTGTCCGGCCTACCTAAGTGGCTGGTGGCGACTCCAATTTTTAAATAAAATATGGTATTTTTAAAACCCCACGGAATAAATATTTTAATACCCGAAAAACCACAAACACCTCGAAAACCCATTTTTTAGCGAAAAGATGACATCGCTACAGTTCCGGTTCTGAATCTGATAGTAGGGTATTAAAAATTATTGGTGGCAATCCTTTCAAGGATGTCATACGCCTCCGTGTAATTCTTGTCTAGCAATGAACCATTTGTCGAAGCATCAAAAAAAGTCCTGGCATGAGTATTGAGTCCATTATAAAAGGTCTCTATTTGGGTCTATATAAGGAATCCATGCATGAGGCATCTTCTCAACATGTCCTCAAAACACTCCCATGCATCATACAAAGTATCATCATCAACTTGCCTAAAAGTAATGATTTCACTCCGCAGCTTAGCATTAAGTTTAGGTGGCTGAAATCTCAGAATAAACTTCTGGCATAATTCTGCCCACGAAATAATTAAAACATGTGGCAAAAAACCTAGCCATAATTTTGCTCTATCTCTCAGAGAGACTGAGAATAGTCTCAACTTCACTATCTCTTCAGCCACACTCGTTTGCTGAAATAGTTGGCACACCTTCATGAATTGCTTCAAGTGTTGTCTTGGGTCTCCCGTAGGTGATCCATCAAACTGACCTACATTCAATAGCGACTCAATCATTACCGATTTAAGTTTAAAATTAGTTGAATTTACCGTTGGACCAATCTGTATTGGCATCAAGTTATCCACGTTTGGTGCCAAGTGTTCTCTAATAGGTCGTTCTTCAGTTATCTTTGCAGGAACAGTAGAAGCTAGGGGTGTAAATGAGCCGAGTCGAGCTCGAGTAGTGCTGAGCTTGACTCGGCTCGTTAAGATTTTGAGTTGAGTTTGAGGTTGAGTAATTTTTAATGAGCCTGAGAAACCTGAGCTCGACTAGGCTCGTTAAGAACTCAAGTCGAGATTAAGCTTGATTCTAGCCCAATCGAGTCAAGTGTTGACCGATCTTTGACCGTGTCAGACTCGAGTATCTCACCATCTGTCACGTCTTATTTAAAGCCCTATCAAGAAAAAACTTTGATACACAAGTTATGTAAACTCAAGCTTGTTAATTTTAGGGTTTAGGGTTTAGAGATTTAGATTGTTGGGTTTAGAATTTAGGATTTAGATTTTAAGGTTTATATTATAGGGTTTTAAATTTAGGAATTTAGATTTTAAATTATAAAAAATAAAAATTTAGTATATTATATTTTCGAGTAGCTCGAGAGCTTTTCGAGCCGGGTATCATGTTGCTCTGCTCAGCTCGTTAAGAACTCGAGCTGAGTTCAAGCTCGAGTCAAGTCTAATCGAGTCGAGTTTTGACTGAGTCGAGCTCAAGTAGCTCGCGATCTGTCTCGTCTCATTTACAACCTTAGTAGGAGCGGGCAATATCCCATCATGTATTACCAGATTCTCTTGATTGTTCAGGATACCATCTGCTTAACCATTTCTATTATGAGTCATTTTTTACATTCTCTTCTTATCCTGCATAGGGTTCTTTTAATATTTGGATCGTATAATAAATCTCCCTCCACAGTGCGGCTCCTGGTCATACACCAGACAAAACAAAATAAGTAAAATAAACAAAAAAACAAGTAAAAATCAAAACAATTAATCTCGTTGCAATCCATGGCAATGGCGCCAAAAACATGTCGACTGACTAATGCTTGGAAAATGATTAATGATTTAATGTAATAATGCAAGTAAATAATGCCAAGAATGGGTCTCTTTGTGTGCAAGTATACATGATCAGCAAGTAATACAGCAGTAAGCTGAGTATCGTATCCACATGGATTGTCCAGGAATTAAATGCCAAGATAGTTACTTATGAAATGGAACAAATGAGATGGCAGTTGAGTTTGGATTTTAATTAAGAAGATGATTAAATGTAAAATCAAGTAAGAATTCAGACAAATTGGCAAACAAATGTGTCAAGATGATTGATTGGCATTGGCAAAGGATGTTTGGACTTTACGCTAGCGATGACAACAATTAACAACGTTCAACCTTGGTTTTATTACCGAGCAGATTTTAAGTTAGTATTGCCTCATTCGATGGCAATACTCTAAATTAATTACGTTTAACACATATATGTCTATAGTGTTGTTTTAAAATAATTAACCTGGCAAAGTTTTAATCTTTACTCCTAAGGGGTAGATTCACTTCTGAAGTAAGCTCGTCTACTTGAACATCTTCTGTCGAAGCTTCTCTCCTTGGTATTTGGCAATTTATTCTTATCTCCCAAGTCTGTTAAGACATTAGGGGATAATGAACATTCAATGCCAACTGTCGTATAGCATAAAATATGATAAATTTAAGCACAAGAAAAATAAACAATAATACCAAGGTATTTAGTTATTAAAAACCTAAACTAAGCGTTCATCACGAAACACCCCTAGCCAACTTAAAATATTAGTTCATTGTTGGGGAAACCAACAAAATATTATCGTTTTTAGACATCACCACCAAATCATAAATAAAACTAAGAGAAATAGACAAGAGAAGGAGATCCGTCGATGCAACCTTTCAAAGAATCCAAAGCTCTCAACTAGACTGCCTAGATAAACCTTAGTCTGCCTCTATCCCCACTTTCTTCTCAAGGTGCAACCTTCTTTGCTCAATCGATGTGCTTTATTTATGTAGGCGCTCGTGAAAACCCTGATTAGGGTTTTGTTTTTTGAAAGTTTGTTGCACACCATTGTAGGCCTGTTATCCTATCATTTAATTAGGGTTGACCTGGCTCCGACTAACAGCTATATGACCGGGCATCGGTCATTCTTCTTTTGCCAATCGAGCTTCGCATTCTTTCTTCCTGCTTTTGCCAACTATGCTCGACATTTCTCTTCTGCTCCACTTGCTCTTGACCTGCCCACCACAGCAAGAAAATACCCACTCATTCTGGCAATAAAAAACTGTACATTCTTTAAATCCTAGATGCAAATGCATGAATCTAATAGCAAAATACACAAATATGTACCCCAAAGTCAAACAATAGCATGACAATATATATGAAAAAAGTAAAACTTTTGAGGAGTTAAAATATCTGTTGAATCAATTGAGAATTACTCCCCTGCAACTGAAAACTCATTGCAGCAATACTCCTCTAGCATATCTCTAATATCGCACCGCAAAATCTGTAGCAAAAATTCCTTCAAAATGCGCAGCTCAAACCATAGCTCCGATACCATTTGTTAGGAATTTGGTATGCGGAAAAATAACCAAAGCTATAATAACATAAACCAAGACATGTACAGGAGACGATTTAACGTGGTTCAGCATAACTTACCTCCATGGATGAAAGAAACAAACAATCTACTATCAACATAGAGAACATGAAGAGTACAAATGCATGATAACCCATGTAATCCCAAAACCTGGTGTATAAATCTCATGACCCGGTGGAACCAAAACACTCTTCCCAACATATCTACAATATCCATCTCTGTAACGTAGTTAGAATAGTTGTAGAGAACCTAAAAGTAGTTACATCACTCCAGAGTAATTCTCTATCATTCTCTCATAATTCAAAAAGTTGAACATAGTCTATATTTATAGACTCAAATACTTGGTCACTAAGAAACATTATTCAATAAAATCTCCTACCTAAAATAGATATTTACTCATTAAAATAAATCCTAATTACCAAGTAATCTTCAACCACTAGAATTACAATAAAACTCAACTTAATTACCAATTAGAATTTAAGTCAAAATATAACAAAACCTTATATTTAATTTATCGTGATAATATTTTTTGACAAAAACTTATGTTCTCAACTACTTTCTATTCAAAACATTGCAAGAGGTTAAATTCATTAAAATCCGCCATTTCCCAAAATGTTTATTGATGAGCATCCCATCCGAGCTAATGCTCGAAGGAAATTAATGTTTGTTCTCGGTTTAACCATTAATTTAATTATACACACACTTCATCGTGACATTTTTAATTAACATGATAAACCGCAATTATCACCTTAATTAAACGAAGATAATCATAATCTACTATTTCTACAATGCCTATGTATCAACTTTTTGAGTCAAATTTGTCCTTGCATGCCGGACAAAGGGTGTATCATATTGATCTTGTTGTCCATCTTGATATCATAATAATACAAAAATGATATCATTCGACACAACATATGGAATAGTACATTAACCTATAGACAAAAAAGCCTTGCGCTATATTCGATTCAATTATGTGCTAAAAATCGAAAAATAATAAGTTTACAAGTTCTTTTCATCATTTTAAAAATTTTAAAAAATTTATTGTAAAAGTCGTTCAATTTTTTTAACATACAAATTTGATACTCAACACTTAAGTGTACTTTATTTTATATCTTCATGTGTATTATACCAACGACAATATCAATCGAACTAACCTCATTCGACTTGAAAATATTATTTTTGAGTATGAATCTCATATGCTTTTCCATGAGCCCCACGAGTCTATCATTTGAGAGAAATCAAGCCAAATACCAATAATTCAAACAAATGCATATATCGCTATCGTTCCATTCCCAAAAGTACTTACAAAAGCACATGGGAGCAATATTTTCATGCATGTGTTCTAACAGTATTCTTGATTCTTCTATTATTAATGATAAAACAGTATCCTCGATTCTAATCGTATGATATTTATTAAGAATCGAACAGTTATATATTCAATAGAATCTTAATACACAAATTATTTTCATAATTTTTTTAAACGTGTAGTTGTTTCTTCTGATAATATATTTTAATCTCGAGTTCTCATCCAACACTCCTACAAAGAGAATATATTAAATTTCAAAGAATTAGTATTTCAGATTCAGCGGAGGTTCTTTCAAGGCTGTTATATTTTGCAGCTGACATTGACAGAGGTCAGTGTCCAGCCTAGATTATTGCATATGCTTCGTTACTGAACCTGAAACTGGCTGATTATTAACTGTAACGTGTAAAGACCATTCAGCATTTCTACCACATCATTGTACAGGACACTCTACGTACCAACAACATCCAGGTCCGGCCCCATCTATCAGTTTGCGGGTACCTTCATCGGCTCGACGACGAGAAACCATTAATGCTTTACAGTTCAATCATCGATGGAGACTGTAAAACTGTGACCATATGATCTCTTCAGCTATCATTCATTCATGGCCTTTCTCCAACTATTGGTCACGTTTCGTTTGTACATGTTTCCAGAGGCAAAACGTTGATGAAAACGATATGCCGTGGGCACGTTTTGGAAATTTCAACATCGAAATGATGAATCAATAACAATGGAGAATGATCAATCAACGACAACTAGTTGCTTAGTTTTGTCTAGGCAGATGTTTTGGATTTGTGAGCATTGTACCAAATTTTACCTCCTTTTTCATACCGAGAGGAAATTTTCTACATCGAATGACAATTTGTGTACGCAGTAGTAATAATATAATGTACCATGCAAATAAATGAAGTAATATGCCAAAAAAGAATGAAAAGGGGATTCAATTAATTGTCATCTCCGGACTGCAATTTTGGTAGGCTTTCGGTCATATATTGTTTAGCATTTCATTTGTTGATAAGAAAATATTGAACTATTATTATCCTGTTGAATTGAAGACCAAATTACCTTAAAAGTTTATGCTGGTAAGAAAATTTTGTATGTTTTATTCGAACATCAACGTGTCTGATTTTGGATTGATTCATCAACTTGGACAGCAAATGTTGGCACGTTAAACTTGTGGAAACATTCCCATCTCTCCTTCACCACTTATCATTCTCAAACAGGACAAAAAAATTTTGTCCATTTCTATACCCGAACACTAAAAAATTAAATTATAAGCTCTAACCTTAAATTCTAAATCATAAACCCTAAAAAGTATACCATACCTCTAATTCCCTAAATCATCCTTAAATCTTAACCATAAACTCTAGATCTAATTTTTAATATAGGTCATAAATAGAAGTACCAGAAAAAAAAAATTCTATTAAACGTACATACTCTTACCGTCATACGTATATATAGTAACTTTGATGCTATTTTTTTTTAATAGAACTTTGATGTTAGCCCAATTCAAAAAGGGTTTAGGTAGGAAATCTTTTGGTAGCATTAAATTTGCAAAGGGAAGGACACGTGCGTAGAGTCGACTTTCACACGTGAGGGGGAAGATTTTTCATTAGTTAGATGAAAAGCGGACGCTGTCAAGCGTGTGAGGGTGAGACTCACGTGAGACCTTACCTCAAAAGAGAAAAGATGAAAAAAAGGAAAAATAAAGGTTGGGCTGTCAACATTCAATCTGGTTTGCAGTTTGAATAAACAAATCATAACCCAAATTATTAAAAAAATTGTTGGGAGAATTTAGACAAATATGACACATAATTTTTTCCTCAAATATGACACAAGCCATTTTATTTATATAAATATTACACTTTTTACAGTAAAAGTAAAGGCGGAATCATTAGAATCTGGCTATGAATAATATTTTAATTTTTCGAATAAAAAAGTAAAGTTGGTGGCAGGAGGCTCTGACTTTAAACAGTAAAAAACATGAAAGTCGATGGCAAGAGGCTCCGACTTTAAACAGTATTTCTATTTTTTTATTCGATAAATTGAATCATTGTTTAAAGACGGTGAAAAATGGTTCCGGCTTTATTTTTACTATAAAAAGTATAATATTTGTGGAAATAAAATGGTTTGTGACATATTTTGTAAAAAAAAGAATTTGAGTGCAATATTTATATAAAGTTGCCTTATTATTGTGTTTCTTTTCTATTTTACAAATGGAAGAGGAGAAAGAGAAACATTTTATGTTTTAAATATTCAAAATCTTCTTGCTTGGAAAGAAAACAATGTATAAAATAATATTGTTGGTCAGAACGTAGACTATAATTTGTGAAAATTACATTGTAATGTAATTACTGAGAGGAAGCCTTGTTTTCAAATAATAGTTTAAATTAATGGTGAAAGATGGTGACTAAAACAAGGTTAACCATATAAAGAAGAAACTGCCTAGAGTGATTGTTAGCTTCCTTGACTTCAATTTCAGCACGTAAGACATTTTTCATTATAATAAATTTATTAAATAATCATGTTTGAATTCAATGAAGATATTCAGCATATGAACATATATGTGTTTACATCTTTGGACAATCTTTTTTGATATGTGATTCGAATTTAATGTTCATACACGAAAAGGAAACATTCTTCGGTAAGTAAGTAGGCATAAACCCATGCAACCCAAATTCAACATTAACCAGCCAATATGTTTCTGATCAATAAATTAATACAGGCTCTATTTATATTATTTTTTAATACAATTTAAATATAATTTATTCAAATATAACTGGAAAATTGACAAAAATATTGTCTTCCATTTTCCCCCAAAATATAGTAGAACCCAAATTATTTTCTAAAATATTACACTTTCTACTGTGGTTTTAAAGATAACACTAGCTAAATTTGTCTATGAACAGTACTTTGAATTGTTCGAATAAAAAAATCAAAGTTGAATCCTGCTGGTACCGTTTTTTAACAGCCTTCTAATTGTGGAGCGTCGTCCACGAGGTGCGCATGAAGTGTCCTTGACACTGTTCATAGGCGGAGCCAGCTGAATTCGTCTTCAGCATACTCGACTAACACGGTGCAGTGGTTGGCAGCTTTACATGCATGGACACTTGCATGCATGGCACCAGGGCAGATAGGGTGGCAGATTTCAGGGGGAAAATTTGGGAAGTGTGAGTTTTATGATTGGAGGGTGAGTTGGTGGGTTCAATGGTTGATATTTAATTTTGGTGTGTTAAATAGGGGTTGAAGGTTGAAAGTGAGAAATATTGTTAAAGAAAATTTTTGAGAAGAAGATAAAGTAAAAAAGAAGAAGATTTGGAGAAATATTAAAGTATATGAGATGTGTATTTAATTTTTTAATTGTATGTTGTAGTTTAATATTATTTTTTAAATTTAGTACAAAAAAATTATATTTTTTAACTGTTGATGATGATTAATATAAGTTTAATGTTTTGAATATTTTGTGTTAAATAGGGGTCGAAGGTTGAAGGTAAGAAATATTGTTGAAGAAATTTTTTGAGAAGAATATAGAGTAAAGAAGAAGAATATTTGGAGAAATATTGTAAGTATATAAGATGTGTATTTAATTTTTTAATTTAGTAATATTAATTATTTTATTTTTATTTTTTAATTGTATAATGTAGTTTAATATTATTTTTTAAAATTTAATACGAAAATTGGATTTATTTTTTAACTTAGTGTTGATGATGATTAATATAAGTTTAATGTTTTGAATATTTTTGTGTTAAATCGGTGGTTGAAGGTGAAAAATTTTGTAGAAGAATTTTTGTGTAAAAATTGAGTAAAGAATTGTCCCGGGTTATTTTTTATTTGATTATGACTATTACTTTTTAACGTAGTAGATTTAGTCCCGAGTTACTAATATTTTCTTACTTATCATGTAGGATGATTGAGCAAGCTCCTCTGTTGCATTTACAAGATCGACACATTGCTAGTCTTAGGGTTGATGAGATGGTACACATTTTTAATAATTTATTTATTACGAAATCAGTCACTTCTGTATTTTTGTTATAATTATGTTTAAATAATGCGTTAATGACAGGATATGGAAGATACATTTAAACATCATCGGAGCATGGTAGAAACTCCCCTAGATAATAGAATCATGCATTTCTTACATATGGCGAGATTTTATCATGCGATATTCCTTCGTGGCTACAAGTTGGTTCTCGGGTTGATTACCGCTCTAATTGAGCGTTGGAGACCCGAAAATCATACATTCTATATGCCTTGCAGAGAATGCACAATCACGCTAGAAGACGTGGTGTATCTTATTGGGGTCCCTATAAACGAGAAGCTATTGATCGAGCGTACTTGGGGTTCAACTGCTAGAATTTGCAAAAAGTACATTGGGAAAGTGCCATATGAAAGTAATGTGAAAGAGTATCGTGTCAAATTGAGTTGGTTAGAAAGTAAATTTGGACTCAATCCATATAGTACAGCTAATGAGGTTTATAAGGTAAGTCAGGCATATATTCTGTAGATGATTAGAGGGATACTGATGTCGAATAAATCTGGCAATCTGATCCTTATGCGGTCTACTTTTTTATACTCTTTGGAAAGTTGGTTGTCAATATAGTTGGGGATCAGCGATACTAATGTGCTTGTTTAATGCGTTGTGCAAGGGTGATATACTAGAAAAAGGGTAAGAAGGTAAGCGGTATTGGTGGACGTCTGCTGTTATTGCAAGCGTGGGCTTGACAGTAACTTTTCTTTTTTACATCGATTACTCGAACACAGATACAATTTCACCTTGTTGCAAGGTAAATATTCTGATTTTAAGTTGAATGTTTAAATTAAATTTACTTGTTTTTAAAATATTATTGTGATTTGTATGCTGATGGTGCGAGGAAAAATATGAGACATGATTGGCGCACAACAACGTCAGAGTATGTAGATCTCAGATTGATTTGTAATGTCAAGATCAAGTATTTGAATGGAAAGTTTATTTGGTTAAATGTATTATTTACATTTTAGTGAGATGTATTATTATAATAATTCTATTTTTTTGCAGTTTATTTGGATGTCGTACAACGATGATTGTATATTTCTACTTAATTATTTGATAAAGGATTCTACTTTATGGTTAGCGTTACACCGCTGATCCACTTTGTTTTTTTCAAGTTCCGCTTTGGAGATAGGGTGTTGAGGCAATTTGGCTTCCTCCAGCTCATTTCGCATATTCCACTCGATTATTACTTTCTTCACGACTATGATGGACGCGGAAGGCCAAATATGGATTGGAAAGCCGTACATGCCGATTACATTGCTTTGTGAAACGACAGAGCATCATCATTGTCATATCACAGTCCAATACAAGCTGATGATTTTGATTTTGAGAGTTTAGAGTACATGATCTACTATCGCAGTAATAGAAAGTCGTACATAACTACTCTCGAAGGACAAGAAGAATGCCGAAGGTATAAAAATAATATGGTGACAAAGGTCAGTCATCGAAGACCGTAGTGGGTGCATCTAAGAGTAGAAACATTTGGAGTAAAAATCTCGAAGGTTGGCCAACCACATAGGAGGTAGAAATAGTAACGCCAACAACTATATGGGAAAGGGAACCGTCTCCTACATGTGTACAACCATAAGTGGGTCCGAGCTCCTCAGATAATCTAGGGTTTGATGATGCTGGTTTATACAGACCCGAGTTTTATCTGCCATAGTCACCCTTTTACTCGAACTTTGGCAATAACATGGATTTTTGGGAAATGCAAAATTTCCTGAATTCACCAGATTATGGGAGGGCAGAGCAGTTACATGGATTTGTTCACAACACCGCCTCCTATGCTCTCGGTGACTGAGGAGATGAGCAACACTGAGGATGCTGAAGAGAATCCCAAGGAAGCACAGAGGCCACAACGTGCTCGGCGATCGCCGCAATATTATTATTCGACCACACTCTGTCATAGGAACAAATTACATAAGAAATAATTTTCTGTATTTTGTGTAATACATTTGATTGAGATTGAATTTTATTGTTTTTTATTTTTCACTATTTTTTTTATTATTCACCTAATCTAATTATCTTTAGTAATGAGTGAATCGCCTTTCAAATTCGACTATTTGAATTCATTAATTAGTAATGAAGTAACTTAATGATAAAAGTTAAAAGTTAGAAATGGCTTAAATGTTCATGCTTAAGATCGGGAATTAAGTTACCTAAATTATTGAATTTTTCAATTGAACTTCGATTCACCTAATTTAATTGAGATTGGTCACTATCTCATAATTTTTTTTTCAATTGAACTCCGATTTAGTTGCCATTTTTTTGAAGTTCAAGTTTTGTGATAAACATGAAAATAAAAATATTTCCTATTGATAAAATGCAAAATTTCGTTGGTCCTTGAAACATTTAGAAATTTACAAATTAGTCCTTGAACTTTGAATACTTAGTAATTTGGTCCATAATTATTAAATCAGAATTAAGCAATATGATATGATAGTAGTAAAAACATAAAATTATAAATAACTAATTAATACTGATGCAAAGTAGAATATTTTCGAATACAAGCAGAAATCACTAATGCAAAGTGGAATATTTTCGAATACAAACAGAAAATAACTGAGGCATAGGCACGAATTTTGGTTCATTTGGACAGTTTGATCTCGAATGTCCTTCAGCCCTACATATGGTAAATCTCTTTTGTTGTCCCCTCTCTCTATGATGAAGATCCATACTGGTATAGATGCGAGTCGATCTAGGTCGGCCAGTTAGAGTTCTATAAATTTTAGGATCTGGTAACCATTTTCATGCTCCACTGACGGCCAATAAATTGAATTCGCGATCGGTGGGAACTTACTTCTATAAATGTTGACCATCATGTAGAGATTGAAGCATTCATCAACATAGGTGTACGAGTCAACCCCTATAGCCATACATACTGCAACTACATGAGCACATGGATATCGTCATGCTTGGAACATGCCATAGTCACACCACCTACGTCCGAAATCGACTCGAAATACATTTGAGTGCCCTGCTTCGTTGTTGCGTCTGGAACAAATAACATCAAAAGTCTGATTAATTTGGTCGAACCCATGAACATTCATCGACGTTTCATTTTGCACATTATCTTGCATTTTCCTTACAAGCTCGGGAGCCCAACTTTGCCCCTATTTATTAATGACTCGATTTGATTCCCTTTAACAGTCCAAACTTTAGCAATATGACAAACACAATACGCGAGATATGCGTATGGATGTGTCCAACGAATTCTGTCTCAATTAATTGATAATTTGATACCTGACCCTCGATCAAATATAATGCAGATCCTATCTTCTCGGACGACATGCTCATGTAAATTGCTTAAAAAGAAATTCCAAGCTTTCATCTTCTCCTACTCAACAATTGCAAATACAATCGGACATACATTGTTCTCACCATCTTGCGCAATGACAATCAACTGTACATAAGAGTATCTCCCATACAACCACGTGCTATCGACTTGGACCATACATTTCCAATATGAAAATCCTTCAATGCATGGCTTGAATGCCTAGAAAAGTTGATGGAAAAATTTATACCTTTCAACAAGTTGGCCTTCTCAGTGTATGCATCTATGGTTTGATACCTTACTATGGTTCTTGGGATAAAAAGTGTCATTGCTAGTAATAAAGTCGGTAGCTCATTGTACAACTTATCGTACTCACTATACACCGACTGTATTACTTATCCATTCCATACCATCCCTTCATGTATTTTATATATGTCCAAAATGTTGCGCATTGGTTGCCTGAATCACTGAAACGGGAATCCTTGGATTTACTTCAACCAACTTTATCACGTGATGGCTTATTACATTCGAGTCCAATTTGTGGTGGTCTTGGTTGATGGAAGTTCGTAACATGTGTGGTCGTCATTGTACTTTGTGACCTCCCAAGCATTTTTCCTCTGAAGCTTCGACACTCGGATCTTCTAATTGTACTCTTGTCTATATTTCACACACTTGGCAAAAAAAAGTCCTTGGGCTGGATTCTACAACAATGTAGTCCACATGCTTCTTGATGTTATACTCTTTAGCTGCCAATGTAGCTTCATTTTTTTTCTTTAAATTAAAGCCCAATCGATAATTTACCATGTTGACTCAAAGTTAATTGGGGCATATCCGGGAATTGAGGCGCCCTCATCGAATCAAAATCTACTAAGCTCGTGTGAGCAAGAGGTTCATATCATGTAATGTCGTCTCCAGTCAAAACGATTTTTCCAACACCAAAATCATGGGCATCACCAACGTCATCAGGGAACAAATCAGGATCCCTAATATCTTCATCTTCTCTGGAATCTTCAAGTGTTTCTCCTCATCGATCTCGTAGGTTTTCCACATCAGCATCAATAGTCAGATTAACAGTCAGCCCGTATGATGATACATATGTCGAAGGACCAGCCAGATGAAATGCACTCGATGTTCTATTTGCCAACATTGCGACGAAACTGCCTTCGGACATATCAATCTCATTACCGTAACCCATTTGAGTATATTCTCTAACTACGTTTCTGGATGGTTTGGGAACATCACGCACCTCAGCAAACAACTCTATATTTTAAATCTTCATATATTCATGCTCTGCAATCATTATTCCAACATCGATATTATCTTGGAGAGTGATTGCAGAATATCTGACTGGATTGTTACATGTCAATCACCAGTACATCAAACCATGAATCTCAGCTCCAATTTTCTCGGATATCTTCTCCTCCATTTCTCGAAGAGTGATTTTTTCAAATCTCATCTTCGTAATGTTTTCAGATTCAAATACAACCCCAATATCAGTTTTCACCATTTGTCCATAATGGACAATCGTAATAAATTTGTTGCTCATTTTCTCTACATGTTCAAAACACATAAATGGATTTTCAATCAGAATACACATATCAAAGTGAACATACTAAATCAAAATGAACATACTAAATTTTAAATTACTGTTGCTAACATCAGGGACGAGTTCTTTTCGAATATATATATTTATAAATATACTAAATTAATTTTTTAATATACTAAATTATTTTTCTCCTTTATTTTAACCATATTTCGAATATATTTTTTAATATACTAAATTATTTTTCCTTTATTTTAACTATATTTCGAATATATTTTTTCAATTCTAATTTTTAAAAATATACATATTTCGAATTAACATACAATTTTAAATTTTAAATTTTCGTACTAATTACACTATAACATACAATTTTAAATTTTAAATTACAATTAATAAAATAATAATATTACTAAATTAAAAAAAAAGCACTTACAATATTTTCTCCTAATCTTTTTCCTCCTTCTTCTACTCTACCAACTCAAAAAAATTAAATACATATTATACCATTTTTCTCCTTCAACCTCTATTTAACACCATCAAATTTAATTTCAACCACTCATCCAACCAACCCATCTCAAAGCTTGCACACTACCATGCACATTGCCCCTGTATGCATGCATGCCACGTTGCACCACCTGCCACCCTGCGCATAACATGGTGGCATTGTTTGAAGTTGGTGCCAGGAGGCTCTGTGTTTGAACAGTGCCTGCGCAGCTAGTTGCGCGCCACATAGCATAATGGCCACTGTTTGAAGACGAAGGCTGCTGGTGTCATCTTCATTTAGACATTGTTCATAGACGGTATCAGCAATATCCGACTTTATTTTTCATTCGAATAATTTAAATTACTGTTTATAGAAGGATTCAGCTGGTGTCATTTTTAAAATCACCGCAGAAAGTGTAATATTTTAAAAAATAATTTGAGTTCTACAATATCTTAGAAAATAAAAAAAATAGAAGACAAAATTTTTGTCAATTTACCAACACAACCTTTTAAAAAGTAAAATAAGTTTAAGTTTTTGATTAGCTATTCGCTTACTGATTTTATTAAGCATTTTCTTATAAAAGTTCTTTTTATGAAGTAAAATTTAATATAATTATCAAATACATTTTGAAAACTAAACGTTGAGCTTTTTATTTTCAATGATTTGTTAAACACAAGTAATACCAAATTCAATCAAGCTCAATAACGTTATAATAGTGTGTATATTATGTTTTCTTTCACCCACCGTATGAACTTGATAATATGTACCGAGAAAATATTTTATGCATCGTCGGTGAGAAAATATTTTTCTATAAGTGAGATTTTAAGAATGGCAGATATTTTATTTAGGGTTTAGAGTTATGATTTAAATTTTAAGGTTTAAAGTTTAGAGCATTCAAATAAAACATGTAACAGCTTTAAAATTTCGTTCGGAGAAAAAACTTCTTGTCAATGCATAAAATAATTACTCGTAAAACACAAAAAGTGAAATTAATTAATAACTAGCTATAATACTAAATAATATGTGGTAGGTATGTATGGTAATTAATCATATGTAACACGGCTTTGTTTAAACAAAAAAAAAAGATTAAAATAAGTAACATTTTATATGATGGAAATCCAATGTAGGTTGGCAGCCTTTATTTATTTTCCCCCTTTGTCATAATGTAATTATTTTAGGTACTATATATGCATATATAATAAATTTCGAAGGAAAACAATATATATATATATATATATGCACACACATTTAAAAGAGAAAAAAAACGCATATATAAGGTTCCTTTTATAGTTGTTCCCATATCATATGTGACTCCAATTATAAGTAATACTATTGGTTAATATGTACAACTATGTAAGAATTGAACAATATAAGAACCTTTATGCTTATTATTTATTTTGGAAATTTTAGATTAATCTACCATCTAATTCTTGACATGGAAATAAAAATTAGTAAATAATATAAGAAAACAAAACAAAAAAATCTAAAACCAATATATACACATATGCAATAAATCAATGGCACAAATAATTTCAAATGCATAATTATCTTTATTCTTTATGTCATATATATTGGATTTGATTTTGATTACGGTATAAATCAATGTACTTGTAGGAAGTTTGATTGGTATCATATGTTCAAAATTGATTTCAAACATTTTTATGGAAAGTTTGGACAAAATTAAATCTAATAGGAATTGAAAAGAAAAAGAATATGTATAAATAAA
Source organism: Hibiscus mutabilis (assembly GCA_019671005.1). Classification (NCBI taxonomy): domain Eukaryota; kingdom Viridiplantae; phylum Streptophyta; class Magnoliopsida; order Malvales; family Malvaceae; genus Hibiscus; species Hibiscus mutabilis. The sequence continues at coordinate 5,716,681 of CM033722.1, forward strand.
ATAAAATAAGAAAAAAGGTTAATGAAACATGCCCATCTTGACATTATCAAACCGGAAAGCAGTTATGTGTGCTTTTCGCACCTTTCAACCTCACATAAAACCAGAGAGGTAATCGACAGTTATTACTAGGGAACCGACATTATTTGACCTAATCCGGGTCGATTTTGGAAAGTTCATTTTAGATTTCAATCCTTAAAATCAATTTTTTTTATATATGAAAAAGAAGACGAATTGTTTGGGATCAAAGTTGAAATCTAATGTTAACAAGAATTAGAACAATGTTCTTTATCAATATATCACGAACTTGATCGGTTTAAAATTATTTATTTTCAAATTACGAAATAGTATCCGATACTATTGCGGCTTTTTACGAGAAATTATATGATAAAAGTCTTTATACATAGGTTAACACGTACTTAAACACACCGATTGAATTTAATTAGATTAATATTATTTTCGGATTGTGTATCCTTAACCATTTAATATCTTTTTATAATAGTTGAGAAAGGTCTAGATAGTCTAAACATTACGCAAAAATTACGTACTTAAAGATATTTGAACACATAATCTTTAAGATACTATACTATCGTATTGTTAGAAAGTAGAATTTTAAAAATAAAATAACACATTCATTTTAACATTTTTTGACGTATTCATTTGAAACACTTGTATAATATATAAAAATACAAATTGCATAATTTAATGCAAGTAACATTCAACGCTGTTTCATTTATCAAGTTAATCTAAACCAAAATGCTAAGAGATTCTAAGTCTGGAATCAAAATAATATACTCCTATTTATTACAAAAGACTTGTATAATGATAAAAGATTATATAATCTATGCTTTCATCATATGGTAAGTTATTATGACTATTGGCCTGGCTAGTCAAGGCTAACCAAAAAAACATTATTGTAAATAACCCACACACACAAACATGTATGCTAATAAGAGATTATATCTCTTAATCTAATGACCTGATTATGAATTAAGTTTATGGCTTCTTTATTACTAATTTATGATTAATTTTTTAGTTTAAAAAACCAATACTTATTGTCTAAGGTGTTCCACGTTGTGTATTAAAAGTTATTTATTGTTGATTATAAGTGCGCCAGACTCTTAAATTCTATTACTGTATGTTTCTTATGCTGACGGAAGAATTAGCGTAAATAGTTGAGTATCCAAGGGCCAAATAATTAAGGTAGCATTTAATTAGTTCAAAAAAGAGAATTTGAGTTCGAACCTTAAAGACCGTATAATTAAGAGGGACAACCATAAGCTATAAATATAACTTAAAATAAACCGTATGCAAATACGAACCAGCTGTTATCTCATAATCATTTTTACAAAAATAAGTAAAACTAACTAGTGTCGAGCTCGACCTTAAAATCTAAATCACTAAGCACCTAAATATTTAGGGATTAAAGTGCTAGTTTTGAACTAATTTATAATTATATAACTTTTTTTAAGATAATTAGGGTTCAAGGCCACTGTCTGTTGTATATTTTTCCCAAAGCTTCGTCGTCCTTGCTTAAGAACTTGCGATTCTCTCTGTATGATTTTATTTAGTGGGGTTCATCAAAGTTTCTAAATTATGGTGTAAATATTACAATTAGCATATGAACTTCAAAGGGTTTTAATTGATTTTTTTAGAATATTTATAATTATATTGATTAGATCATTTTGTCAATTTATACATCAAATGTGTTTAATATTAGATTTGTGCATGCATTTAACACCAAGCTAATTGTAAGCCGAGGGAAGAACCATATTGGTACATTATTAATATTTTGAGAACGAAACTAGGGTTATATTGAAGAACCAATTTGTCTAAGACCTTAATAAATATTTAAACCGCAAAATTTAAGAGAATTAAAAACTTAATTTAAATAATATTCAAAGTACTATGGACCTAAAATTGAATTAAACCAAAATTTTGAGTGGTCAATACATTCCACATTCGACTATGTCGTTATTTGAGGATACAATTAAGACATTTTGAAATTTGAAGCCAATTTAAAATTTAAACGACAGTTTAAGAGTATATTTTAAAATTAACCCTATTTATATTGATGAAGGGTAGCTAATTTTTTTATATATCTAAAATATTTAATTTAGATAAATGTTGTATCTAATTTATTATGTTTCTTAAATCTAATAAGGGATGATGTGTTAACAATAATTTTGTACGACATTAACAATAAATTCTGAAGTATGGCTTAGGCTTTAGGTTAATATTTTTTGGGGAATGATACACAAGTTGTGTAAATTTTAATTTATACAAGTTTGTTAGATTTAGGATTTAAAGTTTAAGTTTACGGTTTAGAGTTTAGAGGTTTAGTTTATAAGATTTATAGTTTATGATTTAAGGTTATAATTTAGGGTTTAGATTTTACGGTTTTAGGCTGTCATATAAAATTTAGATTTTAAAAAAGTGTTGTGTAATATTATTTTTACATGGCTTGTGTATCAAAATATAATCCATATATAAAATCTTAATTATAAAAAAACTATTTTTTTGGATAAGTAAAAAATTTAAATATTTTATATTGTTCATATTCTATTTTTATACTTTATAGATATCACTATTCAAATATGAGTGAACAAAAGAAAATAAAGGCATAAAGCCAGAAAATGTCTCAACGTTTGACTGAACAGTCACTTTGGCTTCTATTTTTTTGGAACAATTCAACCCTTAACGTTTTATTTTGGGTCAAAATGGCTCCTTTATGGATGAGAACTGTCAGTCAACTGGCGGTAAATGACTTAAAATGACGTGGCAAACCTATATGACAGTAAACGTTGACGTAGCAGTATCATATAGAAACATGTGTTGACTTGAAAAAAAAACTTTACATTAGTCAAAAAATAATTTTATAAAACTATCTAAAATATAAAATAATTTTTCTACTGACTTATCATTCTGTCAAGTCATTTCGATCTGTTTACCGTCAATTTTCTAACAATTTTCATCTGCAGATGAGTTATTTTGACCCAAAATAAAACGTTGAATGTTGAATTGCTCTAAAAAAAATAGAGGCCGAAATGACTATTCAGTGAAACGTTTGGGGTATTTTGTTGACTTTATACCGAAAATAAATCGTATTATATCATTAGAACCCCTTAGATTTAGTTCTATTTCCCCCCTCGTCATAGCTTTACCCCGTCCGGTTTTATTTTTGTTATTAATACAAAAAAATCATAAAAGACATTTTTGTTTATTTTTGTTATTAATGCAAAAAAATCATAAAAGACAAATTTGCCCTTACCAACTATTGTATTGATGAATATATAATATGATTAGCTAGAGTATTATGGTTATTTGAACATATAGAAGGATGGTGGTAGTTCGGATACTGACCTTTATCTTTATCTATTCCGTAGTTTGCGTTGGTTTCCAAAGGACGTCTTTTTAAATTACAATAATACCATCCAATCTTATTGAAATTTATTTTTGCATCTACTAAAAATAAACTACTGAGCAAAAATATAAAACTCAAACTCTTCTCTCCCCATAGACCACGAAACAAACAACATTTTCTTTTATTATTTTAAAAAATGCCAACTTCTGTTTTTATTTTTTATTAAATAGAGATTTATTAAATTATTATATCGATATTCGAATCTATACAATATAAAACAATATTAATAAGTAGGCTAATTAGTGAATCTCAGCCGACTTGTGTTTAATCCAAAATAGAAACTCAAATATAAAATTTCTACATAGGTTATTTTTGTGATTTGATGATCATCTAATAAATTAAAACCCAAGATTTTGTTGTTGCTTTTACTATTTTCATTTTTAAATTTCAAAAAATACATTTTTAGAAGCAAATTATATTAAAAAATAGATAATTATGTATAATCACAAACGAATTTAAGGTGCAATCATATATCATTTTTATAAGATATAAGTAATATTATAATTTTTTCTGAATTGTTTAGTGTAATTATAAGATATTATGTATTCAACTAGTATAACGCTTTAATCAAACACACACTATACAAATAAATTGTTCGAACCAGAATCAAGTAAGGATAACAATATCCTTTT